>OY755046.1:17195634-17795634 GCA_963576565.1 Aspidapion aeneum
TACAGACATACAGACATACAGACATACAGACATACAGACATACAGACATACAGACATACAGACATACAGACATACAGACATACAGACATACAGACATACAGACATACAGACATACAGACATACAGACATACAGACATACAGACATACAGACATACAGACATACAGACATACAGACATACAGACATACAGACATACAGACATACAGACATACAGACATACAGACATACAGACATACAGACATACAGACATACAGACATACAGACATACAGACATACAGACATACAGACATACAGACATACAGACATACAGACATACAGACATACAGACATACAGACATACAGACATACAGACATACAGACATACAGACATACAGACATACAGACATACAGACATACAGACATACAGACATACAGACATACAGACATACAGACATACAGACATACAGACATACAGACATACAGACATACAGACATACAGACATACAGACATACAGACATACAGACATACAGACATACAGACATACAGACATACAGACATACAGACATACAGACATACAGACATACAGACATACAGACATACAGACATACAGACATACAGACATACAGACATACAGACATACAGACATACAGACATACAGACATACAGACATACAGACATACAGACATACAGACATACAGACATACAGACATACAGACATACAGACATACAGACATACAGACATACAGACATACAGACATACAGACATACAGACATACAGACATACAGACATACAGACATACAGACATACAGACATACAGACATACAGACATACAGACATACAGACATACAGACATACAGACATACAGACATACAGACATACAGACATACAGACATACAGACATACAGACATACAGACATACAGACATACAGACATACAGACATACAGACATACAGACATACAGACATACAGACATACAGACATACAGACATACAGACATACAGACATACAGACATACAGACATACAGACATACAGACATACAGACATACAGACAGACAGACGGCGCGACAAAAAAATTTCAAAGTCATGTGAAACACAAAGATATATAAAAAAAATTGAAATCGGAGCAACTTTTTCTTTCGAGAAAAAATTAGGATCACCATAGCCCACACTACTATAGTATAGTAGTAGTGTGAGCTAATAAAATATGCAAACACGTTGAATATACAGCAGTGGTCATGGGGAAACAAATTGTACCAACTGAAATAAACAACCGCGAGGGATGATACACGTGTATGCTATAGTGATGGGTTAGTTTCTAGTAAGTTGTTTTTTAATGGCTGCTTTTGGAACGAAGCAGCTCTCAAGTGCCATTGACTGTAATAAAAAGCTCATTTTTAAAAAGGCTGGGTAGTATTAAAAACTTATTTTAACCAAGCATAACTGCTACTCAAAATGTTGTAAAACTTACAGAAATTGTACAGTGTTTTGTAACAGAGTTAGTTTCGTGAAAAATGCTGGTGTGATTAAAAAGGTGGACCATTGTTCATTACTGGCCATTCCATTTTATGAAGCTCATTCCATTTTATGAAGCCCATTCCATTTTATGGAGCTGGTTTTCGGGGATCCGTATATGTTTTGAAGCCCGTACATTACACATACTTTGAGCAGAAGCCCGTAATTGTTTACTGAAGTAAAAGCCATGTTGTACTAGTCAATGTTACTGCTTTCTTTTTGTTTTGCTGTCCCGTTTTGAAATCTGTTTTGTTGAAGTACCAACCACACTACCTACTCAAATCTTTTGAGGACTCAACCTCCAGCGTGGGATTTGTCAGATAAGATTTAATACTTATTTTTACTAACCATTTTATTTAACTGTGATATATTTCTTTTTTATAGCACTGGTTATCATTTGTTAATATTTTTGGTAAACCTACTTATTGCCCTTGTTAAGATCTGGCAACAATGCACCCTTGTTGAGTAGATGCGCATTTACCCTCCCAAGGTATTAATTTTTGTTAGGTCCCAAAAATATATTATATTTTTTTGTTTTTAGCCAAATAGGTACATACTTTTTATTTAGGTACTTCGACAATTTTTTTGTGTGGCTTGATTTTATCGTCCGTCTATTTTCTTCTTACTTTTTATTAACATAAAATAATAAGATAAATTCTTTTATTGAAATAAAAAACCAACTCTTTATAAATAGAAATTAAATTACATTCTTGAGATAATAAAAATAAATAGTAACGAACATTCTGTGATAAGAAACAAGGATATAAAATAATATTTTTAATCGATAGCTATATAATTAAGTATTTAGGTTAAAAGATCCTTATATATTTATTTTTTTGTAAATTTCCTTCTCGCAAGTCGTTTGCTGATAAAAATAATTAGAGACTATTTTTTTAAAAACCTTTTGCGTTTTAATCAAACATTCACCATCTTTATTAATACTTAGTGAATAATACAAGGTTCACTAAGATCTCGATACATTCTTTCTATTTTACTTTTTAACTTGTATTGGCGCCCTTTAGGCAAAAGAAAGTTAATTTATTTCACATGAATATTGTTGAGTTTTTTTTGAGGTGAACACCACGACCTCAGTCCCAACTGAGCTACCGAGAGCATTTTAGTTTGTAACAAAAAACCGTTACAGATTAAGCGGCGCGACCAACGCGGGGCCTGAGTTTTTTATTGTTGTTTAAATTTCTTTTGCCTATAAATAAAGATATTTTTTTTGAGTTTTTTTAAATTTTATATCCTTGGTTCATAACTAGTTAAAAAATTAAATACTTAAAAATAAATCAAGATAAATCTAAGATATTTAAATAAAGATAAATAAAGTCAAATATTATTTAATTAAAATAAATGAGAACAAATATAACCTAATAAAATTGATATAAAAATAATTTTTGCATTTATGGAGGTAAATTTTAATGCTAAAAGTAATAAGGCGGTTTTTTTTCTTCTTATATGGCATCTAGTACAGTTTAAACATACAAATAAAATTATTTGTGTTTTTTCTTTTTAGATTGTTTTGAATTGAATATTTATAATTGTTATTTAGGGGCTCAGCAAAACGAGAGTTTTTCTTAGTGGCAAAAAAAAGGCTAAATCTAGATAGAGTTTTACCTAAAAATATTTTTAATAATTTTTTTGTTTTTTTATTTTTTTATTCTACGTGGCCAGTATTGAACTATATATAGATGGTACCTACCTAAAGTTTTATCAGCCATATTTTTTTTTGAATTTTTTTTAAATAATTTTGGTGTTGTGTATTTTCGTGATTGAATCTTGAGTACGTTTTGATCAGTCTGTGCGGGGACCGATTATTCATTATAATGTTTTTTGCATACGTTCCACTAAATTAAGAGCGAGTTATGAAAACTATATTTTGAGATTTTTATTTTTTTGTATTTTTTATGCAGGGCGCTCGATGATATTTAAAGATACTGCAGTTTGATTTTAACGTTTTCTTTATTAATTATACGGCGATTGCGACTTAATAAAAAATAAGAAAAAATATATAAATAATTTTTTTGCATTCTCTTTTTTTTAGTTTTTTTGTTGCTACATTTTTTTAATATTAAAATGGATATCCGTGATATCGATTTAATGAGGCCTATTCATTTAACTCAACCGGAGTTATCTTATGAATTAAGAATTCGTGGAGTTATTGCTACGAGACATCAAGATGCAGCACAAAAACGAAAAATGTTAAATCGCAGAATACAAGCGGATAAAAATCGAAATCTTTCTTATTCGGATCCGCAGTATGAATTCGAAAACGAAAAAAAGGTTATCGAGGAAACCTTAGTAGCTTTAGAAGTTTTAATTTCGGAATTTGAAGGACCACAAACAGACTCTGCTTTTCAGCGCTATCGATCGCGATTAATTCATATTTCTAATCGTATTTGTCGGATTATAATCCCTCTTATAGACCAAGATTCTCTCGTTATTAATTTTAAGCAAGAAGCTTATGCAAAATATTTAGAGCTAGAAGCTAACCTTTTTGAAAAAACTGATATTTTTGAACAAAACAACAGCGACTCGAACCTAACGTTGAACCAAACCGTTCTTCCTGCTCCAACCTCTATCGTTACCCCTGTTTTTACTCAAAGCAAGTCAATACCTGTTCATCAGTGGAATTTGTTATTTTCTGGCGAAGCAGATTATCATGTTGTTCTAGAATTTTTAGATAAAGTTGAGGAATATTGTAAGTCCCGTCGTGTTTCAAAAATAGAGTTATTCGAGAGTGCTGGAGAGTTATTTTCAGGACCTGCGCATAACTGGTTTAAATCTGCTGTTAATAGAGCTACTAATTGGGAATCATTAGTTAAAATTTTAAAAACCGATTTTTTGCCTGAAGATTTAGACGATTTAATTTGGGAGGATATTAAAGCAAGAAAACAATATAAAACAGAACCTTTTCATCTTTTTGTTGCTAATATGGAGTCATTATTTAGACATTTAGATAGACAACCCTGCGAAGCCACAAAGTTAAAATACTTAAGGAAAAATATGTGTGATTTTTATAAATCTCCTCTAGCTTTGGTCAGCATTGACTCAATCCTTTCTTTATTAGAAAACTGTCGAAAAATAGAAAATGCAAAAACGACGGATGGATCTTCTCTTCTCGTTTCTTCTTTCCACTCAAATGATCGAGACAATTTTTGTGAACCATCAACGTCTTGTTATAACCAAAACCATAAAAATAATTTTAAAAATACATCTTTTTTATCTGGAAATTATCGAGGCAATTTTAAAAACAATCGAGGTCGTGGCAATCAGCATGGCTATCTGAATACCAATCATAATTTAAATTACAGTAACCAGTACAATAAATTTAATTCGAATCGTGGCAGATCTTATGGAAATCATCATGACTATTCGAGTAGCAATCATCATTCGCAGTCTAACAGTCAACGTAATAATTTTAGTAATCATCGTGGTAGTTTTCGAGGTAATTTTAAAAATAGAAATTCGAGTAGAAATCTTCAAGATAATTTAAATCCGAGTAATAATGTGACTTCTATTAATACTTCAGATACTAATAACAATCCCAAAACAGTTCAATCTAGTGAGTCTTCTAAGATAGTGTGTTGGAATTGTGGATTACCCAATCATGTTTTCTCGTCATGTAAAGCTCCGAAAAATAAATTTTGTTACCGATGTGGAAAATCCAATGTAACAACTCGTGATTGCAATTGTTCAAAAAACTAGTTTCGAGGACGTTTGGTAACGGTCGACGAACTCCTTGTAATTTTAAGGCCGAGAATAATAAAAGAAAATTTTTTTGTCAGTTTGAGTGGGACAATTGGAAGAAATTTGTTTATGATTTTTATAATAAAGTTAAAGTATCGGAATTTGGTAATAAAGCAAACTTAAGTACCGTTGAATCGAATTTGGTTTCTAATGATAGTTCTTTAGCTCCATTATTTGTTAGTTTACCTCATGATAATAGGCCTTATATTGAGATAAATATTTTTGATACATTAGTTACTGCACTTTTAGATAGTGGTGCAAATCACAGTGTACTTGGCAAGAAATCTTTAGACTTAATAGCAAAATTTGAACTTGAAGTTGACAGTTTTGGAAAAAATAACCCGGTGTACACAGCTAGTGGACAACCACAAGAAGTTGTGGGTGTAATCTATTTGCCGATATGTGCTGATAATCTATGTAAGATTACAAAAGTTTTAGTTGTACCTTCATTATCGCATGGATTAATTTTGGGAAGTGACTTTTGTCGAAACTTTAACGTTAAGATTGATTTTGAGGATAATTCTTGGACAGTTTGTAGTTCTGTCAGTAATTTTGTTTTCTCTGTTTCTTCGGAGGACAAAGATACGTCTTTGGGCATTGAAAGTCAAAACTTTTCAGAAAGTGAGTTGCGAGACATCGAAAAAATTAAATTGGCTTATGAAGCTATCAGTTGTAAAGATAAACTAGGACGCACAGATAAACTTGTATTTAATATTGATACTGGAGATGCTCCACCATTCAGAGAACGACAATATCCTTTGTCACCTTTTATGATGAACATACTAAATAAAGAACTAGATGAAATGCTCGCCTTAAATGTAGTTGAACCATCACATAGCCCTTATAATTCTCCAGTCTTGTTAGTTAAGAAAGCAAACGATGAATACCGATTCTGTTTTGACGGACGTCGTCTAAATAAAATAACAAAGCATTATGCATATCCTCTGCCTAGAGTAGATACTATTTTAAACACTTTGCGAGATGCACGTTATATCTCTTCCATTGATCTTAGAAAAGCTTTTTGGCAGATACCCCTGCACCCTGATAGTAAAGAAAAAACTGCTTTCTCTGTACCAGGTCGTGGTCTATTCCATTTTAATGTTGTTCCGTTCGGTTTACGTAACTCTGCTCAATGTCAGCAAAGTTTAATGGATAAAGTTTTAACCCCGAAGCTTTCTCCTAAGGTGTTTTGCTATTTGGATGACATAATTGTTACTTCCAGTAGTTTTTCTGAACATATTTCACTGTTATATGAAGTGTTAGAAAAATTGAAAAATGCAAATTTAACTGTTAACCTTGAGAAATGTCAACTTTTTAAGTCAAGTCTCAAGTACCTTGGTTACGTAGTGGACTGCTTAGGATTACGTACCGACAGTGACAAGGTTGCTGCTATAGTGAATTTTCCTCAGTGTAAAACTACTACTGAAATCAAACGTTTTGTTGGTATGGCTTCTTGGTATAGAAAGTTTATTAAAGGCTTTTCTACTCTTGTTTCACCGTTGAACGATTTGTTGAAAGGTAAAAAGAAAGGTCAAACTGTGAAATGGACTCCTGACGCGGATAGTGCTTTTATTAAGTTAAAAGAGGCTCTGGTCTCTGCTCCAATTTTATGCAGCCCCGATTTTGATATTCCTTTTATTATTCAGGCTGATGCTTCTAATACCGGTTTGGGCGGTGTGCTTTTGCAAGAAATAGATGGCTCAGAAAGAGTTATAGCTTACGCTAGTAGATCTTTATCTCGAACAGAACGTAATTATACTGTGACTGAAAGAGAATGTCTTGCTGTAATTTTTTCCTTATCAAAATTTAGGCCCTATGTGGAGGGTACGGCAAATCTAAAAATTATTACCGATCACTATTCACTTTTATGGTTAAATAATATGAAAGAACCAACTGGAAGATTAGCCAGATGGGCCGTTCAATTGCAACAGTATGATTATACTATTACTCATAGAAAAGGATCATTAAATGTAGTTCCAGATTGTTTGTCCAGGATCCCTTCTGATAATCTAGTTAATAACGACCATGAGAATGTTGATGTTTTAGCTTCGACTAATTTTGAGACACAGAAATTAGATATCCGTTTAGAAAACCTTGACCCTTTTTATTTAAAGATGCAACAAGATATTTTATCAAAACCTGAAAAATTTCCTAATTGGTGCGTTAAAAATAATTTTGTTTACAAGCACGTTCCCTTAAAAACTAAATTTAAATCTAATTTGACCCCCTGGAAAATATTAGTTCCAAAAAGTCAAGTCCAAGAAATAATTAGAAAACATCATGACCCTGTTGTAGCAGGTCACTTTGGATTTTTTAAGACCATTAGTAGAATTCAGGAAACTTATTATTGGAAAGAAATCAGAAAGGATGTAGCTAAATATATCAGATCTTGTGTAGTATGTGGAGAACAAAAGGCATCAAATGAAGCTAGAATGGGTTTAATGGGTGCTGAGAAGTCTTGTAACTTTCCATTTCAAATTATTGCAGTAGATATTATCGGTCCTCTGCCTAGAAGTCGTTCTGGTTTTAGTCACTTGTTAGTTGTGGGCGATTGGTTTTCTAAGTATACAATACTACATCCTTTAAGAAAAGCTGAAGCAAGTAAGATTTGTCAGTTCATGGAAAAGGAAATATTTTTGGTACGTGGAGTACCCCAATTTATTATCTGCGATAATGGTAGCCAGTTCGCTGGAAAGGTTTTTAAGAAAATGGCCGAAAAATATGAAGTTCAGAAAATTTGGTTTAATGCCCGTTATCATCCCCAGACTAATTTTGTTGAAAGGTCAAATAGAGTAGTTGGTACAGCTATACGTAGCTATATTAAAGAGCATAGAGATTGGGATCAACACTTGTCAGAGATACAATTTGCTATTAATTCATCGGTTCATGAAGTTACACAGTTTAGCCCTAATTTTATGAATTTTGGTCGCAATGTTCCTATTACTGGAAATTATTATGGTGAAATTATAGATACTGAAGATCTTGAACTTTTGTCCAGAGAGCGCGTTGAGTTTTGTGATAATTTAAAAGGACTTTCGGAAATTTATGAAAATGTTAAGAAAAAGCTTCATCAAGCATATGAGAGAAATAAACGCCAATATAATTTGAGAAAACGTGATGTTCAGTTTAATGTCGGAGATAAAGTATGGAAGCGTAATAAGGTGTTGTCTGACGCATCAAATCAATTTGCTGCCAAATTGGCAAAGAAATATGTTCTATGTAAGATTTCTAAAAAGATTTCTCGATTAATATATCGGCTAGTTCATATTGACGGTTCTGATGCAGGCGAATGGCACATTAAGGATTTAAAGCCTTATCTTGGTTCGAATTCTGACGTTTCCGTAGGCTCTGATAATTAGTTTTGAGTATTTTGTAGGCGGTTGAGTGTTATTTTTGAAAGGAAAAATTGAAAATTAAGTACCGAGTTACATGTTTTAGAGTGACCAGAATTTTGAGTAAAGATGCAAATAAATTTCGTAGTGAGGAAGTGTATTTGGGTACCCTAGTCATTTGCGAATTTCCCCTGAGTAATACTGCAGTCGATTCCCTATTAGCTTATTGATATTGTTTAAGGTATGTAGTTTCGATATCTTCGATTTTTGAGTATGAGCAATTTGGTTATCATGTTTTAGTTGCCTTGTGAAGTCTTTGTAGATTAGTCCCTACTTATTTTGTCCCTTTCCTAATTTAGACTGACCGATAGTGACTCCAATTTTGGCGGGTGATACACGAAAGATATCAAGCTTCTATAAAGAATCATTCCAAGGAACCCCTATTTGCACATAAAATAAATTTGTGTATGCTCATAAATGCCTTTGGTAATGAATACCTGGCCAGTATTTGTTTCATAGCAACTCTCTCTTAAGTTAATATTTTTTTTACCACTTAGGTTAATAGTTTGTTAGTAGAGATTTACAATGTAATCCTATGAATATATTCTTGTTTCTAATTAATTTTTAACTGGTAGTATTCATACTGCATAAATAAAATTTGTTTTCCCCAATTTTTATTCTTTTAGGAGAGGGGTGGCACTTAATCTGTAACGGTTTTTTGTTACAAACTAAAATGCTCTCGGTAGCTCAGTTGGGACTGAGGTCGTGGTGTTCACCTCAAAAAAAAACTCAACAATATTCATGTGAAATAAATTAACTTTCTTTTGCCTAAAGGGCGCCAATACAAGTTTAAAAGTAAAATAGAAAGAATGTATCGAGATCTTAGTGAACCTTGTATTATTCACTAAGTATTAATAAAGATGGAGAATGTTTGATTAAAACGCAAAAGGTTTTTAAAAAAATAGTCTCTAATTATTTTTATCAGCAAACGACTTGCAAGAAGAAAATTTACAAAAAAAATAAATATATAAGGATCTTTTAACCTAAATACTTAATTATATAGCTATCGATTAAAAATATTATTTTATATCCTTGTTTCTTATCACAGAATGTTCGTTACTATTTATTTCTATTATCTCAAGAATGTAATTTAATTTCTATTTATAAAGAGTTGGTTTTTTATTTCAATAAAAGAATTTATCTTATTTTTTTATGTTAATAAAAAGTAAGAAGAAAATACACGGACGATAAAATCAAGCCACACAAAAAAATTATCGAAGTACCTAAATAAAAAGTATGTACCTATTTGGCTAAAAACAAAATACTCTGCCAATATATGGGCCCCTAAGCTCACACAAGGTACTACAGTTATAGTTTACGTGTGAGCTAATATAACTAAAAACTGAAATATATTTTATTCAACTCCAGACTAAATTACCTTTTGTTTGATACCACACAAGCCATGTTTTGACTTAAACTCAAATTTTTAAAATCTACCCCCACCCTTAAAAAAAGAAAAAACTAAAATGTTATTTGTTAAACTCCGGACTCAATTACCTTTCGTTTGATATCACACACGCCATATTTTCACTTAAACTCTAATTCTTGAAATATACCCCCACCCTTTTTTTAAAATAAATTAAAATGTATTTGGTTTAACTCCAGACTCAATTACCTTTCGTTTGATATCACACACGCCATATTTTCACATAAACTCTAATTTTTGAAATCTACCCCCACCCTTTTATTTGGTTTGTGTTCGGTGGATTTTGTTCATTTTTAAATGGGACCATCTCGACCCAAGACCCAGCCTAGGTACCAAATTTCATTAAAATCGGCAAAGCGGTTTTTGAGTTATGCGCGTTGGTCGTTACAGACAGAGATACAGACAGACAGACAGACAGACAGACATACAGACAGACAGACAGACAGACAGACAGACAGACGGCGCAACAAAAAAGTTTCAAAATCATCTGAAACGCAAAGATATATAAAAAATTTTGAAATCGGAGCAACTTTTTTTTTCTCGAAAAAATTAGGATCACCATAGCTCACACTACTATAGTATAGTATATGTGTGAGCTAAAAATATAATATATTTTTGGGACCTAAGAAAAATTAATACCTTGGGAGGGTAAATGCGCATCTACTCAACAAGGGTGCATTGTTGCCAGATCTTAACAAGGGCAATAAATAGGTTTACCAAAAATATTAACAAATGATAACCAGTGCTATAAAAAAGAAATATATCACAGTTAAATAAAATGGTTAGTAAAAATAAGTATTAAATTTTATCCGCCAAATCCCACGCTGGAGGTTGAGTCCTCAAAAGATTTGAGTAGGTAGTGTGGTTGGTACTTCAACAAAACAGATTTCAAAACGGGACAGCAAAACAAAAAGAAAGCAGTAACATCGACTAGTACAACATGACTTTTACTTCAGTAAACAATTACGGGCTTCTGCTCAAAGTATGTGTGATGTACGGGCTTCAAAACATATACGGATCCCCGAAAACCAGCTCCATAAAATGGAATGGGCTTCATAAAATGGAATGGGCTTCATAAAATGGAATGGCCAGTAATGAACAATGGTCCACCTTTTTAATCACACCAGCATTTTTCACGAAACTAACTCTGTTACAAAACACTGTACAATTTCTGTAAGTTTTACAACATTTTGAGTAGCAGTTATGCTTGGTTAAAATAAGTTTTTAATATATTTTATTAGCACATATTATAACGGTGTTAAAATGCTCTCTCTGAAACACACAAAATCTGCGAGAAACCGAGTACTAGCTATCACAAAAACTAAAGTAGTTCGGTTACCATATAGAAGTTAAAGTGCATCAAGAATCCGCATGTAACTGACTCTCTCGGTTACGTGCATTTGAAAAAAGACGGCGGGTTTCCCTGACCGAACAAAGCAGCTTGGATCAGTCTGAGTACAGCCGCGCGACGACGAAGTGGGGAACGTGCTGCACAGCGACTCTAAACAACGCTTGTTGAAACAAATTTTATCACGAAGTACCGTGGTCTAGTGGACAAGGCGACAAAAGAAAACCCACGACAAGCGGCCACCGGAGGATCGCTCCATCGACGATACTTTTTTTTTTTGTGGATAATTCTTTGATTCATTTCCAGCTGTACAGGGTCCTACAAGTATTTCAATTTTTTTTTGTTAAAAACGTTACTTGCTATTAGGGTTAAGAAAAAAATCGTTACAGTAGTACCTTTTTTTGTTTTTTATAAAAAAAGTTTAGTACCTATTCTACTTATAGTATTGCTTTTTATATATTGTTTTGTAAAAAATAAGCATATGATCAAATAAAGTTTTGTGGTGGGTTTTTTACACGTCAAATTTCTACATATACATAATGGGTGTATCTTCTATATTTCTAAAAAAAATTACTCTTTCTACGTTTATCACTAGTGAAAAAAAATATATGTAACTAAATTTGTAGTTCCTTCGACGTTAAAACTCCTCAGATAAAATTTTATCTGACTAGATTTAAAAATTCCTTATCTACCTATTCAACTTAATTTTAGTTAAATTTAGTTGAAAAATAATTAGCCTATTATTAATTATATACCCTATATTCACAGTTTGTAGGTCAAATTAGATAAAAGTTGTTGT
Source organism: Aspidapion aeneum (assembly GCA_963576565.1). Lineage (NCBI taxonomy): Eukaryota > Metazoa > Arthropoda > Insecta > Coleoptera > Brentidae > Aspidapion > Aspidapion aeneum. The sequence goes on from OY755046.1 coordinate 17,207,846, forward strand.
ATGTAACTCCCATTGTTTTTTTGGACTCTTCAGTTTTTATCAGTCCCAATTTTCACTTTCCTAGATCGTGCAGCAATAGCTAGGAAAGGTATTATGTTCGACGAATTTTTTTTTAAGATAACTTAGAAATATTTTGTGACATTTGTTTGTGTGTAAGATAGAAAAAAGTTTAAAAGGGGAAACTAGTAGAATTTTTGCCACTCTGTAAGATGATCTTTTTAAAAAAACAATCAAGTATCGCCTTTTTGAGTTTTAGAGTTTTGCAGAAAACATAATTTAAAAAAAATTGAGTTGAGTATGTCATAAATTTTTCTGATAGATATTCCTATTCTAAACAAAAATTGATTTTTTTCCTAAAGTTAAAGATAACGAAAATATTTTAAATTCAAAGTTATGTCAAAGGAAGTATTACAATTTTATTTAATAGAAATAGTCTAAACTCGAGTCTAAACATAATTTTAAATTTGGATTATCTTCGTTTATAACTGTAGGAAAAAAATTCAGAAACCCATTTATTTTTAGACCTTTCGTAAAAACTTAATAATACAGGCTGTTCAATTAAAAAAAATATGTTTTCGAAAAAACTTGGAAACGCGCGCATGATATTTTTTTATTTGACCAAATTTAAACCAGTGTTTCCTGTTAATAATAACATAGTTAGCAATATTGTGGACTTAATCAGAGCCACCCTTTGTAATAGAACAAATTAAGTAAAATCAATAATTTGTGTTGTAGCCAAAAACTTCGTAGGAGCTTTTACCGTGGAGTTTACTTGGATTTAGTTATTCTTTAGTTAGTTAGTTATTCTTTATTTATATTGCCACCAAATCATTTTTAAAAATGCAATAACAACGGAGTATGTTATTGGGCTAGGAAGGTATAAGATCCGTCATGTATTCATTTATTTAATAAAATATCTGATGTATATGGACCTATCCTAGCAATATTTGTCGTGACATCTGTCCATATGTGTGTGTGTATGTGTGTGTGTCCCCGCTGAACTGATTTTCAACTCACATAGAATGCAGAGAAATTTTAAAAACTGCATTGCTTTAAAAGCATATACCATTTTGTGCTAAAAAGTATGGCTGCTGGCCTAATAAAGGCCAGTGTACCACCGCGGTGCTACTAAATCACTTCTAACAATGAACAATAAAACAAAATCCGGCATTTTTGATCCGCCATTTTGATTTTTTAAACTTAAGTTAAAAATAACAATCAGCGATCTAAAGCACACCAAAGTTCCGAGTTTGATGTATATGGGAAAATCCGCCAATTTATATCCGCACGTTTTTAAATTTGAGTTAGAAATTGTATTGAGTTACCTTAAGCGCCGCGACGTTTCAAGTTTAGGGCAAATCGGTTTATAAATTAAAAGGTGCGCCATTGTGGATCCGCCATCTTGATTTTTGTAAAAGTTTAAGTTAGAAATCATAATCAGGGACCTGAAACACCCCAAAGTTCCGAGTTTAATGCATATCGGTTCATAAATGGGAAAAACAGCCATTTTGGATCTGCCATTTTCATGTTTTTAAATTTGAGTCAAAAATTGTATTATGTTACCTTAAGCTTCGCGGCGTTTTAAGTTAATGGCAAATCGGTTTATAAATAGGAAAGTGCACCATTGTGGATCCGGCAGTTTGATTTTTTTAAAGTTTAAGTTAGAAATCATAATCAGCGACCTGAAACAACCCAAACAGGATAAAGTCTCCCATTTTTGATCCGCCATTTTGATTTTTTTTACTAAGAGTTAAAAAATAATAATCAGCGACCTGATCGCAAAGTACCGAGTTTGGTGCAAATCGGTTCATAAATGGAACAATCCGCCATTTTGTATCCGCCATTTTGACTTTTTTAAAAGTTTATGTTAGAAATCATAATCAGCGACCTGAAACACCCTAAAGCTCCGAATTTAAACATCATTTTTGATCCGCTATTTTAATTTTTTTTTTAGTTTAAATTAATAATAATAATAAGCGACCTGAAAGATCGCAAAGTTCCGACTTTGACGCAAATCGGTTTATAAATGGGAAAATCTACCATTTTTTATCGGCCATATTGGTTTATAACTGGGAAAGTCCACCATTTCTGATCCGTCATTTTGATTTTTTTTAGTTTAAGTTAAAAATAATAATCAGCGACCTAAAAGATCGCAAAGTTCCGAATTTGATGCATATTGGTTCATAAATGGGAAAATCCGCCATTTTGGATTTTTGGAAAAATGTTATTATCAAACAAATAAAGAAATATTTTGTATGAAGTCAAGCTAAATAAAACTGTTTAAACAATTGCCAATAGTAATATCATAAAAAAAAACTCTTGTAGCGAATTGTCCCCGCGGCGAATCGAACCGCAACAAATCGGCCCACGGCGAATTTTCCCATCCCTCTCAAGTATATATATATATATTAGTATCAAGTCCCTATCCAAGTACCGGGCAAGAATGGTTGAACTATGGAATGAAGCTTTTCCCGAGAAACAGTTCACATCGCAACACCTAGCGGCACAAATTACTAACATCAAAAAGCGTAAGTTGATATCTCCGGATGAACTAGCTGCAATGAAGGCTGAAGCAACTGAAAACCGGAACAGGAGGCCGCAACTGCTTAGGCAGTCACTAGCAAGGAGAAGCTTTATACCAGCGGCCCCAGATGAAAGGACTGAACCAAACGATGAGCCACAACAAGAAGAGGATCGACCAGTATCAGCCGAGATCAAGCTGCTCTTTCAAGAATTCCATCATAAATATGAAGGAGTAGAAATGCACGTAAGGCCAAAGCTATCACGCATTAAAATCACCTTAGAGGTCAAAAACACAATAGAAGCAATTAACACAACACTCAAAGGAGAGTTCACAAGATCTAATGACCTAGAAAACCTATGTCATAACGTATACTGCGCTGCTAGCGTTGCCACTAGCATACACGCGCAAACAAAAACCGCGCCTTCTACAACAACAAACGAAACCCAAAAACAACCTCCATGGGAGAAAAGGCTTGAAGAAAAAATCTCTGCCTTCCGGCGGGAGATTGGCGTATTACACTCGTATCTTACGACCGATCAACCCAAAAAGAAGCTAGAGAAGAAAGTTTTAAGCTATGCAAAGAGCGCAAAAATAAAGAAAAACGATGCGCAGTATCGGGAAAAACTACTCCTTAGGGTCGAGGTGTTAAAGCAAAAGATAGCAGCACTGGGAAATAGGATAAAAAGGTATCATAAGAGAACGCTTAGGCGGAAACAAAATGACCTTTTTATCAATAACCAGAAATTGTTCTTCAGGAATCTTAACGAGGAGAACCAAGGCCAAAATACAAACACAATACCCTCTAAGGAAGAAATGACTGAATTCTGGTCGAGCATCTGGTCCCAGAGAGTTGAGCATGACTTCCAGGCACAATGGATCGCTGCTGAAAAAGAAAGCGCGGCAAATTACACAGAGATGCCAGAGGTTACTGTCTCTGAAACAGACGTTAAGGAGACAGTAAAGCGACTCAAAAACTGGACAGCGCCGGGACTTGACGGAATACACAATTATTGGTGGAAGGGATTCTCACACACACACAAGATCTTAGCGAACCTGATTCAAAACGCATTAAGGAATCCACGCGAAATCCCCACATATCTCACGCTTGGGCAGACACACATGCTGCCTAAGAAAGGAAATTTACAACAGGCCAAAAACTATAGACCAATAACGTGTCTTCCGTCGGCTTACAAGATACTGACTTCCATCTTAGGGCACAAGCTTAATGGTCACCTTAAAGTGAACAAAATATTAGCATGGGAACAGAACGGATGTAAGCAAAAAGCTAGAGGATGCAAGGAACTCTTGGTGATCGACAACGTCATAACCAAACAAGCAAAAAGACGCCAAAAAAATGTTTCCATGGCATGGATCGATTACCAAAAGGCGTATGACTCGGTACCACACTCATGGCTGATAGAAGTCCTTAAAATTTACAAGGTTGACCAAAATCTGATAGGTTTACTACAGCATTTAATGTCGACATGGAGGACGACTCTGACAGTCAGGGGGGGGGCCAACTCATACAGCACACAAGAGATATCTGTTCGCCGAGGAATATTCCAAGGCGACAGTTTTAGCCCACTGTGGTTTTGCCTAGCCCTTAACCCACTAAGCAACATGCTTAACAGAAGTTCATACGCATACACAATCGATGACCATGCAAAAATATCGCACGTCTTTTATATGGACGATCTCAAACTGTATGGAAGAGGACAACAACAGTTAGAGGGAGAGCTGGAGCTTGTTAGAAGCTTCAGTGAAGGCATACAAATGAAATTTGGACTTGACAAGTGTGCGGTCGTCCATGTAAGGAGAGGTAAACTGGTGGAGCAAGGCGATATCACACTGAGGGATGGAGGTCGGATCAAGGAACTAGGGACAGAAGCCACTTACAGGTATTTGGGTATCCAACAAACCTACGAGATACGACAAAAGGAAAACAAGGAAGGGGCAGAGCGCGAACTGATCCGGAGGGTACAGAAGATACTAAAAACGAAATTAAATGCTAAAAACAAGATAGCAGCAATAAATACCTGGGCAGTACCAGCTTTTACATACACCGCCGGAGTACTTTCATGGTCAAAAACTGACCTGGAAAGATTAGATCAGAGGATCAGAAAACTCCTCACTAAGAACGGATTACTGCACCCTAACTCAGCAATCGAACGACTGTACCTATCTCGTAGGGAAGGAGGGCGTGGACTGAGCAGTCTGCAAGCCTCAAATATCAAAGAAAGAAAAATGCTCAGAAAATACTTTAATAAACACAATCAGCCAGTACACAGAAGTATACGAAACTGGGATAAAAAGATCACTCCACTGAACCTGGCAAATCCGGAGGAGCCAGAGGAAGATAATCTTTCTGAGCAGCTTAAATCCAACTGGCAAAGAAAAGTGTTGCACGGGAGGTTCTACACAAGTCAGCATCAACCTGAAGTAGATATTGCCGCATCTAACTCCTACCTAACAACAGGGTACCTTTTCCCAGAGACCGAAGGAGCTCTCCTCGCGATCCAAGATCAGGTCGTTAAAACGAGAACATATACCCGACATATCCTCAAGCAGGAGGTAGAAACAACCAAGTGCAGACTTTGTAATATAGCTGAGGAAACCGTACAACACTTGGCATCGGGTTGCTCCGCCATTGCTAACACCAAATATCTGGAAAGACACAATAACATGGGTAAAGTGGTTCATCAGATGGTCAGTCTAAGTAAGGGTTTGCTGGAGAAATTCACTCCTCACCATATGTACAGTCCACAGCCACTGCTTGAAAATAATACCACGAAGATCTACTGGGACGTTACCGTAGAAACAGATAGAGCAGTGGAGCACAACCGACCGGATATGGTTGTGTGGAACAAAACGGGAAAAACGGTAATTATAATTGATTTTACTGTTCCGCAAGATTATAACTTGGCTAAAGCCTATGGAGAAAAAATAACGAAATATCAAGCATTGGCTCAGGAAGTAAAAACCATCTGGAACTTACAAAAGGTGACAATAATGCCAATAGTCATCAGCGCCAACGGCTTGGTACACAGAAAAACCATGCAACATATAACAGAGCTTAGCATGCCAAATAGTGCTATCACATGGATGCAGAAAGCCGTTGTACTTGGGACCGTTGGAATTATTCGACGGACTGTCTCGCCGTATTGACACTAGCAGTGTCCTTGGCGACAATGAGCGCCCGGACACTGTTAGCCAAAACCACGTATGTGTGAATTAAAAAAAAAAAAAAAAAAAAAAAAAAAAAAAAAAAAAAAAAAAAAAAAAGATATCCGCTGATCGTTGTGACATCCAGGCGTAAAAATTTTAGATATCTTGTGACATCCTTCGACGCCGTGACATCCAAATTCGGATGTCACAACGTTTTTCCATGTTTTTGGTACAGTCCTGATGGGGAGGGCCCGGGTGTACCTAAATTAAATGGATGTCATAGCATACCATGAGTCTGATAAAGAATACCGCAAAATTTTAAAAAAATTTTGACGCCAAAATTTCCGTGTATATTGGCGCGAGTATATTCAAGAATCGATCCAATTGATATTCATCACCCTGTGACATCCAATGTATATTTTCATCTTAATTGCACGCACTTGTAACATCCGTCAAAACGACAACCTTGCATTATGACTATTTTATTAATTAAATTTGGTTTATTTTTATTTTGGGGCGGCTGTTGCTATGCGGTCCAGCGATTCACTTGACTTGCATCTTTGTAAAAATATTTTAAAATGTAAGCATAATAAATAATGTTAGCTAGCTTATTGGGAACATAAATATAAAATATAAATAAATATTTCTTCATGTACCTCAGAGCAAAAGTGAGTTAACTAACGGACTTGGATAGGGACTTGATACTATTTGTGAATTGCTATCTCCGTCCTCCTTTTTACCACGTAGTTAAAGTCAAATGAGTAAAAAGAGCGCTAAATTTTAATTTAGCTACGTCAAAACGTACTGATTTATAATAGTATATTTTTAACTCTATTCAGTGATTTTTTTACAAAAACAAATCTGCTGAATTAAATTAGAATTCTTATAAATCAATCAATACATATATACCGGGTGGGCCAAAAAAAAACCGCACAATTTTTTTTCATTATAACTTTTGAACTATACCATCGATTTTAATGGGACAAACTGCGCTTGGCAGAGAATTAATCAAAGTTTTGTCTAATTATAATTATTTATGAGCGATCTCAAAATCCAAGATGGCGGACAATATTAAAATGTACCCTTTAAAGATGCTGGTTTATTCTTATGTTGCAAACACGTTTGAATTATTTTTTTAAATTAGTAGAAAAGCTGCGTTCTTGCCACGCACAAGGTATGAATCAGCAAAATCGGTTTGATGGTTCTAAAAAAATTTTTTTTTTTTTCAATTGTTTTGAAAATTATACGATTGCCTTGCCAATCATGTCTGCCTACCTTGGCTTTGATGAAATAAAAAACATCCTGGTGAGAATTGATTGTTTTTAAAGATCATGATCAAAATTTATCGCCATCTTAAAATTTAAGATGGCGGACAGAATCATACTTAATTCTTAAAAATGATGGGTTTATTTTTATTTTCTGGAAATATTTTAGATTTTTTTTTAATTTATAGAAAAGCACTACTTTTCCCGCGCACAACAAGGTACAAATTAGCAAAATCGGTGTATTGGTTCTCAAAAAACCTATTTCTGTTTTCGTCATTGTGTTACAGATTATACGATTGCATTGCCAACCCTGTCTGCATTAATTTCCTTATAAATCATTATTACCAAACCGATTTTAGTGAAATAAGAAAAATGATGGTGAGAATTGATTGTTCTTTCAAGATTAGAATCGAAATTTGCCGCCATCCTAAAAGTTAAGATGTTGGACAGAACCATACTTGATCCTTCAAAGAGGTACTTTTATTCTTATTTTTCGAAAATGTTTTAGTTTTTTTTATTAATTTATTGGAAAGTACCACTTTTCTCCCGCTTAATAAAGTACAATTTAATAAAATCGGCGAAGTGGTTCTCACAAAATCTGATTTTGTACAATTGTCTTACAAGTTATGCGATTGCATTGGCAATTTCTGTCCGACATCTTAAATTCTAAGATGGCGGCAAATTTAGATTATAATCTTTAAAGAGCAATCAATTCTTACCACGATTTTTGTGTTTCACTAAAATTGGTAGAATTTATAAGAAAATTAATACATACAGGATTGGCAATACAATCGTATAATCTCCAAAACAATGGTTGAAACAAAAATAGATATTTTGAGAACCACCACACTGATTTTAATAATTTTTACCTCGTTGTGTGGGGAAAAAGTAGTGCTTTTTCATAGATTAAAAAAAATCTAAAAAATTTTCGGAATATAAGAATAAACACGCCATTTTAAAGAATCAAGAATAATTCTATCCGCCATCTTAAAATTTAAGATGGCGATAACGTTGATCATGATCTTAAAAAAGCAATCAATTCTCACCAGGATGTTGTTTATTTCCACTAACATCGGTTCAGTAGTAATGAATTTATAAGTAAATAAATGCAGACATGATTGGCAAGCAATCGTATAATATGCAAAACAATGGTTGAACAGAAATATTTTTTTATAGAACCACTGAACCAATTTTGCTGAATCGTACCTTGTCGTGCCTGGCAAGAACGCAGCTTTCTTACTAATTTAAAAAAATAAACGAGCATCTTTGAAAGGTACATTTTAATTTCGTCCGCCATCTTGGATTTTGAGATGGCAGACAAAAAATGATAAATTAGTCAAAACTCTGATTAATTATTTTGCATGTGCAGTTTGTCCCATTAATATCGATTGTATAGTTCAAAAGTTATAATAAAAAAAATGTCCAGGTTTTTTTGGCCCACCTTGTAAAGGAAACGAGTTCAGAAACTGCTTAACCGATTTAATAGACCCCCCCCCTAATTGCGCCTCTAATATATTTATTTATTTATTTCCAAGGAGTAGCACATATAAGAAAAATTCAGAAGAATAATTTAGGTACCTAAAAAAAAGTAACATATGGGTTAGCCGATTTGGAAAAAAAATCTAGATATAAAAGAAAAGAAAATGGGAATAAATTGCTAGACTGAATAATAAAAAACTTATATTTTTATTTTATATTATTTGCATAATAATTAAGGGCCTTAATTCTGCCAAAGTGGCGCCAGCGTCAGTCAATAAAACATATCCAGCTAGGTATAGAGCTACATAATTTATCAAAAATTCGCTGAACATAGGTAAGTACCTAGTCCAGATTATCTAGATTTTTTTTTTAAATCAGGTACTGTAGTCATAGATTTTACTGGAATATCGGCCATTTTTTGTGTACCGAGCAAAGCCGATTAGTAATCAGTTTCTATGTGACTACCCACATAGCACAAAAATCACATCAACATTAAATTAACGTGAACAAAAATAACAAAGTTTTTTTTTTACTTGAAAGCAACCTCATACCATGTAATATTTATTTTGTTAAATCTACATGCTTAAAGATAACTTAAAAACAAGGAGAAATCAAGCTATAAAAGTCCACCTTTTGCTGAAGTTTCTGGTGCTGTGTATATAACGTGTTTTTTACCCTCGTTATTTTCATGTACCAAATTCACACTTGAAAAGTCCTCCACAACATGTTCTAAAACGCCACTAGATTAAGACTTCTAAAACCCACTAACTTTCTGCGTCTTTTTTAGTCACGTTTATTTAATAACATTTTTTTAACTTAAAAGAGACGCGAAATAAAGTTATAAAAGTTCACTAGTTTAAGACTACAACACTTCAAGACAATTTTAAAGATGGCGCTCAAGGCAAGACAAAATATCTATATATCTATCTATATACATTATGTTTTTTTAAAGCTAAACAAGATTTTTTAACAGTAAACACTTTCACAGAGTATTCATGTGTCTTTTTCAGGTTAAATGACTGATGCGTCGTGATCTTAAAGGATCCGGGATCAGTTTTTTAACAGGTTTTTGGAGTTTAGAGGCCAAAGCACTGGCTGATATATATATTTTGAAGATGTTGTTTTACACAGTATGAAGGTACCTAAACAATATATATTTATGTAATTAAAAAGTTATGCTGCAAACTATCTTGAAACTGTATCATTATTAAATAGATCTTTAGACTGTGTTAAAACCACATTTTTAAAATAACAACGAGCCGCCAATGCGAAACCGAGGAAAACATGTCAAAAATTATAACCAAAAAATATAAAATCAGAGTTAGGCTTCGCTACCTGTAAAGCTTGCTTGACGATGAGTGACCTTAGCCCTAGCCCCTTACTACCCCCGTAGTGGGCGCCCCTGTAGGTATTCTATTTTTGCAAACGGCCGGTCCGCAATCGGCCAGCCCTGGGCTGAGTTGAGTATGTATACTTCGATTTAAATTCGTCTCTCTGTGACATCCAGACTTACATAATTATGTTTTCGTTTTATTTGTGACCCCGCGTAGAAATCGAGCAAAAGCTGTTCCGGCAAAGTGTTTTTTTGTTTTTAATCAAAGTTTATTGAATTTAAAGGTAAGTAGATCTGAGGACACGGCAGTGCCTTGCCAAGTTCGCGCGCCGTAACCATCTTTTCTTAAAACATTTCAGCCGATATTTGACCTACCTAAAACTCTACTTCGGAATGAGCTACGAAACTCAAACTTTGCACAGTCGTAAATCTCCATGGAATTAACAACCCCTTCGAGTTTCATGGAACTCCATAAAGTAGTAAAGTAGTTACGAAACTTCAAAATACGTCGAAATTGCCACTCACTGACTCACTCACTCACTCATGTATTATCAATATTCTACTGTACTTCCAGACATGCTACAAAGCTGACATTTGGCAGACTGATAGAAATTATGACCAAACCCCTGGAAAAAATCATAAAACTCCAAAATTTTAATTTACTCCCCTCCCCTATACATTTAAAGTTACGTAAAAGTAGCATTGCCCACTTCCAGAAATGCTAGAGAGTTAAGCTTTGGCAGACTGATAGGAACTATGATAAAACTATAGGAAAAAATTAAAATATCCCAAAATTCTAATTTATTTCCCTCCCCTATACATGTAAAAGTAACATTGTGCACTTTCAGAAACGCTAGAGAGCTCAGCTTTGGAAAGCTGACGGGAACTACAATAAAACCATTAAAAAAAATAATTTAAAACCTCAAAAATTTAAGTAAGGCATTGCAAAAATTTTGAACAATATTCCGCATATTTTACTACTTCAAAAATTAAGTATTATCCAATTCCTTTAAAAAAGAAGTGAAATCATAACAAAAACATTTCATGTAAAAAAAGCCAAGTACGCGAAAATGGCATTCCGTAAAAAGAATTGAGATAAAAGTAAAGCCAAGTTCTCCAATACAAATTTCAAAATGAACGGTTCAGACAGACAGACAGACGGCGCAACAAAAAAGTTTCAAAATCATCTGAAACGCAAAGATATATAAGCTCACACTACTATAGTATAGTAGTCGTGTGAGCTAAAATCGTGGGGTGCTTTGTGCCATATCTTCTTTGTGTATCGAGAGCCCGACGTTTTTTTCACAATAATACTAGTACTTTTCGTTCATTATTGTTTTCAACTAATATTAAGAATTATTTTTAACTGTTTAGTTTGAAGCGTGTTTTTTAGTTTTTTTTACTATATTTATTTTTAACTTTTTAGTTTAATGTGCTGTGAAATCGTGTTTTTTAATTAACTATATTACGTCGGTATACTGGCAAAATACACTCAAAGTCATTTTTTTTTAGTTTTTAAGCCATGTTGAGACCTGGCCGTTACAAACAAATTTAAAAAATACATTAAATCACCGACTTCACAAAATCTTTAAAATATTACTAAAATTTCAAAAAATAACTTTTTTTACATAGGTACTTACATACGTTCTCCAATATTCAATGCATACATAATGTAAAATTCAGGAGTTTCTCAATGAAATCAAATGTCTCAAATGTTGTTCCTAATTTCAGAACTTCTTAAAATGTGATTTTCTCAAAACTAAATTTTAGACTTAGTGTATGTTGCCAGTATAGCGATGATTTATTTTCACAATAATACTAGTACTAATAAAAATAAATTATCCTGATCAGGAACTTAATAAGGAATATTTCTTGTGTGTGTGTGGAGGGGAGCGAGACTTTATTAAGCCGTATTTTAACCTATTTTATTGTTTTATTCCTGAAATATATGAAAAATGTCTGCGAAATTGTTAATCTTGGCGTTGTCACCGGTTGATAAGTGTATACAAAGTCTAAATTAAAATTGTTCGTTTTTGCAAAATTCTTAGGCTTGGGGGGGGGGGCGGGTCCCCGAAGTACTCCCAAGGGTGCTTCTGGAAAATTATTGTATTGTCACCGGTTCTTGATACGTGTACAAAGTTTAAACTAAATCTGTTTGTTTAAAGTAGACAAAATCTAGTCCAAAGGAGTCAGTTACAAACATACATACCTACCTACAAACATACAGGTGAAGCTAATAAAAGCGTGTCAAAAATAAGAAATTACAAAATACGAAAACTTTTATTTAAAACTTGTTATTTCCCCACAATTTTTATTCTGGTAACGGAGTTTTCAGAAATTGATTAAAAATCTGATTTAAAAAAAAAATAAAGGGACCTAAACACCCATAACGACTGCGTTTTTCAGATGGCTGTACGTAAATTAAAAAATTTCAAGGTAAAAGGCAGAAAAGCCATTTCGATATAGTAAGCCGATTTTAATGTGCAGCTACAGGTTTTTCAAAAGTCCGAAGAACCGAACCGAACCGGATAAACATACATACAAACAAACAAATGTCACAAAATATTTCTAAGTTATCTTTAAAAAAAATCCGTCGAACATAATACCTTTCCTAGCTTTTGCTGCACGAACTAGGAAAGTAAAAATTGGGACTGATAAAAACTGAAGTCTGAGTCCAAAAAGATAATGGAAGTTACACACAAAAACGGACAACTTTTATCTAATTTGACCTACAAACTGTGAATATAGGGTACAATAATTAATAATAGGCTCATTATTTTTCAACTAAATTTAACTAAAGTTAAGTTGAATAGATAAGGAATTTTTAAATCTAGTCAGATAAAATTTAATCTGACGAGTTTTTTTAAAGTCAAATTGCCCGATTTGAATGAAATTTGGTACCTAGACTGGGTCTTGGGCCGAGATGGTCCCATTTAAAAATGAACAAAATCCACCTAACGCAAGCCAAATAAAAGGGTGGGGGTAGATTTTAAAAATTGGAGTTTATGTGAAAATATGGCGTGTGTGATATCGAACGAAAGGTAATTGAGTCTGCAGTTAAACAAAATACATTTTAGTTTATTTAAAAAAAAGGGTGGGGGTAAATGTCAAAAATTAGAGTTTAAATGAAAATATGGCTTGTGTGGTATTAAAAGAAAGGTAATTGAGTCTGGAGTTAAACAAATACATTTTAGTTAAAAAAAAAGGTGGGGGTAAATTTTAAAAATTAGAGTTTAGGTCAAAACATGGTTTGTGTGGTATCAAACGAAAGGTATTTGAGTCTGGAGTTGAATAAAATATATTACAAATTTTAGTTATAATGTCATAAATAAGTTTAAATTCGGATCATTTTACTATAGCAATAACCAATATTGCTGCGCTTGCACTAATTTCGTCTATAAAAGCCGATGCTGGATAATAGATGAGATAATAAGTGATCAACCCAGTATACCACTGAAATACATGGTCTCTACTAAACACACCCAGTACACCACTGAAATACGTGGTCCCTACGAACCCAGTACACCACTGAAATAATGTGGTCCCTACTTAACATACCTAACTAAGTAAAACCACACTATGGTGGTTACGCTTTATGGCCCATACGGCCAACTCTCTACGGCCTATAAGGTCTATTTCTTATGGCCCCTAGGTCAACTCTCTCCAGCCAGCATCCCTCTTTTTAGATTATTTAATTATTTATAGCAATAACCTCTATTCCTGTTAATCTGTTTTCTTATATAAAATACATGTATAAATGTGGATTCCTTATACTTAATTTTCATATTCCCCTAAATCCCTTAGTCACAAGGGCACTAAATAACAAACCTTGTGACATATATGGTAGAGATATCACTTGTCACAAATATAGTCGTGACAATATTAGCTTACACGTACACTATAATTAAAGTACCTAGTGTGAGCGTAGGTGCCCATATATTAGCAGAGTATTTTTTTAGTCCTTGCCGTATATTCATCTTGTATGCCTATTATGACATCAATAACGTGCTTGTATATTTTATTTGTTATTTTCTTCCTCGTGACATCCAGAGTATATTTTTCTTATTTGCATACATATACCTGTAACATATTTGCACACATTTGTGACATCCCTAACGTCTTTGTATATTTTATTTGTTATTTGTTTTCTCGTGACATCCAGTGTATATTTCTTATTTTTATAGAGCTACTTGTTACATCCGATACATACACAAAGATATGAAAAATTTTATTTCTAAATTTGTGAGTTTATGCAAAAATTTTTATGGAATTAAGAATAAAATATTTTTTATTACATTTCATATTTTTTATTTTTGGATAACACCAGGTTTTAAAGTGGATGTCACAAAAACCGACTTTTTGCTGGATGTCACAAGATACAACGGTCGAGTATATATATACATATATATATATATATATATATATATATATATATATGTATATATGTATATATACTCGACCGTTGTATCTTGTGACATCCAGCAGAAAGTCGGTTTTTGTGACATCCACTTTAAAACCTGGTGTTATCCAAAAATAAAAAATATGAAATGTAATAAAAAATATTTTATTTTTAATTCCATAAAAATATTTGTATAAACTCACAAATTTAGAAATCAAATTTTTCATATCTTTGTGGCGTCCATTGTATATACAAAAAAATTTGACGTTGTAACATCCCTAAATATTTGTGTTAACTTGTGACATCCAGCAATGTCGCCAATGTTTCATAAAAATAACGTGACTTTTACCTCTATAAAAATAAGAAATATACACTGGATGTCACGAGGAAACAAATAACAAATAAAATATACAAACACGTTATGGATGTCACAAATGTGTGCAAATATGTTACAGGTATATGTATGCAAATAAGAAAAATATACACTGGATGTCACGGGGAAGAAAATAACAAATAAAATATACAATAGGCTTACAAGATAAATATACGGCAAGGACTAAAAAAAATACTCTGCTAATATATGGGCACCTAAGCTCACACTAGGTAGAGACCCTGTATGTATGACATATTTTCTTAAAATATGTCATACATACAGGGTCTCTAACACTAGGTACTTTAATTATAGTGTACGTGTAAACCAATGTCACGACTATATTTGTGACAAGTGGTATCTCTACCATATATGTCACAAGGTTTGTTATTTAGTGCCCTTGTGACTGAGGGATTTAGGGGAATATGAAAATTAAGTATAAAGAATCCACATTTATACATGTATTTTATATAAGAAAACAGATTAACAGGAATAGAGGTTATGGAGAGAGTTGACCCAGGGGCCATAAGGAATAGACCTTATAGGCCGTAGAGAGTTGGCCTTATGGGCCATAAAGCGTAACCACCATAGTGAGGTTTTACTTAGGTATGTTTAGTAGGGATCACATTATTTCAGTGGTGTACTGGGTTCGTAGGGACCACGTATTTCAGTCGTGTACTGGGTGTGTTTAGTAGGGACCACGTATTTCAGTGGTATACTGGGTTGATCACTTGCTAGAGTGATGCCGGTCTATTGTCCAGCATCGGCTTTTATAGACGAAATTAGTGCAAGTGCAGCAATATTGGTTATTGCTACGTTTTTATAGTAAAATTATCCGAATTTAATCTTATTTATGACAATATAACTAAAAACTGTAATATATTTTATTCAACTCCAGACTCAAATACCTTTCATTTGATACCACACAAGCCATATTTTCATTAAAACTCTAATTTTTGACATTACCCCCACCCTTTTTTTAAAATAAATTAAAATGTTTTTGTTTAACTGCAGACTCAATTACCTTTCGTTCGATATCACAGACGCCATATTTTCACATAAACTTCAATTTTTAAAATCTACCCTAATTCTTTTATTTGGCTTGCGTTCGGTGGATTTTGTTCATTTTTAAATGGGACCATCTCGACCCAACACCCAGCCTAGGTACCAAAGTTCATTCAAATCGGGCAATTTGACGTTAAAAAAACTCCTCAGATTAAATTTTATCTGACTAGATTTAAAAATTCCTTATCTATTCAACTTAACTTTAGTTAAATTTAGTTGAAAAATAATGAGCCTATTATTAATTATTGTACCCTATATTTACAGTTTGTAGGTCAAATTAGATAAAAGTTGTCCGTTTTTGTATGTAACTCCCATTATCTTTTTGGACTCTTCGGTTTTTATCAGTCCCAATTTTTACTTTCCTAGTTCGTGCAGCAAAAGCTAGGAAAGGTATTATGTTCGACGGATTTTTTTTTAAGATAACTTAGAAATATTTTGTGACATTTGTTTGTTTGTGTGTATGTTTATCCGGTTCGGTTCGTCTCTTCAGACTTTTGAAAAACCTGTAGCTGCACATTAAAATCAGCTTACTATATCGAAATGGCTTTTCTGCCTTTTACCTTGATAGATTAATTTTTTAACTTACGTACACCCACCTGAAAAACGCAGTCGTTCTGGGTGTTTAGCTCGCTTTATTATTTTTTTTCAAATCAGATTTAGAAACTACGTTACCAGAATAAAAATTATGGGGAAATAACAAGTTTTAAATAAAATTTTTCGTATTTTGTAGTTTCTTATTTTTGATACGCTTTTATTAGCTTCACCTGTATGTTTGTAGGTAGGTATGTATGTTTGTAACTGACTCATTAGACTAGATTGTACACTTATCAAGAACCGGTGACAATACAATAATTTTCCAGGGGCACTCTTGGGGGTACTTCGGGGACCCGCCCCCCCCCCCCCAAGCCTAAGAATTTTGCAAAAACGAACAAATTTAATTTAGACTTTGTATACAATTATCAAGAACCGGTGACAACGCCAAGATTAATAATTTCGCAGACATTTTTCATATATTTCAGGAATAAAATAATAAAATAGGTTAAAATACGGCTTAATGAGGTCTCGCCCCCCCCCCCACAAGAAATATTCCTTATTAAGTTTTTCTCATTATCCTGATCAGGATAATTTATTTTTATTATTACAGTATTATTGTGAAAATAAATCGTCGGTATACTGGCAACATACACTAAGTCAAAAATTTAGTTTTGAGAAAATCGCATTTTAAGAAGTTTTGAAATTAGGAACAACATTTAAGACATTTGATTTGATTGAGAAACTCCTGAATTTTACATGATTTATGCATTGAATATTGGAGAACGTATGTAAGTACCTATGTAAAAAAAGTTATTTTTTGAAAAATTTTGTAATATTTTATAGATTTTGTGAAGTCTGTGATTTAGTGTATTTTTTAAACTTGGTTGTAACGGCCAGGTCTCACCATGGCTCAAAAACTAAAAAAAATGACTTAGTGTTTTTTGCCAGTATACCGACGTAATATAGTTAATTGAAAAACACGATTTCACAGCACATTAAACTAAAAACTAAAAAACACGCTTCAAACTAAAAAGTTAAAAATAATTCTTAATATTAGTTGAAAACAATAATGAACGAAAAATACTAGTATTATTGTGAAAAAAACGTCGGGCTCTCGATATACAAAGAAAATATGGCACAAAGCGCCCCACGATTTTAGCTCACACTACTACTATACTATAGCAGTGTGAGCTATGGTGATCATAATTTTTTCGAGAAAAAAAAATTGGCTCCGATTTCAAATTTTTTATACATCTTTGCGTTTTAGATGATTTTGAAACTTTTTTGTTGCGCCGTCTGTCTG
Source organism: Aspidapion aeneum (assembly GCA_963576565.1). Classification (NCBI taxonomy): domain Eukaryota; kingdom Metazoa; phylum Arthropoda; class Insecta; order Coleoptera; family Brentidae; genus Aspidapion; species Aspidapion aeneum. The sequence goes on from OY755046.1 coordinate 17,225,283, forward strand.
TCTGTCTGTCTATCTGTCTATCTGTCTGCCTGTCTGCCCGAAAGCACACCCACCATTGGACGATGGCCGCGAAAGCCTTTCACAATTTGTATGAAATGTTTTTGTTATGATTTCACTTCTTTTTTAAAGGGATTGGATAATTTTTAAAGTAGTAAAATATGCGGAATATTGTTCAAAATTACACTTAAATTTTTGAGGTCAGCTCTCTAGCGTTTCTGGCAGTGGGTAATGTTACTTTTACATAACTTTGCATTTATAGGGGAGGAGAGTAAATGAAAATACTGGACTTTTTAAATTTTTCCCATGGTTTTATCATAATTTCTATCAGCATTCCAATGCTCAGCTCTCTAGCGTTTCTGAAAGTGGGAATGTTAGTTTTATATAAATTTACATTTATAGGAGAGGGAAGTAAATTAAAATGTTGGAGTTTTTAAATTTTTTCATATAGTTTTATCATAGTGTCTTTCAGTCTTAAAAAGTTCAGCTCTCTAGCGTTTCTGGAAGTGGGCAGTGTTACTTTTACATAATTTTACATTGATAGGGGAAGGAAGTAAATTAGAATTTTGGGGTGTTTTAATTTTTTCTATAGTTTTATCATAGTTCCTATCAGTCTGCCAAAGCCCAACTCTCTAGCATTTCTGGAAGTGGGCAATGCTACTTTTACATAACTTTAAATGTATAGAGGAGGAGAGTAAATTAAAATTTTGGGTTTTTTTGATTTTCTCCTATAGTTTTATCATAGTTCCTATCAGTCTGCCAAAGCTCAACTCTCTAGCATTTCTGAAAGTGGGCGATGCTACTTTTACATAATTTTAAATGTATAGGGGAGGGGAGTAAATTAAAATTTTGGGGTTTTATGATTTTTTTCAGGGGTTTGGTCATAATTTCTATCAGTCTGCCAAATTTCAGCTTTGTAGCATGTCTGGAAGTACAGTAGAATATTGATGATCTATACATAAGTAAGTGGCAATTTCGACGTTTTTTGTAATTTCGTAACTACTTTATGGAATTCCATGAAACTTGGAGGGATTGTTAACCTCATGGAGATCTACGACTGTGCAAAGTTTGAGATTCGTAGCTCATTCCGAAGTAGAGTTTTAGGTAGGTCAAATATCGGCTGAAATGTTTTAAGAAAAGAAACCGAACCGAACCAGCGCGCGAACTTGGCGAGGCACTGCCGTGCCCTCAGATCTACTTACCTTTAAATTCAATAAACTTTGATTAAAAACAAAAAAGCACTTTGCCGGGACAGCTTTTGCTCGATTTCTACGCGGGTTCACAAATAAAACGAAAACATAATTATGTAAGTGTATATGTCACAGAGAGACGAATTTAAATCGAAGTATACATACTCAACTCACCCCAGGGCTGGCCGATTGCGGACCGGCTGTTTGCAAAAATAGAATACCTACAGGGGCGCCGACTACGGGGGTAGTAAGGGGCTAGGGCACCTCCAAGACGTAAACAGGGAGGTGCGAAGCACCCCCAAGCATAGTCACATAGAAACTGATTACTAATCGGCTTTGCTCGGTACACAAAAAATGGCCGATATTCCAGTAAAATCTATGACTACAGTACCTAGATTTTAAAAAAAAATCTAGATAATCTGGACTAGTGACTTACCTATGTTCAGCGAATTTTTGATAAACTATGTAGCTCCATACCTAGCTGGATATGTTTTATTTACTGACGCGGGCGCCACTTTGGCAGAATTAAGGCCCTTAATTATTATGCAAATAATATAAAATAAAAATATAAGATTTTCATTATTCAGTCTAGCAATTTATTCCCATTTTCTTTTCTTTTATATCTATATTTTTTTCCAAATCGGCTAACCCATATGCTACTTTTTTTAGGTACCTAAATTATTCTTCTGAATTTTTCTTATATGTGCTACTTCTTGGAAATAAATAAATAAATATATTAGAGGCGCAATTAGGGGGGGGGGGGGGTATAAATCGATTTTAAAGAAATTTGGCACAGTGATGAAGGTCAGGTGACAATACAATATTCTGAAAAAAATTTGGGGGATAGGGGATGGATGAGGGGTGTAAAGGGGATAAATTCATAACTTAACCAAAATAGATACGAACATGCGGTATTTAGATTTATCATTTGAACTATTGACAATAAAATTTTATAAACAAAAACAGTAGGTAAGGAGGTAAAGGAGTTGGTAAATTCAGAATTTTGTTATAAAAACAGATAGAAACTTGCGGTTTTCAGATGTATCATTTGATTCAGTAACAATACAATTTTGTAAACAAAAATGGGTAGTTTGGACCGAACCAAAACATTTTGAACGATTTTTTTGACAAATTGTTAATTAATTAATTTTTAATTTAATTTAATTCAAAATAAATTTTATGTCACTGGCTAAAAGCTCGTCATGTGACATTCTTTTAGATATTTAATTTTTAATTAATTATTTTATACTTTAAATATTTTTATGTTTTTTAAGAGCCGTAACACATTTAAAATACATTTAAGCAAACATACCAAAATTAAAAGCTATTTTATAAATAACTAGCCAAATAATAACTGGCTTCGTCAGTTAGCCTGAATTGAATGCGCCGTAGCGTAAAAAAAATGCCTTAACCAGACAGAAAACTCATGGAACATATACTTATTCCAAATTTCAATAAAATCGGTTAAGCAGTTTCTGAACTCTTTTCCTTTACAGGGTGGGCCAAAAAAACCCGGACATTTTTTTTATTATAACTTTTGAACTATACAATCGATATTAAACCCTCTCAAAATCCAAGATGGCGGACGAAATTAAAATGTACCTTTCAAAGATGCTCGTTTATTCTTGTGTTGCGAATATGTTCTAATTATTTTTTTAAATTAGTAAGAAAGCTGCGTTCAAAATTGGTTCAGTGGTTCTACAAAAAAATATTTTTGTTCAACCATTATTTTGAATATTATACGATTGCTTGCCAATCATGTCTTTATTTATTTACTTATAAATTAATTACAACTGAACCGATGTTAGTGGAAATAAACAACATCCTGGTGAGAATTGATTGCTTTTTAGAAGCTTTTATTTAACTTCAGATGTTCTGTCTAACTAACTAACTATCTATCAAATCTTGTGAAGCGTTTTTGACACACTTCCCATTATCCGATTTGGATGAAATTTGGTACACACATAGTGGTCCCATGACAATACAATATTAAGAAAAAAAATATCCTCCCACCCCTACCCCCACCCCTTCTATAGAAAAATGTGTTTTTGACACACTTCCCGTTATTCGATTTGGATAAAATTTGGACACATGTGGTCCGATGATAATACAACAATAAGAAAAAAATATCCTCCCACCCCTACCCCCACCCCCTTCCATAGAAAAATTTGTTTTTGACACACTTCCCGTTATCCGATTTGGATGATATTTGGTATACATATAGTGATCCGATGACAATAAAATATTAAGAAAAAAATATAAAATAAATAATAATTTTATAAAATTTGGTCCGATGGCAATACAGCCCAAACAAAAAATATATTTCTACCTCTACCCCCACCCTCTCCTTCCCCCAATAGAAAAATGAGTTTCCAAACAACTCACGATCAGCGATTTCATTATAATCTAGAATAAACTCTTCTGTTCTGTTATTGAACAAATATTTTCATTTAACAGAGTAGATAGCTGAGACTAAAAAGTAGAAAATAAATTTGTAAAAAAAATTTTTTAAGTCACAAGCTTTTATAAAATGCACTAAAAATTAAAAAATAATTTTCTAACATTCTAATATTATCATAATAATAAAAGCGATGGCTGCAAATGAAAGCAGTTAATCTAAATTTGTGATCTAAACACTTAAAGAATATTCAACATAGCAGGTCATCAAAGATATGTTTAATGTGCCGCAATGTTATGCCATTGCCATACCTATGTATGTGCATTTTTCTGCTAGATTGATTCTTGCAAATAGTGATATTTAATTGATACGGATATCTTATCGTGCTAACATCGTCAAAATTTCCATCAGTCGGCCATCGCTTTTATTATTATGATAATATTAGAATGTTAGAAAATTATTTTTTAATTTTTAGTGCATTTTATAAAAGCTTGTGACTTAAAAAAATTTTTTTATCAATTTATTTAAGATCATGATCAAATTTATCGCCATCTTAAATTTTAAGATGGCGGATAGAATTATTCTTGATTCTTTAAAATGGCGTATTTATTCTTATTTTCCGAAAATGTTTTAGATTTTTACTAATCTATAAAAAAGCACTACTTTTTCTTCACACAACGAGGTAAAAATTATTAAAATCAGTGTGGTGGTTCTCAAAATATCTATTTTTGTTTCAACCATTGTTTTAGAGATTATACGATTGTATTGCCAATCCTGTCTGCATTAATTTCCCTATAAATTCTACCGATTTTAGTGAAAAACAGAAAATCGTGGTAAGAATTGATTGCTCTTTAAATATTATAATCGAAGTTTGCCGCCATCTTAGAATTTAAGATATCGGACTGAAATTGCCAATGCAATCGCATAACTTGTAGAACAATTATACAAAATCAGATTTTGTGAGAACCACTTCGCCGATTTTATTAAATTGTACTTTATTAAGCGGGAGAAAAGTAGTACTTTTCAGTAAATTAATAAAAAAAAACTAAAACATTCTCGAAAAATAAGAATAAAAGTGCCTCTTTGAAGGATCAAGTATGGTTCTGTCCAACATCTTAACTTTTAGGATATCGTCAAATTTCGATTATAACCTTGAAAGAATAATCAATTCTCACCATCACTTTTCTTATTTCACTAAAATCGGTTTGGTAATAATGAGTTTATAAGGAAATGAATGCAGACAGGGTTGGCAATGCAATCGTATAATCTGTAACACAATGACTATAACAGAAATAGATTTTTTGAGAACCAATACACCGATTTTGCTCATTTGTACCTCGTTGTGCGCGGGAAAAGTAGTGCTTTTCTATAAATTAAAAAAAAAAATCTAAAATATTTTCAGAAAATAAGAATAAACCCACCATTTTTAAGAAGCAAGTATGATTCTGTCCGCCATCTTAAATTTTAAGATGACGATAAATTTTGATCATGATTTTTAAAAAACAATCAATTCTCACCAGGATGTTTTTTATTTCATCAAAGTCAAAGGTTCAGTAGTAATAAATTTGTAAGGAAATAAATGCAGACATGATTGGCAAGGCAATCGTATAATTTTCAAAACAATGGTTGAAACAAAAATATTTTTTTAGAACCATCAAACCGATTTTGCTGATTTATACCTTGTGCGTGGCAAGAATGCAGCTTTTCTACTGATTTAAGAAAATAATTCAAACGTGTTTGCAACATAAGAATAAACCAGCATCTTTAAACGGTACATTTTAATATTGTCCGCCATCTTGGATTTTGAGATCGCTGACAAATAATTATAATTAGTCAAAACTCTGATTAATTCTCTGCCAAGCGCAGTTTGTCCCATTAAAATCGATAGTATAGTTCAAAAGTTATAATGAAAAAAAATTGTCCGGTTTTTTTTTGGCCCACCCGGTTTATATGTTTGATTTATTAATTTATAAGAATTTTAATTAAATTGCAGCAAATTTTTTTTTGTAAAAAAATCACTGAATAGAGTTAAAAAGATACTATTATAAATCAGTACGTTTTGACGTAGCTAGATTAAAATTAAGCGCTCTTTTTACTCATCTGACTTTAACTACGTGGTAAAAAGGAGGACGGAGATAGCAATTCATAAATAGTATCAAGTCCCTATCCAAGTTCGTTAGTTAATTCACTTTTGCTCTGAGGTACATAAAGAAATATTTATTTATATTTTATATTTATGTTCCCAATAAGCTAGCTAACATTATTTATTATGCTAACATTTTTAAATATTTTTACTAAGATGCAAGTGAAGTGAATCGCCGGACCACATAGCAACAGCCGCCCCAAAATAAAAAATAAACCAAATTTAATTAATAAAATAGGCATAATGCAAGGTTGTCGGTTTGACGGATGTTACAAGTGCGTGCAATTAAGATGAAAATATACATTGGATGTCACAGAGTGATGAATATCAATTGGATCGATTCTTGAATATACTCGCGCCAATATACACGGAAATTTTGGCGTCAAATTTTTTTTAAATTTTGCTGTATTCTTCATCAGACACTTGGTATGCTATGACATCCATTTAATTTAGGTACACCCGGGCCCTCCCGATCAGGACTGTACCAAAAACATGGAAAAACGTTGAGACGTCCGAATTTGGATGTCACGGCGTCGAAGGATGTCACAAGATATCTAAAATTTTTAGGCCTGGATGTCACAACGATCAGCGGATATCTATATATATATATATATATATATATATATATATATATATATATGGGTATACCTACTCATTTTTTTTTGCTACGTATGGTTGTTTTTCAGTTTTTTCCTTTTTCTCGAGTTTTTGCTGCCTTCAGGACTCGCCGCCCGTGGCGTGCTGTCTTGCCCCGCCCTTCTTCTTAATAAGTCAGTAAATATACCATAGAAATAAAAGTCCCTCCCACTCCTGATTTAATAATTTTAAGTTAAATTTAGAATATATTTCACAAGTAACAAATAGGTATGTAATAAATTTAATAAAATTGCCAACATTTCTAATTTTTTTCTAGCAACAATGATAGTAAAACCAATAATTTTTAGTGTTATTCTTTTTTTTGCAGCGTCGTCTTTAATTCATTTAAAAGACCTAAAAAAACCATATTTTATCTAATAATAATCTCATAAATTTAAAAATTTATTTTTCATTTTCGTTTTCTTTTGTGCAAGTTATATAATAAAAATTACGAAATATGAACACATTTTCCGACAATGTCAAGTTTCGGAAGTAAGTGTAAATTGAAAAATTTAAGTAATTTACTTAAATATCGCTGCATTTTCACTTAAACCTCGTTCTCTACAAACTTAAACCTATAGCTTAAACCATTTCTTTTTCGTTTTTTAATTTGTTTTTACGAAATCCTTGCAGATTCTTATTTAAACAGGTTTTTTCCATTGCGATATAACCTATGTAGTTATAATTAGTCCAAAATTCCATTATTTTATTAAGTTTAAAAGAAATTTAGTTAAAACTATTTACCAAAGATAAATTAAAACTTAAACTTAAACCTTAAACTTCTTTAGTAAATATCGCTGTTATTGTTGTTCAAATGCTGTTTGAAGACAACCAACATTTCCGCCATAATCGTTTAGCAAACCGTCGTAGAACCTTTAGAAAAATTCCTTTATTTTGGCATTTTATACATGTTTTATTAACTAAAATTATGTCATATTGATTTAAAGTATACGAAAAACTAAATAAATTTCATACTAGATAAAAAACATTTTTACCGTTTTACATAAAGCTACATTTTTAAATAAATTTATTATTTAAACATGCCGGTGATCTTGAGAAATTAGGTTTTAAAAACATAAACTAACCTTCTGCAGTTTACCTCAAAGAATGAATTATATAACTTATTTAGATAACGATAACAATGTTCTTATTATAAAAAGAAAATATTTATCTCAATAAACCAGATTTGACATTTGATTGTTTTAGCTCACACATATACTATACTATAGTAGTGTGGGCTATGGTGATCCTAATTTTTTCGAGAAAAAAAAAGTTGCTCCGATTTCAAAAATGTTTATATATCTTTGCGTTTCAGATGATTTTGAAACTTTTTTGTTACGCCGTCTGTCTGTCTGTCTGTATGTCTGTCTGTCTGTATGTCTGTAATGACCAACGCGCATAACTCAAAAACCGCTTGGCCGATTTTAATGAAATTTGGTACCTAGGCTGGGTCTTGGGTCGAGATGGTCCCATTTAAAAATGAACAAAATCCACCGAACAGAAACCAAATAAAAGGGTGGGGGTAGATTTCAAAAATTAGAGTTTATGTGAAAATATGGCGTGTGTGATATCAAACGAAAGGTAATTGAGTCTGCAGTTAAACAAAATACATTTTAATTTATTTAAAAAAAAGGGTGGGGGTATATTTTAAAAATTAGAGTTTAAGTGAAAATATGGCGTGTGTGATATCAAACGAAAGGTAATTGAGTCCGGAGTTTAACAAAATACATTTTAGTTTTTTGTTTTTTTTTAAGGGTGGGGGTAGATTTCAAAAATTTGAGTTTAAGTCAAAACATGGCTTGTGTGGTATCAAACAAAAGGTAATGTAGTCTGGAGTTAAATAAAATATATTTCAGTTTTTAGTTATATTAGCTCACACGTACACTATAACTATAGTACCTAGTGTGAGCTTAGGAGCCCATATATTGGCAGAATATTTTTACTATATCTACTTACTATATGCCTCATTGGTCATTGCATAATGTGAAGCTGCTCCCTGGCAGTAAACTTGTTACTTTAATCCTTATTATCCCGCTGCTTATCCAAGCCGAGTTAAGCAAGCGCAATTGTCAAGCACAGCTTGCACATTGGTCCTTCGAGCCGGATTAAACACATCAGTCCTTCACGCCCAGCAGTCCGCATAGCTTGCACATTGGTCCGTCGAACAAAGAAACCGCCGCTGGCACCCGTAGGAAGAACACCTGACTACAGCGCAACAGCGACCTTCCACAAGAACGTCCGTACATTCTAAATGCTTCAAAAACGTCCACCTTCCCGTACGATTGTCCGTACACTTGTCCTGTCCGAAGCCACTACGCAAGAGTCCACAAGAGCGATCTTCCACAAGAAAGTCCACAAGTTACCAGGCCACCACAGTCCGAATAAGCGACAGTCCACTACAGTCCGAAGAAGCGACAGACCTGTCCACCAAAAAGGCACTACCAGGAAACACACCGTTCTCAAGTCCAACAGAACCGAACCGAAGTCACTACGGAAGAGAGCTTGAACCGTCCACACGAGCAACCTCTCACAAGAACGGAATACTTTAACGAATCCTACAAGCTTCAAAAAACCGTACACCTGCCCGTTCGACTATCCGTTTACTTGTCTCGTCTAAAGTCACTACGCAAGAGAGCTTCAATCGTCCATAAGAGCGACCTTCCACAAGAACGTCCGTCCATCCTACAAGCTTCAAAAAAGCTGTCCACCTGCCCGTACACTTGTCCCGCCCGAAGCCACTACGCAAGAAAGCTACAACCGTCCACAAGAACGATCTTCCACAAGAAAGTCCACAAATTACCAGGCCACCACAGTCCGAGTAAGCGACAGACCTGTCCACCAAAAAGGCACTACCAGGAAACACACCGTTCTCAAGTCCACCACAGTCCGGCCACCAGTCCGAACAGTCTACCTATAAACCAATTACCAGTCCACCACAGTCACAGTCTGTCAAAAAGGCACTACGCACTTTAAGGAGACACATCGTTCTCCAGTCCACCACAGTCCAAGGCAAATTCTCATGCCATGTGTTTCGAAACAGTGGTTCAATAAATACGTCATCAATTGGTGACGTTTCATATCTATATTTTCCAATTTATGGGCGTTATACGATGAAATAGCGTTCACAGAGGTGTAAATTGTGAATTTATTGTCAAGACTTTATTTAAAACTAAATAAAATTAATAAACAATGTACCAATTAAAAAAAAATAATATTGATTTTTTAATATTGATTTTTCAGCTAAACGTCAAAAAATGACATAACATGTGTCATTTTAGCAATAGTTTCAAAACGAGCTTTTACCTCGTTTTAAAACATGACAGTAAATGACACATGTTATGTAATTTTTTGACGTTTAGCTGAAAAATCAATATTAAAAAATCAATGTTAAAATTTTGTTTTTTTAATTGAGACATTGTTTCTTCATTTTATTTAATTTTTACTAATATATTGACAATAAATTCACAATTTACACCTCTGTATAACGCCCATAAATTCGAAAATATATATATGAAACGCCACCAATTGATGACCTATTTATTGAACCACACTGTTTCAAAACATAGAGCACGAAAATTCGGCTCCGGCCACTACAGTCAGGCCACACAGCCAGTCCACTTAGAAAAAACCAAACCGTCAATCAGTCCGCCTACAGAAAAGCCAACTGTCCGTTATGTCTACAGAAGCCTAAACTTCCAGATAAGAAATAAAACCATTCAAAAAATAATTTAGAAGGAGCCAGTACAAGAGCCAATTGACCATAATAATAGGAAAGAACCTAAAAAGGATATTGCTAGAAAGACAGCTAAGAAGATTCAAAATGTGTTTACACCCTTAAGATCGCATTCTAGACATGAGCATAATGGAGTATGCGTTAGCCCAAGAATTAAATCAACTTCTATTACATGTCGAAGATCTACTGGACTTTTCACAAGCGATTAAAGTCAATTGGGAGCCAATAATCATAAACATAATTTACCAGAAATGGGATGTCGTCACGCACGCTTTACACCATATATGGGTGAACTGCAAACTAGGCAGATTGCCCACATTAGAAGAGGTCCTTCAATACTTAGTTGAAAGGATCGAAGGATTGAACAAGAGCTAAATTTGAGAAGAGAGAAATTTCTTAAATTTCGAACGTCATCATGGATCATTTAGATGATATACGAGACACACCCTGTATGTATCAAGAAACAGTCAAAGAATTCCAACAGCTGTAAAAGGTTAGCAATTAACGCCTAAGAGGCATTCAAACCTCTGGGCAAGATGCGGAAATTTGGGTCCTACCCATAGTAAAATCATTGTCAACGAAATGAAGTAGAAAAATCATACCTTAGATGGTTCCAAGGGTTTCAGAACAAAATTCCTACAATGGAAGACTTTCAATTTTTATGAAAAGAAATGTATACATTTAATTCAAGAATCAAAAGCTTAAACTCACAAAGAAGAGAATTTAAAATGTTACCCAGAGCATATATATTAAAAGATAGTAACCAGTAATCTTGGTTACAAAAAAAGAAACGAAAAGAAAAACCTTTGCAATAACAGACAACAAAATCCATCATATGAAATTAAATAAGAAAGTTAAAATAGCAAACATCCATAAAATACAAGAAAAGGGTGATGCCTAAACAACCCTTAGTAACTACCAATAAGACAAACGTAAAATGGCAGCTCCACATACAGTCCACAGAAGTACTCAATATAAAGCCAATTAAAAAAAATTGGTGCTTATCCTGTGCTCCCAAAAATATCGAAAAGTCAAGAAAACATACTAACAAGAAGAAAAGTTCAAAACAAGTAGCAGCAACAGTTATTAGAAAGATAACCCAAAAGAAAAAACATTCCAACTTAAAAGTTGTTAATTCGCAACAACCCATTTTTAAATCATTTTTGCCTCCCAATTTGCAATTTTTTCAGGGTACCTTTAATAGTAAAGGAATAACAACAGTAACAAAAATAGATCATAATATTTTGCAAAGAAAAAATTTGTCACCAAAGCGAAAAGTTCTACTACATACTCAAACGATGACACCAAAACACAAACACAAAAGATGCAAAAATTCACTCTCAGCAAGAAACTGACCCACCTTAAAAATGAAGCAGCAGTACCTAGTTCGATACCTGCCTACCTACTACATTATTAGCATTATTTTAGTCAGTTGACACCCGACCAGAATTAGTTAACCTGAAGTCCCTAACGTCACAAATCCCGGAGAGACCGGAAAATGTTTAATTATAAAATTAAACAGATTTCCATTTTTTACCGTTTTTCATTAATCTACATTTTTAGTTAAATTTATTATTAAAACATGCACGTGATCTTGAGAAATGGGGTTTTAAAAACATAAACTAGGCTTCTTAAAATTACCAATTTTAATTTTATAAATTATTTAGTTTCCAAAACAGCACGAAATATTAAATGTTATATTTTATCATTTGTCACGAACGATAACAATGTTCAGATAATAAATACAAAATATTTATCTTAATAATCCAGATTCAAAATTTTATAGTTGCTCTCACTATATCTACTTAAGTTAACTGTACCATAAGCCTTATTGGTCATTGCAGGGTGTGAGGCTGCTTCCTGGCAATAAACTTGTTACTTTAATTCTTATTGTCCCGCTGCTTTACCAAGCCAAGTTAAGCAAGCGCAATTGTCAAGCACAGCTTGCACACATATGTTGTATTTTTTTAAAATAATTCTGACAAATAATGGGTCGATAAATTTATTTAAAATAATATCAAGTAGGTATATTTTGTTTTTATTTTAAAATTTTTTAGAGTTGTTACTTTTTATAAAGTCTTGCATGGGTATTAAATCTTTGGACCTCTACACTTTTAAATTTTCAAACATTTACTTAATTTTTAAATTTGTGTCTTTAAGATTTTTATTACTTGTGTTATTTATTTATTTATTGTGGTTTCGTGACAATTTTATTCTTTGTAATCATTGTCTTCTTAGATTTAAAGTTAATAAATTAATGACTTAAGGTAAGAATGGGTGTAACTTGTGGGGATATGAAATATTTGTTTGTTTGTTTATTTTATTATATTTTTTGTTATTTTATATTTTGACCGGCTTTAGGATTGAATTATTTTAATTTTAATTTGGTTTGGAGGTTGATATGGACAATTTTAAAAACTGTCTGAATTAATATTATTATTTATAATTGTGCAGTTAGAAGTGATAGAACTACTAAATTTTATTTAGCATACAAAATATTTATATTTTCGAACTAAATTATAAACTTTAACATTTTGAACATTTTTAGTTTAAATGAAGATTGTTATGTTTTTGGTGACAAACATGTTTAAGAACTCCAATTGGCTCTCAATATTGCAAAAAAAGGAAAACATGTTAAACAGTGCCAATAATAATGTGTTTAAAATAATAATAATACATTGAAATTAACGACTATCTAGTGTATGTATAAATAAAAATTGCTTTGTCAATAGAAATTAACTTACTGAATTGAATTGAATTGAATTGAACATAGATATTTAAAGGCTTGCTTAGTTTTTATTTAAGAAAGAAATTAATTATCAAATATATAAAGAAATCATCTTTTACTTGGAGAAATCTTGATGACCTAAAACTTACAACAAACAACCTTGGTTCTTATTCTTAAGTGACCCTTAATGGAAATTACCCTGCGCGCTTCTGCTGTTATTTAACAAGTTTTATATGATTCGTGCCTTATGCGTTTCGCATAGCGGTTTGACGAGAATGCCACCCCAGAACCAAGTCTATAGCATACCAAAGTTTCATTAAATTTCGCAAACAACTAAAATCCCATGTATTCCGCGTATGGTCTTTTAATGGTGATGATATTTTATTTTTAGGGATAGTCCTTATCTGGATGGCTATTTTGGTAAAAGCATGTTGCTGTTATAAAATATGTCGGACCAGTATCATAAACAGGCATACCGTAGGAAGAACAGAACAAATCAGAAAAGAAGCAGTTCCCTTAAATGAAAAATACTAAATAGTGCTTCATTCATGAAATCTGTGCCAAGAACTTCATTCATAAAAAGTGATGCTTCATGCCCAAGGGTTAAGTTAAATTTTTTAATTTATATACCTATAGTACACCAATTAGTCCAGTAGTTTAAAAATATTAAATCAAAATATAATCAGTTCTTAAAATACTAGTTGAAAAAGCAATTAATTATCGTACATTCCCACTGACAATGGCAGTTTCAAATAAAAAAATTACCAAATTGTGCATTATTGCGGCATTCGGAGCTATAATACTTAGTAAAACTGGTGTCGTGAAAATCGAGCCAATATTTTCTTAAGTTACCTGTGTACAAATACTTAAATTTTAAACTCGTTCTAAGCATAAGAGTTTTAGCGTACAAAGCGTACCTTTAATCCCTTTCGACTTGGGAATTTTAGCAGCGTTTAAGCAAGTCAAGTATTTATTGTTATTATTTAAATAGTATATCTATCAAGAGATTACATGTCATTATAAATCTACCCAGCTTAATGTCAATTTTAAGTTAATAAAATCTCAGTCTATCAGTTTTTAATAAAATTAGCAAAATGTTCATCAGTTCAAATAGTTTAAAAGTCCGTCTCCCTAAACGAAAAAAAAAAGTCCACATTCATAGTCCTCGAATTAATAGATAGATATGGTGATTAAAGTTTAAAATAAATCTCTCACTGTAATTACATCGATAATAATACCACTAATATTTAAAGGCTGAACGAAACAATATCGAAACACAAAATATTGAAAACAAAAAATATCGAAAATACAAAATATCAAAAGCATACAAAATATCGAAACTACAAAATATGGAAACCACAAAATATTAAAGACCAAAATACAAAATATCGAAAATACAAAATATCCAAAACAACAAAATATCGAAAATACAAAATACTGACAAACTAAAATATCGAAAAAAAATAGGTTTTTAAAATTAGGGTCACTGTATAACGAAGTTCCTTCTAAACTTCGTTATACAGTGACCTTATTTAAAATGCTCTTCCTTTCGTATTCTGTGTTTTCGATATTTTGGTATTTCGATAATTTGTAGCTTCGATGTTTTGTAGTTTCAATATTTAGTATTTTCGATATTTTGAATATAATTGAACAATTTTTAGAGACACATTTGTATCTTCCTGCCTTGGTAAGACAGTGACATGAGCGGTCACTTTTATACAGTGGAGAAGGAAAAAACTTAAGAAAAACAGTTCGAAAGGAAGTGCCAATTATTTTTTAATGCCACTGTCACCAAAAAATGATCTTAAAATAAAATACAGGTCAATCAACCGCAACGTCCAAAATTAGGAAATACAACTTTCTTAACAACTTTTTAAATTAAGTAAAAAATCCAAGAGGCTGGATTTATTAAAGGAGATTAAAAAATAAAATATTTTTTTTTATATATAACTGATTTTTTTTATATTGGCCATGTTGAGAAATGAATGGACTGTTGCCGTTCAATTTCATTTTAAATGTTAAATAGAGGCAATGTGCTATTGATTTTTAACCAGCTCGTAACAAAGAAAAAAATCTTTGTTTAAAACTCTTAGACAATGATTGTGTAGAAATAAAATTTCAGACTTCCATTGTCTTTATTTATTTTAAAACACGACGTTTCGGTTAGTAAATATCTCTAACCGTTATCAAGTGTAAACTAAACAATCTAGTCTCTAGGCTACTACTTATACTACTTGGTGTGCAGTCAGGTGTGAAGGCCCTCCTAAGATGCCTGTTTTCCTTAAGGAGTGGTTTCCATATGTTTGTTATGTCCGTGCTGGGCTGACTGAAAACTTCTTTATTCTGCATTATAAACGCAGCTTCAATCAACTTTCGTTTTCGCCATTGCGACTCCTTATGCAAAACTTTAGCTTCTGACCACTGAATCCTGTGATCATTTGACCATGCATGATCCGCTAAACGGGCTTTTGCAATATCCCCTAACTAGGTACTTTTTAGATGTTCATTTACTCTAACCTGAAGAGGGCGTTTCGTTTTACCTACATATGATTTACCACACTCACACGGGATTTGGTAAATACATTCCTTACTATTTGACGGATTGTCTCGTTTTGTTTTAGTTACAAAACTTCTTATCGTATTTCCCGAAGAATATACTGTTTTTATATTATAGTGTTTAGCTATTGGTCTTATGTTTTCTGAAATCCCTTGAACATATGGAATGCTAATAACACCCAACGGATTATTATTTTGAGAATTTGGTACATTTAGTTTGTTTTTAATTTTAAATATCGTTGAGTTTATTAGTTTCTCGGAATAACCATTCTGTTGTAAGTCCTTTTTAATGTTGTTAATTTCTGTGGTTAATTCTTCATTATTACTACAAATATTTACGGCAACAGAATGATTAGACTTAAAATTTAAGTACTGTCCCGTATGAGTAGATTTCCTATATACAGTGGTTTCAATGTTTCTGTCTAATCGTTTGACAAGAACATCCAAAAAGGTAAGGCCGAATCTTTTTCAATTTCCATGGTGCATTTGATTGTTGGTTGAATACCGTTTAAATGGTGTAGAAAGTTCTGTAGTTCGTCATCATTTTCCGGCCATATAATAAATGTGTCATCCATGTATTGTAGCCATAGTTTTGGTTTGACTCTTGCTGTGTTGATCGCATGGTTCTCGAACCACTCTATGTAGATGTTTGATACCACTGGCGAAAGAGATGAACCCATTGGGTGTCCATTATTTTGCGCGTTAAACTTATCTTTCACTTGAAAGTAAGAGTTACGGAGACAGAGCTCCAAAAGATCCATCACCCCCTCCACCAATAGCGTTGTTTTCTCGTGAAGTGTATCATCAGTTTGTAGTTTGTTTTTGATGATACTGAGTAACTCATTTATTGGCACGTTGGTGTAGACTTTCTACATCAAAACTTACAAATCCATCCCCAGGATCTAATTCGATACCTTTTAATACCTCGACAAAATGTTCCGAGTTTATGACAAAAGATTCGGACTTACCCTGTAGTGGTTAAATTATGGCCAACAAAAACCTCGACAAAGTGCTGGTCGGTGAGTCCCTGGAGCTGGTAATTGGTCGCAGTGGTATATCCTTCTTATGGATCTTTGGTAATCCATAAAAATGTGGTGCCTTACTGTGGTTTGATGTCACGCGGGATCTAACAGCGTCCGGGATATTTTCAGCATACTTCTTCAAAGTCCTGTAGATGCGTCCTTCTATGGTGGTGGTTGGATCTTTGGGTAGTTGCTTGTTTCTCCAGAACTTCTTGGATCTTTTTGTCGTAAGTCTCGACATCTATGATCACCGTCGCGTTTCCTTTGTCGGCTGGTAGAATCTTGATTGATTTGTCAGCCTGCAGGTTCTTGATTGCCCGTTGTTCTTGACTGGTGATGTTTGTCTTTTGTTGCTTCTTTCTGTCCAAGGTTGTTCTTACTTTATGGCGAAACTCATCGGGTTGAGGTAGACTAACGGTCTCTTTTGCCGCAATAATTTCCAGTGTCGGTGTCTGTGCCGGTGCAATGGCGAACTTGAGTCACTTACTGAGTACCAATTCTTCGTTGATGCTCAGAGTCCTTTTGGAGATGTTCACTATAGTGCTTGGTGTTGTTGAGTTTGTTCTGCCTTGAGAACGTGTCTGTAGTTTCTTAAGTTTTTCTCGGTGAGTTGATCTTATCTTCTGTCGTTCTCTGTTGCACGTACTGTCAATTTTACTCAGTATCGGTTCGTAGTCTTCCTCCCATGTGTGTCGTCTAATTTCGTCAAAACGCTCCTCGATGTCGGTGTTGAAGTTGGCTTTTCTCCATAGATGGTAACTGATTTCGGATCGGATTAGTGCTTGGCTGGTCCTCTCAAAATCTATGTTTATAATGCAGAATAAAGAAGTTTTCAGTCAGCCAAGCACGGACATACCAAACATATGGAAACCACTCCTTAAGGAAAACAGGCGTCTTAGGATTAAAAAAGGGGGCGGGCCGTCACACCTAACTGCACACCAAGTACTATAAGTAGTAGCCTAGAGACTAGATTGTTTATTTTACACTTGATAACGGCTAGAGATACTTACTAACCGAAACGTCGTCTTTTAAAATAAATAAAGACAATGGAAGTCCGAAATTTTATTTCTAAAGGAAAAAATAATAACAGTGGAAATGAATACATAATAAAAAAATATTTCATGTAAAAAAAAACCAAGTATGCGAAAATGGTATTCTGTAAAAAGAATTGAGATTAATGTAAATCCAAGTTCTCCATTACAAATTTCAAAATGAAAAGTTTTTGCTTTTTGAAAATGTTAAAAACTTTCCTATAAGAGCCAAACTTGTTTATGTTCAATTTAGCACTGTGGCTAAAAGTCAAATTGCAGTTGTAAGAGCCAGGTTTACATTTTCAAACTAATAGAAACCTTTTATTTAAAAATTCGTTGCCACGGCACTTTCTTGGAGGTTATAGAATTTAGGTAAAAATAAGTTTAAGCTTGTTTTTAAACTTGTTTTAACAATTCGGCTAAATTTGAATCAGAAATATAATTTTATTTTGTGAGATTGAGCTGCGAGTGCAGTTGCAATAGGGTTTGCCCGTACGCTCAGAGTTCCGGAGCTGGTGGGAGGGGTTAAATATTTTATTAAAGTTTTAATTAAAAAGCCACAGCTACTGAGATACAAAGTCAAAAAGGCGCCAGGAAGTCGCGAACCTTCTCCAATTCCTCGGTCTCGTTGAGAACTCAATTTCACATAAATAAAATGGAAAATAAGTGGGACATTTTCTATAAAATCGCCAGCCACTTGTAATTAATTAAATCGGAACCAAATAATTTTAATTAATAATTATTATTTATAGATTAATTAAAAGAAAATGGGATAAAGACATAAACAGAAAATTTAATAATATTAAATAATCATAATTCTGGATTAATTAATTAAATAATTAACTAAAAAGGGAAAATAAATAATTAAGGCCACTGAAAGTTGTTTTTTTAATCATGTAATCCTGCACTTAAGATCAAAATGATCGGAGTTTACAAAGGTAAATTTACAATTCACTTTGTACAAGTAGGTAAAAATAGCACTAGATAAATAATCACGAATTCCTAGATGGCATGTAGTTAAAATTATTAGAGTTCAGAGAACATAATTAAAACAAGTGAACTGCTAATAAAATAACTGAAAACCTACAGTGTATAATATAAGTAGAGAAATAATTGATAATATTATCTCAAGTTAAACTAATTAAAGTTCATAGCGTGACTTCGGGAGCGAACTACTAATTAGATTAACCGGGGTAATCAACATCAAATTAACCTATTGTTAAAAGGGAATAAAGGGAAAAATGATTGTCAATAATATTTTTATGGAATTATTGACATTTTAGTGTTCACCAAAACGGACCCAAGAGTGTACTTTTGGTTACATCGATGTTATGGCGCAACAAAGAAAAAATAATAAATAATTAATAATCAGTAATTAATTATCTTATGTCGTAGTTATTGAATTAATCGTAAAGTAATTAGTGAAATTAAACTAATACGCAGGCAGCGTATAAAAAACAAATATATACAAAACCTTAGGTAATGTTAAAAATTTGCCATTACTAAAGTGATAAACCAAGGAAACCTTAGTACCTCTATGAGATAGTCAAATTGGCCTCACTCAGTAGAAAGCAAATCCATAACCAAATTACCAAATAAAACCCTTATCATCGTAAGGGAAGGTAATCAAATTAAATTAACTAGAAAGTAAAATTAAGTTGAATCAAATTTACAAATAGGTATTTAAATTTATACATATATCTATATATATATATATATATATATATATATATATATATATATATATATATATATCTATGTCTAGCGGGGCTTATGGGGACACAAAAATTTTGCACTTTTCTGGATATATATTTGTTATATATTTTATATGGAACCTATATATACACGAATTTTTGAAAAATATTGGTTGGTTCATTATATATACATTTTTGGTAATTTGTGGTTTATGAGGACACAACATATTTTGAATCTGAGGCCGTGATAATTTTTACGCAAATTCAAATTCTTTTAA
Organism: Aspidapion aeneum; assembly: GCA_963576565.1. Taxonomy (NCBI): domain Eukaryota; kingdom Metazoa; phylum Arthropoda; class Insecta; order Coleoptera; family Brentidae; genus Aspidapion; species Aspidapion aeneum. The sequence continues at coordinate 17,244,689 of OY755046.1, forward strand.
AACAATGAAGTTAGGAAAGCAACGTCGATTATGTCACCTAAAATATTGTTAAAAAGTGGTGGTAATACGATTTCAATTTAGTTATGGTCGGCGGCGACAAATTTTCCCACTGGTCTTAAAAATGACGAAATTTTTTTAAAATTTTTACTCATTTTATATGATTTTTAGTATTACATACCTACATTTGCGGTAAGTTTCTAAAAACTGAAGTCTTTTATTATTATGACCGTAAAAGTTATATTACCTTTTTAACTTGAGCCAGTTTTTAAAGACATTAACAAAAATAACTTTTCTGAAATTAAAGGTCGGTTCACCCTCACAAATTATATTAAATTAACTCAAATTTGTGAAAAAAAAATGATTTTTTACTTGAGAAGGTTTTTAAAGGCCTAAAATATAATGTTTACAAAAAATACAAGTGAAAGACTTCGGAATAACTGTAAAAATCGAGAAAATGTCCTCTTAATTTCGTGTAATTTGGCTCAGGATCAGTTAGTTTAAGTCAATTTAATTTAATCTAATCTAATTTGCGAGGCTGAACGGACCTTAATTTTACTTGTGACGTAAACGTTTTTTTTTATTTTCAGTAATTTTTGGCTGTAATGTCTGTAAAATAATTTATTTCGTACCTACTTTTCGCCTTCTGCACGAGTTTTTACATTTTTTGCGGACCTAAGTAGGTACTTATTTTATGATGCAACCGTGAGAAATGTAAACTCCCTCTAGAGTTACGCTTCTTAAGATCTGGCTAAAAACGTATTTGTGCAGTGGCGTACCGAGGCCCTTGGGCTGGGGGGGGGTTGGAGTGGCAAAGCTTTATGATGTCGTATTTAATGCTATTTTTTTTTATTCTCAAAATATATATATGGAAAATTAGGTTTGAAGGGCTCGGGTCCCAAGCACCCCCTCCCCCTGGGTGGGTGCGCCCATGTTTGTGTATGACTTATTTTTAAAAAAAGAGACACAAACAAACAAACTTATCAAAGTCAAATTTATTTAGGTCAAAACCAAAGGATGGAAAAGGTATCACACCTCTATAATCTAGCATTGTGTAGAGAGAGATGCAAATACCATCCTTGTGTTTATCCAGTAGCGTAGCGATCTAGCCCCGGGCCCGTCTTCCAAAACTTCCAACCAAAATTTTTTTGTATTATTTTTTATCTGGCAACCCTGCAATGCCTGGCCTGTGTTCCCCGAAGACACGGAACACTGCTGGCTACGCCACTGTTTATCCATACGTATCCGAAGTAGGTACAGAATTAGAAAGTTTAATCAAAGCCTTATAGTATACAAAGGCCTAAATTTGAAAGAAGACAGCTGTTCTTATAATGTGAAATTGTCAGAATAGTGCCCGGCACTATATTACTGCCTGGCTTTATTGCTATACGTCCCTAATTAGCCCTATGCTGTTTTACCCTCAAAAATAATAAACAAGCCAACCTCTGACCTACAGTGCTCCGATGATTTCAAAACGAGCACAATGATTAACTGTCAGGATCGGATGGTTTAATTAGATCATAACACCTCGTGATGTTAGGGTTCTTTCTTTTTGTAATCATGTTTACCAAATAATTAATACAAGAGAAACGAAATACTTTTTTCGCTAGTTATAAATTCCATTTATATGTAGGGGAAATTCGGGTATAATTGCATCCTAATTTGATGGTCCTCTGGGGAAATCCCAATATTGAAGAGCAACATTGTTCCGGTCAGTGTTATTTGTTTTGGAGACGTGGTCGGTGCTATAATCCCATTTTTAATAATATTCAATAGTTATTTGGGAAAACATAATTGATTTTCTATTTTCGTGGATCTTGAATATTCATAGATGGAAAGGTAAAAAGATTTTTCATAAAACGTAATTGTTTTCGCTCTGCTACAGAATAGCGCCCTACAAAATAGCGCTGCTTCAAAATAGCGCTGCCACAAAATAGCGCTGCTACAAAATGGCGCTTACAAAATAGCGTGCATCAAAACAGCGCCTTACAAAATAGCGCTGCTACAGTATAGCGCCTTACAAAATAGCGCTGCTACAAAATGGCGCTGCCACAAAATAGCGCTGCTACAAAATAGCGCACATCAAAATAGCGCTGCTACAAAATAGCGCCTTACAAAACAGCGCTGCTACAAAATAGCGCGCATCAAAAACGCGCTGCGGCAAAATAGCGACATCTAATAAAAACAGCGAAATTAAAAAAGCATCATTAAAAACAGCAACTGTTTGACTAAGAGGTCTCTTTCTAACATACTTTTTCAAAAAAAAACTTCCCTGACGTCTTTCACGGGATCCTAGCGGGTGTGAAACAAAACTGAACCGAACCGAACTGAACCGAATCGAAGTGTCGGTTTAGTTCGGATTGGTTTCACAACCTCTAGGATGCCGGTTCGGTTCGGTTTGGTTTGTAGGATCCCGGGAAAAAGTCAGGGAAGTTTTTTTTTAATATATGTTAGAATGAAGTTTTCGGGAGTGGCAAGCCATAAGACGCTATTTTGTAGCAGCGCTATTTTGATGCGCGCTATTTTGTAGCAGCGCTATTTTGTAACAGCGCTATTTTGATGCAGCGCCATTTTGATGCACGCGATTTTGTAGCAGCGCTATTTTGTAAGGCGCTATTTTGTTGGCGCTATTTTGATGCACGCTATTTTGTAGCAGCGCTATTTTGTAGCAACGCTATTTTGTGGCAGCGCCGTTTTGAAGCAGCGCTATTTTAAAAATTAATTATTTTAAAAATCATTTTCCAAATCCATTAAATGTTTTCATAACAGTAAAGAACGTAAATCTGTCTTAACTGGTTTAAAAATACCATTTTATGTTAAAGTACAAAAAGGGGGCCATCCCGAATTCCCCCTATGTTATAACTAACTCAACTTTTTAAGATTAATTTTTGCCTTGATATTTTTAAGTAAACTTTAGACAAGGTTTTATAGCCATGCTGGGGCAAAGTGGTCAGGTTATGTAACCACTTTGCGCCACAAGGCTTTTCAAAAAATAAAACACATTTTTAAGGGGATTTGTATTAAACCCTTAGAATAATCTCTAAGATTAAACCTAACGCTACTTCACATTTCCATTAGTTCCTTGGACTAGGTAAATTCGTCTTAGTGAAGACTAATAATAAAATAAGTAAAGTTATAAACTAAAAAGAAACAGTAGTTACCTTAGATTAGAGTACCAAAAAATTAAAAAATCGCGATAACTGTTTAGTAGGCCAAAAAAAAAAGCACAGTAAAAATTAAAGGAGCCCAGAAAAAATTAAAAATTTAAATAATATGGTAACAACGGTAAGGTAAGTAGGTAAGATCAACAAACTATTGTTTAGAACACGGCCCCGGGTTTTGTCGCTACGCCACTGAGATAAAGTAGCGACTGCGCAGCCTCATAAATAACCATAACAATAACGAACTGTCAAATAAGCGTCAAAATATTAAGGGGTTTGCCAAGAGTGACAAATTTCAGACTCCGTCCCTGAACATATTTTAAAACTTTAAAAAGGATATTATACATATATGCAGCGATGTTAGTGAGGACATATTTAAATAGAAGAGATTATTACATATATGCAACGATGTTAGTGAGGACACTTGTAAAGGAGGTTACTGTAAACAGGGCTGGATTAAGCCCAATGTGCATGATACGTAACACTAACAAACTGTTACATTGCCTCGTTTTAAATTGTGTTACGTTAGTAAAACACAATATTAATAATAATAAAAAATGCTATTGTCACATTCAATATAGGAGCCTAAGAGGGAAATTTTGGGGTTTGTCTGCATTTTCGTGTACCGTAATGAAATTTAATACAGAAGTAGTAGACACCTAAAGATGCCATTTTAGAAGTGGTGCTCCGATGGAACCCAGTGCAGGGCCCAGATACAGGGGCGTACTTGAGTTGGGACAGAAAAGTTTTATAAAAAAAATATGAAACCCATTTTGCGTACAGTTTTTTGTTTGTTTTACCTTATAGCTTGTAAATCCAAAAAAATTACAAAAAATAAAGTTGAGAAAACGGTTTTTTTGAGGGGGGGGAGCAAAAGGAAGGAGGACAGACATTGTTAAAATCTTATTTCATCTAAAGTGGTCGTGTGGGGTGTCGATTTTTAGGTAATTTCTAAACGAAAATAGATAAATAGATATAAATTAAGTCAATACGTCAAACTGTTCATATAATATGTCGAAAACTGACACCTTAAGTGTACCTGTTCTGAGGTCTACGCCGGAGAATATTAAAAACACCTAACCAAGCCTAACCTAATAAAATTTGATAAATTTAGTAAAAGTGGAGTTTCTAGAATTTTTGAGTTTTAATATACAGGGTGTTCAGAGTTAAGTCGGCACTATTACGTACTTCTTTAATATTAGAGCTACAGGGTCGGTTAAATAGACAAAGTTGTGGTATTTTTTCCTCTGATTACGATGGTGATGAACGAAAAGAAAATCAGATGACGAGTAGGTGAGTTATGATAAAAAAACCACATTTTTTAAATGGAACACCCTCTATACAGTTAAACCAATAGAAAGAACAATTGTCTTTAAACACAAGTTATTTATTGATTTTTTCTCTTAAAGTAAAAAATAACGAAGTTATTAACAACTTTCCTAATCATAGGGGATATGGGCCGTGGTATTTAAATCTATCGAACACTGTCTTTGTTTAGCAAATCGTTAATATTTTTTGTATTTTTGCCTTTAGGAGAAAAAGTCCAAGGACAACTTTTGTTTAAAATTAATTTTTCTATTGATTAAAGGTACTGTGTCACGGGTGTTAAAGCGTGTTTTTTTTTAATTTTACTTTTTACTGTAACTCATGAACGCGTTTTTCAACTTTTCTTTTATTTCCAAAATTTTATGCCTTAGTGCAATTAAAATTTTTTCATGTCTTAGTGCACTTAAATGGTGCCAAAGAAAAAAAAATCAATTTTACGTGTTTAAAATTTTTTATATATTGACAAAAGAACCACCCTGTATTTTCTTACCATTACAAAATTATGTAACACAGTGCAAACCTCGTTAAAAACACGTGCCTCTAGTTATAACACGTAGTAAAATTAGGAAGGTATCTTAAACTGCATTACCGGTATGAACAAAAATTTGAGACTGTTTACATGTTTTTTTGAATATCACCCTATTATCTTATAACGTATTACAAAATTACGCAAACTTAAATTTTTGTGTTATGGCCTGTAATAAGTCGACAAATAGTGCCAAGTTTCATTGCAAAATTCCTATTTACCCAGTAGCTACAGTAGATAATGTAAAAAAAACAGTAAAAATGACAGCAAAGGAGTTGTGGTCCAGTATATACGTTCAGAAAATGGTAATGATGTATTGCTTAATATAAAAATAGAGTCCGATAAATGGTTTATAAAGGATAATATAGTGATTTCAATGACACGTTTATTTGACATATCTAGAGAATTTTTAGCACTAAAATAAAAAATTACGAAAAACTTTATTGTGTAGTTACTTTCTAACACTCTGTACAAAAATTTTTATTTAAGAAAATAAAAGCTGTACTAGTGTTGTTGTAATGTGCTGACTTTGAGTTTTCTATAGTGATTTGTAACGTCGGTCGTCATAAAAAAAACACTACTTAAACTGATCATAAAAATTTTACTTATTTTTAGAAACCACTCTGTATTTTTAACAGTTTAACCTAGCTCTTTTTTCTTTCCATAAAATATACATAAGAGCTAAGTATCTTTTATTCGGTATATATTTTTTTACAATATCATTACGTCTAACAAATCCACATACTTTTCCATCTTTTTAGATTTTTTAAATGTAGAATTAGTAAATAAAACCACCCTGTACTTCGACCGTGTGTATGTCACACCCGTCCAGCAATTTTTGTTTCAAAGGGAAACAAATTGTTTATATCCATATTAAATTTTATTGCCGTACCCCGCATAACTAATCTCTTGTAATTTTTTTTTCTACTCAACACCCACACCAGAAATTTCTCAAAAAATATTTTTTTTTCTTGAAAGAAAATAAATCAATAGAATATTTTTATCGCTTAAAATGAAAACGTATATGTCCTTATAATCGGTGCCAAGTTTCATTGCTCTAGCTTTACATTTGAATTTTATACAGAATTTTAATGAGATAGATGCAATTAAAAATAAAACACTCTGTATCTTTGCTCTGCACTGGGTTCGGGATGAGCACCAGTTCGTAAAATAATACCATAGTGTTAAAAAATCCTTTATGCAATTTTCTTGAAACTTGGTTTTGTTAAGTAGAGTTAAAGCCCGCCCTTGACTAATCCAACCCTGTACACAGTACACTGCTTTACAAATGTCCTCACTAACATCGCTGCATGTATGTAATTATCTCTTCCTACTTAAATATGTCCTCACTAACATCGCTGCATATATGTAATAATATCATCTTTTATTTTAAAATATGTACAGGAACGGAATCAGAAAATTTGTCACCTGTGGCAAACCCTCAATATTTTATACACTACATTTTGTCATAACGTTAAATGCGCGGCAATACTGTCTGTAAATAGTAGTAGCTAGTAGCCTGCGTTATTCGAACACAAGTAAGGTCAAACATTATCCTTTAGTAAGAGGTAAAGTTCGAACCAGGTAATTGCGCATGCCTCAAATAAAGGATAATTGAGGAGCAACTGACCAAAATGCATTAAATCGAAAATATGTTGTTTTGAGAAAAACTTTAAAAAAGAGCAAAGTAACTTAGAACAAAAATTAAGATGTTGATGTTTGCCTATGGCTATTCTGAATGGATTTAATGCGCTTTAATTGAATTGGGTTGTTTTTATTATAGATTGCAAAAAAGCAAAACTTTTTATAATTACCCCGAAAATCACAAAAAGTGGATTTAATGCATTTTGGTCAGTTGCTCCTCAGTTGAAAAATGGGACATGCATAAGGTCGGAATGGGACAACTGGGCGCCGTCAACTCGGCGCCGCTAACTGGGCGCCGGGCCACCTGGGCTCCGGGCCAACTCGGCGCTGCCAACTGGGGGCCGGGCCAACTTGGCGCCGGACTAAAAAAAATTTTTCGATAAAATGTGCAGATGAAAACCAAAATAGATAAGTATTAATTATACAAAAAGATCTTTAAAAAATCCTTTACGTCATTTTCTTGAAATTTGGTTTTGTTAAGTAGAGTTAAAGCCCGCGCTTGCCTAATCCAACCCTGTACACAGTACACTGCTTTACAAATGTCCTCACTAACATCGCTGCATGTATGTAATTATCTCTTCCTACTTAAATATGTCCTCACTAACATCGCTGCATATATGTAATAATATCATCTTTTATTTTAAAATATGTACAGGAACGGAATCAGAAAATTTGTCACCTGTGGCAAACCCTCAATATTTTATACACTACATTTTGTCATAACGTTATATGCGCGGCAATACTGTCTGTAAATAGTAGTAGCTAGTAGCCTGCGTTATTCGAACACAAGTAAGGTCAAACATTATCCTTTAGTAAGAGGTAAAGTTCGAACCAGGTAATTGCGCATGCCTCAAACAAAGGATAATTGAGGAGCAACTGACCAAAATGCATTAAATCGAAAATATGTTGTTTTGAGAAAAACTTTAAAAAAGAGCAAAGTAACTTAGAACAAAAATTAAGATGTTGATGTTTGCCTATGGCTATTCTGAATGGATTTAATGCGCTTTAATTGAATTGGGTTGTTTTTATTATAGATTGCAAAAAAGCAAAACTTTTTATAATTACCCCGAAAATCACAAAAAGTGGATTTAATGCATTTTGGTCAGTTGCTCCTCAGTTGAAAAATGGGACATGCATAAGGTCGGAATGGGACAACTGGGCGCCGTCAACTCGGCGCCGCTAACTGGGCGCCGGACCACCTGGGCTCCGGGCCAACTCGGCGCTGCCAACTGGGGGCCGGGCCAACTTGGCGCCGGACTAAAAAAAATTTTTCGATAAAATGTGCAGATGAAAACCAAAATAGATAAGTCTATTAATTATACAAAAAGATCTTTAAAAAATCCTTTACGCCATTTTCTTGAAATTTGGTTTTGTTAAGTAGAGTTAAAGCCCGCGCTTGCCTAATCCAACCCTGTACACAGTACACTGCTTTACAAATGTCCTCACTAACATCGCTGCTTGTATGTAATTATCTCTTCCAACTTAAATATGTCCTCACTAACATCGCTACATATATGTAATAATATCATCTTTTATTTTAAAATATGTACAGGAACGGAATCAGAAAATTTGTCACCTGTGGCATACCCTCAATATTTTATACATTATATTTTGTCATAACGTTATATGCGCGGCAACACTGTCTGTAAATATTAGTAACTAGTACCCTGCGTTACTCGAACACAAGTAAGGTCAAACATTATCCTTTAGTAAGAGGTAAAGTCAGAGAACATATACCAGTTATTTCTTCGATGGTAAAGTTCGAACCAGGTAATTGCGCATGCCCAAATAAAGGATAATTGAGGAGCAACTGACCAAAATGAATGGATTTAATGCGCTTTGATTGAATTGGGTTGTTTTTATTATAGATTGACAAAAAAGCAAAACATGTTTATAATCAGCCCGAAAATCACAAAAAGTGGATTTAATGCGTTTGGGTCAGTTGCTCCTCAATTAAAAAATGGGACACGCATAAGGTCGGAATGGGACAACTGGGCTCCGCCAATTCGGCGCCTCTAGCTGGGCGCCGGGCCAACTCGGCGCTGCCAACTTGGCGCCGGACTAAAAATTTTTTTTTCGATAAAATGTGCAGATGAAAAACAAAATTGATAGGTCTATTAATTATACAAAAACATCATCTTATTCATCTTTAAAAAATCCTTTACGCAATCTTCTTGAAATTTGGTTTTGTTAAATATAGTTAAATACATTAAGTCGAGTGTTAAAATTTGGTAGGTGTAGTGTCGTTTATAATAAATTTTTAGCAAAGTACGACTTGTAAGCACAATTTTAAGTTGTAACTTAAGTGCAACTGCTGCAAGTGGAATTAATAGATCAAAAATGTTCTCGTCCTCATTGCTACGTTTTCATGCGAATCACAGTGTACGCGTCTGTTGGTCTACTGTGATGCGAATTGAGTTCGGTTTATACTATTAAAAGAAATAAAGAAGAAATTATTAAGTTTTGTTTTTTTAATAGCAACGTGGTACTAGAGACGCTGTAATATACCATTTTGTTTTCATAATAAAAAAGTCCGGAATTTGAAACCGATGTCCCAAAAATTTGGTTCTGTTTTCCCGAGAAACAAATACGTAAACTTGGCAAACGTAGTTATGTTAGGTCCTAGGTCAATTTTTAGGTTTTATTGGTAGGCTTTGAGGTAGGCTTGCCAGATTTGCTTAAGGTCAAAACGGGACTGAAGTTGAAAAAACACAAAAATACGGGACAAGGAGAAAAAAAAACGGGACATGTTTTATAAATACATTTATTTAAACTGTTAAAATTAAATAGAAAGATGTATTATATTGATAATTAATCGAACATACTTATAGCGAATTCTTTTAAGAAAGTTACTTTGCCAATGACACCGTTTTGGTGCTGCCAAAAAGTTGCCCCAGTGCAGTTTCAAAAGAATATAAACGTGCACTAGTTCAACACGAGCTCGGAGAACACGTGCCAAACAATGAACACTAAAATTCGTCATTTGTTCAAAAGAATACAAAAAGATGCACTAGTTTCCCGAAATAAATACAAAAATTGCAATGATGGTGCACCACTGGGCGACCGCGCAACTTTAAGAATGATGCCCGTCCCGTGATATGCACTTTTACGCAAACGTCTGTTAAAAAGTAGTTTAAAAATTTTTGTGTTGTGGGAAAAATCCCGGAAAAAACGAGATATCTAACAACCCTTTTAAAGGCAAGTACAACAATTTGAAAAGGAAAGGTTTATTTGTGGTAACACAGCAAACAAAGATATTCAAGTAAGAATACCAAATGATATATGCTCGGGTATATTATTAAACCTTTTTTTAATTTATTTATTTATTTATTGGATACTTTACAAACACCAATTATGGTAATTACATAGAGTAGAGAATTTAATGAAGAAAGTAGATATATAACTACAAAAGAGAAAAAAAATAATAACACAACGCGTAATGAATCGTTATTGCTAAATTATAAAATCATAAATAATAAAATAACTAAATGTATCCATGACGGATCTGATACCTTCTCAGCCCATTAGCACACTACAAGTAAACTCCATGCTATGTCAGCCTTGAAAACAGTTTTTTGTAAATATCTGAGAAACAAAAGTTCCTATGAAGTTTTTGGTTATACCACAAAATATGTTCTACTATATCTGCATATTGATGCAATGCTCCGTTAAAAGTTAGCATACCGTCAATTTTTCAACTGTCAAAAAGCTGTCATTAGCGTTATTGGATTTTGACCCAAATCTAAAAATATTTTATCTGAAAATTTCATGAAAATCGTAGCGGTTTTGGAGCTATAATGTTACGGACATGATGCATACGAACACACACACAGACAAACGTCACGCCGATGTCAAAAGAACAAGTTTTCAGCGTTATATCAAAAAAAAATTTTTTTCGAAAACAATACTTCTCTAGCTATTGCTGCGCGGGCTAGAAATTGAGTTGAATCGCCATGGAAACGAAGCAACTGACGGCAACTCGACAGTACGGATTCATGTGTGTGAGAGAGAGAGTTCGATATACAGAGTAAATTAAGGAAAGTACACAAGACTTTTACTGACCGTCAATTTAATGACCAACGAATTTTCGTATTTTCGATAAAAGGCCGCCTTGTTTGTGGTAAAAACAAATACTAATTTATAGGACATAAAGTCCAAGTCCACTTCGAAACAGCTATAGTGAGCTATCACTTAGCTGCAAACAGTTTTATCCCAAAAATCACCTTCGCCTTGCTTCAATCACCAAAAAACCAACTTACTTACTTTACTATACTTCCTTCCGTTATACTCTGTTTCCACCCATGCATGCCCACCCCGAATCAAAAAGCGCATCACGTGATGGCCCATGGATTTGCACCAGTTTTAAATGCAGCGTCACCTGATACGTTTTTTGAATCGGGGTGGGCATGCATTGGTGAAAAACCAACTACTTCAACCTTTGCTTACCTTCTTACACCAAAAAATCAACTACTACCTTCACTTAGCTCCTACCAACATAAAACCAACAGCTACCACCGTCCCTCAGATTCTATATATCATCAAAAAAACAATTTCTACCACTTTTCCTTAGCTTGTTGGAGTTGGTTTTTTGGTGACAGAAGCTAGGTGAAGGTGGCGGTAATAGGTGTTTTAGTGAAAGAAGCTAAGCGAAGATATTAGTACTTGTTTTTTTGGTGGCGGTAGAAAGCTACGGAAAGGTGATAGTTGGTTTTTTTGTGGTAGAACCTAAATGAAGGTGGTAGTTGTTCAAGGGCAGATCCAGAGGTGCGTCTCGGGGGGGGCACTTTAGGTGACATTCTCTGTTGGTAAAAAACGGTATATATTTTTTTAAGCAGCATTTTATTGAATTAGTCAGTGGTTGTAATTTCGATGATAACAACAAAAATTTGGAGTTTTTATTAGCAACAACATTACTTTTTACTCATTTTTTGTATATTCAAAAAATTCTCGGGGGGAGGGGGTCGGTTCGGTTCGGGGGGGGGGGGGCAAGTGCCCCTAGCGCCCCCCCCTCTGGATTCGCCACTGTAGTTTTTGGAGATAAAACTGAGCTGTACAGGGTGAGCCAAATTCGATGTTTTTTTGGAGTTTTAGGTATTTCGAGCCGAGATACATAAAATCGAGTAGGCAAGTCCTGGTCTCGATTTTCGAGACCTTTTTAAATATCAAAACCGCTTTGTGATAAGCCTCCGAGTTTTTCAGCTCCGAGGGGATTTTGAGAAGTCTCTTGTATTATTGAAAAATTCATGTTGGTGTTAATTGCTTTTTGTTATAGATTTTTTCATAAGAATTCATCTGTAAAAGTATATTTCATCTGTGACTTTTAGTTTTTGAGATATTACATAAGTGGGTATTTTTCTTATGAAATGACCCTCATTTGATAAAAATTTTAAAATCAGCGTAAAATTTCCTTTAAAATTACGTATCACACTCAATATTTGAATATTAAAAAAAAAATTATTGTTTTATATATATATTTATTTTTTTATTAGTTTTTATTTTAAATATTTAAAAATATCTTTTTATATTAATTATTTATGGATATTTTAAACCCAAGCAATAAATTGCAATATAAACTAAAAATAAAAAAACACACAGAAAAAAGAAATCATTCCATAAATAAATAACGATTTTATAGACAGATAAAATTCAGTTTGACAGTTTCTCTTAAAAACTATAAAAAAGCATTTCACATGACACCAAAATAAAATTTTCATAAATAAAAAAGAAGCTATAGGCCACGTCCATATATGCCAACTTTTCAAAATCCACTCGTAGCTTTTAGGTCTATTAAGAAGCGGTTTTGATATTTGAAGACGTTATTAGTTTTTATCTATCTCGACTACAAATATCTAAAATCCTCAAAAAACCTCGAATTTGGCACACCCTGTACCTAAGTGATTGATAGATATGTAACTGTTTGGCAGTGGTAGCAGTTTTAATAGTTAGGATTTGTTTCGACAACACAAAATTCGGTCTAACATGGAAAAATATAAAAATCTTTGTCAGTAAAGTTCGGGTCCCTAAAATTAGTATCATTAAAATAATTAGCCTTCATAATTTTGTTTCTCTGTTTTGATTTTTATTCAAAATTTCAAATAAATCCATAGAGAAACTGAATAAATCTTGGTGTTCTGTAATAGTTTTCTCTATCAAATATCGATATTACAGTACAAATTATCTGCAGTCAAGTAAAATCTACATAGAGAAATAATCAAGGGATTGCAAACTACACTACAAGGCACAGAAAACCAAATAGAAAAATATAGGTAAGAGAGGGAACATAGGCCATTTTTATGGGTTATCACAAGGAGGTTGAATTCAACCTGGTTGGGTTATCATTATTTACAATAGTGATATTCTGTAGGCAAATATATTATAGTCTTAAAATACTAAGTATATCATATATCTTCAACTACATCTGACACACAACATGTCTGAAAATGTCCTTTTTTTTATTACAGGATTCACATTTTCAATTAGAAGAGGAAACCAATACAAAAATGTATGTGAATGCAGCAGATTTTGGCAAGAGATACAGGGTAATCCAAGAACTTTTGCAGAAAGCTGTGGCCTAGTTCGTGGTTTGGATTGGAGAACAAAAAAGTGTTTTATTTTCATTTGACAAAATGTTATTATTAGGTACCTACCTACCTACCTTTGTATTCTGAAATTAAATAAAGAACATAGGTACTTCATATTACTTTGAAATTTTTATCAGTGAGGATTATTGGCAAACATACATACGGTATTTCCTCACACATTAAGCTGTTGTCAGGCATGGTACATGGGTATCCATCGAGGTATCCATTATAAATGTAATCACCACTATATTGTTTATTAATGACTTTACTTAGCTACCAGTTTTTTAATAAACAGGATAGTGGGGGTTACATTTAAAATGGATACCCCTGTACATCAGCTGAGAGGGAATATATTTTTCCTACTCGCGTGCGGAAAAGTGTACTTTTCCGCACTCTTGCGTGCGGGAAGTAGTACTTTTCCGCACTAGTGCGGAAAAGTTACTTTGCCGCACTAGTGCGGAAAAGTTACTTTTCCGCACTGCCCCTTGAATTTTGTTTTTACATGAGTTTTAATGAAAATATGGAACTGCAATAACAGTAAACAGTTTTTTGCAATATTTATTATGTGAGTATTACTATTGTTTCTCATAGGTACTCTATTAATAAGCAAAGTTTTTTAGAAGCTGCCTTTATTAATGACAGTTTTTTACTTTGTCAAGCACTCTATTAACAGAATAACAGAACTGACACCTAACATGTAGATGTCATTATTTTTAAGGTGGCTATGAGTAAGTATAGCATCACTGTTTAGATACCATAGCAACAAATTAAAATACAAACAAACGGTTTGATAGCTTTTTGAGCTGCAGCGTCGTTATAGTATAATATTATCCACTATTTTTGACCCAATGGACTCAGATTCCGAACAGGAAACGCCCCAGGAGATTTTGGAGGCAGCAAATGCGGCCACACTATCGTTGATACCCGAGAAATCTTCGCCAAGATACAACAAAGAATACGAAGCTTTAGAATCATGGTGTAAAAGCAAGAGTATGACCTTAGCAGTGGCTGCTTCAAAAGAGGAGGTAATATTGGCCTATTTTTATTATTTATCGAAGAAACTCTCTCCTTCTACTTTATGGTCCAAGTATTCCATGGTTAAAATGGTCCTTAAAGTCAAACATAACATCGATCTTAAAAATTTTTGTAAATTGACAGCCTTTCTAAAACGCAAAAATGAAGGCTTTAAACCAAAAAAATCCAGAATATTTGAAAAGGAGGACACGGAAAAATTTTTGACCCAAGCGCCAGACTCGGTTTATCTCATGATGAAAGTTGCCACCATCTTCGGCGTAGCTGGGGCGTGTCGCAGGGAAGAACTAACGAAACTAACCATCGACAACATTGAAGAAAAAGACGACATTCTCTTGATTACCATACCAGATACTAAAACAAAGGTATGTAGAAAATTTGTGGTTTGCGAAGACAGACAGCTTTATATAAAAAATACAAGTCGTTACGTCCTTTAAACGGCACCACAAATCGTTTTTTCCTAAACTACAAAGCTGGAAAGTGCGGTAATCAATGCGTCGGCATTAATACGTTTGGAAAAATGCCAAGTAACATTGCAGGATATCTGGGCCTCAAAAATCCTGAAATGTACACCGGCCATTGCTTTAGACGATCATCGGCCACAATGCTAGCTGACGCAGGAAGCAATATCACAAATATTAAAAGGCATGGGGGCTGGAAGTCCACTTCTGTGGCGGAATCCTATATAGAGGATTCCCTACAAAATAAGAAAAAAATTGCGGAAAACATTTTATCAAAAAAACCATTAAACAACATGTATCAGAATCTGCAGCTAGATCACATTGAAAGTGAGGCACCATCTTCCATTATTTATCAAGGCCAAGAAGAAAGTTCCAGTGTCGTAAAATCCATGGAAATCCAGGAATCTCATATTTTTACTTCAAAAACGGGCCAAATTATAAACGCCAGTGAAATGAAAGCACATTTAAAAGGAGCTGACTCAGCAGTGAACCTGCAATGCGCTACAAATTGTAGCTTCAATTTTAATTTTTATAGTAAATAGTAAAATTAGTTTAAAGTTTTCCGATTTTTCTGTTATTATTTTAAAAAATAAAGAAAATATTAACAAATCTTTAGTTTCTTATTTAATTTTATGCAAAATTACATAAAATAGTTTTGAGTGCGGAAAAGTAACTTTGCCGCACTAGTGCGGAAAAGTAACTTTTCCGCACTCATTTTTTATAACTTTATTTTTAAGTTATTAAAGAAGAATGCATCAATTTCATTCCTTATTCTTTGTGCTTGGCGTGTTCTAACCTAAAAGACCAAAAAATTGTCCGATAAAAACTATTTTTTTTCTAAAAAACTGACGATTTCCACGTTCATAGGAAAAATGTTGTACCTAACACTTGCGGAAAATGTCTTTTCCGCCCTTGACGGTTGCCCGAACTCCGCTCCGCGTCGTTCGTGCAACTTCCGTCGCGTGCGGAAAAGTATCACTTTCCGCACTTGTTAGGTAAATAACTATTTTGGGAGAAAGTTTACCTAATTTATAATGTAAATGTAGTTATTTAGTTTCAATGCAGAATTATTGCTCTAGGAAGCCACACTGATATTTATTTGAAAGTAGAAAAACAGGGCTTTTTAATACTGTACAAACCCAACCCAAATGAGTAGTGCTGAGGTACCGAGGCAATATCCTAACCAAATGTTATGAATTAATCAGAAATTTTGTTCACATTGAGGTTACTGTTTTTGCACATTGGGAAGGAAGGAATAGGTAGGTAATTGGTTATGTGAAGTATCCATCACTGTCAATCAAAAAACATTGATTGGCAAAAAAATCTACGCCATACATTTTCTTCTCATCTGGTGACGTCATTACAAATGCGTATGATTTAGACTATAGGTAGATTTTCTCAATATATTTTTATAATATTTAAGTGACATAAGCGTCGTTGCTTTTTATGTAAACTTCATCGTATTAAAAGAATTTGCTATTATATTTGCATAAAAAACCTATGCAAAGCATGTGTATGAAAATCAAAAGTCCTCATAAACACCAAAAAGTAATACACTAAAAAGTCCCCACAAACACCAAATCGCCAAATTGGGTTTTATAAGGACAGTCCTGATAAACTACGTTAGGAATAAAAACCTTATGAGGACAGGCCTCGTAAGCCCCATGTGTCCCCATAAGCATCGTTCTGTACTAGAAAATGTCCTCACAAACCCCGATAGGAATATATATATATATATATATATATATATATATATATATATATATATACAAGGAATAAAGAAAATACCGACTTTACTGGACGTAGATTCTACTGAAAGCACACCGTCTCTCAATCAACCAACAGGAAAGCAGCCTAGGCACATTCTTCACTGCAAGGTCTATGCCGACAATCAAAAAGGGTTGCCAATTTGCCCCGGACTCCCCTACAAACGGTATGGTCTCCATGGCCAAAGGAGTAACATGACAATCAGTAGGTTGATTTAGGATGAGTTGTGGCTTCATTGATAAATATATGGATTTGTGGCCTCGTACAAGGACCCTGTAAGGCAAAAGGCCTCACTTAGAAAATTTATGAAATCAAATTCTATGTGTAAAACAAGCCAAATAACAAGAAAACTGGAAAAATATTACTGAAACTAATAAAAATGGTGTAGGTACCTTTCTGAGGGTGGACTCCAGCAAGAATCTTCTGCTTAAAGGTGGATAGCAGAATTTTAGACATGGCGTGTTGCACGTTTTGAAACATCCATCGGAGTTATGTCGCGAAGGTAAGGTAAATTAACTTCAAACAACCAAAATATAAACAAAGCAAAATCAAAAGGAACACCCCGCGACAATTTAGAATAAGTTTTGTCAGAAAATATGGCTGATTGCCGTAATTAAAAACGATGCCAAAACTTTTCCCGTGTTAACAACACCAAAAATGGCAGTAAAGTGACGAAATAGGACGTGGAGGAAGAAGTAGCAACCACACAATACTTCTCACTCTAACATCTCTAAGCTATATCTCCTCTTCTCACTCTGGCACATACCATTTTTCAATGCGCGCGTTCCTGCGCGAAAGTTGGAGTGGGTTTTAAAAACTCATGCTATGTTTCTCAAATACCATGGAAACACATCTCTTCATCTCCCTTTAAAAATCAATACTGCTTTTCCAAATATTTGGAAGACAGGGATAGAGCAATGGAAGTGTATAAACCCATGTGCGAGAAAGAGTAAAACATACTGACAGCAAACAGCGTTGCCTTGTGTTCTTAATAAAATAAAATAGAAAATTACGTAATCAATACTAATCAATAAAGTAATATACAAGCAAACTCATATAATGAGAAAATCTATACTAAATCAAATGTAATTTAATAAAATAGAATACATCAATAATTAAAATTAAAACATAGAGAATAAGAAAATATTCAACCATAAATTAATAGAAAGAAAATGTGAATCAATCTCGTTGCTGATATTTTAGGAATTTGGACTCCAACTGGCATCGTTGTACTACCCCGCATCTCTCCGCAACGTCCCTTGCCATAGAGAGCATATTCCACCTGCTATGCGATCAGTGAATGTTTCCAAAAATAAACAGAATAGTAGGTGATTTATAAAAATGCAAATATTAAAGTGAATCGCTAATATTATCGAAATTTTATTGTTGCAAAATGAAGAGAAACT
This sequence comes from Aspidapion aeneum, assembly GCA_963576565.1. Lineage (NCBI taxonomy): Eukaryota > Metazoa > Arthropoda > Insecta > Coleoptera > Brentidae > Aspidapion > Aspidapion aeneum. The sequence continues at coordinate 17,262,590 of OY755046.1, forward strand.
TAAGGGACTGTGGGTGTGTAAATAACGACCACGAGTGAATCATCCCAATGCCCAAATAAACGAGCGAAAGGTAAGGAAAACAATCTATCCTAGAAAATGGGCAAGATATAACTAACTATTATCTATTCGTAGGTAGAGGTCTAGGAAAGAACTTCGTCTAGGCACACAGCTCATAGACAAATTAGAAAATATCCTAGATAAGTGAACAATAGCTTAGAAACTACACTGATGTCCAGCAATTATACTAGGCTAGAAATAGGCGAATAGACCAGGAATGAACTATGCAATTGTAATGAAAATTAGAGCCGTACTTCGAGGAAGTTCTGTACATCATTTATCTTCATGTATGTTCAAGGTAGGTTCAAAACTAATAGCTTAATAATAGATTTTTATAGACCAAGAGTAATTCAGTTCTTATTTTCTTTTTAGGAATCGTAGCAAATCATAGATCCTAGACAACCTATCAAGAATATAATGTAGAGAAAGCTAAGAGTCTGTATTACAATTTACAGAAGAAATTAGGCAAATCTATGCCAACTAAATGGATGAAAAATTGACAAATAAGTAATGACATTTGAAATAATGAAAAGCAATAACAAAGTTGAACCAATGAACAAAATATAAGGTAGGTATTAATAAATTATTAATCAATCTTTTGTTTTAGGTCACGAAGCTATCTGACGACGAATAAGGAGAAACAAAGTAATAAATGAAGCTAACTAGGAGCTGAAAACTTACATGAACTCGAAGCAAACAATACAAAACAATTTGTCATGTAATTTACTAGAAGGGTTGTAATAATAGGAATTAATGCATTTTTTTTATAGTAATTAAAATGAACAGCTGGTAAAATTATTTATTTGTATTATTTTATTAAGAAAAATATGAATATAAAAGCATTGAAAATTATTGAGCTTCTATCGCTATTTCTTGTAATAATTTTGAATTTCTGGCGAATGCGATAGCCGAGTAAAAATAGTAGAATAAACTAATCATTTTAGACTTCATTTTTAAAATGTTACATCGTTTTGGAGAACTTGAATTTACTTTTATCTCAATTCTTTTACGGAATACCATTTTTGTGTAGTTAGTAGTAGGCGTTTTTATATGAAATATTTCTGTTATGATTTCAGTCCTTTTTTAAAGGATTTGGATAATATTTAAGTTTTAAAGCATTAAAATATACGGAATATTGTTAAAACATTTTGCGATGCCTTATTCCGAGAGCATTTACTTTTTTTAGTTTTCCTTTTGAAATGAATAAGTTTCTTTTTCTATCAATTTGTCATTAATATAATCCTTCTATTGCAATCCTCTCCTGCAAAATATAGACCAAGTAGTGGTGCCTGCGAGAGTCTCGTTTTCGAGAGTCTCGCATGGTCTCGTCTCGTTTTCGAGACAAGTCTCGAGACGAGACTCGAACAAGACGAGACGAGACTTTTGTTGGTCTCGAGAGACAAAACATTTCATTCATAAATACTTTAAAAACACAATCCATGATTGTTGTAAAACGACGTAATGCGTGAAACGAAAACGGACTAGTATTCTCTCTCTTACGGCGCACTTTAGTCTGAAACCCCAATATTTTGGCCAAAAATACCGAAAACTAACTTAACAATAAAACTGTTTAATTATATATTTTTCAAAGCTAAATAACGGCACCTTAAAATAGCAGCATGATTGGCTTCATTGGCAAAGCAGGCTTCGAAATATCGTTGTCTGAATTTGACATTTCCTGACAATGAGCAATTGTTTTTTTATTGTTCATTATTTTTCACTACCTTTAATGTACTATTTCTAAAAAATGCGAAGAGTTATAGAAAATATTGGGAATGACTTTTTTAACTAAAGGTAAGTAGATTATTTTTTGATAATTTCAGTCACAGGGATTTTAAACTTATTCTTTAAATACCAATGATACCTAAATTGAGCAAGAAATGCATGAATTTTTTTTTTGTCAATATTTCATTGTACTAACAAAAAAGCTTTCAAGAACTTTCATATTAATTTTTGTAAAAATATTTTTGTCCTGCTATGTACTTTCCGGAGTACATACACTGGTGGTGCGAAAAGGTGCGACAGTCTCCAAATTCGTTATTAAACATGACCGTACATATTCTGATAAACACAAAGTACCTATTCTAGTGCATTTTAATTTGTGTTTCCGTGTGTTTTCTATATAGATAGTAATGAGCAAAGTACCTTTAAAGAAGCAAAATGAATCATAGATACCAAAACTCCTGTTTTAGCAATGAACTTTAAAAAACAAAGGAAAAATTGAAGATGGCCGGCAAAATGAATAGGAAATTAATAGAAACTGCAAACATTTAAAGCAGACACCATCTGTTTTTTTCTGGTATTTGGAGCATCTAAATTCAAATATAGAATACATTTTATCGGTGGAGGGGGGGAAGAACAATTTAGAATGGAAGGGAGGGGGGTTATCTAGATTTAAAAAATAACATTTGACACGTGATACATCGATTAAGGGGTTTTTGTGTACTCTGAATCCAAATATAATGCTTAAAATAAATGGATCCATGCTAGCCTATCAGCACACTTCAAGTGAAGCCTTGAAAACAGTTTTTTGTAAATATCTCAGAAACCAAAGCTCTTACCAAGTTTTTTGCTAACACAAATTATTGTCCAAAATGTTATAGTCTACTATATTTTGAAGACCGAATATTGATACGATGCTTCGTTAAAAAGTTAGCATTTTTAAAAATTTTTAATTGTCACAAAACTGTCATTATCATTAATAGATTATCAGCTCGTTAGAGTGTCGAACTCTATTTTAACTGAAAATTTTATGAAAATTGGTTCAGCGGCTTAGGAGCTATCGTGTTACGGACAGAAATAATGTACACACAGACACAAACAGAGAGACATCAGGACGATATTAGTAAGATTTTCGGCGTTATCTCAAAAATTGTTTTTTTGTCAAAAATAATACCTTTTCTAGCCATTGCTACGCGGGCTAGGAAGGTAAAAATAAATTAGAGGAAAGTCGACTAATATGGGGTAGGCACGATTTTTTTGAATAAAAACCAGAACGAGAAAAACTGTTTAGCATCCCCCTGGGGAGGGGAGTCGTGGCAGTCTATAAATAAATTGTGTACGGATTACTATAGGCACGACTAAACTTCTATATGAATTTTTATTTTAGTCTCTACCGCTTCCCCGCTTAGGGAGGAAAGAGGGGTGCTGGGGCAAGATCGTATCCAACCCAAAACAGAAGAAGGGGCAGGTTTCTAAATTCCATGGCCTTTTTAATTTAGAGGACAATGTCCGGTTTTAAAAAACTAGGTTAAAAAGAGGGACAGCTCAAAAGCTGCCCTTTCCCCCCCCCCCTGGATACGCCATTTGCTAAGGGTGACTTAGGAGATAATTGAGTAAATTATGTTCTTTTATTGTCTTGGTTGAATTTAGCAAATAGACCTATTTCCATGATAAACTGATCATGTCCATTAAAAAGGTAAAGTTTTGACCCCCAAATAAAAGGGGGGAAGGGGTGATTGCATGGTTACAAAACTTTTTATTCCTTATATTTCAGTCCTGCGGACCAAAATACTTAAGAATATACATAATATTTTGAATATTTATAATAGATCAAATTTTACCCCCCAGTGGGGGGGTAATAGGGGCAAATTCGATAATTGAAACTTTTTTTTTGGAGAACTCGGTTTTGGCGCACCAAAAGTAGGAGGATTTGAGTGTCTACCCTCTGAGTTTTGCAACTTATATTTTTTTGTGAGGCGGTGTAATTTGAAGACCATATTAATAATAATACACTTTTTGAAAGAGCTTTTAGGCAGTATAAATCACAAAACCGGTGGTGACAAGAGTGGGGGGTAATAATAAATAGTTTTTAATGGTATATTAGCGATTTAGACTTCTTTATTGATTTGCGTTTAAGTGATTGGAGAGTTTCCAGGCAAAAGCCTATTTTTGGCCAAAATATTGATCCCTCAGACCATAGTGCGGCGGCGGAATATAAAGGCAATACTGCAATAACGACAGATCGCAAATTGAATGACTACCTGCAAATCTCTGAGTCTTTCTGTGCTAAATAGCTAAGATAAAGAATAACTTTGTTTTGACGGACCGCAGACGGACGCCGCGGTCACAGAAGAGTCACCCCTTCTGTGCCGCAGTTGCATCGCTGATCTGACTGATAAAGAAGAAGAAGTGTAAACTTCTTTAGGCGCGTTTGGCCGTTTTTGTGGGTACTGAATTGGACTGAACCGTCAGGCTCGGCTATGTAACGCCCATTCGGGTGAAGTCGGCTGGAGTCGACTAACCGTGAGAGGAACATTCAGCGAGCGATATGATGATGCAGATGAAGGCCAGTATTATTAATTTCGCATTGATGAAGTTTACACTTCTACCGTGAGGTCTTAAGCCCACACAATTTTTTTTCTTAGATACCTATTTCTTAAATAAGTAAATAATGTTGGATTAAAGTTTTTGTTTTGTTTATTTGTTTAGAATATATGTGTTACTTTTTATATTATTTTTATAATTTTCGAATATATAATACTAGGTTTTTGAAGTGTAAACTTCTTTAGGCGCGTTTAGCAGTTTTTGTGGGCAGTGAATTAAACTGAGCCGTCAGACTCGGCTATGTAACGCTCATTCGGGTGAAGTCGACTCGAGTCGACTAACTGTGAAAGGAACATTCAGCGAGCGATATGATGATGCAGATGAAGGCCAGTATTATTAATTTCGCCTTGTTGAAGTTCGCACTTCTGCCGTGTGGTCTTAAGCACACACTATTTTTTTTTCTTGTTTAGATGTATGATGTATGTACCTATTAGGTACTTACTTTTCAATAAATAATGTTATTTTTGTTGTAATTTTCTCTTCCTATGTCTACATTATACCTAAAAAGTAGGAAAAGCTAAATATCCCGTACTAGACTGGAACAAGATTATGCATGACGAAATTGCAATTCATTTGCGAGACTCTCGTACGAGACGCGAGACGTGACGAGACTTGAGGCTGCGAGACGAGACTCGAGACAAGACTTCATATTTCATGGGCGAGACGAGACGAGACTTTACGAAAGTCTTGTCTCGTGTGAATCACTAACACCAAGTAGTTATGAGAGGAGCCTGTAGACGGGATTGTTCAGTTTACACTTGAAAACGGTTAAACTACGTTTACATTGGGAGAGTTTACTGACGGAAAATACTGGCACCCGCTAAACTTGCCATGTGTAAACTACAAGAAAGTGTACTTGCTACTCTCCCGCAAGTACTTTCCAAGAGTTGACTGGCCGGCTAGTTTAGTCGCTGCCAGTACTTGCCGCCAGTAAACTCTCCAAATAGATAGTTTTTGGTCGTGCCAGATTTCGGCCCGATAACTTCACCGACAACGATAACTTTAACAATATTTGACAGTTCGAAATAGCATTTTTGGTACCGGTTTTCGTCGACGCAGACGGTGCGGTTATCTGTCGTTTGGGGTGCAAGACTATTAAAATCGTGATATTCATTAGGGGAAGATGGGGCAAGTTTTTATCTAGGAAAAGTTTATTTGCAGTTTTAATACTTTGGGGTTTTTCTTGTTATAAACAAGTTTAGAATGGAAATGTTTCATATTACCCCTTCGTGTGGACTATCATGTGGTAATAGGAAACTTCGTAATGGGGTAATAAGAAATATAATCTTTTTTGTTGCACTTTGATTTCAGTAGTAATGTTACCTTCAAATTTCACTAAAGTTCCTTATGTAAAGCTGTAAAAATGGCAAGTTGCAGAAATATTAAAAGGTATCTAACGCAAATAGTCCACAGTACAGCAGTGTATTTTTTAATTGATGACTTACAGGCTGAATTCCTGTACATAGCTTTATTCGGTCGAGACGCCTAACTTTTTCCCCTGCGAAAATTTTTGAGAGTGATTCTAACAGAATGCGCGGGTGCAGAACATTTTGAGCTTCAGAATAACTAAATCAAGCATATGATTTTGGGGACAATGTTGCCATTTACTTGTAAACACATACATTTTTTAGGCAAGAGAAAAAACAGCTATTAACTCTCAAATTATCTCAAAATTATAATTTACTGAGGAAAATTTTTATTTTTTAATATGTGGGTTAATTTACCGAATGCTGCCTAACTATTTTTGGCAGTTTGTTTTTTGGTATGAACACATTGTTAACATTTACAAAAAATGACAGATTTCCCTCAACAACTAGAGATGCTAACAGTGATGGATTGTTGTTCAAAAATGTCATCAGACACAGGCAGACTGTGTCACGTTCTTGGGTAAAAATCCAATTTTTGTTTATTTTAGTATTAAAACAATAAAATTTTGAAATGTCCTCAATAAATGATAAAACTTTTGATTTCTTATGAGCTCAAATTGTTTCAAGACTTTCTTGTGTAACAGTCCAGAATTCCCATACAAATAAATTATAAAGTAACAGTTGTTTTACTCAAGTCACCCCGTTCAACTACTTTCACTTTTCTATATCTAGGAGAGAGATAACCAGATTTTTACTTTACTACTTTAGCTTTACTGCTGGTAAATAATATCTGCGGAGTAAAGAAACAACTGTTATATATTAAAAATTAAAACTTACAGTAAGGCATATGTATCCAAATCAAAATTACTACCAATAGTCTTATAGATAGCTAATACTGGGATTGTACCTTGGTGGATGCTAAAGAAGTGCTGATGAAACTACTGCGAGGTTTGGTTTAATTAACTCGTACCCTGGTACTCCTTCTTTGTAACTAAAAGGCAAAAGGGAATATGTTACTTTCTACTTTCCGGCTTTACAAGTATTGTGCGACACACTGTAATTGTCCTGAGACAGGGTAGAGCTTATATTTGGCTCAGTTATGTAGGTACATTTGGAATTTTTTTACCACAGTGTCACAAAATTGCTGTACTTGGTTGCAGACTGATGGGTCATAATATTCAAAATATCATAGAGCCTTTTGGAAGTAAATCCTTGCTAAATTTAAGATCAGTTTATGGTACTGGGTCTACTACGATATACCTCGATGCATGAAAATGGGTGTTTCTTTTTTTAATGATAAGTTTATGTGGTTTTGCACTGTTTTCAAGAAAAAAAAAATGCGGATTTTTCGCTTTTTTTTTTGAAATTTCAAAATTAAAAAATTAGTAAAAACTCATACAAATTGCTATAGAAAGAATTTATTTGACGTTTGTTATTTCGAGATAGAGAGGGACGGCTCACAATCGACTGAGCTTTAAAAAAATGGTCATTTAGCCAAAAATAAGGTGACCAACTGTCTGGCAAGAGGCGATAAAAAGTTAAATTTTTTTGAAAAGTATTTACGCATAGAAAAATGGTTACACCATATTTTTGAAATCTAACGTTCGACCTGACATCTTGCTCCAACATTTTAATTTGTCGCGCATTTTTGACTGTAAAATCGTCCAAAATCCTTTATTGAGCATTTATAATGAAAAAAATCATGCAGAAAGTTATAATATATGATGATTTACAGAAATTCAGCAGTTCGGTTCGGGTCGATCTTAGATTAGGTTGGTTGTGTCTTAAAGTAATTCAGCAAGAGTCGGCTGCGCCGACTCCTGCTGAATTACTTTAAGACATAACAAACCTAACCTAAAACCAAACCGAACCGAACTTAACTGAAACAACCCGAACTGAACCGAACCGAACCGATCCGAACTAAACCAAACGGAACGGAACGGAACCGAACCGAACCAAACCGAACCAAACCAAACCGCACAAGCAATCAGCAAGAATCGGCTGCGCCGATTCTTGCTGAATAGTTCTAAATAAATAATTTCCTGTAATCTGCGCCTTTAACCCTCAGATGCACCGTAAGAAGGCTTTGCTAATCCATTCTCCATCTTTGTTGTTTTATATGTGAGCAATAAGGACTTAATCGCGATTAAACCCATGATCGCGCTTAAGTGCTTATGGTGCATCTGAGGGTAAGTCAGGAAGTAAGCAAATCGAATTGGGAAATAATATATGGCCGAATGACCTAGAAACATTCGGCCCAGACCCAATGTGTCAAAATATATGTGGGAAGGTCAACTGTACAAATTTTCAAAATTATATGAGAAAAGCGATAAAAAACACGAAAAACTAGGTATGTAATTAATTTAAAATTGTAAAATAATTAATCCTAAGCTAATTTACAAATTTATGTCGAAAATTTGACGATGCAATGATAGAAGTTGATTTTTTTCAACCAAAACAAGTCAAAGAAAATCCCCATGTAACGTTTTTTTAAAAAATTATTTTTAAAAAAACCAAACTTTTTTTTTTAATTTCCCGTATCTAAATCGACTAAAAATTGTCCAAAGAATCATTTTCATACAAAAAAATCGTTATATAGTGCGTTTTGACGAGCGAGGTAAAACGTAGTAGAACCATGGTACTTTCCTACCTTTAGAGTTGTGTGTCCTGTCTTGTCTCATATTCTTGTCAGGCCGTGTAGTTCATCTCGGACCCTAGTGTCGTTGTTTCACATCTTTCATTGTAGAACTTTACACGACCGCTTGACTGGACTGCTAGCCCTTTTTGAGTCGCACTGTTTACCGATTTATCACTATTCTGGTAAAAGGGGGCCTCGGCCTTTGGCCAAAATATTTGTTTTGACATTTATTTGAAATCGATCATGCCACAGAACATGGGTCAGATTAACCCTCGTATGCACCGTTAGCACTTAATCGCTAGGTTAAGTCCTTGTCCAACGAAAAATAAATGGCCATTCTTTTGCGTTATCCTGGTGGGGCCATATTCTTGCACCTTCCTTAGTGAAAGCTGCGTCTCGCCAGAGAGAGAGGCCGCTTGAACTAGCATGAGACTGAGAGAGAGGAACATAGGTTGTTCGTTGTGATTGGTAACATTGGCGCCTCCCTGTCAATTTCTCTGTCAATTTTTGGAGCGGGACATCTTTTTTTTCTGCTTGTGAGAATTTGAGGAAGCAAGACGTGTGCGTTTGCCGACTGCTTTAAAGGCTTCTTTCGTGTCCCCAAGAAATTCGATTTGTCGGATTCTTCACGAGAGAGCTGTGGTTTGGCCTGTACAGTGTTCCTGGAAGCCGTGTTGGTTGGAACAGTTGCGGACCGAGCTCCGCTGTGCGAATTTCATGCAAAGCTGATCCAAGCCATGCTGTCTTTATGGTAATTAGGTTCTACTACGTTATACCTCGCTCGTCAAAACGACTATTTTTAGTCGATTTAGATACGGGAAAATTAAAAAAAAAAGTATGGTTTTTTTGAAAAATAATTTTTTAAAAAAACGTTACATAGTGATTTTCTTTGACTTGTTTTGGTTGAAAAAAATCAATTTCTATCACTGCATCGTCAAATTTTCGACATAAATTTGTAAATTAGCTTAGGATTAATAATTTAACAATTTTAAATTAATTACATACCTAGTTTTTCGTGTTTTTTCGCGGTTTTTTCACAAAATTTTGAAAATTTGTACAGTTGACCTTCCCACAGATGTTTTGACACATTGAGAGAAATTGTTTGCTGGGCCGACTGTTTCCAGGTCATTCGGCCATATCAAACTTCCCAATTCGATTTGCTTACGCTGACTTACCCTCAGATGCACCGTAAGCACTTAAGCGCGATCATGGGTTTAATCACGATTAAGTCCTTGTTGCTCACATACAAAACAACAAAGATTGAGAATGGATTAGCAAAGCCTTGTTACGGGGCATCTGAGGGTTAAAGGCGCAAATTATAGGAAATTATTTATTTAGAACTACTCACCAAGAATCGGCGCAGCCGATTCTTGCTTATTGCTTGTGCAGTACGGTTCGGTTCGGTTCCGTTCAGTTCGGTTCGGTTCGGTTCAGTTCGGTACGGTTTGGTTTGGTTCGGTTCGGTTCGGTTCGGTTTGGTTCGGTTGGGTTCGGTTTGCCTCAGTTAAGTTCGGTTTGACTTGTTCTTAGGTAAGGTTTGTTGTGTCTTAAAGTAATTCAGCAGGAGTCGGCGCAGCCGACTCCTGCTGAATTACTTTAAGACGCAACAAACCTTACCTAAGCCCGACCCGAACCAAACCAAACCGAACTGCTGAATTACCGTTTTTGTGGTTTACTTTATGTAAGGTCAGGTTAGGCTGATTAGAATGTTCGGTTGTGCTGATTTTTACATCATTTTTATGATAAATACCAAACTATATAGCTTTCTGCATCATTTTTTCCATTATAAATACTCAATAGACGATTTTGGACGAAAATGCGCGACCAATTAAATGGTTGGAGCCAGATGTCAGGTAGAACGTTAGATTTAAAAAATATGGTGTACCCATATTTCTATGCGTAAATACATTTCTAAAAACACAATTACCTTTTTTCGTCCCTTGCCAGACAGTTGGTCACCTTATTTTGGCTAATTGACCATTTAGATCAAGTTCAGTGGATTGTGAGCCGCCCGTTTTTATCTCGACCAAGGACTGTACACAGAGAACAGGATGGTCCACTTCGCGAAATCTGTCAGACGGTTTTTAATACGTCACAAAATACTCAACGACATAACCTCACTTTTTCGTAAAATATAAACAAAAACTAATTTTAAAACGTTTTTTTTAAACCATGTCTCGCTGTAATGTAGAAAGATAATAATAATATACAATTTTATGTAAAAATACCCTAGGTGTATCTTCTGCAGAAAATAGTTTACAGAACCCCTCAATCATCAATAAAATCAAATAAATTTTTTCATTGTCATTCATCAGCATTTGCTTAAAAAAACATGTTAATATTTGGAATATCATCTAGAATATTTTGTGAATAGTATTTTACTCCCCATTAGAATACCTAAGCCTATGAGGGGTGATCAGCTGCCCATAGTAGGTGTACAAAATTCATTTACAGGACACTATATTGCCCGGCTTTTTGCTGTCTTAATCACTACATTATTCTACTTATCAATTTCTATTAGCAAATCTTCTTAAGATTTTATGGTTTTTAAGAAGCAAATAACTTACCATTATCAGAAAGTAGCATTTGTATATTATTTTTCAGGTTTACATTACATGCACCCTGCAATCCACTACAGGACCAAAAATTTATTGCTAATTCCTGTAGAACAATGCATACATTTCATTCCACTTATCACCTAGTAGGACCACCTAAAGTGAGGGGCTCATCAATATGTAAGGACCTATACAATATCTCGACACTTTTAATGACCACTCAGGACTGATAAGAATCAGGACCTGGCACAACCTTTAAGGACTAACAGGGTCAACAAAAATATGGTTTATTAAGTCCCTGTACAAGGTTTTTGCTATTGATCAGCAACAGGCCCAGAGGTATTTTTTGCACTTAAGAAATATTCACTTTCTGTCAGTAGCGGCTTGTGGTAGAACATGGCACATCAGTTGAATAGAAAAAACCAAGGACCATAAACTGACCGTCTTTGGTAAAAACGAGATATTGTTGGCAAAAATGTTCAGTTATCATGTCATTTGTACAGTATGAAACCTCATTCCACATGACATGATAAATTAAATGTTTTGTCAATACATTATACAGTTTTTTCTTTCAACTGATGTAGAGTGTTCTACAACATTGCTATGTTTAAAAGGTAATAACATGTGTACCCACTGAGGTGTGTATATTGCTCAACTTCACCTAACTAGCAGCAGTACTAGCTTTTTGTCCCTTATTATTTTAGTAATTAAAATCTCACTTTTTGTCCTGTTGAAGCAATTTGTAGTTATCAGTATTTTAACGTATTGCTTCATCTAAATGTTACATATAGGTTTGATTTTATGAGGTATATGTTAGTGCCCCCAAAGATATCATCTCAGGATACATGTTTACATATTTAAAGATAAAAAAAAAATGATTAAATAAAAGTTATTTTCCTATTTTAATTTCGACCAAATTTATTATATTTATTGATTTATAATACTAGAAATTATCTAAGTAGATAAAGTCTTTAGGCATCTGTATACATTTTTAGAATTTTTTTGTTATATCACTCATAATAGCAAAAAAATAACAAACCTGTATACAATATTAAGTGGGGTTATTGATTAGAAGCAATAAGGAATTTGTTCCCATAAACATCAGGATAACAAATCCTGAATTTGATAAATGAAATGTAAGAAGAATGAACCATGGGGGCAAAAAATCTAGGACATGTAGGTAGTTTACCTTTCTAAGAAATGTCCTAGTATTTTTTACCCAACTGCAATACCTTTTTACTTCTCAGCATCATTTTGTTTTTATTAAGTGACATTAGCTTCTAAAGAATTGAAAAAAATATAATAATATATTACATTTTAATAATATATATAAAAAATATAAATATATCTTTAAAAAAACTGTGCTAAAGCAAAATCTCCATTGTGCAAAAACTAAAATTGATAAAATTGACAAAACAAAAACTTAGAACATTATAAATAAATTATTGGGGAGGCAAAGAAAACAACTAAATTAAACTTAGAATAGATTCTGAAACTATTAAAGACACACACTAACAGTCGCAAACCAACTGAATACTCATTTTCGTACAATAGCAGACTCCGATACAAAAAATTCAACAATAACTCTATCAATTTGCACAAAACAAAAAAAAATCAGACTTTAACTAAGTAGTTTTCTTTTGTACCAACATCAACCAGCAAATGTTCCTTGATTTCGATGCTTGTACCTGCAGTTGGCTCTTCAGGATCAACTTCTATTGGTTTCACTGATAGGTTTTGACTTGGCACAGATGTATTCCTTAGTATTGTTTTGGAAGTACATAAGCCTGTAATAAAAAAACATATATAAGGAACTTTTTTAAAAATAGGTAGTCTACAGTGTAAATTTTGTACTCTAGTACATATGGAATTCACAAAAAAACATGAGGTTTTAGAAATTGTCCAAGTATTATTTTGTTGTGACATTGTTGTCAAAATTACAGTAGGTGTCCCAAATTAAGTTGGCACTATTGATAACTTCACTATTATTGGAGTCAAATTAATACAAAACAGAAAAACAATTAAATTGCACATTTACAGAAAAAAAAATTAAAAAGTATGTTTAATGTCTAATTTTTGTGGTTGTAGAGGTTTCTTCATAGACAAGGGGTGATCAGCTGCCCACAGTAGGTCTACAGGACTCCATAGGACACTACAATACACTACAGGATCAAGAATTAATTAAAGTCCTGTAGGATGGTGAACAAATTTGGTTCAGCTGATCACACCTTGTTCATAGATGAACACACAGGCCTAAATAAATTCACATGCGGCTTAGTGTTACATTAAGTAATCTCTGGGGGGGGAGGGTTACCTTTGTGTCATAGTCTTGGCCATAGGTGGTTACACTTTTGTGACATTTTTAACCTATTTCTTTATCAAAAAATCTGAAAAATGGTATGCTGTTGAGTTGTTTTTATGAGAACATTTTTTTTGTCAACATAAGGTATGTATGTAATTGAAAGTGGTGGCAGGCCCTTCTGGACCTCCATGCACTGTGACCACATATGGATCTATTGTGCCCACATACCTACATACTGAGTTTGACTAAAGTGGCATATTTTTTTTTCCACCCAGCACTTAAAAAACTCTGCAGATTACAACTAAATGATTTAGGCTTAACACAACATAAGGTATACCTACACAACATATTTAATTTTTAATATATTTGTGGTTAGGAAATATGCTTGGAAATAGGCTCGGAAATAGGTATGTTTATGTCAAAGTCACAAAAGTGTAACTGCCTATGGCAAGGACTATACACTGAATGATTTTTTTATATTTTTCTTGAAAATGCGTTACGACAGGAGAAGGGCGGCAAAAGATCCTGAATTTTAACCTTACATAATTAAAGAATGTGGCCCTAAATAGATTTAAAAAAATGTTAAAAATGATATTTACCTAGCAATTTATCTTGAAAAGGAATTTCGAAAACTGTTCTGTAGAAATGCTTTCGTGGGATCCATATTGTCTTTTCCACAACGCCTTAGCCACTCTTGCAAAATAGTCTTGGGAACAGTCATTGGAAGGTGGAAATTTAAAAAAACTCATAAACGTAGAACTTCGAAGTTCGAATAGTTGGATTTACATCCAGAAACCGCACAGGATGCTTCTGGGATTTTGCGATTCCGAAAATTGTTTAAAATATCGAAAATAACAATACAAAACCAAGATTCCACAAATTTTTTCCCTTAAAATAAATAAAAATTCGAAATGTACGGAAAAATTAACCTCACTTTGGTTTCGCGAAAAAAATTAATAAGTTCGGTTGTCCTTTTTCATTTAATGTGAATAGAAAAGGAAAGACCACCCTATCAAACAGATCAAGGGTCTTTTGAGAAGGATGAGTAGGTTCATAGAAGGATGGCTCGACACCTTGAGGATTTTGTGACGTAGCGAAATTTGGAATATATGGGGCTTATGGAAGTAGACCGTCCTGTTCTCTGTGTACAGTCCTTGTATCTCGACATCACAAACGTCAAATAACCTCTTTCTATAGCATTTTGTGTAATTTTTTACTAATTTTTTAATTTTGAAATTTCTAAAAAAAATGTGAAAAATCCGCATTTTTTTTTCTTGAAAACGGTATAAAAAGACCTAAACTTATTATTTAAAAAAAAACACGCATTTTCCAGCATCGAGGTATATCGTAGTAGACCCGGTAATAACTTTTCTGTTTTGTGATAAAATTGTGCTGAAACAGTAATTCCCCATTTTCTGGCTTCCTATACCATTTCCCACCGGCATTTATTGAATTTTCTCCATTGTTTTCAGACTTGAACGTTGCCCGTACATTGGATCGGTTCGGTTCGGTTTGTATTTGGAAGCAAAGACCCTCATGACCTTTGAGGTGAGTCTACATTTAGGTTAGGCAGTGGCGTATATAAGGGGGGGGGCGCCCCCTCCCCGAAGCTAAGATTTTTTTAGATTATTTCCACATATTTCCTGAATACAAACATAAAATAGCATAAAATACGGCCTCATGGGGTTTCGGCCCCCCCCCCCCCCAAACTGCCTCGGGCCCACCCCGAAACTTTTTTCTATATACGCCACTGAGGTTAGGTAACACTTCTTGCTAGACATTGTGTTATTTTTGTAAATATTTTTTGTTTTATAAGTCTAAAGAGCCCCGTTGTACCCCCGGATGGTTCTCTGTGGCCAAAACTGGTCAAAGCTTAGAGATCACTGGCATAGAGATGGAACTCTTAATGCATTGTCCCCGTTTTTATTTTAAAATAAGTTACAGATTATTGTATACTGATTAAATTGTACTTATTTGAATGTAACATGTACTGATTAATTTTAAGGTGCAGATTAAGTACCTGTTGCAATATTAAGTGGTACCTGAGTGGTACTTATTTCAGTGAGATGTGTGTCTGTTAAGTTTCAGATTACTCAGATTCTCTTACATGAGTATCTGCTGCAAAATTGAGTAGTACTCATTTCAGGACAATAAATGTCTATAAATTTTGGCTGCAACCAGTTTTATAATTATTTTTAAGTTGTAGTCCAGTTCTTGGCCTAAAACCATGTTATTTTGTTTAGGGTCTTCTTCTTTGTCTTCTTCTTTCTGTCTTTTTCTGGTCTTCTGATTGTTGCCTGAAGCTAGTTTCTGTTACTGTGGAGCGACTACCAGAGTAGAGCGACCAAGGTTGGGTAGCGGTGGAATCCTCCAGTGCCTGTGGATTGCCATTTCAGCAATGGCTTAGTAAAAGCAGCTAAGTGGGAAAAAGAAAAATAGAGAAGCATAAAAACAAAACATTCTAAAAAGTCACACTTTTTTTTCTGTGATATAACCTCTTGAAAACTTTACTAGTTTAGTTTTCTTCTCATTTTTTTTAAACAGAAACAAATTGACTAAATCCTAAATTAACTTAAAAATGGAATCAACTATCTGGAGAAACATAAAAGGCTAATCCTAACCTAACTTGAAAACATAAGGGAATAACTCCAATCTCGGTATTTTAAAGGAAAACTTGGAATAATTATATTTAAAGTATCTACCTCATAAGTAACTAACCCTTAACTAACCAGGTAAAATTAGGTTAAGGTCCAACGGATGTAAACATGATTAATTAAACTTTTTGTACTCTAATGTTGGTGTTTCACTACGCATCCCCACATAGCCCAAACCAAGTAAAAAAGGCAGTCTCGTAAGAGAATTGAACCCGAACATCCACTGACCCTGTTTTGAGAGGCAGTGAGATTGTTGGTTTATAAATACCTAGTACTCACTCACGTGGCTGAAACTACTAGTGTTTCACTTGTATTGCAGTTTCCAGTTGTTAGATAGTAGTAGATACAGGTTGTCTACTTAGGTATTTCGGAACATTTTCAACACTCTCCATTTACAACACACTTATCAAACCAAATAACTGCTCGTTAGGAAAATGTTTGATGCAAACTTGTGGACGTTTTCAGATACTTAAATCATTAGGAATTTTTCGCAACCAAATTTTATGTATTTGTTTATCCACTGGCTAAAAGTTGACAGATATTCGGTTTCAGTTTTATAGTTGGACCAACAACCAACAACACTACACGTTCGCGGCATTGTTGTCTTTTTCGTAGGATGGGTTATTTTAATAAATTTGATAAAATTCACATAAAATTTATGCCCGAATTAAAAAAAAAATCGACGCAAACAAACATACCAAAACTGAAAACACACATGTTTTATAATGACAGCTGGCCAGGAGGCGTTCTTTTGTGACCCTCCTACGGTCACGTGATATTTCCGCGCCCGGGCCGGTCTTTCTCGTGGGCTGCGGATGCGTATTAAAATGAATTAGCATTTGTAATTGGCCTATCAATTGCCATCGTTTAGAAAAAAAGTAAACTCTTTGGGCTCAAATATTAATTTAGTTTTTCACCACTACAGAACACCAAAAACAAATCTCCACTTTAAAATATTAAAATTAAATACATCAAACCATTTAAAAAATAGGGTTAAAATGACCAAAACAAACCCTTAGGATCAATGGATTGAAATTTGGACGTATTTGCACAGCTTTTTTTGACCTGTGGTTACCCTTTTACGTATACACCGCGTGTAATCCGTATCGCACCTCACATGCACACGTGAACAAAACGTACGTTACGTTGAGATACGCGCCGTAGCTATTAGTCCCTATTGATAAGTTTGCAAAAGCGTAGTGCTAATTTTTTAGTCAATTACAAGTAACATTAGTGTGTTACGTAATTTAAGAAACTACAAGTAAAAAAAAATTAATTAACATATTTTTGTATTTATTTAATACATCCTTTTTTAATTCTGAAATTATTTAAACAATACAATTTTGTATCCCCTTGACGTTACTACATTCCATAATCCTGGGGAAGTTTTCCAAACACTCTCTATCAAGTTTCCCAAAAGTGTTCTGTTGAATCTCTTTAAATCTTTTCACTACTAGGTTGCCGTTTTCATCTAGTAAGCCAGTCTCCCTAAAATTATTAACATGTTAAATTAGGTATACGGTGTAGTGTTCATTAATTTGTTTTTTGGAGCATAAAATATTTCAGGTATTTACTTTTTTTCTGCTACAAATCCTCGCGTATAAATTTTACTTTTCATCCCGCATTTATGGATAAAAGTTTGACTTTCACGATGGATCAGGGGTAAAATGTAAAAAATCTGCCATATTTCGGCAACGGAAAGAGCTAAAACAAAAAATGTTGTATGGCTATTGATAATTAGAATGTGCAATATATTTACATTATTTGCATATCTCAAAAATTAAATATGATATAAAAACTGCAAAAAGACAGGGTGATTTCCGTGACGAAAAAATATATGTTTAAATATAAATATAGCAGCAAAAGTGAGGAAGTGGTTGCGTGCACGTGACTTTAAATGCAAACAAGGCTTTTTGTACTTCGTGCAAAATTTATTCAAAAATTCTTAGCAAAGCGCTTTCGGTCTATACGACCATCATCAGTGCCTTAAAACTAGTTAAAATCTTAAAAGCTGGTTCCTCAGTTTATGATTGGACATCACAGGACAGCACAATTTTAAAAAACTTACAAACTACTTAAAATATTTACAAATTTTCAGGGACATTCAACAGTTATAGTACTATTATTCTTTATTTAAAATTGACTAGTAAAATAATGACTTTTTGTTTATTGTGTCGTAATTCTTTCGAGGTTATAGTGACTATAACTATACTATATCACTATAACCTCGAAAAGAATTACGACGCAATAAACAAAAAGTCATTATTTTACTAGTCAATTTTAAATAAAGAATAATAGTACTATAACTGTAGAAAGTACCTGAAAATTTTTAAATATTTTAAGTAGTTTGTAAGTTTTTTAAAATTGTGCTGTCCTGTGATGTCCAATCATAAACTGAGGAACCAGATTTTAAGATTTTAGCTAGCTTTAAGGCACTGATGATGGTCGTATAGACCGAAAGCGCTTTGCCAAGAATTTTTCAATAAATTTTGCACGAAGTACAAAAAGCCTTGTTTGCATAAATATAGCAGCCTTAAGATATTCCGGAGGTTTAAACAGTAAAAGTGTCTCATAAAATACAAAACTAGTCTATCAATAGCAAAAATCCAATCTAAATCCCAATTTTTATTTTAATTGTTGGCTCGGTTCGGTTCTACTTGCACTTTGTAGTATGGTTACTGCATCCCAGATGCAGTGACCCTACTTTATAGGTTCTTGAAATGAAATGAAGATTTTCTGAGGAATAAGGTTCACTGGATTGGTATTTGAATTGAACGGCTTGTTGTCATCAATGGTTTTTTGTACTGGCCCCCTGAATACCAATTGGCTAATCCATTTTCCCAGTACACAACAATTTAAATGTTTAAATTATAAAGGCTTTTGCCCATAATAACCAGTTCCAGAGCTGGCGTATTAAACTATCACTTTTAGTATAATACCGGGAGGATGGTAAATTGTCGCTTAGTCAGAATAATAATTGTATAATTGTTTATATGAGAAAAAATTCCAAAAGTATGAAAAATAGCATATATACTTTGGGATAAAAGTATTTTTTTATGTTTCAAAAAAAAGAAAAAATCATCCCAAACAACTGGAAAGAATCTATAACCATTATTCTACACAAGAAAGGCGGTAGAGCAAACCTAAAAAACTATCGACCTATAACACTCCTCAATGTAATTTATAAGCTTTGAACGAAAATATTAACAGATAGACTAACAACAAAATTTGACGGATATCAACCAAAGGAACAAGCAGGCTTTAGAAAAGGTTTCAGTGCAGTTGACCACTTATGAATCATGAAAATCTTAATAGAACGGGCCAACGAATATAACATTCCACTATATATGGCGTTTATAGACTTCAAAAAAGCTTTCGATAGCATTGAGCACTGGGCAGTCAAAGCATCTTTAATTAATAGCCGAATAGATCACAGATATACAGAATTAATAGTCAATTTATATAGCGAAGCAACAATATCAATCAAAATCCACGAAGGAACCAAGCCAATCCGCATAAGAATGGGTGTCAGTGAGGGGGACACAATATCCCCTAAATTATTTAACCAGGCCCTAGAAGATATTTTTAAAAGCTTAGATTGGGAAGAAATAGGCATCAAAGTAAACGGACAATTCTTGAGCCACCTAAGATATGCTGATGATATCGCCTTAATAACAGACAAGAAAGAAGAACTGATAAAAATGCTGGAAGAACTGGATACAGCAGCTAAAAATATAGGCTTAAGTATGAACTACACTAAAACTAAAATCATAGCAAACACAGATGAAGATATTACGGTCAGAATAAACCAAAATTTAATAAAACAAGTAAAGGAATATATATACCTGGGACAAATCATTTAACTATAAAAAGAAAACGAAACAGCTGAAATCAAGAGACGAGTAAGATTGGCCTGGGCAGCATTCGGTAAATTAAGCTACATATTAAGAAATAAAAAATATCCTCAGTACCTCAAAACGAAAGTGTGTATCCGATGTATCCTTTCTGTACTTACCTATGGATCCGAGACCTGGACACTTACAAAATCAAACATGGATCAGGGAACAAAAGCCCAAAGATCAATGGAAAGACAAATGTTACATGAAAACCTGACATATAAAAAAAGGAATAAATGGATAAGAAATAAAACAAAAGTAAGGGATGTCAGAGAAGAAGTAGCAAAATTAAAAATGAAATTTTCCGGTCATAATATCAGACAGAAAGATGATCGATGGAACAAATGTATTGTAAACTGGAGACCTTGGGAAAATAAAAGAAGTAGGGGTTGAAGAAACACGCGGGAACTAGATTGTAACAATACGGTTTTTGCAGATTTGCTTTAATTTATTTACTATTTATTTTATTATATTTGTCCACTTATTTCTTAAAAGCAATTCAAATATTAACGGTTTCTTGATTTCTTTTCTCAGTGAAACCAAAAACCTAGAGAAAATATGTTTGGAAGTAATTATTTTTAATTTATGACGGTCTATGTTATCGCTGGTCTAGACCTAAAAAGCTCTATTCAGTACAGACATATGTTAAAGCAACCCTATAAGTATTATTTAAAATTATAGTTATACATAATATACCATACCCGTTTTGCCAGGGTCTTCGTTTTAACTTAACTTGTCATATTTAAAAACAACAACTGTCATTGGCAAGCCTTAATAACATTTTGTTATTTGGCACTCTATATACGTATTGGAACATTTTCTCAGTTAACAAGCATTAATTAGTATGTTTTGCATTGTAACTAGCTTTAAGACATTTATTGAGAAAATGGCAACATAAAAACAGTTAGTTTTCAAGCGAGCTTTCTGACTGTGGTTAGTTTTTAAATGTATACGGCCAGTTCGTTCTTAGGGCCTTTATCTTATATCAACTTATTTAAATTGTGAAACTGGATAAACAAAAAAAAAGTCATGTTCCAACGCTTGTGGAGGAATTTAAAAGTTCTGTCGTGCTTACTTTGGTGCTACCCTTTTCTATACCATAGTTTTCTGTCTCTGATCGCACCAAAGAGAAGTGGAAGGGACTTAGGGGTAGAGTACCTAGAAATTTCTTTACGGGTCGGAGGACAGAGTTTAGTTGGGTTTCTTTGGGTCAACTTCTTTCTTAAAATGGAGATTTATTGAGGGGAAAATTCTTTTCCTTTGAATAAATATCTTTTATTTAATTCTTAGTATAACTCAATTTCTATCTTTTATTACATATTTTATTAATTATTTACCATCATTTATTTCTGAATTGAGTTATCGTTTATACCAGTTTATCACTGTTTTAATTAACCATAAAATTACTTTTTTAAATAAAACTTTCTTGTTGCCAAACATTTTGTTAATAATTTTATAATTTCCTTACTTTAAGTACCATACTATAACAGGTACCATCTGAATTAATTAGTTTATAAAACCATTTTTACATAATGAATTTTATAAAATAATAATTTATTTAAAATATACCTATAAAAAGGTAAATAGAAAGTGTAAAATATTAAGATAAAAATGGTTGCAACCAATCTCAAAAAGAGAAAAATTATAATCAAATAATTGAGTCAAATAAAGTTTAGTCCATAAGCAGTGATAAGGTCTAGTGTATGAAGGAAAAGAAGATGAAGAACAATTGAACAGGTATGTATATATTTCCTACATTGATTATTTAATTGAGAAAAACACATATAGCGCACTTCCTTCAAGAACCGTCAAATTCCCTTTCGAGAGTTAAATTAGTCAATCAGTATCATATTTAATCTTTTAATTTACTATTTTTAAGTTGTTGCAAATTTGGTAGCTAACAACATTTAAGCCTTGACCACTTTATTTGACAGTACCACTGTCATATACAAAGGCCCCTGTTACAAAGTGGTGCCAGTAGATTTGGGTAAATTAGTTTTTGGAAAATTTGTGAAAATTTTACGTTGCATTTTGAGAAAAACATAGTACTTTAGTTATGTCTAACCCATTGGTAGTATTTTATTGGAAAAACTAAAGGAAAATTTTAAAATTGTTCGTTTGAAAAGAAAATAGTTTTGCCTAGTTTTGTTGAAACCAAAACTAATTTGTTGGAAGATGTGCTATAAATGTTATCTTGGTTGTTTAAATTACTAACATTATAATCTGTGTTACAATTATTTTTTGAATGTTTAATAATTTTGTATATCTTTTACTTAAGACAGAAAACACGAGAAAAATTTAATTTTTTCTGTTGGATATAAGATCAGTCTTAAACATTTTTTTTTTTAAAAAGATAAATTGGTAGAATGTTTTTTATTGAAAAGTCGAGTTTGAATACTATCTTACTCCAGCACGCGATTAGTTAATCATTTTGCATTATTAAGGCCTAACTAAATTCTAAACTTGAGTGATCACTCTTAACTCGTTGTTGAACACTAAGTCTGCCCTAACTATCATTATTTATTTTGTATTGTATAGTCAATGTAACTATCTAAACTGTTTAATCTAATTGGACAAAACAGTCCATCATTTTTAATTGTAACACAGTTGTTAAAATAAAGTCTCATTAAGGTTAAGATTTTCTTGTATTGCTATTTAAAGTCTATTTGTAGAAACTTGTGGAATCATTTTTTTGTTCTAATTCAAAATTTTAAAGAAATCTTTTATTGAATACACATAAAAATTAAAATGCACTGCTGGCTGGAATAATAATTACCAACCCTTTCTCTGACAAACTAGAGATTTTTAAGGACAACCGTCAAGTATAAATAAGAAGATATGATTTTTACTAATTAATTTATCGCATAAAAAACTGCTATCAAGTTTTTTTTATGTTTCTTCAGTATTGATAGATATTTCTTAAAACCTTGTTAACTAAATATTTAAAAACATATTTGTTTTAATAATACAAA
This sequence comes from Aspidapion aeneum, assembly GCA_963576565.1. Lineage (NCBI taxonomy): Eukaryota > Metazoa > Arthropoda > Insecta > Coleoptera > Brentidae > Aspidapion > Aspidapion aeneum. The sequence continues at coordinate 17,285,357 of OY755046.1, forward strand.
GATGTATTATAAGTCATTTATATCCTTGATTTTCGTATTTTTCTTGGTAGATATCGATTTTTCTACTTTATTATGGTTTTATTGTTTTTAATACCTGTGCCAAGCGAAATGGCAAATAGATTCAGCCAAATAATTTTATCATCATAATGCTCCAAAATGGAAAAAATTTCATTAATAAACCTAACCTAACGTAATTTTTCATGAATATTGCATAAATTTAAAAATTATAACTTTAGTTTCTATTTTTTTTATTACTTTTCATACACAAGTGTGCATAGTAGTACACTATACCTCTGCTTACATGGTCTATCTGCAACAGATAGTTGGCAATCATCATGACAATTTCATTTTGCATAAATTCGTGCTACAGGGCTATTGTTAAGTATCTAGTCAAAATAAATTTATTAAACTGACCTGGCTACTAGCTGTACCCTATATAAAATATAAATCAGATGTTTTCTTCTCTATAATCATAGATATATGATTGAGATTTACTAGATCCACCTATCGGTAAGCATGAGAGGTATTCTATTCTAAAATTTCAAGTTTTATTTTGTTTTACAGATTTTCAAATTTTATATTTTTTGTTACAGACTGTTTTTTTTGTATCTCAATAACTAAGTTGTCGACAAGAAAAAAATTTCATGAAGTTTAAGATACACAAATAAATCTTCTAAAATTTTAAGAGCACTATTTAATTAAAACCATAAACTAAGTGAATAAATGTAGCAATAGCTATTTGATTCTATATAATTATCATTAAATTAAGAATTTGCATTTTATGTTACAAGAAAGCTATGTTTCTTTAAAAACAACAAACATATCAAATTATTCTTGCTATATAATTTTATTAAACATATATTATTCTTTATAAAAAAGAACTTTATTCTCAGTTCCCAAGTTTTCAGTAAAGGTAAATGTCAAGAAAAAAAGAACCTCTTGTATATTTGTTTTTTTTTCAGAGAGATTTTATTTTTCTTTAACTAACATGTAGGTAATATCCAAGTAAATTTATTTTTATACTATTTTTAATCAAATTGAAAGATATTGTGTCGATGAACCTTTGTTCAAAGTAAAAAAAGTATTTGTTGTCAAGTCGTTTCTGAAAAACGGTATAAATAAATAGTATAAAATTTTAAATTGACGCCACTGCGATACCTTCAATTTTCTTTGATCCAGGTACTAAAATCTCCGGACAAAAATTATGTGTTTTGTTCGTTAACCGTCTTAATTATTTTAATTGTCTCTGAGTTTAGAATAAACTATTATGTAGGTAATAACATAATAATTTATAATAAGAACATTTTGGGAAAAACCACAGTAAAATTTCTATTAAGAGAAAAATCATTATCTTTGCCTTTAGAGAAATTAGAGCGTCTACGCGCGAAGTAAATAATTATAACTATTTCAGGTAATAAATAACTTATTAATCATAAGTCTCTCATAAATTTTTAACATTTTTTAACATGAAAACTTAAAGCACAGTGTAGATTGTCGCTATGTTTAAACCAACTATTCCAATTAGACCATCAATTTGTATCTAAAAACAATCGAAAAATTAAACTAACAATATTATTTTTAATTTAAAAATCATAATGTATGTTTCTTCATAAATGCTAAAAAAAAAGCAAAAATTTCATTAAGTCAGCACAAGATGACAGTTATATCTTTACAAGAAATACTTACCTATGTCAATATAATCTTATACATTTGGTATGCGTCCAACTTAGTAGATGTATTTTTGTCAAAAACAAATTGAAATTGTTCCCTGGAAAAAGGATATTAATGAATGATAACATATTTTAAATCTTAAAGTAATAAAATAACAACTTTTCGCTAAAAATTTAAACCTTCAAGAGCAAACTAAACCTTAACGGTTTACTAGTTACCGATTTGAAAGAAATAATGTAGCTTATTCAGAGAAAATGCCATCCTATTCGTTTTGTTTAAGGCATGTACTGAACATTGTTAACAATATCTTAGAGGTACTGAAAAACGAAGTTTTCTATAATTTAATTTAAAAAAAAACAAAGCACATTTAAACTAAAAAAGTGCTAAATTACCTCTTGGGAAATGCCCACAAACTTATTGCTTATAACCTATTTTATATAAAAAATATTTTATCTCCTCGTCCTAGTCCTCGTAGGAAGGACTTTATTTTGCCATCGGAAAAAACATACAAGCTGTACATAAACAGTACTTGAAAAAAACTCTAACTTAGCACCAGTTTTTCTTCATAACTAACCAAGGTGAAGATCTGGTTCCTTTGTGCACAATGTGTGTGATATCCACGAAGTGTCACAAACCACAGTACACAGAAAAAAAAAATTAAACTTATTTTGAGTTTGTCATTTATTTGTTCGATTCAGCTGTGATTTAATCAACTCTTGTACTCGCAATTTCATCAATACGTAAAATATTAAAAAAAAAATGGTGCTATCTATCTATCTATTTAGCCTTCTTCGATCCATCTTTGGATATAGGCCTCCCCCAATATCTATCACTCTTTCCTGTACGTCGCCGTGTTCATCCATCTAGTTCCCGCATGTTTCTTCAAATCGCCCGCTCATCTCATTTGTGGTCTACCCCTACTTCTTTTATTTTCCCAAGTTCTCCAGTTTACAATACATTTGTTTAACAGAAAGACGATCGAACAAATGTAGTGCTATCGACCATGTCTTAAGTGAAATAATATTTTGTAAAGCCACACAGTAATTTTGGAAAAAACATGACCTATCCTAGCATTCTCATAATGCCACAAATAAACACGGTAAAGATTTTTTTTTTTGATATCCCTTTTTGCTTGTTTTTAAGAAGATTTAACAACCAACTAAAAATTATTTTGATTAATTTGATAAGGCTGAAAATATTTTAATGTCACCTGTGTGTTATATATCTTTATGACCATCAGTTTTTTTTTAAGGAAAAAATTGCACAGTTTACTGTAAAATACATTATTTTTGTAAAACTTTATTTAAGAAGGTACAGACAAAATTAAGAGCAAATTTTAAATAGTTAAAAACATAATTAATTAAAATAAATAAGTTTGATAACATCATGCCATGTTTGAAATATGTAGGTATACACCAACCCAGACCTAATCAGTCATGTGAAATCGAAAAAAAAAGTAAAAACAATTAAAATTGTTTCTATAACTGAACCAAAGATAATGATATAAATAAATAAATCTATATTTTTTTTTTTTGATAATTTGACCTGCTTTTCAAAGTTGTTAAAAGTTTTTGATGTTTTTCCTAAAATAATAACTCACGTATTTTATTTAAGTTTAGTAGGTAATCATTTTATACTTATTCGTCCTAAAAGTTATATTATTTAAAGAAATAATTATTGAAATAAATTTAAACAATTTGACCCATTTCGCTTTTTACTAATCAAAAGATGCCCATCTTTGTTAAAGGAAATGAGATTTGACATAATTTAAATCAGGTTCTACGTAACCAATTAGCTAATTAATGAAATTAGATAATAATAATATAGATAACGTCTAATAAAGTTCTAGATTGCTTAAGAAGAAGCAATAGCTAACACCCTTTGACATAAAAGTTAAAATAAACCAAAGAATTTGGTATTAAATATTTTGTAGATTAGATAGAGACAATTAAATTAATTAGATAAGACATTATTATAGCATAGAGGAATACGTAGTATATACAGTCAAACCTCTCTAACTCGAACCTCTATAACTCGAACCCCTCTATAACTCGAACCTTCTAAGAGGTCCCTGCACTTTTTACATGTATTTTAACCTATGTAACTCGAGTTTCTATAACTCGAACTCTCCATAACTCGAACTGTTTTGGTTGTCCCTTCAGGTTCGAGTTATAGAGGTTCGACTGTATTTCTCTATGGTTATATTGAACGTTACAAGACAAAGCTTTTTCTTTGCTTAAGGTACTGCGCTAACTGCACTAGAAAAATATATTATTTAAATAATAATCAACTTATCCAAAATGGGAAAAAAAATCGTTAAAATTAAATATGTGTCTACCATCTTCTAAAAAGGAATACATTTTTACCCTCTTATAAAAGCATTTTAAGCTTGTTTTGGGAATTTTTAAAACACATGTTTAAATCAGGTACCTATAGACCTTTTTTGTGTAGTAACCAGAGCCTTTTGTACATCGATTCACAAGAGTTTTAAAAAGAAACATTATTTGGGAAAACCCAAACTTTTATATTATAATAAAAGCAAAATTATACCTAGGGTATCACTCAATCAATTAAACTAGGTATAGGTCCTACAGCCTGTTTTTATATTTTTCAAGAAAAAAAATGTATTTAGAAAAGTGCAGTTGTTTGTTTTGAATTTCATTCAAATCGGCCAAGTGATTTTTGAGTTGCTCAACGAAAACTCCATACATGCATCGATTTTATATTTTTGATACATCTTTAATAATCTTGATAAATCAGTAACGATTTGCTGGTTAAAGTTTATATAAAATGTCCTATACGGTGAATTAGAAAAAAAACAATAAGATTTTAAAAACTTCTTACAGATAGTCAATATATTATATCTTAAGAAAAATATTTAAAATGTTGCCACTAAATTAGAACCTAGAATGTGGCTATTTGTCAAAATCATGACGGTTTTTACCTCGCCGTGTGAAAACTAAGCATTCAGCACTAAGAAAGTAACTCACATCGAGCAGCAAGGCACTCACCCGTTGTTCACAACGATCTACTGAAATCAGTTCACTTAAATTTGTCTTTATGAATCTAATCAATTAATAAGTATAGGATTTATATTTTTTTATAAATTATACTATAAAGTAATTAAAGACCTAGTTAACTATTGAGTTTTGTTTCTATTTTTATTAACTTTAAAAGTATTATTTAAATTTTAAACTTAATTTGTCTTTTCTATAAAACAACTACTACAAGTGAAACCTATTGGCCTTTTTGTTTTGTTAAAATCAGAGGTTAAGATTTGGAAAAGTGAATTACTTTATTTTTCTTACGCTTTATCCAATGTTTATTTTAAAATTGATCAATGTTTTTTTTTTCTTTTATGTTAATTTATAAGATCATCTTTGATCATAATAAGCCTTTATCAATTTCAACAGAAAGTAGCCCACAAGTAAATCATTGATAAGTCCCTATTGATTTACTTTACTAATTACTTGTATTTATCAAAAAGAAAATAAGCGCCCTTGAAAATGCCTACTTGCCAGGCATAAGGCCTCCATCTTTTTACTCATACTCTATGTTTTAGAAACTACAAATAACAGATGTATTTTTTTAAATTTATTAGTTATAAATAAAGTTCTATAATTCTTCAATTAATTTTTCTTTGCATAGTCAGACTATTTCACAGTTTTGACTGCAAATTATGTTGGTGTCCAGAGAGTTAAACTTTTCTTTCATTTACGGTATCGTTTTATTTTTCCTTATGTGCCGGGACTGTTTTGGATAAGAACGTCCAGAATATTCTTAGCATACTTAGGGAGCATAACATTTCAAAAGTTTCAAGGTTTATATACAAAGATTTTTTATTGTATTAACCAAGCTTGCGTAAATATCTCAATAACCGAAAGATTTAACACTCTTTGTACACTGGCTGTTGTTTTGTTTTTTTGTCTTGTTTTTTTTTGTAAATAATAATAATTTTCATGCAATTATTATCAGACCATAGTTTTACGTATTTATTCAAAAAGTATTTTTGATGTGTAATTAGTATTTTTTGGTAGTTGAACTAATTCTACATATTTATTTAAATAAACAATTTTATTTTTCTTAATTTTGAGGTGAACACAAACATCTCAATCATAATCTTTACCAAAAATTTTAGTTTTTTTTTAAACAGGTCAACTACCGGACCTTCACCATTTTTGTATAATACGACACATATTTTGAAAATCTCATAAAAATTAGTGATCTTAATCTAGGATCTAAAAGTTAAAAGAAAAAAAAATCTTTTCTAAAAAGTTATTTTTGTTGTTCTCATATTTTAAATTTTTATTACTAGGTGTAGTTTTTTTTTCCTCCTTGTTGTATGGCTAAATTTTGAGTTACACAAGCAAGCGTGTCTATCATCACATAAGAAAATGTAATAATATAAATCCATTAAGTATTGACTTTTTGCACTTTAACTTGAATTTTGCGTTTGTAGAACTGTTATTGTTTTATTCGCCTAAAATTTTTTTTATTTTTTATACATCTATTACGAGCACTCATTTTAATTTGTCATAAATGTATTTTAATTTTTAGTAAACTACGAAACCGATTTTAATGAAAAATACTAGTGTTATAAACACTGAGTCAACAGCGTAATAAGTTCATGTAATGATATTTTAAAGAAAAAGTTTTGTTATATTTTCTTAACGTTGTAGAAAATAGGTGTTTTAACTTCGTTTTCTTTTACAGGTGATGACCACGACAACCACGATGAAGTCTTCTGGATTCTGGACTTCTCTCACATAATATGTTTATATTTTTTTTCAGAATTGTATTTTATTGTTCTGTGTTGTATTGTTTCATATTGAGTTCTATATAGCCAAAATATTAAGTTCAAACTTTTTAACCACTAATTGTTATAAAATTGTGCAGTAACTTTTGACAGTTTCTGTTTTATATATGAGAAGAGTCTATTTCTATTTTTTGAGCAATTAAATATGAGAGAGAGGTATATTAGAGTTAAAGCATCCTAGAATTTTTCTTTTAACGTTTTTTTGATATGATTATATGGTATGGCAAATGTTTGTGCTAGAATTATACATTTATGTATATAGATTGATATAAAACAACAGACCAATAATAATTCGCCAAGTGAACTCGTCGCGTTTCCTTTTATCTTTTGTTGTTTTTTTTTTGTAAGACGATGGCGAATTTATTTTTCTCGCTGTTTGAATCATTATAGATTTGATTATTTTATAAAATGTTTTTTTTTATGGAATGAGTGTTTTAGCTGGATTTTATACTTCCCAGCAAATTGAGAAGAAAACTGGGAGGTTATTTTGGCAAATTCTTCTCCACTCGAGAGGGTGCTTCAAATGGTATACCTATAATTAAAATGTTTAATTGGTCTATATTTGTTTTGTTTGTTGCCGTGTCTCCTAATATCGTAACTCAATTTTTGAATTACGGTATAGATAGTTAAATGTTTTAACCAATCTTTATCAAGAAAATTGCTGAATTGGTAACCGTCAAACCATAGCTTATGTGGAGTACAGGTGAACTGACTAAAACAGCGGAAAATATATGGGTTGAGGTTGTCAAGTAATTTTGTTAAAATGGGTCAAGTCAAATTGTTTTGGGAAAACTATTAGGTAAAGGTAAAACTTTGCCTATGATACGACAATAAATATTTCATCAGGAGAGTTCAATGAAGTCAGTAGACGTCACACCTTGTAGATACCAGTAAGAGATCTAGGTTATTTTCTATTTCGTCATGTCGGGAACTCATTTTGAGTTATAATGGATAATTAATAGACCGGAAAATTTGCTTACCAAGAAGATTTGAAATTGTTTCTTTCTTCGTTACACACCTGTGATTTTTTATTTTTATTTTTTACGGATATGCGCACTCGCAAGGAGATCCCTATCACGCTCGACAAGCAGCAAGTGCGCGGAAATGTTGGTGTGTGTTGGTTTTGAAACGGTTCAGGTTGTAACCTGCAGGGAAAACTGTCGCAGGGAGTTTATTCCACAGCGATGCTGTTCTCCAGAGATATGAATTCTGATATAATGAGGTTCTTGGTGCCTCTATTTTGACAGTAAATTGATGGTTTCCGTCTGTTTGACGTGTTTGCCTAGTAGATGCTACTCCCGGGGGGATCATACGTGCCAACTCTTTGGAGCATTTTCCGTGATAATACCTGTAGAAGAGAGAGAGATCGCCCACAGTTCTTCGATGTTCGAGACTATCCAAGCTACGGGTAAGTGCGGGGTCATTGATCAGCTTGATAGCTCGCTTTTGCACGGTGTTCAAAAGCATTAAGGTATGTTTGGGTGCCGCACTCCATATATGTGAGCAGTACTCCATAGTTGGTCGAATCTGGGCTTTGTAGAGTGTCAGCAGTTGGCTTGGTGTATACAGATGTCTTGTACGAAATAGCACCCCAAGCTTTTGGGACGCCCTTTTAGCTATATCTGCCACGTGACTGTGCCAAGACATGTTGGTCTCTGCAGTGACTTCTAAGATGTTCAACTGGCTCTGCAATGTGACAGCACTTCCAGATAGCATGATGTTTGGCTCACCGGTGCTGGTCTTTTTTGAAAACAGGGCTGGTTGGGTTTTCTGCGCGTTGAATTGTACAAGGTTTTTGTTGCCCCAGTCCTCTATTATCTCCAGGTCGTTATTTATCTGCGATATTTGAGTTAGTCTAAGACGATGGAATTCACGTGCGGATAGACACTGAGTGGGTTGTATGACTGAGGAGACTACATTGCCATCATCTGCAAAGCAATAAAGTGGATTTACTGTTTTATCTATGAGGTCATTTATGTAAATCAGAAAAAGTGTTGGCGAAAGGATTGCTCCCTGTGGCACACCAGCATTTATTTGGTAAGAGTTGGAGTTCCGGCCATCCAGTGCAACATAAATGGATCTATCCTTCAGGTAACTTTCAAACCAAGTGCAAAGTCTCGGCGACAATCCCGTTGCTTTGAGCTTGTTGAGCAGATTTTCATGCCAGACTTTATTGAATGCTTTAGAAATATCTAAGGCAATTGTTCTTGTTTCACCTCGCAACTCAATCGCTTTTTGCCATAAGTGAGTGACGTATGTAAGTAAATCGCCAGTTGACCTATATTTGCGAAATCCGTATTGCTTGTCGTTGATAATTTTGTATTTTTCCAAGTACTTGGTTAGGTGATTGTTCACAACTCTTTCCATTACTTTTGATATCACCGGAAGTAGAGCAATTGGTCTATAGTTTAACGGATCTGTCGTTTTTCCTTTCTTTGGAATGGGCTGTACTGCGGCAGACTTCCATGATGATGGATATACTCCTTGCCTATAAGATAAATTGAATAATTTTGCGAAAGTTGGGGTGAGTTCGCTAGCACAATTTTTGAGTACTATCGCGGGAATGCCATCTGGACCCATTGCTTTATTCGTATCCAGCTTTTTAAGGGATTTTCGTATTTCTCTGTGACAAAAGGGTACCTCTGGCATACTGTGGGAAACCCTTTCAATGAACGGTGGAGTTTTTCCATTTGGCACTGTTAGGTTTGAGTTGGAGGAAAAGATTTTGGCCAGCATATTGGCTTTTTCCTCTGATGTTGTGGCTAAGTGAGTATTTTTATCTGTAAGTGGTGGTATGGACGACTTGGTGAAGTTTGATCCAACGGCTTTTGCAAGAGACCAAAGGGACCTAGAACTACTTGGACAATTCAGCAACCTGTTTTTTATTCTTTGATTGTATGTTTTTTTGGCGGCGTCAATAGTAATTTTGCAACTATTTCTGGCTTCTATAAATTCTGTGTGGTTTTGAGCGGTTTGTTGTCGTTTCCAAAGGTTATATGCTCTGTGTTTTTTCTGTACAGCCGTTTGACACTGGCTGTTGAACCAAGGTTTTGCATTAGCTCTGCGTTTTATTGTATGTGGGATATATGCATCCATTCCAGATAAGATTACTTTTGTTATTTCATTACAGCAAATAGTGGGATCAGCTGTTTTAAAGCAAACCTCTTGCCATGGAAAATCCAGGTAAAACTGTTTAAGGTCATTCCATTTTGCCGATTTATAGTGCCACATTTTACGAGGAAGTGATTGTTGGCTTGGCGGTATGAACATTTCGCACTTTGTTCTTATAAGTTTATGATCGGATGAACCAAGTGGGGGATCTACTTGAATTGTGTACAAGTCAGGATTTGTAGTTGGGAACAAGTCTAAAAGCGCTGCAAATTCACCCCTTTCTGAGATACGGGTAGGTTCATCGACAAGCTGCGTTAGACCACAACTTATTGCAAAAGCTTCTGCTTCCCTGCCTTCATTATCTGTTTTGTTGTGGTGTTTTAGCCAGGCTATATTGTGGACGTTGAAATCGCCTAAAAAAACAATTTCCGCATGTGGATAGTTAGACTGTATACTATCACAGTTTTCGGATAATGTCGCAAAAAAGTTTTGATACTCGGTTTTTACTTGGCGGTCGGTAGAGGCAGCAAATGAACTTGGTCGATGACTTTGAGGTGAATTTCAGCCATATGATATCGAGGTTCGCTGGTTCTAGCTTCTCCTCTCGATGACATGAAAGGTCATTTTTAATGTATACACAAATCCCAAAATTATGTCGAAATCGGTGGTGTAGGTCATAGCCGGGATAAAGATAGTTCACAATAGGTGTTGCAGAACTGATTTTAGTTTCGGTGAGAACAAGGATGCCAGGTCTTTGTTCTTCAAGATGTTGGTGAACTGAATTCATGTTGGTACTTAATCCTCTTATATTGCTAAAATCAATTCTGAGTTGAGTTTTTGGTCTTCTTTTAATATCTTTGCATGAAGGACCCCCAGGATCACCCGACGCCCGGAGATCCGAGTGGTCGGGTATTTTACCTCCGGAATATTTTGATCCTGGAAGCGCCATCATGCTATCTGTTACTCATTGTTGGAACCGGACTGCCAGCGCAGTAGCGGAACGTGGTGATACCACTTAGCGCTACTCACTTCTGGCATGGTGGTATCTCACCGGTCGACGCCCAATGAGTAAAAAGCGTCTACCACCTACCATTTTCTAACTTCGGTGAAGATGGCCACTTCCTGGGAGTGTTGAATCGACAGTGTCTTATGTTTTCTAATTAGGAAGACAAAAGCGTTGTTGTTGAATAAATTTTATTTTATTTTACAATACATATTTCAATTTAAAAATGGTGCGCGTGCCTATATTTTTTTTTATGACGAAACATGATTATAGATTTGGTACACGAATGTCACTATACGCTTTGCAAGAACCTGTACTGGAATAATGGGGTTTTGTTTTAAAACAGGTTTTTATAGTAGACAGTTAGGCAATTTTTCTGACTTGGTTATAAAATAGGTTAATTAGATTATATTAAAATTTTAAATGGTAACTAAAAGTTTTACTAAGTTTAGTATTTAACGTTATATGTAGGAATAAGTGTAGCTAGGAAAAAACCTAGGAGATGCAACCGTAAGAGTCGACGGCTCTGTATGTCATATCAATAAAATTGTTTGGTTCTCATACGTGATATTTTAAAAACCTATTTAACATCAAGGAAAATTAGAGATTATAAAAACAGAAAAGAACAGCAGAATAACGTAGTATTTTATTTTCTTTTAATATTTTTGTGACCAACTCATTACTCTTTTTAATTTGAAGAGCTTATTTCAACTCTTTACGACCTATATTATTTAAAATAATAAATTTATATATATATATTTTTTCAAATTTGATAAGTAATACCTAAAAAAATAATTTAAAAGTCTGTCTTAATAACATCAATGAAGTAAGTAAATTCTAAGTCTATAAATTTTTGGCGCACAGCAAACATTTGTTTTTTTTCCTCTTTCAGATATTAATACGTAATTAGCATAAAAACAAACTAAGTGCACAAGCACAAATCTAGTAAGGAAAATTTTAGTAATCCTGTATATCGGTATTCAGCATAACAGCCGTTGGCCTAGAGACAGTGTCTCTGTCGCGTTATGGCTAAAGTTCCATCTTTAAGTGTAAAGAACTTTTTATTGTTTTATTCTTTATACTTTGTTATTATTGTTATCTTTAATATTTTTTTTTACTTAAACAATGAAAATTCAATACCTAACTCTTTTTAATTTTTTTGGTATAGTCATTTGTCTTAATGATTTTCGATCTTTTGTAAACTTTCATTTATCCTTTAACTTTTGTGTTAATTTAAAAAAATAATTACTTTTGATAAATATTCACATACATTTGTGTTTTGTTTTTATTTTGTGATAGTGATGTATCAACATTAACCTATTGGTAAAAATATGAACGTAAAATCGTAAAGTCCATTATTTTAAAAAATAACTTAGTTTTTTTTATGATCCTTCTTGCTGAGAACTCCCGTTTTTCTAAGTTCCAGTAAACCAAACAATAACCACGTCATCGATGGTTACTTGTTCGATTTAAACATATTTTTTTTAATCACTTTAAAGTAACTTTTTTTAAACTGGATATTATCATAGCAATCTTAACGCTGATAAGATACCTTTTTCTGTTTTTTTTTTGTCATATTGAGAATTCATAAAGTCAATATTATCCAGGCTCCAATATAATACCCTTTAAAACTATTTCAAATCTTTTGTTAGTTTATCAATAAAACAATACTTTTTTTTTGTATTTTTCCCATATTGAAAATTTGAAAATATGTTATAGTACTCTAACTCTATAAGTACTTTTTCTAGATAAAAATCTTAATAACTTTTAAAATCTGAACCTTTCCTTACCTATATGAGAACGAAATTTTTGCACTTTTCATTAGGTAAATATAAAAATTTAATTTAAATTACAAAAATGTTTTATCTTCTTCTAAAAATGTGATGTTTTTTTTAATGTTTGTTTTGTTTGCTCTCCTTGTTTATTATTGATTTAATATTTTTTTGTATTCTATCATCAGTAATAAAATTATATGCTAGTGCACAGGCTTAAGCACTACATAAGAAAATAAATAACTAAAATATTTTTATTTTTATTGTCATCTTTAAATTATTTTGTAACCAACTAAAACCTATGCCTTGATGCTTTTTTTAAAAAAATGTGTATTTATGGTAAACAAAACTACCTATATCAATTTTGATGGAAATAAATAAATTTTTTAAGTAACTGTATAATTTTTTTTTTAAGAAGACTTTACGAAAAAGTTAGTATTTCTAGTTTATTTTTACTAGCAAGCATTGCCTCATTTCTTTTTATAACTTATTTTTAAGTCTTGCAGTATCTAACAAACCTGCTGGATTTTTTTAATATACGTTTTCTTGTTTTTTTTTTAATCAACCTAATACATTTTGTTTAATGTATTTTAGAGCATAAATAATTTTGTATATTTTGCGGCAGCAAAAGCTCTAAGTTCTTATTTTGTAGCTTTGTAAAAGAGAAGGAATTATTTTCTTCACTCAAGAATTCTTTTTTTTTTACTCTCAATAGAGACAATTGAAGCAATAATCAACTGTAATTTTTGTTTTTTTAATCATTCGCTTCAATTAGATTTTTTTAAAGAACTTTGTTGTTAACTAGGTATATTTTTTTTATTTTGTTTGTTTTGAGTTATTGAAAATCGTCCACCGCCTCGAAAATCGGCAAAAATCTAAATTGGTCAAGTTTAAGTTTAAAAATTTTTTCATTTAAATTTTAAAGTCAAGTATTTTGACTCAAGGATGTCTAATTTATACACAGACATCAATTTTAACCTACTTTGTTTTGCTGCTGTTCTTAGTTTTTAGGAAATTGTATAAAATCATCCTACAATTTAAAAGAAACTTAAATTAAATTAACTGAAAACTATTTAGAAAATGACAAACCTAACAGATTATTTTAAAAATTATACTAAATCAATTTAAAATAAAAATATGTAACAAGATCTGAGAAATAAAAAGTTTAAATTGGAAAATTTTTGTTTTTTGCGAAAATTAAAAGAAAATTCGGAAAAATTGTGAAAATATTCTAGGAAGAGTTTTATTCTAAGTATTTTTTTTGATGTGTATATACATCTGGCTGGATTTATTCTATTGATATTTGTTCCATTTACTTTTTTCTGTTCTATTTAAATTTGTTCGATTGAATTTGAATCACCATAATATTAAAAAAAATTTATAACATTAATATCCTAAGTATATTTGTAATAAAGTTTCTTTATTGATGTTTATTGTTTATCTTGGTATATTGGAATTTTTTTAAATTTTCTTCTATTCTATCATATGAGTTATTTTGATTTGATTTGATATATGTTTTTTTCGGTAGAGTATTCCATGTTTGTTTTAAAGATTGTTGTATTAACCTGGTAGTGTTTTTTTATTACAATGAAAACGATAAACCAACTTTCTTTTAAAGTTTTTTTTATTCAATATCAACTATTTCTTTTTAATTATTATGATAAATGTTTTTTTTTACATTTTAAAGTAATTACTAATAAAATATCAATTAGTGTTTGTAATTTCCTACTTTTATTTTTGTTTAGAATTTCTTTTTTATTATATTTTTTTTATACAACCTTTCTTAAGTGTTTGTCGTCTAACAAGTTTTAGTTCATCTAAAACTTATACAAAAACAATAATCATAAAATCTAAAATTTTCAATCTTTATTTTTTTATTTTTGCTTAAATTTAATTGTTTTACATAAGGTTGGTTTCTTGTTATTAAAAACATTGTTTTTTTTCTTGTATTAAAATCACTTTATTTTTAGGTCAGCTACTGCAAAGTTTTATCAGCCTGTTTTTTTCTACAAGGCAAAACAGTTCCATCAAACCAGCAAGCCAAGCCGAACCAAACCACTCCACCATTACGGTCCTTACATCAGCTTAAGCAGCCATCAACGCTATGTCTTTTTATAATCGCTGAGCAAACCTCCAATTGGATATTTCTGCGCAGATTCATTGCAGAATTTGCTGTTCCCGTTTCAACGATGATGTATAAATTCAGATGTCACTATATACATGGTGTTTTTTCTAAACACTATAGAGGAAACGGTTTGGATTGGAGACTCCCTTCCTTAATTTACCTACGTTAATTAAAATGTTTTTATTTGTCTCCATAAATTTCTGCAGCAGACTATATATATATATATATATATATATACTTTTCGGCAGTAGTTTTTGTACAATTTTTCATAAAAATATATAGACGTATATATTTTTATATTTTTTTTTGTCAAGTTTTTTTGCCCTCATTTAGTTTAAGTTATCGTTGTTACTAAGCTATACAGATTTCTGTTCTTGCAGTACTGTTTGGAGTCTACTGATCGTTCACCATGTTTGTTGCTGACTAGCTGATCTAAGATGTTCTACCTAAACCAGTGTTGCTGTCCAGTTTTTCAAGATGTTTGTTCCAGCCAGAATGTTTTGTTGATTGTCGCTTATATCCAGGAGAAGACAAACGAAAACGAAGATAAATTAGATTAATTTGATTAAGTTTGTTTGCACTATTTAATGCTTGTTGTGATAAACCATTTTATTTTGACTAGCGTTGAAAAAAAATTGTTTACACTTAAATCAGGGGGGAGTAATGTAACAATACGGTTTTTGCAGATTTGCTTTAATTTATTTAATATTTATTTTAATATATTTGTCCACTTATTTCTTAAAAGCAATTCAAATATTAACGGTTTCTTGATTTCTTTTCTCAGTGAAACCAAAAACCTAGAGAAAATATGTCTGGAAGTAATTATTTTTAATTTATGACGGTCTATGTTATCGCTGGTCTAGACCTAAAAAGCTCTATTCAGTACAGACATATGTTAAAGCAACCATATAAGTATTATTTAAAATTATAGTTATACATAATATACCATACCCGTTTTGCCAGGGTCTTCGTTTTAACTTAACTTGTCATATTTAAAAACAACAACTGTCATTGGCAAGCCTTAATAACATTTTGTTATTTGGCACTCTATATACGTATTGGAACATTTTCTCAGTTAACAAGCATTAATTAGTATGTTTTGCATTGTAACTAGCTTTAAGAGAGCTTATTGAGAAAATGGCAACATAAAAACCGTTAGTTTTCAAGCGAGCTTTGTGACTGTGGTTAGTTTTTAAATGTATACGGCCAGTTCGTTCTTAGGGCCTTTATCTTATATCAACTTATTTAAATTGTGAAACTGGATAAACAAAAAAAAAGTCATGTTCCAACGCTTGTGAAGGAATTTAAAAGTCCTGTCGTCCTTATATATATATATATATATATATATATATATATATATATGTTCGTGCAACTTTAATTTTAAATTCAAATTTTGCGCCAAATTCCCGTATTCGGAAAACCCACACAATTTCAATTTGATTGGCACAAGCAAAACGCCAGCGCCATCTACGAAAAATGAATCTGCGCAAAAAGGCGTAACCAAAAAAGATTCGTCTGTCGTATTCTATCGAGATCACCACGCAGCATGGTGATAAATTCTATTAACCAAAAAATCCAATAACATTCTTAGAAAATCAAACTAAACCATTACACAAACAAGTGATTCTAGTGTGGATCGACTGCAACGACTGGGCCAGCGAGAGGAGCTCCTCTGGACGACGGAAACAACTGAAAAGGTGAGTGCCAATCCTCTATATTGTCTTTGTGTGGCTCGGAAAAATGAGTATTTTTACATCGTCCTTTTAAGGATATTTGCACCCAGATTTTATAAAACGGCCAGCGCTTACAGTCCCGCAGCTCTACCAACCTCAAATCACCAACATTTTCTGGTCCCACGACCCAGATAGTTTTTTAAAATTTGTTTGCTAAAAATATTAGATTTTTTCGCCTCGCCATTTTGGTTCGTTTGTTGCCGTGTCCAGTTTAGAAAGGAGGTTCCGTCCCCCCTTGCGTGGCTTAACGGTTGCTCCACCCACATTTCATTGCAGCCGAAATTGGCACTTGGTACGTCGTTTGTTTTGATTCAAAAATCGAAATTTGTTTAAATAATAGTTATTTGTTTAAATAATATGTTATAGTTATTCAAAACAACAAAAGTGCTTGTGAGTTAAATGCTTTATTCTTATTTAACAGGTAAACAAACACATCTAGTAGAATTAGTATTTACCTGTAAATAATAAGAGAAGCGGTAGTAGGTACAAGTTGTTTTGCGTGCATTTATTTTGGGAGAAAAATCGCGACCTAGGATAACAGCTGTTGATAAGTTTTTGCATTTATTCGAGAAATCGATAATAAAATATATGCTTGTTGAACTCTTTTGGACTGATTAAAGTCAATAGGGGTCAAGTGTTAGTTTTATTCCTTTTAAATATTTTTTATTTTTTTTAATTAACAATATGTCTTTAAAAAAGCTTGAGAATCAACGCAAAGTTTCAATATCTCGTATTACGGAAACGTATAACTTGGGAACAAAAGCTAAATCAGATAGTTCTTCCTTGCCAATTTTTAAGGCGTTTTACGAATCGTTAGATGATCACTATGAACAATTTAAAAACATTCATAATGACATCATAGGTCTCTTGAAAGACGACGACGATGATGAATTCGAAGTACAGGACAAAATTAGAAAAGATACGGATCTATTCTACCACCAAGCTAAAGTTCTTTTTTCGAGTTTATGTTCCGATTCAGTTCATTCAAATTTTACCCCCGCAACTTCACACTATTCACGTAGCGATGATCTGGGCCCTTTAAAGGTACCTTGCTTTAATGGAAACGTAAAAAAGTGGCCAACCTTTTACGATGTTTATTCTTGTTTGGTTCACGAAAACTCTAATTATTCCGATATAAGGAAATTTCAACATTTGCTAACCTTGAGGGCGAACCACTTAATATTTTAAGCTCTATAAAATTAACGGCAAGTAATTACGCAATCGCCTGGAAGGTATTAACAGATCGCTATCAAAATAAAAGACTTTTAGCCAGTACCTACTGGCACTCAATCTACTATGCAAATTCTTTAAAGGGAAACCAGTCAGCAAAGGATCTTAGAGTCTTGGTAGATACCTTTTCCGAGAATATTGCGGCGCTCGAAAATCTTGAATTTCCAGTAACGTCGTGGTGTTTTTGTTTATTTTCAATTTTATTATCAAAAATCGATCAAACCACAAGAACCGCTTTCGAATTAAAGCATAGTACTACCGAGATTCCAACATATCAAAATCTAATTCAGTTTCTTATTAACCAATGCCGTGCTCTTGAAACAGTACAGCTATCTCCCCAAAATACGCAAATGCAACCTTCGACTTCAAAACAGCAAAAACCAAATTATTCGAATTCTAGTAACCAAAAATATAATTCTTATTCAAATAATCAGTACAAATCAAGCCCTCCATCAAATTTTTTAGCGCATACGCACTCACAAGTATCAAATAAACAATCCAATATTCAATTTCTACAAAACCAACAACCCTATAAGTGCAAATTATGCAATAATTCTTTTCATCCACTCTCGCAGTGTGGTGTTTTTATTTCCAAATCTCCTTCAGATCGTTTTACTTATGTAAAACAACAATCGTTATGTATCAACGGTTTACGTTCAAATCATCAAGTAATTGACTGCAGTAGTACCTACAACTGCAGGGTATGTCGACATAGGCACCATAGTCTTATTCATCTATCGCAAACGACAGATTCAATCCGTCAGAATTCAAGTCAATCCTTTGTTAATTCAAGCCAAAATTCAAATCAAAATTCGAACTTAAATCAAAGTTTTAATTCAAATCAAGTGGCCGTGCCTAGCACAGGCACAAACTTATCGTATCAGAATTCAAATTCAAGTCTTAGCCAACAGAACCCTAGTTTTGTTCAACCCAGTTCAAATTCAATTCAAATCAATTCGAATCCAAATACATCTACAAATCAATACTCTTCGTTATCCACCTTGACGCCCCGTACGACAGTGCTTCTAGCGACTATAAAATTAGAGGTACTCGATAGTCGGGGTAACTACAAACCTGTCCGAGCACTTCTGGACAGCGGTAGCCAAGCTAACCTGATAAGCGAAGCTTGTCTTAACAGGTTAGGCTTGCCAAGAAACAAAATTTCGAGCCCTGTTCTGGGACTAAATCAATCTTCATCGGCCACTAACGGCATTTCTACTTGCACTATTCGAGCCCTAGGCCAACAAGAGCCTACTTTTTCTATTCAAGTCTTCGTTTTACCGAAACTCTGTTCGAATATGCCCTCAGAACAGGTAGATTCATCCAATTGGAGTCATATCTCAAATCTAAAGCTTGCAGATAACCAATTTTACAACCCTGGTCCAATTGACTTACTCTTAGGTGCACAACTTTACACAGAAATCGTCCAATCAGGACGAATTCCAGGACCTCACGGCCTACCCTCCGCTTTTGAGACAGTTTTTGGGTGGGTCTTGATGGGCCAAACTCAAAACATAAATATTTCACCTCAAGTCAATTCTTACTTTACTTCCTGTGAGCAGTCTCTCGACTTTAATATTCGCAGATTTTGGGAACTAGAATCAATTAAGTCAAAAACGTTTCTCTCACCCGAAGAAAAAAGATGTGAAGAGATTTTCCAAAAAACTACCACTAGAGATATTTCGGGCCGATTTACTGTAAATTTGCCTTTTCGTCACATTGACCCTCCTGATCTAGGAGACACATATTCAGTGGCCTATCGTCAATTTTTGTCTCTTGAATCTCGCTTAATAAAAAATTCAAATTTCTATAGCATGTACTCGGATTTTATGAAAGAATATCTCAAAAACGGGCACATGTCTTTAATTCCAAGATCCGAACCTAGACCTCAGTTATGTTCTTATTTACCACATCACGGAGTCCTTCGTCTTGACAAATCAACGACTAAACTCCGGGTGGTTTTTAACCCCTCGATTAAGGGTTCGAAAGGCCTAAGCATGAACGAAACTCTTTTAATAGGACCAAAATTACAAGCCGATATTTCCGAAATTCTATTAAAATTCAGATTTTATTCTATCGTATTTTTGACTGATATAAAACAGCACTTTTTACAAATTCAAATTAATCCAATTCATCGGGACTACCAAAGGCTACTTTGGCGATTTGATCCCAATGAACCCCTGCAGGAATACAGGCTTAATACAGTGACGTTTGGTGTTAGTTCAAGTCCCTATTTAGCTATTAGAACTCTTAGAGAACTAGCCATCCTGGAGGCTAAGAATTATCCTGAAGCATCCCAGGTCCTTTTGAATAACATTTTCATGGACGATATTTGCTGTGGAGCTAACTCTCTAGAAGGTGCTTTATCGCTTCAAAAGAATCTCATAGCGTTGCTTAAATTGGGAAAATTTGAATTAAGAAAATGGGCATCAAATAATCCGAAACTTCTTTCACATTTGTCTCCCGCTGATTGTCAGATCCCTGTTACCTTTGAAGACGATTCTTCAACATCGATTAAGGTGTTGGGCCTTCAGTGGCACCCTTCTACAGATACTTTTACCTATTCTTGTACCCCTTGTGAAAAACCTTGCACCAAAAGGAATATTTTATCAGCTATCGCTAAAATTTGGGATCCTATAGGTTTCTTATCGCCTGTTTCATTTTTAGCCAAAGTGATTATGCAAAAACTTTGGTTATGCAAAACTGATTGGGATGAAATACCCCCCGATCCAATCAAAACTCTTTGGAATCAATTCAATAATCAATTAACCACTCTTTCGAATCTTTGTATACCTAGACATATTTTTTCGAATAATATTCAACGATGTCAATTGCTAGGTTTCTGCGATGCATCCGAGCTAGGATACGCTTCTTGCGTATACGTTCGCGTCGAATTACCAAATCAAATTATCAAAACTGCTCTAGTCATGGGCAAGTCAAGGGTTGCTCCCTTACACACTATTTCAATCCCACGTTTGGAACTACTTGGAGCTACTCTATTAGCTGATTTACTCGAACTAGTTATTCGCACCTATTCATCATTACTCGTAATTGATGAAATTCTTGCGTTCTCGGACTCACAGGTCACGCTTCATTGGGTCACATCTTCACCTCACAAGTGGAAGACCTTTGTGGCAAACCGCGTAAGTCGTATTCAAGAAACAATCCCCGAAGTCCCATGGTATCACATTACTTCACTCGAGAACCCTGCCGACTGCGCTAGCAGAGGGTTGTCGCCCAATAACTTAATAAATCACCCTCTTTGGTTTCACGGCCCTCCATGGATTACCTTGCCCACTACGGAGTGGCAAATTCAAAGGTTTATAAATGAACGTTCTTTGGGAGTTCCAGACGAGGTTCTCAAAGAAGAAAAACCGGAAAATTCAGTGGTACTGACGGCAGAAATTCAAAATCAAAACTTTTTTGATAGATTAATCGATAAAATATCCAATTTAAATACCATTCAAAAAATCATTTGTCATTTTCTAAGACTTATTCACAATCGAAAAACCTCAGTTGGCCCTTTATCCGGCGTTTTTTCCGCTTTTGAACTACACAAGGCTCTACTTGTTTTAGTTAAAAGGGTCCAAGAAGAGTGTTTTTCGGATATCATTCAAAAAATTCAAAATACTCAGCTATTACCTAAGCCGTTTCGCAAACTCGCGCCCTTTTTGGACGAATTGGGTTTCCTTAGAGTGGGCGGACGCTTACGGCATTCTCAACTCTCCTTTGAGGCAAAACATCCCTTAGTATTGCCGAAATCTCATAGATTAACCCAATTGATCATTATTCAAACTCATAACGAAAATTTACATCCCGGAATAAACACAGTCCAATACTTAATTCGTCAAAAGTTTTGGATTATGTCATCACGTCGAGCTATTCAGAGGGTTTTATTGAAATGTATTCCCTGCTTTCGCTTAAAACCAAAACCGTATACTCCGTACATGTCGGATTTACCTTCTTTTAGAACGTCACAATTAAAATGTTTTTCACACGTTTGCTTAGACTATGCAGGCCCAATCAAAACCTTTGTAGGTCAGAGACGTCGTGGAGCACAAGTTGGTAAATCATATATCGCAGTCTTTGTCGATACTTCTGTCAAAGCAATCCATATCGAGCTTGTTTCGGATTTAACCACAGAGGCGTGCATCGCTGCTTTACGACGCTTTGTCGCTAGACGTGGCACTTGTGTCCAAATCACAAGTGATAGAGGCTCAAACTTTGTTGGGGCTATTAAGGAGCTCCATAATCTTTCGAAACTAGCTTCTGAGAGCTTAAAAATCAAATGGTGTCTTAATAGTCCGGAAGCCCCCCACCTAAATGGTCTAGCAGAAGCAGGAGTCAAATCTATAAAAACACATTTGTATCGGGTCATCGGTGACCAGATACTAACCTTCGAAGAGCTCTATACTCTCCTCGCCCAAATAGAGGCATTACTCAATTCTCGACCCCTTTGTGAGCAAAGCTCTGACCCAAACGATCTTACATCTTTGACTCCGGGTCATTTCCTCACAATGGAACCCCTTAATTCGTGTCCTGATCCTGACCTTTCTACCCTTAAAGTTAATACCCTTAAGCGTTGGCAACTTATCCAACGAATTCATGCCGATTTCTGGAAGCGTTGGAAACTCGAGTATTAAATACTTTACAACAGCGTTCTAAGTGGTCGGACCCTTCGGTTGAAATCAAGCTAGATACGCTTGTATTAATTAAGGATGAAACTAGGCCGCCATTACACTGGTTGCTGGGTAGAATAGTATCTGTACATCCTGGTCGGGATAATCACATTCGAGTTGCTACTGTTAAAACACAACACGGACTTTTCACTCGTCCCGTGGTCAAGTTGTGCCCACTACCTTTAGATGCGCACTAAACTCCCAAGCAACTTCTTTGTTTCGTGTATCGTTATCTAGAATATATATATATTTTTTTTTCCTCATTTTTTTTCTTTTTGATCTATAAACCTAAAACGGATTTTAATAACCTACCCTTTAAGGTTTTGAATTAACTTATATTTTTTTTATATAGCCATTTGTTTATTCAATTAATCTCAATGTAAAACTTCGTTTTAAGTGGGCGGAAAATGTTCGTGCAACTTTAATTTTAAATTCAAATTTTGCGCCAAATTCCCGTATTCGGAAAACCCACACAATTTCAATTTGATTGGCACAAGCAAAACGCCAACGCCATCTACGAAAAATGAATCTGCGCAAAAAGGCGTAACCAAAAAAGATTCGTCTGTCGTATTCTATCGAGATCACCACGCAGCATGGTGATAAATTCTATTAACCAAAAAATCCAATAACATTCTTAGAAAATCAAACTAAACCATTACACAAACAAGTGATTCTAGTGTGGATCGACTGCAACGACTGGGCCAGCGAGAGGAGCTCCTCTGGACGACGGAAATAACTGAAAAGGTGAGTGCCAATCCTCTATATTGTCTTTGTGTGGCTCGGAAAAATGAGTATTTTTACATCGTCCTTTTAAGGATTTTTGCACCCAGATTTTATAAAACGGCCAGCGCTTACAGTCCCGCAGCTCTACCAACCTCAAATCACCAACAATATATATATATATATATATATATATATATATATATATGACCAAAATGAGGAGGTAATGACGTCATCATAATAGGAGAACAGTATGTGTGGTCATTTTGACCATAGCCGAATTGTGCGAGTAATTTTTTAAGCATAGGCCAGTGCTTTTTTGCCCTTGATATGGGAATGTACAGTTATGTCAGCCTTTGTCTTTTGTGTGCTGGTACGAGTGGGTATTTGTCTTTTTGACAATAGCTGAATAGTGTGGGTGGTCTTTTTGGTCTTGATATGATATTGCATAGTTGCGAAGACCATTATCTTTTGTGTACAGAGGAGAACACTGTGGGTGGTCTTTTGACCTTGATATGACAATGTAAAATTATGTGTGTCTTTGTCTTTAATGTGCAGGTGTGAGTGAGTCTTTGTCTTTTGTATGTGGAGGCGAACAGCGTGAGTGTTTTTTTTTTTACCCCATATATATCTACTACTCTCGATGTGTGTCCTTGTTTAATACACCTGATATTCCGTTTACTCATTTTCTCTAAGCTGATTTATTTTAAATACGAAAACCTACTCTAAATGGAGCCAGTGAGGAAATAAAATAACTTAAAGGTTGATCTTTGCTTCCCTGTATAATCAACCTACGACCTTTGTCGCATCAAAACAAGTTGCTAATTACTTTTAAACTAAACCTAATTAAAAAACTAAATCAGTAAGTCGCAGTCGCACAACACTTAACAGTGCATTAAAAATTAGAAAGTGCCGTTAAAACATAAAACTTTAGTGAAGCTATGTAACGGTTTTTTGTTACAAACTAAAATGCTCTCGGTAGCTCAGTTGGGACTGAGGTCGTGGTGTTCACCTCAAAAAAAAAACTCAACAATATTCATGTGAAATAAATTAACTTTCTTTTGCCTAAAGGGCGCCAATACAAGTTTAAAAGTAAAATAGAAAGAATGTATCGAGATCTTAGTAAACCTTGTATTATTCACTAAGTATTAATAAAGATGGTGAATGTTTGATTAAAACGCAAAAGGTTTTTAAAAAAAATAGTCTCTATTTTTTTTTATCAGCAAACGACTTGCAAGAAGGAAATTTACAAAAAAATAAATATATAAGGATCTTTTAACCTAAATACTTAATTATATAGCTATCGATTAAAAATATTATTTTATATCCTTGTTTCTTACCACAGAATGTTCGTTACTATTTATTTTTATTATCTCAAGAATGTAATTTAATTTCTATTTATAAAGAGTTGGTTTTTTATTTCAATAAAAGAAATTATCTTATTATTTTATGTTAATAAAAAGTAAGAAGAAAATTCACGGACGATAAAATCAAGCCACACAAAAAAATTATCGAAGTACCTAAATAAAAAGTATGTACCTATTTGGCTAAAAACAAAAAAATATAATATATTTTTGGGACCTAAGAAAAATTAATACCTTGGGAGGGTAAATGCGCATCTACTCAACAAGGGTGCATTGTTGCCAGATCTTAACAAGGGCAATAAATAGGTTTACCAAAAATATTAACAAATGATAACCAGTGCTATAAAAAAGAAATATATCACAGTTAAATAAAATGGTTAGTAAAAATAAGTATTAAATCTTATCTGCCAAATCCCACGCTGGAGGTTGAGTCCTCAAGAGATTTGAGTAGGTAGTGTGGTTGGTACTTCAACAAAACAGATTTCAAAACGGGACAGCAAAACAAAAAGAAAGCAGTAACATCGGCTAGTACAACATGGCTTTTACTTCAGTAAACAATTACGGGCTTCTGCTCAAAGTATGTGTGATGTACGGGCTTCAAAACATATACGGATCCCCGAAAACGAGCTCCATAAAATGGAATGGGCTACAAAACATATACGGGTCCACGAAAACCAGCTACATAAAATGGAATGGGCTTCATAAAATGGAATGGCCAGTAATGAACAATGGTCCACCTTTTTAATCACACCAGCATTTTTCACGAAACTAACTCTGTTACAAAACACTGTACAATTTCTGTAAGTTTTACAACATTTTGAGTAGCAGTTATGCTTGGTTAAAATAAGTTTTTAATATATTTTATTAGCACATATTATAACGGTGTTAAAATGCTCTCTCAAACACACAAAATCTGCGAGAAACCGAGTACTAGCTATCACAAAAACTAAAGTAGTTCGGTTACCATATAGAAGTTAAACTGCATCAAGAATCCGCATGTAACTGACTCTCTCGGCTACGTGCATTTGAAAAAAGACGGCGGGTTTCCCTGACCGAACAAAGCAGCTTGGATCAGTCTGAGTACAGCCGCGCGACGACGAAGTGGGGAACGTGCCGTAAAGCGACTCTAAACAACGCTTGTTGAAACAAGTTTTATCATGAAGTACCGTGGTCCAGTGGACAAGGCGGCAAAGGAAAACGCCCGACCCGCAGACACCGGAGGATCGCTTCCTCGACGATACTGTTTTTTTTATATGTGGATAATTCTTTGATTTATTTTTAGTTGTACAGGGTCTTACAAGTATTTTATTTTTTTTTTGTTCAAAACGTTACTTGCTATGAGGGTTAAGAAAAAATCGTTACAGCTAAAATGGAGCACAATCGCATTCGTCCATTTATCCATGGCACCCTGTTCGTTGTAGAGAAAACCATTGAGGTAAGTCTTATTTTTAACCATAACTCTATCTAGATACCTTTCTTTCGTTTTAATACCCATTAAGTGTCGTTCTCTCACCTCACTGCGTCAGCTTAAATTACATTCTGCTGTTTTCACTAGTGATGGGTCGTTCGCGAATGAACCGGTTCAAAAATCCGGATCTTTATACTGAGCCGTGAGAACCGACTCTCGGATTTCCAAAGAGCCGGTTCGCGGATCCGCGATCCGTGAGTCTGTGACGATCTGGCGATTAAGAAAGCGTCCGAAGATTCGCGAACTCTTCCGACCACAGAACTCCCGACTGAACCGCAGTTCAAACCGCTTAAAAAGATCAAGCGACCGAAGAGATCCGAGATCCGTTGAATGCGTTGAATCGCACGAATTACAAAGACACATAACACTGAAGGGAGGCTACGTAAAGAGCACGTTGACAACTTAAAAACTTTATTTTTTACGGCACAATGTTATGATCATTTAATAGGGACCTATTGCAATAAAGCCAGGCACAAATTGTGCCGGGCACTATATTTTTATTTATTTATTTATTTATTTTATTTACTTTACAATAAACTGCAATTACAAAATAATAAATCTCTTGGGCATACTAATGAACCTATAGGTTTGTGTGAGTATGCCCTTAATACCTAGTCAAAGTATCGAATAATTATTACAGTAGGTAGGTATAGTGAATATCACATACTAATAAAACTTACTAAATTAAAAAAATGGAAAAGAAAAAAAAATAGTTTAATAGAAGAAAAAGTTTTGTTTTTTGTTTAAAGCTTGGATATGTTAACATTATTTTGAAAAATCCATTTTTTGATTTTATGTTTAGAATTGCTGTATTTGTTTTGTTTAAGTGCGTCAGGTATTTTATTATAGATTTTAGGACCTATATAAGCGATATGCTTTTGAGTTTTAGAGTAATGCATTCTGGGAACTAATAGATGTCCTGCACTTCTAGTGTTATGTTTGCTACTCTTATTTTTTTTATAATCGTTATATTTTACCATGTATCTAACTATGACTTTGGAAACTAGGAGCTGTAATGAAAAAACTTTAAGTTCGGCAAGTAGTAAATTGGTAGGATATCTTTTATTCTTAAATGCCATGACTTTTAGTATAGTCTTTTGAATAACTTCCAGTGGTTTCAAGAATTTAGGCGACGCTAACCCCCAAACAACCAATCCGTAACTCAGGATGGACTTAGTACGGCTTAAAATTTGTCTTAATTGGATAAATTTATAAATAAGTTTTCTTAATTTACCCGTAACATACTCAATGTGTTTTCCATATTGCAGGTGCTGATCAACGTAAACTAAATATTTAACATTATTCTGTTTTAGAATTTTTGTTGTACACCTACAATTTACCGAACAGTCACATCCTTCATCATAAATTGTCAAATTTTCCTGGTTCGGTTGTGTCAATCCCAAAAGGGTAAAAGTCACAAAATGTGTTTTTTGGGCATTTAGGGTTAGTAAGCTACCGTCTAGCCAGAGTTTTATTCTGCTCATTACTTTCTCTGCCTTGCTATAGGTTTCTTTCCAGGAGTCAGTGCTCACTAATACTACTGTGTCGTCACAAAAGCAAATAATTTTTCTGTTCATGCCATTTTGTATTTATATATTGTGAAAAGGACAGGTCCAAGGACAGTACCCTGTGGCACACCAAACTCCGCAGACAGTAACTCACTTTTTTCAGTACCTATTAAAACTTTTTGTGGTCTGTTGCTAAGAAATGTGTTAATTAAATTTAAAGGTGAATTTCTTATTCCAATGTTATCTAATCTGTCTAACATTATTCGGTGTGACACAGTGTCAAAAGCCTTTGACAGGTCCAATAAAATACCCATAGTTTTTTTCTTTTTGTCAGAATTTGAAAGAATATACTCTGTAACCTGACACAGTGCATTTTCTGTTCCCACTCCCTCCTGAAACTCTTGCTCTTCTGATATTAGAGCATGATTTTTTAAAAAAGTTGTTAGTCTTAGCTTAATGCATTTCTCAACAAGCTTAGCTAATGTGCTAGTTAATGCTGTAGGTCTATAATTAGTTGTCTGATCTTTATCTCTTGATTTATAGATTGGTATTATAGTACTTTTAGCTCACACTACTACTATACTATAGTAGTGTGAGCTATGGTGATCCTAATTTTTTCGAGAAAAAAAAAGTTGCTCCGATTTAAAAATTTTAGCTCACACTACTACTATACTATAGTAGTGTGAGCTATTATAGTGATCCTAATTTTTTCAAGAAAAAAAAATTTGCTCCAATTTCAAAATTTTTTATATATCTTTGCGTTTCAGATGATTTTGAAACTTTTTTGTTGCGCCGTCTGTCTGTCTGTCTGTCTGTCTGTCTGTCTATCTGTCTGTCTGTCTGTCTGTCTGTCTGTCTGTCTGTCTGTCTGTCTGTCTGTCTGTCTGTCTGTCTGTCTGTCTGTCTGTCTGTCTGTCTGTCTGTCTGTCTGTCTGTCTGTCTGTCTGTCTGTCTGTCTGTCTGTCTGTCTGTCTGTCTGTCTGTCTGTCTGTCTGTCTGTCTGTCTGTCTGTCTGTCTGTCTGTCTGTCTGTCTGTCTGTAACGACCAACGCGCATAACTCAAAAACCGCTTGCCCGATTTTAATAAAATTTGGTACCTACGCTGGCTTTTGGGTCGAGATAGTCCCATTTAAAAATGAACAAAATCCACCAAACACAAGCCAAATAAAAGGGTGGGGGTATGTTTCAAAAATTAGAGTTTATGTAAAAATATGTCGTGTGTGATATCAAACGAAAGGTAATTGCGTCTAGAGTTAAATAAAATACATTTTACTTTTAAAAAAAGGGTGGGGGTAAATTAAAAAAATTAGTGTTTATGTGGAAATATGGCGTGTGTGATATCAAACGAAAGGTAAATGAGTCTGGAGTTAAACAAAATACATTTTAGTTTACAAAAAAGGTGGGGGTAGATTTGAAAAATTAAAGTTTAAGTCAAAACATGGCTTGTGTGGTATCAAACGAAAGGTAATTGAGTCTGGAGTTCAATAAAATATATTTCAGTTTTTAGTTATATTAGCTCACACGTACACTATAACTATAGTACCTAGTGTGAGCTTAGGTGCCCATAGATTGGCAGAGTATTTTATATATCTTTGCGTTTCAGATGATTCTGAAACTTTTTTGTTGCGCCGTCTGTCTGTCTGTCTGTCTGTATGTCTGTCTGTAACGACCAACGCGCATACCTCAAAAACCGCTTGCCCGATTTTAATGAAATTTGGTACCCAGGCTGGGTTTTGGGTCGGGATGGTCCCATTTAAAAATGAACAAAATCCACCAAACACAAGCTAAATAAAAGGGTGGGGGTAGATTCCAAAAATTAGAGTTTATGTAAAAATATGGCATGTGTGATATCAAACGAAAGGTAATTGAGTCTGGAGTTAAACAAAATACATTTTAGTTAATTTAAAAAAAAATGGTGGGGGTAAATTAAAAAAATTAGTGTTTAAGTGGAAATATGGCGTGTGGGATATCAAACGAAAGGTAATTGAGTCTGGAGTTAAACAAAATACATTTTAGTTTTAAAAAAAGGGTGGGGGTAGATTTGAAAAATTGGAGTTTAAGTCAAAACATGGCTTGTGTGGTATCAAACGAAAGGTAATTGAGTCTGGAGTTCAATAAAATATACTTCAGTTTTTAGTTATATTAGCTTTCACGTACACTGAATGAACTATAGTACCTAGTGTGAGCTTAGGTGCCCATAGATTGGCAGAGTATTTTTTAAGATGTCAGGAAATTTTGCTTGTTTAAAAATGACATTAATAAGATGTAGCAGAGGCTGTAATAGCATTTGATGATAGGTTTTTACTATTGGAGGAGATATTAAGTCACTACTGGTTGCGTTTGTTTTTAACGTGTTAATTTGCATTATTAATTCATTTCTCGTGATAGGACTCAATTCACAAGCGTTGTCATTTTTCCAGACACTGCCTTGTCTGTCTCTAGGCAATTTAATTTTTTCTGCAAGATATTTTCCAACCGTGCTAAAAAACTGGTTAAATTCGGTTGCTATTGCCTTTGGATTTGTTAAAAGTTGGTTCCCTTTTGTCTTAATAGATTTAATTTGCGTGTTGTTTGTTATTTCGTTAGTAATATTTTTAATAATTTTCCATGTTTTTTGTGACATCACCATGACATCTATCGATAAGGCCCCTATAATATTTTTTCTTTGTTATTTTAATTAGTTTTGAGAGCTTATCTCTATATTCGGTGTAGCTATTCCGGTACTCTATATTATCAGGCTGATTAACCAATAGTTTTTTGAGTTTATCGCGTTTTCTTATTGAAACAAGGAGACCACTAGTAATCCAAGGCTTTAAGCGAAATTTTTTATTTGTCAAAATCTTTTTTTCGGTAGAGTGCTTAATTTTTTGCTCAAGCGTATTCACAAAAGCTTCAGCACACTGATCTGAATCTGTTTTATTAAAAACCTAAGCCCAGTTTTCCTGATCCAGCAAAGATTTAAGAGTTGTATAATTAATGTTTTCTATATACTTTGTTGTAATGGAATCTGGGTAAGCATTTTCATCGATTTTAAGTTTTATAATAATAGGGTAGTGATCATGTGTGTCTGTAACCTAGGAAGTCACTATAGCAGACTTGGTTTATCTACTACTATCTACTTTATCTCCCACAGTCCTGATAAAGTAGTGATCTGGGCAGCTTTTTTGTATTCCCCTTTCCCTTGTTACCCCTTTTACTTTACACACAAAACCATAGGAAGCTAAACAATTTAAGTAATGGTCAAGTGTTTTATTCTGACGTTTTATAAGATTAATGTTTATATCGCCTAGAAATACAGTAGTATCTACGTTCCTCAAATTTTCATCGAAAAGCTCTTGTAAACTAAGAATAAATTCTTCTTTATTTTGTGTTGGTGATCTGTAGGTTCCCAAAATATTAATCTTAAAATTACATTTTTTTATTAAGACATTTAGAAAGTTTTCTTGATTTATTTTTATAGTAGCATGATCGATTAATAAACCGTCTTTTACAAACACAGCAAAACCATCACATCGGTTTTTAAAGCTCTCATTTGTAATAGTTTTGTATCCTGGTAGCTTAAAATCATTTTTGCAATATATTGGATGTGTTTCAGATAGAAAGATAAGATCAAATGATTTTTTGTATGCCTCTAAATAAACTAATAGATTATCAAAATTTGTATAAATACTTGTAACGTTTAAATGAAAAA
This sequence comes from Aspidapion aeneum, assembly GCA_963576565.1. Classification (NCBI taxonomy): domain Eukaryota; kingdom Metazoa; phylum Arthropoda; class Insecta; order Coleoptera; family Brentidae; genus Aspidapion; species Aspidapion aeneum. The sequence continues at coordinate 17,316,248 of OY755046.1, forward strand.
TATTAATACCAATATCTCTACTACTAAGAAATGTAACATTTTCCAATGTATTACATGTAACGGTATCACATTCTTCATAGTTATCCAATAAATCATTAGGCGCCATTGTTTAATTTAAAAAGTTACCTTTTTACCGTGCACAGTTATTATGCTCAGACCTCCGTGAGTAACTCCTCAATGTAGCCCATGCTTTTTATTTTCAAGGCATTAGAATCACTTGTTTTTTTGTCATATACACATCCATTCTTCACCCATATGTACGTGTACAAGCCATCTTTTTTTAGTTTTTTTGCCTCCATCAGCAGCTGACGAACGTTTTTGTCGAGATCCTCTGATATATATATTTGCTTAGCTTCACCAGAGGGACCAGCTGGTAGGTCTCACATTGTTGTGGTAAGATTCCTTACCTTTCTTTTGGCGTCAGTGATCTTATTTCGAGTTTCTTCGTCAGAGAGCTGTACCAAAATAAGATTTCCTGGTTTTGTGCCTGAAAGTAGGCTTGCTTTAAATTCAGCCGTCTGTATTGGTATATTTATTTTTACAAAAAAGTTTCACGGGCAAGACCTCAGAGGTAAAGGTAGCTCGGGGACGCGTTTCTGCCTCATTAGGCTTCATTCAGCCCGAGCATAACCATAAAATGGAAGGAGATGAAATGATGATGTGGATATCTGAAAAGGAAAATTAAATATGGTGTTTACTGAGGAGAGACCAACTGTCAATTTGCAGCTTCGGTCAGGGTTGCCTCAGTTTTGAGGCTAATTTTGACGTCGCGACGGAGACAGATATAATCTGCTCCCAGAAAACAGCCTGAGCCCTGGATTTTTTAAATTTGAAGGAAGTTCACGAGGTAAAAAGTTTTTACAAAAAAGTTTTACGGGCAAGACCTCAGAGGTAAAGGTAGCTCGGGGACGCGTTTCTGCCTCATTAGGCTTCATTCAGCCCGAGCATAACCATAAAATGGAAGGAGATGAAATGATGATGTGGATATCTGAAAAGGAATATGAAATTTGGTGTTTACTGAGGAGAGACCAACTGTCAATTTGCAGCTTCGGTCAGGGTTGCCTTAGTTTTGAAGCTAATTTTGACGTCGCGACGGAGACAGATATAATCTGCTCCCAGAAAACAGCCTGAGCCCCTAACAAACATTTAAAGTTGTAACGACGAAACCCCAACTAGAAAGAATTTCTTAAAAGTAACCGCAACGTACTCCCGCTACATCTCAGTATACCATACAGCGACGTTATAATTCCCTAAGTGGGGAACCAATTTCTGGTTATAACTACTTGGCTAAGTGTTTAAAGTCACTGTAGTAACAACTACACTACTACGTCGTAGCCAGGTATCTACTACGTCGTAGAGGCTGTTTTTTTTTCCGTAATGGTATAAAAGTTGCGATGTAGTTGCAAATAATATAGTCGTTTCTTTTTGGTAGAATTGTTATACAATATGGTGGACACAACAGTAAACAGACTCGCTTAGTTTTTTTGTTTGGTTATGGTTACAATATGTACTATGTTATCCAAAAGTGTGAGAATTTACGAGCAGAGGATCAAAATTCGAGTGCGACGCAAAGTTTTTTGTATAACATGCATTATATATATTGCAAAAAACCGGTGCGCCCGTAAAATTGAGCCGTTTTCTGGTAGTTGATGGAATTTTTGTGTTGTGATTTTGGAGGTTATGTTCCAGTCTTCGAGAAGCCGACAAACAGTCAACATCTCCTGAAGATGCCAGCCACTCGAGATGGCGAAACGTCGAGAACGAATTTCCAACGACGACGGCCGAACAGCCCGAAAGCACACCCACGTGCTGTTTTTACTTTTCAATATAACCCTTTGTGGTGTTAATATAAATATTCATTGCTCGCTGTTTTCAATGATCAAGCTAACGCATATTATGTTGTCCTTTTAACAGTCATAGGCATTTTGCTACAAAGAACGGATATAAATATGTTTCATACTAACAAAACACCATCTTCTAGTAACACTAGGTACCTACTAGTTGACTAGCTTTATTTATTTTATTGTAGGCAAAAGTTCTACCTAACAAAGTCGAGAAGCTCTCCCTATCCCTTGTTACACTTTGCCAAACTTTTAGGAAGCCCTCCAAATCCTGTTACGTAATTAATAGGCGACCCCTAATAAAATAAAGATCAAGCATAGCATAGGCAATGGTTGAGAAAAATCTTTTCGGACACGTGTGTAAACGTGGTATGTCGACTTGGCAACACAGCTCTGGGAGCCTATTCTTGAAGGTTCCTGAAGTGAGCGAAATTTTCACCTTTATATTTTTCACCGTGAAATAAATCCGCGGGAGTTTTGTGACGTTTCTAGCCTTACTCTTGGTTGTCAGTTTTGTTTTGGCAACACAATTAAAAGAGACTTACTGGAAGTGAAATACGGTCTAGCAGTAATATATTCGTTAGGATTTTTCCGGTTCGGTTCAGGAGTGGAAAAACAAACCTCGTCCAGAATTTAGCTGGCCGTACAAGAATAGTAGGATTTTAGGAGGTTCCCTCTTTTCATGGTGTACTTGTCGGAATAATTATTAAATAAAATTAAAAAAAAAACGTCTTGTCGGCTCAAAAAACTTTGGTCAAGGGCTTTCAATGTTGCCAAGTCGACATACCACGTTTACACACGTGTCCGAAAAGTTTTTTCCCCACCATTGCCTATGCTATGCTTGATCTTTATTTTATTAGGGGTCGCCTATTAATTACGTACCAGGATTTGGAGGGCTTCCTAAAAGTTTGGCAAAGTGTAACAAGGGGTAGGGAGGGCTTCTCGACTTTGTTAGGTAAGAACTTTTGCCTACAATAAAATAAATAAAGCTATACAACTAGTAGGTACCTAGTGTTAGTAGAAGATGATGTTTTGTTAGTATGAAATATATTTATATCCGTTCTTGGTAGCAAAATGCGTACGATTGTTAAAAGGACAACATAATATTTCTTGAGAAGTTCGCTTTTTTTCGTTAATTCTAAAACAACGCAAAATCCTGGCGTTAGCTTGATCATTGAAAACAGCGAGCAATGAATATTTATATTAACACCACAAAGGGTTATATTTAAAAGTAAAAACAGCACGTAATATAACGATTGTTTCACCAAAAATTTACAATCGCGTGACAAGGTTAAATATACTACATCCTAGTATTGTGAAAAAGCTTAAAGATCACTAAGATTTAGCGGAGAAATCTCAAAATTGCTCACTGCTCGTCTCCGGGAAAACGGATGACGCGACAAATGTTTTTCTTTTACGACAAATTTACGATAAATTCACGACAATTAATGCATTTATTAGTTTCTGAAAATTTTAATTTTTTCTGGGGTGGTAGTGCTAAGTTGAGACTCAACTTAGCATTACATACCCTTTTCAGGAAAAAGGGTGTCGCGACAATTTTTTTTCTTTCATGACAAATTTACGACAAATTCACGACAATTAATGGATTTATTAGTTTTTAAAAATATTAATTTTTTCTGGGGTGGTAGTGCTAAGTTGAGACTCAACTTAGCATTACACCCCCTTTTCAGGAAAACGGGTAGCGCGAGAAAATTTTTCTTTTCACGACAAATTTACGACAATTTTACGACAATTATTCCATAGATTAGTTTTTGAAAATTTTTATTTTTTCTGGGGTGGTAGTGCTAAGTTGAGACTCAACTTAGCATTACATACCCTTTTCAGGAAAACGGGTGACGCGACATTTTTTTTTCTTTCACGACAAATTTACGACAAATTTAAGACAATTAATGCATATAAATGTTTCTTGAGAAGTTCACTTTTTTTTTTAAATTTCTAAAACAACGCAAAATCCTGACGATCAATGAATATTTACACAAACACCACAAAAGGTTATATTGAAAAGTAAAAGCGGAACGTAATATAATGATTGTTTCACCAAAAATTTACAATCGCGCGACAAGGTTAAATATACTACATCTTCGTATTGTGAAAAAGCTTAAAGATCACTAAGATTTAGCTGGGAAATCTCAAAATTGCTCACTGCCCGTTTTCGAGAAAACGGATGACGCGTCAATTGTTTTTCTTTTACGATAAATTTACGACAAATTCACGACAATTAATGCATTTAATAGTTTTTGAAAATTTTATTTTTTTCTGGGGTGGTAGTGCTAAGTTGAGACTTAACTTAGCATTACATACCCTTTTCAGAAAACGGGTGGCGCGACAAATTTTTTTCTTTCACGACAAATTTACCACAAATTTACGACAATTAATGCATATATTGCGAATATCCAATTCTTCAGTGGTAATGCTAAGTTTATAGAGGTTAACTACTACCCTCAAGTTATTGGGGTGTCGCACTTGTCATTTGCCGTTTCTGTCAACAACAGCACCACTGCTTATAGGTTTTGTACCAGCGTGAATTTGTGGTAGGTTTTAAAACAAAAACAAGATAAATTAAAATCCATTAGAACAATAAATGAAGTGCCAATAAAAAGTGTTTTTTAAAAATGTATGTTGCAGTCGAGAGTATGATCCCTATTCTAGAATTTCTAGGAAGTGTTGGTCAAGGAACTAAAAGAACGTAGTCACAGCAATGAAATCAACTTATTGTTACTTTTTTTATTTACGCATTGCTCTCACAATTCGTATGTAGTATTTTTTATTGTTTTTAGATATTTTGGCGTTGTCAATATCCAGTAATTTTTATTATTATAAGCCCTATAAGTAAAAAAACAATCTCTAAGACTTGTTAGATCACTTAGAAATCCGCATGTAACCACGATATATTTAACTTGTTTTTTTTTATTAGCCGCAAACAGCGCAAAAGTTCCTAGATGAAGTCTAGCATATCCCAGTGGTTATTTTAGGGGCCGTGCATAAATTAGATATTAGGGACCTATTGCAATAAAGCCTGGCACAAAACACAGCAGAAATTTAAGTTGATTCACTTCAAACCAAGCTTTAACAACAGCACAACTTTGAAGAAAACCCAAGCTCATCACATAAAATGAATCACAGTGAGACACGACACGTCAGCACAAGAGGTATAGATAAACGAATTCGGTTTAGTCCGCACAAGAGGGTTACGATGGCGATAGGGTGGTGCCACAGCACAAACCACGAACGACCGTAAAGACAGTACAAGAATAGAACAGGAACAAGTAGCGTAAAAGATTAAGGATGGAGATTAAGCATGGACCAGGGAATTCTTAAAATCCGTGTGCGGTACTCGATACTTTGGATCAATATTTTGCATTTTGATTGTTTTGCAAAATGGTCAAGCAATGAGCTCGACAAAATGGACTGCTCAAGGTAGTTAAAAAATATTTGCAAAACTATTCCTAATATTCCCATATTATAAAAGAAGCCACAAAAATTAGGGTTAAGAATGTGTGCGACCAAAATGCGACTTCAAAAAGTCTACGTTTTCAAAGTAGAAACAGGAAGGAGAGATTACTTTAAAAGATCGACATTAAAAAAAAGTCAAAGTAGTTGCGGCTTTAAAGTTGATCCAAAAAGTTATTTTGTCTACATTGTTACATCAGATGTTACTATGATGACACAAACTTTTGTGGTAAAAATTAAAGTTATAATTGTCGGATACACTTGTTTGGGACTCCAATGAAGCTTAACTTTCTAGTGGTAATTAAGTAGGATATAAAAGTCAGGGCGACTACGAAATAACGACTAAAAAGAAAGTAAAACTTTAGCAATATCCTATTGTGGTAGAGAAGACTATCAGAATCGACTATCAAGAAACAATCCTGAGAAATAGTTTAGACGGTTGTTTTTACGAAACATCTACTATTTCCTGATACTAAATAGTAGTTAGAACTAAAAAGTAACAAATTTTGGTTGGGATCACCACATTTCTACTATAAGAAAGTAGCAAAGCCTTTAGAATATGTAGCCGCTATAATAAATGTTAGTTGGGCCCTGGATTTTTTAAATTTGAAGGAAGTTCACGAGGTAAAAAGTTTTTACAAAAAAGTTTCACGGGCAAGACCTCAGAGGTAAAGGTAGCTTGGGGACGCGTTTCTGCCTCATTAGGCTTCATTCAGCTCGAGCATAACCATAAAATGGAAGGAACTGTCAATTTGCAGCTTCGGTCAGGGTTGCCTTTACCTCTGAGGTAATCTGCTCCCAGAAAACAGCCTGAGCCCTGGATTTTTTAAATTTGGAGGAAGTTCACGAGGTAAAAAGTTTTTACAAAAAAGTTTCACGGGCAAGACCTCAGAGGTAAAGGTAGCTCGGGGACGCGTTTCTGCCTCATTAGGCTTTATTCAGCCCGAGCATAACCATAAAATGGAAGGAGATGAAATGATGATGTGGATATCTGAAAAGGAATATGAAATATGGTGTTTACTGAGGAGAGACCAACTGTCAATTTGCAGCTTCGGTCAGGGTTGCCTCAGTTTTGAGGCTAATTTTGATGTCGCGACGGAGACAGATATAATCTGCTCCCAGCAAACAGCCTGAGCCCTGGATTTTTTAAATTTGAAGGAAGTTCACAAGGTAAAAAGTTTTTACAAAAAAGTTTCACGGGCAAGACCTCAGAGGTAAAGGTAGCTTGGGGACGCGTTTCTGCCTCATTAGGCTTCATTCAGCTCGAGCATAACCATAAAATGGAAGGAACTGTCAATTTGCAGCTTCGGTCAGGGTTGCCTTTACCTCTGAGGTCTTGCCCGTGAAACTTTTTTGTAAAAACTTTTTACCTCGTGATCTTCCTTCAAATTTATATTTATTTTGTTAAATACTTTTAAAACAGTTCTTTGTAAGGTTTCCTTCGTAGCATCAATCCCTGATATAATGAGATTTTTCTTTTTTGTTTGCAAGTGTTCTTTTTCTTGTTTATAGTTTAACAATTCTACCTTTTTCTCTAAGTCATTTATTTTCTTCTTCATCACCTCATTATCCTTTTTTAATTGCTTATTTTCGCTCTGCATATCCTTAACCATCTTATTTATATCCTCGACAATATCCCATTTAAAGTTTAAGGAGTGTTCAAATTTTTCAAAGCGTTCATTGAATACTTTTATGACGTCTTGAATCAAAAGGTTTGCTGCGCTATGAGTCTGGTTTTGTACAGGGGTATTTGAAGGAGGAAAAACTTGGCTTTTTCGCCCTTTTATGGGCTTAGAAGTCGAAAAAAGCCTGCTAAAGCGCTTGTTCGTAGAATGCGTTATTTTTTCCGCCTCCGAGTCTGTATCCTCGCCCGAGTTAGAACTTAGTTCATTAATACAGCATTCGGTACATACCCATGGTTCTTTTACTTGGTTTTTTTCATAAGCTGAAAATTCATGAGCTGTTAGCACAGAACACATTCAATGCTGTATTGGGACTGTGTTAGGTTGTTGTTACATTTTTTACACAACTTGACAGTAGCCTTTTTTGAGAGGCTTTGCCACTTGTTCCTTGATTTTTTGGATCTCCGTTACTGTTTCCTGAAGGTTTCCCCATTCTAATTTCTAGAGAAAATTTGATTAAATTTGTAACAATACAGGTTTTATTTTAATTTATTGTTCCGCGACTCCCGAAAAACACCTTATCTTGGACCGCTTTTTTGGTGAAATATTTGTTTGTTTTATTTAGGTATATGCACTATTTCACTGTTATTTAAGCCTTCAATTTAATTTATTTTAACACTAGTAAGTAGAACTTTTAATTACGGATAGAGTGGTACCACTTTTAATAGTTAATAAATACTTTTTTACGTATAAATTTGAAGTTTTCGGGAGCACTTTAAACCGTTTTTGGACACATGTACAATCAATTTATCGTATATTTGAATATTGACAGTTTCGCATTAAAAACTGACAGTTGATCTTTCAAAATTGACATACCAAAGTCGAATTTAGAAATCCAGTCGTTTATTTTCCATTAATAGTGGCGTCACTATTAATTCCGGGTCTTATGATCCACAACGGCCTAATTTTGAAAGAAGACAGCTGTTCTCATAAAAGGGACCTATTGCAATAAATCCAGGCACAAATTTTGCAGGGCACTATATTGACAGTTTCGCATTAAAAACTGACAGTTGATCTTTTAAAATTGACATACCAAAGTCGAATTTAGAAATCCAGTCGTTTATTTTCCATTAATTGTGGCGTCACTATTAATTCCGGCTCTTATAATACACAATGGCCTTATTTTGAAAGAAGACAGCTGTGTGAAACTGTCAATATAGTGCCCGGCATAATTTGTGCCTGGCACTATTGCAATAGGTCCCTATTTACTTAATTACTTGAAAACAAAAGGACGTGTTTCTAGATGTTTTGTTTAGGATCGATCAGATGATTCATAACTACAATGGCGTTGTGATAGTTTTCTTATGGGCCGCCAAGGGTTTGATGGCGCCACGTATCCAAGCCAAGGCCAAGAGCGCAAATTGACAGCGAAGCGGAGAACCGAACGCAGAAATCACGATCGTCATAAATGACAAAGATCCGGATCCGCGAGCCGGTTCAGTGAGTCGGCTCTTTGTACTGACCCGGATCCGTTGAGCCGGATCTCAAAAAAGACCCGGATTGCCCATCACTAGTTTTCACGCTCCGTATTTTACAGTAGGTGCGCGATTGACTTGTAGCTTCATAGCTCCTTCTCAAAGTCAAAGAAGCTATTACACACTCGGCCCGGTACCATGGCAACCTGCAGATACCAATTATTTTTTATTTAAAACATAATTTCCTAACAAACTTCAATGAGATTTGTGCACCTCTGGTGTCCAACATCTGTCAAAATGTATCGAGGGCCTTTAGGATATATCATACCATTCTTAATTAGTTATTAGTATGCCACATATCTGAACGGATACTTACATATAAATACAAGTCACGTAACAAGACTCTTCTTCAGTTAGTTTCTTGGATGGATTGTTTAAAATATTATGTACCATTTCTGAAGTTACACCCGTATCTTCCACACAAAATTCTTCTATTGTGGAATTTACTTGAGGAATATAATCCTAAAATTATTATGATGTAGATTGCAAATGTATTAGCTCACACATATACTATACTATAGTAGTGTGAGCTATGGTGATCCTAATTTTTTCGAGAAAAAAAAAGTTGCTCCGATTTCAAAAATTTTTATATATCTTTGCGTTTCAGATGATTTTGAAACTTTTTTGTTGCGCCGTCTGTCTGTCTGTCTGTCTGTCTGTATGTCTGTCTGTCTGTATGTCTGTAACGACCAACGCGCATAACTCAAAAACCGCTTGACCGATTTTAATGAAATTTGGTACCTAGGCTGGGTCTTGGGTCGAGATGGTCCCATTTAAAAATGAACAAAATCCACCGAACACAAACCCAATAAAAGGGTGGGGATAGATTTCAAAAATTAGAGTTTATGTGAAAATATGGCGTGTGTGATATCAAACGAAAGGTAATTGAGTCTGCAGTTAAACAAAATACATTTTAATTTATTTTAAAAAAAGGGTGGGGGTATATTTTAAAAATTAGAGTTTAAGTGAAAATATGGCGTGTGTTATATCAAACGAAAGGTAATTGAGTCCGGAGTTTAACAAAATACATTTTAGTTTTTGTTTTTTTAAGGGTGGGGGTAGATTTAAAAATTTTTGAGTTTAAGTCAAACCATGGCTTGTGTGGTATCAAACAAAAAGTAATTTAGTCTGGAGTTGAATAAAATATATTTCAGTTTTTAGTTATATTAGCTCACACGTACACTATAACTATAGTACCTAGTGTGAGCTTAGGGGCCCATATATTGGCAGAGTATTTTATTAGTAATTGTTACTTTGATGCTTAATATTGCACCGCTTTATTTATTTCCTGAAGACATTTTCATTTAATTAATAAACCATAACACTCTGTGAAAGTATTTACGTTGTGTGGATTTATCGATGTTTTTATGCATATCTCTTTTTCTTTTATTTGGACGCCACTTAATTTTTTATAAATAAAATCAATAAGAAACTAATAAAAAAACCGTATAGCGAAAGGACCATGCATCTAGGAACATTGGCATCTTATCGCTCAATTGGTGTCACTTGACTCCCCCTCTGACGCCACCGTTGTGCGTTGGGAGGCTTTTTATTTCTGCCTTGTACGACCAACAGATAGGTAAGTTTTCAAACTAAAATAATACTTTCTTCAAACTAAAAATGGCTATGAAGCAACTTGCCGAAAAAGTTCAGATAGTCAAATGGTATTATCAAGGCAGATTATTGCGACCCATGCATGAGCTTTTTTCGGAAACTTTTACAAATCGATTAGAACGAAGTTAAAAACAATTCGCACAATTGTGCACAATTTTGAACAGACGGGCTGCGTCACATCAACTCGTCGCGAAAAACCTACCATTTTAAATGAAAAGCAAGAAGCTGCTTTGCGCTGCAGTGCAGGAATATCGTAAGTTGACAAACTATTAAATTGCCGAAGCAATTAATACACATTTAACCACCGTTAAATAAGTCCTTAAAAAGCATGGGTATCATTTTTGCAGGGTCAAAAATTCATAAAATATTTTCTGATGACTAATATCGTCCTATGAAATTTTGTGAAAAAATTATGGAAATGACTTATCGTGATGAAAATTTTTAGATCTGTTTTAATTAACGATGAAAGCACTTTTCCATTGTTAAATCAACAAAATCCAATACAGGTGTGATATTGGTCAAAGGAATAATTGCATTTGCACTTTCTCGTTCAAACACATAATCCCCAAAAACTAATTGTTTGGGGGGGTTTTATCGAAAAACACGTGCTTGAACCGTTTTTTATTGTCAGTAATTTGAATGGCGCAAGATACTTTGATCTTTTGCAGCAGGAAATTACACTTGCAGTTAGACAAAGTGACTTAAGGCTCGACGGCGCGCGTTATTGCATGTATGGGTGTTGGTGGCTGGCAGAAAGCGGCGTTGCCACTCACGCGACAGTTTAAACAGCGTTTTTCAAGAAATCAGGCCCAGCCTGTTGACAGTTTACGACAACAATCCTTCAGTACTAGCATTAATAGTTATTAAGAAGAGTTTTCAGTATTTTTTGCAAATGTTAACAACGTGTCGATATCAAAAAAAACTAGTAGTATAATTTTTGGACAGCACCGATACGCTTGAAAGTTTAAAGCAGTTTATTAAAGTAAAAGTGTAAAAAAGAAAGAATAGGTAGTGCATAAGTTAGATCATAACTATAGACATCCTTAGTGACGACTTTCATTTTTTATTAAACAATTAGTTATCTTAAAAAGTCACCTGAGAATTGAAGATATTGTGCATAAACTTTAATGTTGTTTTAATATTTGTTTATAAAGTCATCCAGTGCACTCATGTCATATTACATTCACCAATTCTTTAAGGAAAAAGAGCAGCACTGGTGCAACACAAGTTTAATTTTTGTGTTTTTTTGGGAAAACTAATACAATATTTTTTTATTCTCTTGAGCGACATACAACCCAGTGTTACACACAGTGTACATAATACATTTTTTTCCACGGGCTCTGCAAGCTCGTGTTACACTATTTCACTTTCCTATTCTTTTGAAATTGCACTGTGGCAATTTGTTTACCGGACCAAAACAATGTCAGTGGACCACGAGTAGCACACTTACTTGATCAAAAGAACTTTCTATTAGTTTTTTAAATAAATAATACAACTGTCAAATTAAGTTTTCCCTGCCACTTATAATTTTGGAGATTTTACACAGAGTTGGTAATTTTCTTCTTGAATAAACCATTTTTATTCGATTTTTGATACTACTACTATGTCAGGGTTTTTTTGACTAATTGATCTTTGAATTGACTGTTGCCATTCCAGTTTAGGACGCCCTCTTTTTCTGCGCCCTATTGGTGGCCATTCTAAGACCTCCTTTGGTAATCTTTCGTTGTTCATCCGTTATATTAGTTGTCTTTTAGTGATGTCATTTGTTGTGCGGTAAGTTGCTTTACCGCACGCGCACCACTTAGAAACCTTAGCAACGCATCAATAAGGCCGCTCCATCTAATTTGACATGTTTATTTATAAATTCAATTAATTATTTTGAAAAAAAAAAGGTACTCATTGGGAAAATACCTAACACATGCGGAAAGTGTTTTTACCACCCTAGACGACTTGACCGTCGCGTAAAAAAGTATTACTTTCCACACTTGTTTGGTAAACAACTATTATATTCTTATGTCTTATATGATCTGTTCTAGATATTCTCATTGATCTTCTTATAGCATCCATTTCGACACTTTCCATTTTTGTTTTGTATTTCTTACTAAATATAACACCCAAGTATACACACTTATTGCATGGAGAATTTGTTTGTTCATTATCTAGTTCAAACCCAACGATTATAAACACACAGGATTGCTTATTTCCATTTAATTAATGTTAGCGTCGCTCAGCGAGACTAACAGTGTCTGCTTACGTCACCAGCAGACCAGTTGCTTTGTTTGTCTTCAGAGTTCGTGTGAGTTTAAGGTGTTTTTGACGTTTTTACCTCCGTTTTTTTGCGTTTTTTCATTTATTTGACGGTGTGATTGACTATTTAGGAGGTAAATCTGAGGGCACAGCCGTGTCTCGCCAAGTTCACGCGCCGTACCATCTTTTCTTGAAACATTACTTGACCTATCTAAAACTCTACTTCGGAATGAGCTACGAATCTCAAACTTTGCACAGTCGTAGATCTCCATGGAGTTAACAATCCCTTCATATTTAGTCTCATGGAACTCCCAAAAGTACTGAAGTAGTTACGAAATTTCAAAAAACGTCGAAATTTTCACTCACTCACTCACTCATGTATAGATCATCAAAATTCTACTGTACTTCCAGACATGCTACAAAGCTGAAATTTGGCAGACATAAGTCTGCCAAACCTCTGGAAAAAATCAAAAAACCCCAAAATTCTAATTTACTTCCCTCCCCTATACATGTAAAGTTATGTAAAAGTAACATTGCCCACTTCCAGAAATGGCATACTGATAGGAACTATAGAAAAAAATTTAAAAACCCTAAAATTATAATTTACTTTCCTCCCCTATAAATGTAAAGTAATGTAAAAGTAACATTGCCCACTTCCGGACACGCTAGAGAGCTGAGCTTTGGAAGGCCGATAGTAACTATGATAGAACTATAGAAAAAAATTAAAGCACCCCAAAATTCTAATTTACTTCCCTCCCCTATAAATGTAAAATTGTGTAAAAGTAACATTGTCCACTTCCAGAAACGCTCGAGAGCTGAGATTTGGAAGGCCGATAGGAACTATGATAAAACTATAAAAGAAAATTTAAAAAACCCAAAGTTTAATTAACTTCCCTCCCCTGTAAATGTAAAGTTATGTAAATTAGCATTGTCCACTTCCAGAAACGCTAGAAAGCTGAGCTTTTGAAGAAAACGCTAAGATTTTGTTTTACTTTCCTTCCCTATAAATGTAAAGTTATGTAAAATTAACATTGCCTACTTCCAGGAACACTAGAGAGCTGAGCGTTAGAAGGCTGATAAGAACTATGATAAAACCATAGGAAAATATAAAAAAACTCAACATTTTTAATAAGGCATTGCAAAAGTTTTGAACAATATCCCGTATATTTTACTACTTTAAAACTTAAATATTATCCAAATCCTTAAAAAAAAACAGTGAAATCATAACAAAAAGATTTCATGTAAAAAAAGCCAAGTACGCGAAAGTGGTATTCCGTAAAAAGAATTGAGATAAAAGTAAAGTCAAGTTTTACAATACAAATTTCAAAATGAATGGTTCTTACTAGCTTGGAAATGTTTTTCTAAACTTGGCTATTACGGCTGCAAATGACTCTTAGGAAATTGAACGTAAAGAAGTTTGGCTGGAATAGCAAAGTTTTAAAAAAATTTCCAAACTAGTAAGAACCATTCATTTTGAAATTTGTATTGTAAACCTTGGCTTTACTTTTATCTCAATTCTTTTTATGGAAGACCACTTTCGCGTACTTGGCTGTTTTTTACATGAAATATTTTTGTTATGATAAACCTTTATAAATGTGAATTAAGTGAATTGATATAAAGAAAGCACAATTTTTAGTTGAAATAAAAGCTTTGTGTTCCCTCTTTCAGTGTAGAAATATAAATATATATACTTTTATATTATTATATTTATATAAACTTTTAATTTTTTTTTGATTTTTGGAAACTGCTTGCTCATTAAATTATTCACATTAAAGAAAATTGGTAATTATGCCGCAAACGTACTTCTTTTATTAAACTGATTATTGGAAAGTTTATTTTGTAGACAGTTTCTCCAAGTTTAGTTTCAGTTTTTTTCTTAAGTTTTTTTAGTCTCTTTATAGAAGTTTTCAGAAACATGTTACAGAAGAAGCAGTGAAAACGGGCGCTGGGTGGGATAAAAACAACTCATAACACAAACAATGTAAATCATTTGAAAAAAAACTTATGAAAATCTATTGATTTAAAGCATAAGAAGTTGAAAAACACATCTTATTTGGCTGTTTTCTCCAAAAACTGACTGGTTTTTGATATAATAAATATTGCAGTTTTAGATCTGAAATATCAAATAAATACCTTTTTGTTACTGCATAATATAAGTGTATTTTATTATATCGGCAACAAAAACAATAAATTATACATCTAATGATTTAAACTCATTAAACCTTTAAAAAAAATCCTACTTCTATTCTAAAACTTTTAACTATTTAAAAAACAAACTCCAACATATCGTCTGGTAGGAAAATTCAGCTCTCAGAGCAAACTCTTGATTTATCAAATCATTTGTTTTGAATAAATGAAATTATTAATTATATTTACTAACACGAATAAAAAATTTGTTTGCAAATAAGCAAGAAAAAAGCGGGAAAAACTCACGATTGTAATGTATATTATATGAAGCGCGCTGAGCAGAGGTCCACTAGTGACGTAAGCAAGGCGCCGCCTACCGCTAAAAGATTCGAGCAAATAGGCAATCCTGTGTGTTTATAATCGTTGGTTCAAACCCACTTGATTCGTTTCCAATACTTACACTTTAATTTTGTAGTGTGTCTTATTGATGTTCACTATTAACCCCCACTTTTGGTATTACCTACAATTACTTGGTCGTCAGCAAACTATAGTGTGAATATGATAAATCGTTCGCCAAGTTATATTCTTGCCTTGTACTTTACTTTTCCAGTTTTTAGAGCTTCTGCGATGTATATTTTAAAAAGAGTTGGAGAGTTACAACATCCCTGTCTTAAGCCTTTCGTTACCAGGAATTCTTTTAAAATTCGATTCTCAATTTTAATTTTAGATTTTGACCCTTTGTGACGTTCCTTTATCGCTATGTATGTAGGATTGATATTAGTTTGCTCTAACACTGTCCATAATTTTTCTACGGGAATTGTATCATATGCTTTTTGTAGGTCCATAAAGGTAACATGAGTCTCTATATTTCTGGCACTCCTTTTCTCAGTTACTTGTTTAAGTTTAAAAAAAATCACAAGATGTGCCTGCACGAAACCCAGTTTGCTCTTCTTCTTCTTGATTATGAAAATAATTCTCTAAGAATTCTACAGTACAATCTACTTAGAGTACTGGTTACTGAAATTCCTCTATAATTGTTGCAATCCCGCTTGTTTCCTTTTTTATGTATTGAGGATATGAATGGTATTTTGCAGTCATCAGGTACTGGATGTCCGTCTATACATTGATTGATAATATATGTAAGATTTTGTAGTAGTTTCTCTGATCCATATTCCAGGTCCGCTAGGTTTCCCGAATTAAACACGGAGAGGCTGACAGATATCGGGCGTCGTTTCCTGCAGCAGCCCCTTGTAGTGTTCTGTTCATTGTTCTAGTTTGATAATCTGAATGTTTACTTTTTCTTTTGTTGGGATTTTTACCGTATAAATAAATTTCCATACTTCAGAACTCTGCCTACTACCTACGTGTATAGTTCGATTTTTGATATCTGCGTAAAATTTCATTTAAAATAATGTATAATATTCAAAACTTTATTTTTTTGTTTACTAATTAACTCGTAATTTTAATTTAATAATTTAAGTGTTTTAAAAAATTTAAATTAATTGTAAAATAAAAACAAATAATATACGAAACACGAAGAATGGTATATAGAAATAAAAGGTTCATTTCATAAGGAAACAACAATTTTATATAATATCTCAAAAACTAAAAGTGATATATGAAATTCCATTGGACGGTGGGATCCTTTATCAAGTAAAAACTATAAACAAGCAATTTGCACCAAAATTAAATTTTGATAAATAAATAAGTTACAGGCCCCTTTCCAAAATACACACTTTTCAAAAACCCTTTGTAGTTTAAAAACGGCTTGATATATCAAGATGCGGTTTTGACCTTTAAGCTTCTCTTAAAAATTAACATGCGCAGGCGAAATTCAGGTTTTTCTATCTTCTCTAGGAACACGTAAAACTGCCAAAAACTTTAAATTTGGGACAACCTGTATATAATAGTGAAAATTTTGTATAATTTTTCTTCAAGTTTTTGTTTTATAGATTTCTTTTAATACACACATCAGTTATTTTTTTTAGGTTCTGCCTATACTAGAACAAAAATATTCTCAATTTATTCAAAATGTGTTAAAACAGATAATAGATTAAACGATAATAATATAATCCTGAAAATTCTAAGATCACGTGAGAGCCGACTTGGTTATAATGCGCCATGGCCGGTCTTTTTTGTTGGCCTGTGGGCTGGCAGCTTCTTTTGGCTTTTATTCTCTCATCTATATTTGGAATCACCACTTGTTTTAATTTCGGTTTCATTTATTTCTTTTTTTCTTTCTACTGATTTTTTATTTGAGTTTTACGTGATCTGGCTTTTCGATTGGGGTGAATATTCCCTCAGATGATTCTTCGAGTTCTTAGTTTGAAGTTGGTGTCGTTTTTGCTTTTTTGGAACATAAACAAGTCTTCCTTATTTTATTCAAAGCTTTAGCACTACAATGTTTCACCGTTTATTATTAGTTTTTTTATAGATTCTCGACAGGAATTGTTTTTCTTTAGCAACTTTCAAAAACTAGTATAATATTTTTTTCTGCTCTTTCTTCTGCTGGTAAATTCGGTGCAATAATTCTACTGGTTCATTTCAGTTTTTTTCCATTTCTTAAAATCTCCTTTCTTGAAATTACGCTTACAAATTTAAGAGGTCGGGGACTACTTCTCTTATTTTTCTCAATTTCTATAAAAAGTATCTAGGTTTCAAAGGGTTATTTTCACTTCTAGTTTCGTCATAAAAAGGTCTTGATTTAAGTAATTTTTTGGTTTAGGTAGATTAAAAATTAATGCGTTTTTTCTTCCTGGTGCCTTATTCTATTTAGATATCCGTTTCTTTAAGTGTACATTCTCCACCTCAGATCCTTTAATTTTTCTTCCGATTTGTCTGTATTTTTCCGAGTACTACTTGAGTTCCTGGCTAGTTTCTTTGTGTTGAGTCTGCAGTAACTCAAAAAGTTCATTTGTAATTGCTGAACCCATTTTATAGCATACTTCAGTTTCCCGTCGTTTTACAGTATACCAGGTTTTCGCATTTGTATGGCTTATCCGTTGTACGTTTCCGTTTTTACAAATGATATGGTTTTTTGCTGGGATACAATATATTCTATTTGATCTCAGTCTACTTCTAATTTGACTAATTTTAATCACTTAATTGCGATTTTTATACCACCTATGAAGTTGTAGGGCACAAATATAGAGTTAAGTTAATTTTTTGTATTTATATGTTATATTAACTATTTTGTGTTGTTTATAATAACAAGCCTACTATATATGGATTCTTTAAATTTTGTAAAGCTTCTTTTTAAATTAAAACATGGATATTTTGCGTGCGCGTGAAAATTTTATAATGCAATTTCAAATAATGTTAGTAATGTGGTCTGCGTTTGCGAAATATGATATTCATAACGTATACATGCTTTTTTTCCCTATATTAAACTTTTGGTTTTTTGTTAGTTTATACTCATACACAAACCAGCGAATATACCGAGTGGGCCAAAAAATACCGGACAATTTTTTTTTAAGATAACTTTTGAACTATATAATCGATTTTAATGTGACAAACTGCACTTGGCAGAGAATTAATCACAGTTTTGAATCAATATATTTTTTTGTCCGCCATCTCAAAATCCAAGATGGCGGACGAAATTCAAATGTACCCTTTAAAGATGCTCGTTTATTCTTATGTTGCAAACATGTTTTAATTATTTTTTTATATTAATAAAAAATCTGCACTCTTGCCACGCGCAACAAGGTATGAATCAGCAAAATCGGTTTAGTGGTTCTAAAAAAACATTTTTGTGTCAAACATTGTTTTTTATATTATACGATTGCCTTGCCAATCATGTCTGCATTTATTTCCTTATAAATTCATTAATACTAAACCGATTTTGATGAAATAAAAAATATACTGGTTAGAACTGATTGCTTTTTAAAGATCCTGATTAAAGTTTATCGCCTTAAAATTTAGAATGGCGGACAGAATTCAGAAAGATCTTTCAAAATGGCGTGTTTATCCTTATTTTGTAAAAATAATTTAGTTTTTTTTAATCAATAGAAAAGACCCACTTTTCCCCCATACAACGAGGAACAAGTTAGTAAAATCGGTGTAATGGTTATTAAAAAATCTATTTTTGTTTCAACC
Source organism: Aspidapion aeneum (assembly GCA_963576565.1). Taxonomy (NCBI): domain Eukaryota; kingdom Metazoa; phylum Arthropoda; class Insecta; order Coleoptera; family Brentidae; genus Aspidapion; species Aspidapion aeneum. The sequence goes on from OY755046.1 coordinate 17,334,800, forward strand.
ATTATTTTACAAAAAATACGATTGCATTGCCAATCCTGTCTTCCTTCATTTGTTTCTAAATTCGTTATAGTACAGAGGATAACGGCTTAATAATGCAAAAATGTGCCTATTAGGTATACAAGCATAAATTTTGGTACTCTAGTTCTTAGGACAATTCTAAGCAATTTGAGTCGAGTCCACAAAAAATTCCTCCATAGAATGGGGAGTTTCCGCCATTTTTTCAAAATGGGCGACTTCATTTTTTAAAATATCCTAAAATGACCTATTTTTTACAAAAAACACATTAGGAATATTCTTTGACTTTAAATAAAACTTACTAAAATTTTACACCAATAGAAAATGGTGTCCGACGACTACAGTAGCTCTTTTTTAAGATGCGGCGAACTTACATAAAAATTTAAACCAGGCACCCAACCATAACTTGTGATACCCCGATTTTGACTAAATTTGGGTCGAGATATCCATTTCTTGTGATAAAACTATCACACATGTTGCCATTTTGCTTTTGGGCGCCATTTTTTCAATATGGCGATGACACATTCTTGTACATATAGATTATGGTATATCGTTTTATAGGTATTTCGACTTCCCAAATCCAATTTTGATAACAAAACAAACGTAGGAGCTTCCATTTTTATTTTAGAGGCCACTTTAAATATAGCGGCTCTTAATGTATGTACAATATACTTAAAACTATACTATATAATATAACAATTTAACCAAATTTTGGTAACAAACAATACTAAAAGTTACTTTCTTTTGTATGTTCGAGTTATTTTTAGCTTTAAATTGCTTTATTCTTGCAGCTGAGTAGAGTCTGATCTATAATTAACCGTTTAATGTTAATAAAAATATGATTATAAAGCATTCTTAATTACATTGTTATCTTCGATTTTCACAAGCTCCACGACAATTCCCACAAACTGTGGTACAGGGGAGGTGGTTTCGGCGGCAACTGCAACGCAAATTGACGAATCTCATTTTACAACAGCACTTTCCCAGATCTTTAAAAGGCTTCCATATCTCGGAAAGTTCTGTGCAATTGGGAGTCCAAACGTTTGCTGTTTTAAGGTATCCCCCCCAATTCGCTGGACTCGGCAATTCTCCATTAATATCAAGTGCCCGACAATCAATGCTGCTAGAGTGGGGGAAGCACATTGACGTCACGGCCACCTACACAAAAAAGTTTCTGGCGAGCTTTGTCTATTCCTATCTCCGTGCTGTGGTTGTCGTATAAACAAACAACGAACATTTGTAATGGCACTAAGGCAGAAGCAATGTTTTCGGTATGGCAGTCTTGTGCTTCTATAAAGGAGGCTGATGGGCGAATTTTCTTACATTGCAAAGACTTGACTATGAATGGAGCTAAGTCAATACTCGTTCGTGCCTCTGACACCGATGTGCTAGTTTTAGCCATATCTTTCTATTGGCCTTTAAACAGTTGTGGACTTCATGAGCTGTGGGTTCTTTTTGGCATGCGAAAGAATGCCAGATATATTTCAGCGCATACCATTGCCAGGAGTCTTGGAAGTGAAAAATCTGTTGCCTTACGTGGTTTCCATAGTTTTACCATGTTCGACACAACGTCGTTTTTTTGTCAAAAGAAAAAAGCAAGGCATGGGCTGCATGGCAAGAAGATGAGGTTACTGAAGCCTTTAAATGCTTGGTAAGCAAAGACTTCGAAAACATTGTTTCTGCATTAGGGCCATTACAAAAGTTTGTTGTTTGTTTATACCACAACCACAGCACGGAGACAGAAATAGACAAAGCTCGCCAGAAACTTTTTTGTGCAGGTGGCCGTGACGTCAATATGCTTTCCCCCACTCTAGCAGCATTGACACAGCACACGCTAAGGGCAGCGTACCAAGTTGGTTAAATTTGGGGTCGGGCACTTGATATTGATGGAGAATTGCCGAGTCCAGCGAATCGGGGCTACCTTAAGACAGCAAACGGTTGTACTCCCAATTGGACAGATCTTTCCGAGATATAGAAGTCTTTTAAAGATCTGGGAAAGTGCTGCTGTAAAATAGGATGCGACAATTTGCGTTGGAGTTGTCTTTGAAACCACCTCCCCTGTACCTCAGTTTGTGGGAATTGTCGTGGAGCTTGTGAAAATCAAAGGTAACACTGTAATTAAGATTGCTTTATAATCATATTTTTATTGATAATAAACGGTTATTATTAGATCAGACCCTACTCAGCTGCAAGAATAAAGCAATTTAAAGCTAAAAATAACTCCAGCATACAAAAGAAAGTAACTTTTAGTATTATTTGTCACCAAAATTGGTTTAAATTGTTATATTATATATCATTATTATTATAGCATAGTTTTAAGTGTATTGTACTCTGAAAAAAAAACGATTTTATTATTAACAAATATTTGGTAAACCTGATTTTTGTTGTGCCCATTAAAAAATATTCAAAGCAAATATCATTAATTATTGGTAACAAACCTTTTTTAAAGTGTTTAGTTATAAATAATATATCATTTGTTTCTTTAATAATTTGATGTTTTTGTAAATATTAATTGCCTTACATTAACCATAACCAAAACACTCTTTCTTTTAAGGTAACAGAACGTCTTTGTTATTAATACTTAAAATTTCCTAAATATAAATATACTCTTAATATTGGCAAATATTTCTTTGTGTTTATTACAACAAACATTTTTTTGTATAATGTTATGGCGTGATTTTGTTATTATAACGGTCTGAATTGGTTTCTATTAATTACTTCGTAAAGTTCAAACAAATTTGGTTATTATTAACAAACGATATTATCGAGCAAGATAACTTAGTACCGTCTCGTCCACAGAACACCAGTCCCGGCTCAGGCCTTGTCGCGCGAGATCGTAACGTTTCGGTTGATATTTTGTAGGGGAGAGCGGGGCTAGTTAAGCCACTTTTTACATAAATGCAAATAAAAGCATTGCTATATTACAAAGAAAAAAAAACGATTTTATTATTAACAAATATTTGGTAAACCTGATTTTTGTTGTAAATAAAAGCATTGCTATATTACTTACAGTTTTACAATTATAATATGTTTAAGGCAAATATTGGTTTTTAAAACTGTGCATTCAAACTTAAAAAACACTTTTTTCTAGCACCCTTGCAAGCGGCCCAACTAACCCCACCCACGGAGTAAGTTGGGCCATACGATGGGGCAAGTTGGGCATGGTTGAATAGTTAGGAATGTTTATATATGCAACGTAAAATAACAGGAAATTCTTAGATTATTTTTATTATTAATAATAAAATACTAAATTACAATTTCTTAAAAAACAAACAACATAAAGCAACATAATTCTTGCTCTAGTCTGATTCGGAATTACGGTTTTAGCAAACATAAGTAAACCCTGCATCAGCACATGTTTCATGGGCCCAAAACTTGTAAGTTAAACATTGTACCCATTTTTCTTTTGGTTTGCTGTTTGAGAATGGTTCCATGCAGACTAGACAAAATGTTTCCTCTTCATCATCGCTGTCATCTTTCAGTGTCCTTTTCTGAGTAGTTTTTCTATGCTTCTTTTCCTTGAAGACTTTTTTGGTTACAGATTTTTCTTTTTTTTTAACTTTTTTCACGTTCCAACTCTTCTTTAACCGGAGTTTCAGTTAGTATAGCTGTTGACCATTTTCTTCGGTTGATATTCTTGGTCTTTCTTTCGCCAGCTTTCGGAAAAGCACGAATTTTTAAAATTTCCCTAGATCGATTGGTAATAATAGATCACACAATTTTAAGTCACCGGGTATTTGCCTCAAATTTGAGTTGAAGGGTCTGTGTGATGTCATAAATAAATAAATGGCGGCTTTTTTACTGTTTTTTCACAATTTTTGACTTATAACTTCTGACAGTAACTTAGTTTTACAGAAAAACTAATCGTTTTTTGTTTGCAAGAGAACACCAATCCAGATACCGCGTGAACAAGTCCACATCTAGGGGGGCTAATTTCCATAAGAAGGTAAAAAACAGATAGAATATAGCATATATTAATAAGAGACCGCAATATGCCCGATTCCAGTCGAAAGCGTTTCAGCGTTGCCAAAGGTAACTTTGATAAATAACTACAGGCGCAAGTCGTCGCAGTCTTTAAGAGGCGGACAATCTAAAACATTTGTTTAGGGCGAGAATTATTACATGACGTGATTTTTAGTCCATCATACGTACGCATGCTGATTTTAACCTTAAAATAAAAAAAAAATGTTTTTAGAAAATGTATGGGGTTAGCTGCGCCGGCACACCTACATACAAAATTGAGAGAGTCGGCAATCATGTTTGCGTAAATATTAGCATCGTTATAATTTCATTAAACTCTGTCTAAATATGTAAAGTTAACTATAAAAAACCGAATGGGGGCATGCAGGTGTAATAAAACAATCTGTAAAATGTTTTCCGAAATAACAAAAAGTTACTTACGAGGTCCAAAAAAAAATGCCTCTGTAGTGAAATAGCGCGTATCAATATAGCGCGTATCAAAATAGCGCGCTCATTTGAGCGCGTGTTCAAAATAGCACGTATCAAAATAGCGCGTATCACAACGGCGCTTGATCAAAATAGCGCGTATCATAATGGCGCGTGTTCAAAATAATGCGTATCAAAATAGCGCGTATCAAAACAGCGCGTATCAAAATGGCGCGTGTTCAAAATAGCGCGTATCAAAATAGCGCGTATCAAAATAGCGCGTGTTAAAAATAGCGTGTGTTCAAAATAGCGCGTCTTAAAATAGCGCATCTAAAAATACCGCGTTTTGAAAGATCGCCATTACAAACGTCGCTGTTACAAAATAGTTCGATTTCTAACATATTAAAAAAAAAAAAAACTTTCCTGACTTTTTTCCCGGGATCCTATAGGGTGTAACCAAACCGAACCGAACCGAACCGAACCGATTCAAACCGCATCGAACTGAAATGAACCGAACCAAACCGAAACATTTTTTCAAAAAATTATTTCCCTAAATTAGCTTCCCGATCCTTATTTGGGTCAGGGAGTTACTAGAAAAAATGTTTGGGTTCGGTTGGATTCGGTTCCATCCGGTTCGGTTCGGTTTGGTTACACACCCTCTAGGATCCCGAAAAAGAAGCCAGGGAAGTTTTTTTTTTGAAAAAAATATGTTAGAAAGAGACCCCTTAGTCGAACTATATGAGTTGTGTTAAGTATAGCAAGCCATCGGTTTATTTAACGGTTAAGTAAGTATAACTTATCTGACCTTGCATAAACTGTTTAGGTGAATATACCTAAGCAGACCTGATACGCGCTATTTTTTACACGCACTATTTTGATACGCGTTATTCTGATCACGCGCTATTTTGATACGCGCTATTTTGAACACGCGCTATTTGGATACGCGCTATTTTGAACACGCGCTATTCTGAAAACGCGCTGTTTTGAAAAGCGCTGTTTTGATACGCGCTATTTTGATACGCGCTATTTCGTTACAGAGCCAATAAAAATAGGTCAAAATCTGTTCCTTGGAGATACACACATCACAGATTCTCACTGCGGACTAATGCATGAGCAAAGGCGACTTTGCCACGTGGATGGCGCTGGCAGCTGACGTCTAATTGTCGAGTTAATAGGGGTTTCTCAACGTGCTCCTATGCCCAACGAGCCCCGCTCTCCCCTACGTGTAACCCGCGGTCTAGACCGAACCGACCCGACGCAGCATTGTATTACAGACAGTCGCGTCGCAGACACTCATAGAGTAATGTCTCTGTAGACAGTGTGCCAAAAAATCAAGGGGACGCCATGTTTTGAGAAGAACATTGACCAAACACACAGACCTAAATATTTTATTTAAATATAGCTTCAAGAAAAAAAAACGTATTCATTGTATAAACTTTTTGTTCTGTGGAAACTGATTGCTTATAAACAAACAGTAAATAGAATTGATTTTTAATTAACTGATTTATGTGCTAATTGACGACAAGTATCCACAGGCGTAGGCTTTATTTTTTTTTTGAAACAATCTGGCTTTGGTCGTCCACAATAACATAGTAAGTGTTATTTATTATTTTTTTTAGAATGCTTTATATTTGTATTTTGTGATTTTAATAATTTTAAATCAGGTAGGTATTCGTGGGTAGAGGACAGACCAAAAAGAAACTAAGGTACCTTTGGCAACGTTTCGGATTTAATTAATCCTTTTTCAAGCCCTAAAAACAATGAACAGGTTCTATAGTTTTACATGGAAAAGAAATGTAACAAAATCTAATAACATTTTTTTGTCTTGAATTTTTAGCTCACACATATACTATACTATAGTAGTGTGAGCTATGGTGATCCTAATTTTTTCGAGAAAAAAAAAGTTGCTCCGATTTCAAAAATTTTTATATATCTTTGCGTTTCAGATGATTTTGAAACTTTTTTGTTGCGCCGTCTGTCTGTCTGTCTGTCTGTCTGTATGTCTGTCTGTCTGTATGTCTGTAACGACCAACGCGCATAACTCAAAAACCGCTTGACCGATTTTAATGAAATTTGGTACCTAGGCTGGGTCTTGGGTCGAGATGGTCCCATTTAAAAATGAACAAAATCCACCGAACACAAACCCATTAAAAGGGTGGGGATAGATTTCAAAAATTAGAGTTTATGTGAAAATATGGCGTGTGTGATATCAAACGAAAGGTAATTGAGTCTGCAGTTAAACAAAATACATTTTAATTTATTTTAAAAAAAGGGTGGGGGTATATTTTAAAAATTAGAGTTTAAGTGAAAATATGGCGTGTGTGATATCAAACGAAAGGTAATTGAGTCCGGAGTTTAACAAAATACATTTTAGTTTTTGTTTTTTTAAGGGTGGGGGTAGATTTAAAAATTTTTGAGTTTAAGTCAAACCATGGCTTGTGTGGTATCAAACAAAAGGTAATTTAGTCTGGAGTTGAATAAAATATATTTCAGTTTTTAGTTATATTAGCTCACACGTACACTATAACTATAGTACCTAGTGTGAGCTTAGGGGCCCATATATTGGCAGAGTATTTTTTATGTTTATATGTTCAACCTAGGATTATTCTCTATTATCTATCCTATAGTCCAAAGTAAACTTACTCAGATAGAAATGTTTCTTGGGTTTATAAGTACAGCGAACAGGGGTTAGTGTCGATCGAAGAACATTTTACTTTAAAATTTTATAAACAAATGAATTGTTATTATTATAAAAATATAAGGTTAAAATTTACTACCATCTAAATGACAATAATCTTTAACCTGTCGAATCTAACAAAACATAAAAATAAAAATAAACAAAATACTACACTTATGGTACCAATAAACAAGTAAGGTTAAAACTATCATTAATAAAATCCTTTTGCTAAAAAAACAAAAATTTAAACTACCCACGAATACCTACCTGATTCTATAATAGGACACAAAATGCACACAAATAATTTTAAATTTGATGTCATTGGAATCATGGCTTCAATTCTTTGAATTAATTATTAAAGATTTTTAAGCAAAGAGCCTTTAGTATGAAAATGTGAAGTTTAAACCTTTTAACTTAAAGCAAACATTTAATTCTCTGCACAGTGGCATATATAGAAAAAAATTCGGGGGGGGGAGGCGAGACGGTTTCGGGGGGCGGCGAGACCTCATGAGGCAGTATTTTAGGCTATTTTATGTTTATATTCATAAAATATGTGGAAAATATCTAAAAAAACTTTAAAGGGGGGCCCAGGCCCCCCTTATATACGCCACTGGTTCTGTATTAAATTTAAAAATATATAAAATTTATTTTCTTTTTCAGGTCAGCACTGACTTGAAGGTGGAGGAAGTAATTGAACAAAGGAGAAACATTTTTAAAAAACACGGGCTACCCATGCGGCCTTTCATAATGGTGGAGTCCACGAACTTATAGTGAGGTAAAATCAGTTTATGTCAGATTTGACAAAATTTTGTGTGCATCTTACATGGAACAAACGTGTGTATATTTCATTAACCAACCTTTCCAAAAAAAACAAAGATTACCAGCCACTATAAAAAAATTTGACTCCACTTTTATAATAAAATACAAATAAATATTTTTCATCAAAACAACTTGCTTTTTATTATTATTAAAATTCTCTTATTATTCTATACCTTCATTCATTTCTATAGGGTTAATGGGAAAAAAGACACCAATTTTGATCACACAACTTTATTTCTTTTCGACGATCCATTTTCGTCTTCCTAAGGCTAAAGTGTGTAGCCTGAGGAAGACGAAGAAATACAGGTATGTGATCAAAAGTGGTGTCCTCATTTTCATTAACCCTATAGAAATATACAGGGTGTTCATTTTGAAACTTCCCAACCAAGATTTCTGGAAAATGATTTTTTTTTGAGAAAAAGTCAAAACATGTCAATTAATTTATTAAGGAGGACACATTTTGGCTATCTTATAGTTTTTGTAGTAAACACCCCCTTTGAAAAATAAGTGAATATGTCAAAAACAAATTGATAGATTTTCAAAATGTCTACACCTTTGTAAAGATATTTAAGAAACCTTCAAAAAAAAGTCTTAATTGACCCACTTTCCATATTCAAAATATAGGGGTAAAATGTACCCCTCAAAGGGGGTGTGTACTACAAAAATTTTAAGATAGCCAGAATGTGTCCTCCTTAATAAATTAATTGACGTGTTTTTGCTTTTTTAAAAAAAACCATTTTCGAGAAATCTGGAGTGGGAAGTTTTAAAATGTATATTAAACAGAACGTGAAACCTACAAATACCTTATTAATGCAAAATAACTAAATATAATTACAGCTACTAATTAGGCGCTGACTCGTGACGTAAGTTGATATTAGCACCCCATTGGCACCCCGACATAAATTGTAATTTTGGAACATACTCATTTGCATCTCTTTTTAATGCACAGTATATTCATTTTATTGCTGTCTAACTCATAGCGCTGCTGGAAGACGGATTGTCAAAAATTTGGCAAAATGGATGCCATTAGATAATTTTTATTCAATACAGAATGTTTTTAAAAGTTTATTTCGACTGTGTTAATTGTGAAAACGATCTTTTAGTATCTTGATGCAAAGCGGATTTCCCGCTATCTAGAAAGGTAAGCTTTATTTAGTTTATAGTATTAAAAAAGGGTGAAATTGAAAAAAAAACCTTGCTATAAATTTTATAGCCATAATGTAAGCAAATAAAAACTTTAATTTTTTGCCTAAAATCATACTAAAGGAAGCGAAAACATGACAAAATGCTAAAAATATATAAAAGGAGAAATTGTAAATAATAGTTTCTGTCATCTAGTATAAGTAAGGGCTGATTTATTTAGAAATGCAATGGACATAATTTAAGCTTGTTGCCTCCTCTCCTAGGTATCTATCTTTTTTCCACCTATGTAGTAATGGTGCTTAAGACATATAAATTTCAAGGCTCTCAACACCTTCATACTTTATGAAAAACCTTCATATTTTCCCCAATGAAGAAATTTAGTCATAGAATAAGTGTGGAAATTTTAAATATTTTGCCTAGTCTTGAATTTTGAGTTCCTTTTAGTTTATTATTAGTTTGTTGCCTTTGAGAAAGTCTGAATAAAGTAGTGCTTTTTTGCCTTTTGTTTTATTATTCTTATGTTTGTTGCATTTTTTATGTTAATTAGTTGTTTTGGACATCCATGGTTAGTTCTAAAAAAGTCTAATTGTAATATTAAGTTTTTTTAAAGGTTTGAGCTCGGAATAGGTGTTTAAAGTTATACCAAGTATTTATGGAGTAAACTTAAGTGTTCTGTGTGAGTGTGAGAAAACTTTTGGACATCAAGATCTTTACACTGAAGAACTACAAATAATTACCAGAAATAGGCAATAACTTGTTCTACCAGTACATAGATCATCGTTTTTTTGAAAAATCAGCCTCATTATAGTGCAATAAAAGCTTTTGAAATACTTCCAAATGCAATCAAGCAAATTGAAAATTTAGAAAAGTTTAAAACAGCAGCTACAGCTTTTCTTCTAAAAAAGTGCTACTATAGTTTTAATTTTCAAGAGAATCCAAAGAAACTTATAAAATCTTAAAAGTGTATTTATGTATGTGTGCCTGTATGTTTGCTATTTATTAATATGTTAACTATATTTATTAATGCAAACAAGGCTTTTTGTACTTCGTGCAAAATTTATTCAAAAATTCTTGGCAAAGCGCATTCGGTCTATATGACCATCATCAGTGCCTTTAAAAATCTTGGAAAATTATTGTCTATCACCAAGGATAAAAAAGAAAAACTGAAGAAAAGTGGAATCTACCAACTAGAATGTGGTACATGCAAAGCTGCATACATTGGCCGGACCAGCAGGAACTTAGAAATTCACATCAAAGAGCACATAAAAACTCCAGACAAATCAGCCTTTGACAATCACATTCACACTACCAAACACTCTTTCAGCCCAAAAACCAACTCAAAAATCCTTCACCACATCACAAGATTAGATTTCACCGAAGATGTCGAAATAAGCAGTGAACTAAATAAAAACCCAAATAATTGTCTAAACAAGCAGGCAACCCTCAGAAGAAGCTTCATCCCTCTCCACAGAAGACTGATAGACCCAGAACCCCCACCTTACAGGAACACTCTAGAGTCAAATATCAGCCAGGTGAGACAAGACTAACATCCATATAAAAAATTACTCTCTCACTAATACTCATTCACACAGACACGCAAAATTCCATTTCACACCATTCGAGTTTTACACACACCCAACACTCTAAAATCTCCTTATGCATTATATTCCAACATAAAACATGCTTAAGTAATCCTTCACCAGAATTTAAAAAACCCCTTCAATGAAAGCCTTTTTTAAAATATCTTCATCGAAAGCTATGTCATGATAAACAATACTATAACCTCGAAAAGAATTAAGACGCAATAAACAAAAAGTCATTATTTTACTAGTCAATTTTAAATAAAGAATAATATAATAGTACTATAACTGTAAAATGTACCTGAAATTTTTTAAAATATTTTAAGTAGTTTGTAAGTTTTTTAAAATTGTGCTGTCCTGTGATGTCCAACCATAAACTGAAGAACCAGATTTTAAGATTTTAACTAGCTATAAGTAATACCATAATTTTCCATTTTGACTTAATTTTAATAACATGTTTTGTTCTCTTAAAGTTAAGGCACTGATGATGGTTGTATAGACCGAAAGCGCTTTGCCAAGAATTTTTTAATAAAGTTTGCACGAAGTACAAAAATCCTTGTTTGCATTCAAAGTCAAGTGCATGCAACCACCCCCTCCCTCACTTTTATATTTATTAAGTTTTTTACTTAAATACCTATTTTAAGTTTGATGTTGCTGTTTGTATTTTTATATGATTTATTGAATTTTTGATGCAATTCCAAATACCATAAAAAGCTTGCAAAGCTTTAAAAAATTTCGAGAGGAACTTAAAAAACTGCTTATAAATAAAGCATACTACTCAGTAAGGGAGTTTTTAAATTCGAGAGGAGGTTAAATTCGAGAAGAGCGAAAAAGAAATACTACCTATATACTCTAAAATTAATAATTTGTAAAACTTATCTTTATTTATGTTACATAGATTAATTGCATAAATTAGTTTAAGGAATTATATTCTTTTATGTTAGTCTTTACCTGACACTGTCTATATTTACCATGTAAATCTTATGGCAATAAAGTACATTGAACATGGCAATAAAGTTGAGTTGAGTTTAGTTGAGATGTACAGGGTGTTTCGATAAATTTCCAAAAAGGTCTACTGCACTTATTTCAAGAGATAAAAAATAGGGCACCTATTTTCAAGAAATGTAGAGTTCATCCCAAACTGCTAGAAATTGTAGATGCGAATATTTTAACAGTGGCTTGACCAAATGGCAGTTTATCATATATTTTTGAGTTTAGAAAGAAGATATCTATTTTTTTAAAAGTTAAATCATTCATTTGCAGGATGTTCCTTAAGAGATTTACAATGTTTGTGGTTTTTTATAACTTTTTTGATCGTATAGGATAAAGCCTAAACTTCTGCAGTTATAATTTTTTTCTATTTCTTTGAATAATTCCAGTAAACCTTGGTTTAAAAATACGAAAACACCTTATACTTACCTTGTTGTAAAATATGCTTTAAAAAATGTGCCTTGTTTGGCCATACCCCATCCAGGCCCAATTCAACTTGAAAATGTTTCATAATACTTTTCTTAATAAATAAAATTAAGAAATATATATTTTTGCTTAATAAATGAGTTTTCCTAAAAAAAAGTTGGGTTTGACCTAACAAGCCATTTGGTAGAGGACCCAAAAAAAACTTTATTTTTTATTCATATTTCCTTCATATTTTGTTTTCTTAATTTCATATTTTTCATAATTTTATTTAAAAAAGTTCATATTTTTCATATTATTTTGCTGTTTATCTGTTGAGAGCCCTGGAAGTTCACTGGTAAAAACATGAAAGCGCTTAAATTAGGGCACATTCTTAAATTATTTAACTCAAAGATGCAATATTTTCGACCTCCTTCCCCTGATAAGGAATAAGGCATCTTGATATAAAATAATTTAAAAAAACATTTAGTGTAACACAATGTTAAACCTCCCTCCCTTCGGCATTACATAATTTAGGAATGGTCCCTTACATTGTTGCGTAAATCAGGCATAAGGCGTAAATACTTACATACTGAGGCTATCAATATAATCTAGAAAATAATAAAAAAGACATAATCATCAGTGGCGGATCCAGGGGGGGCACTAGGGGCACTTGCCCCCCCCCCCCCCGAGAATTTTTTGAATATAGAAAAAATGAGTAAAAAGTAAGGTTTTTGCTAATAAAAATTCAAAATTTTTGCTTGAGGCGCATGAAAGTGTCTATTGAATATTGTATTTTTTAGTTCTGACTAATTTAATAAAATGCTGCTTAAAAAAATATATACCGTTTTTTACCAAGAGAGAATGTCACCTTAAGTGCCCCACCCGCGAAGCACACATACACATACTACAGAGACAATACATATTATATGCTCAAATTTTGGTTTAGTGAAAAGCTTAGACTAAATTATTATTTTGATGGCTTCAGTGAAAAGGTTCTTATTAATTGTTTGGGTGTATTCCAGAGAACAAAGCTTTTCTTCAATCGCTGTGGTAGTTTATGTATTCCCATATTATGTTTAACAAAGACTAATTATTATTTTGATGGCCTCAATGTAAAAGTTCTTACTTGGAATATTTTCATCCATTTTATTATATACACATTCAAAACTAGGAAACAAAATTTGTTTCTAGGTTTTTGCCTAATAATGTATAACTTACATAATATAACTAATTTTATTCTTACTTATTTTAAATTATACTTACCGCAATGTTATAAGAACTATGTTCATTTTTCTCTTTTTGTTATGTACAAAAGTATAGTTTTATAAAAATCCACTATTTTATGCTTTTAGAGTTTCCGGCACAGTTTCCTGATATATGTGACATAAATACTAAAAAGAAATCTACCGAATTTAGGGAAGATAAAAACATGTATTGACAAAACTTTGATGAGCATTTGGACAAAAAAGGCTGGAAAACCACCAAACTCATACATACTTTAGCAACTGGAACATTTACATGATACTATAGATTAACTGGACTGGTTTAAGCAGGAAAAAAGGTAGATTTTATCAATCAGTAATAAAAATTAATAGTTAAGGTATTTTGGTTTATACTTTTTTTAAACTTTTTATGAAGTTTTGTTCTTATATACAATATTTTATATTTATAATTGGTAAATCTAACCAGAACTACAAAAACTATTTCCAATCACTTAGTATAATAAGTCCCCTGGGAGGTTGAGGGGTTCAAATTAAAATTCGTACCTATAGATAATTAATCCTAGTAACTTCTATATACAAATTTTAATATTAGCATCTATGCCATTTCCCCTTTCAAAGACCTTTTAAATGATGTATAGCATGACACATTTTAAAAATAAATATATTTTTTTTTAAATTTAAAAAATTTTAAAAAAATAGATTTTTTTGGAAAAATACCATTTTTAAATTTTTTCAAAAAAATATATATTTTTTTACAATGTTTTACTAAGACACTCACCAAATTTCAAGATGGAGAAATGATGGGTTCCATATGAAAAAATAAAACAATATTCAAACATGTAAAAAATGGTAGCTTTTTCAAGTAAAAAATAAGAATCAAAGATAAAGCTATAATATAGGAAAAAATAATATTTTATAAGTAATAAGCACGCCTCTCAAAATTTCAAGTAAATTAAATATTTTTTAAATTATTTTTATTTCCAAAATTTGTAGGTCTAACCTGTAGCGGTAATGGGTTAAACTTTTCTTAAAATCATTTTTCTTTCAATAATTAAAATATCTGCTTTAGGTTTAGGGTAGTAAAAAGAGGGGGCTGACCCGTTTGGGTGCAAAAAACTCACATTTACTTCATTTGGTAAAAATAATTTGAATATTGAATAAAAAATAATTTTTGTAATATCAATGAGTATATGACCCATATAGAGTGGCAACTGGCAAGCTTCGCAACAGTGAAGGGTAGATGGCGCTGAAATAAATTCGTCTAGTACGGTATTGGTAATATTTAAAACTTTCTCTTTAGTTTTGTAAAAAAAGTAAAAATTAAAACTTGCCCAGCTCAGGGGATTCAGCTTTTTTAAAGTCTTCATGTACTTTAGCCTACACCCAGTGACGGACCCACGAATATGTCTTGGGGGTCCCGAGGCCTCGTAGAGGGGGAGGCAAAGCCTTATGATGTCAAATTTTAAGCTATTATTTGTGTATTTTCATGAAATATGTGGAAAATATGTTAAAAAATCTAAGGCTTGGGGGGGCCCGGTTCGGTTGTTTGTTTTTATTTTTAAAATGTGTCATGTGACACATTATTTAAAAGGTCTTTTAAATACCTTTTTGACAAGGTATGACTCATAGTTGCTGTAAAGTAGTTTTTTAGATATTCCTATTTTTCTTTACCTATGTAGGAGCAAAACTTGGTAATCTTTTAATTTTTAAAATTTATTTTAAAAATAAACTACTGGGCCAAAAATTTTCAAGATTTAATTTGAAGTGACCCAATGGGTAACATTATTTTTAGTTAATACATTTTTTGCACCTTTACAAAGTGCACTTTTCCACTTAAAATCCTCAGAATGAAAAGTAATGGCTAGACATGGCTACGCTCGTGGTACAAAATTTTCGTCTCGGGATAAGAAGTGTCACTTTTATTTAAAGTTTTTAATCCTTGTAGGATTAAAAGTACAAAAATGTAAGGCATTTCCCATGTCAAAAGGTACAAGGTATTTATTTTTTGCCAAAACTCTTGGCAATAATACCAGTAGCCATGTCATAATAAAAAAATAATTTGCACTAATAGGCCGGTCATTAGAGCATAAAAGTTGGTGTGGGGACGATTTTGACATATGTTTACATTGGATGCCTTATAAAAAAATTAAGTTTTTCACCTTGGCGTAGAGGGGCGGCTCTCCCCTTCATCTCGGATTTACTGTGAACAAAAATGATTGTTTAAAAATTACCTTTTTCCGGTACATTCTAGAAAAAAAATAGTTTTAAACAAAAGTCGAAGACAATAAAATTTTCTACAAAAGCCCTTATATACACTTTTTCGACAGACAAATGGTTTTCGAGTTATGAGGCTAAACATTTCGCCGCAATTTTGTATGTTAGCCAATTTTTGTATAAAATAAAGATTAATTAATGGCATATAAAAGGAGACATTACTGAATGGCCTGGGTAGTACCCTTGCCGAGATACAAACCTTGATGTGGTAGCAGTACACTCGTTTTCTATGTATTTCCATAGTGTATGCAAAATAAACCCCTAAATCATTAATATTTGTCATTTTCTCAAAAGGTAAGCATTTTACAGAAAATATGTAATAAAGTTTATTGTAGGAAACTAAATTATCTTTTAAACAATGTATCACTTAGATGGGCCAATTCCACGATTAGCACTTAACTGACATCTAAAAACATTTTAGGAAAAAAACACCCTTTTCAGAAAAAATAAATTGTACTTTTAAACAGCGGACCACAAAGTGGTGTGAAAGCTATTACTCACCCTATTATACCTGAGGGGCGTCCGCATATAAAGGTTATTTTTTTTTTTAATAATTTTTTTTTGTTTTAATTAATTTTCTTAAAAACTAAGCTTTTCAAAAATTTCTGTTTTACTCTATATTGTTGATAATAAAATTATCCTTAAATATATATCTAGTAGTTTCTGTTAACGGAGAAAACTTAAGAAACATACGCATATTTGGTTTTTTTTAATTAAAAAAAAATTATCATGTGTTTTATCAATTTTTTTTTTAAAGCAAGCTCTATCGGCAAAAAGTTTTACTATAGACAATTAAAAGTGTGTATATTTATAACATTAGGGCAACCGTTAATACCCCAGGGGCGTATAAAAACTGAATTGAAAAAAAATCACCAAACATGCGTATATTCCTTGAGTGTTCCCCGATTGCAAAAACCCACTAAATTCATATTGTTTTAAAAATAATTTTATTTTTAATAATACAGAGTAAAACTAAACTTTTCGATAAACTTAGTTTTTAATAACATTTTTCCCAAAAATGCTTGGTTTTCTTGAAACCTAAATTAAACCTAAAAAAAACATTTTTTTTCATGACTTAAAAAATAGCCCCATTTTTGGGATGGCATATTAAGTGGTAACCGTGATATTGAACCATTCAAATGATACACCGTTTAAAAGATAATTTAATTTTCTACAAAAAAGTTGCTTACATATTTTCAGTTAAATGCTTACCTTTTACGAAAATGAGATAAAACCTAATAAGTTCGGTTTATTTTGCATATACTTAGGAAACGGGTGTACCGCTAACACTTCAGAGTTCATATCTCAGCAAGGGTAATAACCAGATTTAGTTAGTCTTTATTTCATATTTTTCTCAAAATTAAGCAGTTTTTAAGATAAAGGCACTAAAAAAGAAAATTGGTCCAATCCAAATCCATATTGGCGGCGAAATGTTTAGCCTCATAACTTGAAAACCATTCGTCTGACGAAAATACGTATACCAACGCTTTTATAGGAACTTTTGTTATCATCTATTTTGTCATCAACTATTATTTTTCTAAAATGCACAGTAACTAAATAAATACCTCAATTTTTTTAGGACTCCAATGTGAACAACATATGTCAATATCGCGACTACACCACGTTTTGCAAGCTAAAATTCTATAATGACTGGACTATAAGTCAGCAGTCAGCAAAAATAATATTTGAATATCTCAACATTATATTATTATTTTTAGCAACTTTGTGGCCGTTTGGATAGAATACAAGAAAACTTGATGCAGCAAACAAATTATCCATGTTAGTAGTATATTAGTTAGTAGGATATTACATTTATTCTTTGTATGGTGAAAGTTATAAACAGTTTTTAAAAAATAATAAAATAATATAATTTCTAAATTTGTTATTAATTTTAAAATTTCTATCGGAGATATCAAACAACCAAAACCAGATCAGATTTCATAAAATACAGATTCAACTTTATTCATTTAGGTAGGGAAATGGGCTGGCTTACGAAATCTTGTAAAACGCTATAAGTAGGATCACTATCGTTTATTTAGTCAAAAACAACTAATACAATACAATATTTATCTAAATTAAGTAAGAAGTTGTAAATATAAGAATAATAACATTATTAAATAATAAAGACAACACAACAGCTGCAAAATAAAAAGATACCATTTACCAAAAGCATAATAATAATACTAAAAATAAAATAATCTGTGACAAAACAAATAAAAAGTCACATACCTACATATGTTTTTTTTACTTTTAAGTTTAAAATAGAGAATAATTAAAAAGTTAATACTTAAAGAAGAAAATAAAATAAAATATCTATTAACACAATATAGCATTTAAAAAAAGTTAAGTATTTTTTACTATAGGAACTCGCCAACTTTTATAATAGTTTGGACTCTATTCGCTTAGAGGCCTTCATGCACTTTTGATGAGGGGTTGAAAGCCCTTACATTTGGGAATACAATTACACTTATTGGACGTCTGTCGAACTTATGCCAAAATACAATATGGCAGCTCAAAAGTGAAAAATAGAAGAATTTTGGTAAATGTACAATTCTTTTTATTTCTTAACCTATTTTTTTTTAAATTTATTTTATTTTATTTGGATTATATTGCATTTTTATAAAAACTATTAATCACTTGCATTTTTAATGTTTTTGTGTCTCAAAAAAAATATATTCCTCAACATCATGTTTTTTTTGTGTTTTTTGCGTTTTATAGAAAAACTGCTGATTTTACAAAAAAAAATCACAAGATACAAAAAAAATTGTTTCCTGACAAGTTGTATCCACAGTTAGAAAATTTTCGAGGTATGCTCAAAAAACTACGAAGTTGGCCTGAGGGTACCCCTAGACACCAAAATTTTACTTTTTCATAAAACTTTCAAGAGGGAAAAAATGCTTTAAGAATTAAAAAATAACGTAAGCTAATTTATAATTTTTTTAGTCTATATTCTGTCAAATATGATATGTCGTCCTACCTACGATTTTGAACCAATGTTTTCCCGACTAATATTTACCTCTATAAACCTAAAAGGAACATCGGTGGAAAGGTAATTTAAAGCTCTACAAAAAACTACTAAACCATTTTTCTCTTAAAATTACAAATTTGGTCAAAAATCTAAAAAACTTCATATCATCATATCACTATCTAGTCGGTTCGTGACCTCTGTTATTTTAACGTGTAAATGCAAATTTGAAATTATTCGACATATGTCAAACTCATGCCAGATACAAGAAACATCTCAAAAATGAAAAAAACAACAATTTTGGAAAATTCATAACTTTGTTATTTGTGAACAGATTTTTTAGATTTTTGACGAAAGCTGTCATTTTAATAGCAAAATGGTTTGGTAGCTTTTTGTAAAGCTTTAAATTACCTTTCCACCAATGTGTCCTTTGGGTTCCTAGATGTTGCCGTAGGGTATAAAAAATAGTCGGGAAGACATTGGTGCAAAATCGTGGGTCGGTCATTATATAAGCCGTCATATTTGACAGAATATAGACTACAAAAAATAAAAACTTAGCTAACGTTATTTAAAATGGTAGAGCCTTTTGCTTTTTGAAGCATTTTTTCCACTTTTGAAACTCATGAAAATGTGAAATTTTGGTGACTACAGGTACACTCTAATTTCGTAGTTTTTTGAGCATAACTCATGGTGAAAATGTGAAAACAACTTTTTAATACACATCTTTTTTGTATCTTGTGATTTTTTAGTAAAATTAGCAGTTTCTCTATAAAACGCAAACAACACGAAAAAAAGACATGATGTTGAGGAATTAATTTTTTTTTTTTAAACAGAAACATTAAAAATGCATGTCATTAATAGTTTTTATAAAAGTGCACTACAATCCAAATAAAACAAAATTTAAATTAAGCAATAAAAAAGTTGTGAATTTTCCAAAATTATCCTGTTCTTCATATTGCTAAGCGAATAGAGTATTAGACAATATGTACTATAGTTAATGAGAGTAACAACACTCTTAGTGTTATGTAACCCTGACGGGGGTGGCTCCCCACTTAAATGTGCCTCTTGACAGTTTTTTGTTAATAACGGGAAAACTCAAATTTAAAAAAAATATATTTTTGAAATCATTTTTCGACAAAACATCCTTTCCAATGATGTACATGGCTATCCCTGGATGCAGTGGGGTACGTTTTTGGGAAAAACAATGTGTGAAGGATAAAAAATACCACAAGAAAAACTAACACTTGTACGACAGTTTTCGAGTTATTAGCAAAAAACTGTTAAGAGGGAACAATCAACCTTGCCAGGGTGGGGGTGGTTTACCCTCTGGAAATGTTCGGGAGAGTATGTTGCTTCTCTAATTCAATGCAGTTTTTAGCTCAAATCTCATATATAAGGCTTGAACGAAAGTAGTAGAGATTTATTGCAATAAAGCCGGGCACAAATTGTGCCGGGCACTATTCTGACAGTTTCCCATTGAAAACTGACAGTTGATCTTTTAAAATTGACATACCAATGTCGAATTTATAAATCTAGTCATTTATTTTCCATTAATAGTGGCGTCACTATTAATTCCGGCTCTTATAATACACAAAGTCCTAATTTTGAAAGAAGATAGCTGTTGTTATAATGGGAAACTGTCAGAATAGTGCCCGGCACAATTTGTACCTGGCTTTATTGTAATAAGTCCCTATTATGTACAAAAAGTAAGAACATAAATAGGCTTACTGGTAATGAGTTTGCTTAGTAGCAAAAAAACTGTACATTTATATACATAAATATATTATTCCCCTCCGAAAAATGTTTGGGGTAGTCTCATGTTTATCCATCCCAAGTGTGTTGCTTCTCTAATTCAACGCAGTTTTTAGCTTAACTCTCATATATAAGGAACTAAAATATTATGTACAAAAAACAATTAAGAGCATAAATATGGTTACTGGTAACGAGTCTGCTTTTTATGGGGTTCGAATCAGTAATGTCACTTTCGTTAATCTTAACAATAAAAACTAAAAAACTCTCACTAGCATTTGAAAAAGAGTCACTGGTTTTTTTTAAAACTCATTACTAAAGGACAGTGTCAGACTGGGACCCTAATGGAGTAGAGTACAAGGGGACCAAGATTTACAAGAGTTTGTCCGACAATTCCAAAAAATAAAGTATTATAAGGCTTTATTCTTTGCTCATTAATAAATACAAAACTAATTATATTATTATAGTCAAAATAGGCATTTTTTTAGAATAACACACATTTAATTCGTAAAAATTGTTTACTTATTTCCAAATAGAGTGTGATATATAATGCCCGAAGTTTTTTACTGCCATCACTTTGAAAAAATATCGCCTTAAATCAGTTTTTTTAACAACTCTTATCTTACACCATATTAAAAACTCTTTGGTGATAAAGAACTTGTATGTACTCTAACTCTTATGACTGTTATGTTATTATCACATTCTATCGATTTTTGAAATATTTTTATTTATTTTACAATATTTGCTGTAGATAGAGCTTATAAACTATATTACAAAAGAGTCCCTTCAGCACGCGATTGGTTAATTAAGACCTTGGTTTTTCACGATTGGTTCTGTTCAAATACTATTGCCTTGTAAAGGCAAATCAATCGCGGCCAACCAAATTATTGATTAACCAATCGCATGCTGGGGGGCGGTCTCCAGATACAAAGTCGCACTTAACTTCGCTGTGGTTAGTATTTAAATTCTATACATAACTATTCTGGTAATGAATTTTTAATTTAATTTTCCTTAAAACTAAAACCTATGTCGGCAAGCATAGTCCTTTACACACTTTAGGGGTCTGTAAACTGATACTATTTTTAAGATTACAAAGGACCCCAATTTAAGGATGGCAATGGAGTGCCCACCATGAATTTGAGTCAAGGTTACGTAATAATATCAGTTTATAATAATAAATAACTTTATTGGCAATATTATTATTTAATACCACTTTGTGATACATTTTTTACAACAAAATTATATTTTTTACAAAAGTGTTTCAGAAAATTTAATAAAACCTATACATTTTTTTATTCTTTGAAATATTATCAATTTAGAGACGCCAATTAAAATAGTGCCAGGTAATCAGAAACTTGGCCTTATTTAAATTAATTGTTTAAAAGATAATTGTGGTTTTTGCAATAAATAAATAAAAATTCGCTCTAAAATGCTTAGTTTTTGAGGAATTTAGGTAAAATCTAATATTGTCTGTTTATTTGGAATATAATATGGTAATACATAAAGGAAATGCGCATATTGCTAACAATTTAGGGTTTGCATCTCTGCAAAGGCACTAGCCAGTCAACTTCTAATAATAAGTATTTTATAGGTAATTCATTCAGTTTTATTTTATGCTTTTAAATATTTTTGCAAAACTATAAAAAACTTAAAACTTTTTCCTATAAATCCTACCGCAATCATTTAAGGCGTCATATTTTTAAGATGGCAGCCGCTCGAGGTCACAAACTTACAGGAGTAGTAAGATTACCAACCTTCTAATCGTGTTTCCAAACTTTCGTATTTTTTGCACTAACACAGTTTTTATATATATCTCTAATAATTGGACTACAAGCCCACTGGTGGTGACATATGTGCAGTGCACTTTTGATCCTTTTATTTTAAAGAATGTTCTCTTTGCGTCTTGTTCTCAATTATATTAATGAAAAAGTTTAATACACCAACCTTATAGCTTTTTTATGTCTTAAAGGATTGGAATGCAAGTTAGGAACATGCTTATAGCCCTCTGGTGTTGTTGATTCATAAATTGTGTACTTCTGGTCCTCTGATTTTAAAGAATGTAGTCTTTGGGTCTTAAAGTTGCTTCTCTAAAAAAATATCACAAACTGAGAGAGTTATACACTTGTTTATACACAAAATATTGACACCTTTTCTTCATTTTCAACATCAAATAATTATTTTTTACAAATTAAATTATATTTATCTCTCTTTTTTGATTTTAGATTTTAGAAAAGCACGGATCACCTTAACAAAGGTGATCTGTGATAAAAGTTTTTGGTGAAACAAAATTGTCTTCAATTATTTGTGATTTTTTTGTATACAGGGTGTCCCATAACTTAGGGGCTATAGGCCAACAGGTGATAGAGGAGGTCATGTCTGATAAAAAAGTTCCTATAATGCATGGGTCAAAACTCTTTCTTTGTCGAGATAAAGAGCATCAAAGTTGGCGATTTTTTTAATAACGTTTTAAAAAAACGCAGTAAAAATATGAAATTGGGCAAAGTGTTGTAATAGAACAAGAGCAATAAATTGAAATAAAAATTATTTTGAAAAAAATTAGTCGGTCAATTTTTTTCAGAAAAAACAATTTTTTTGGTATAAACTTTTATAAATGCCATATTAAAACAATATTTTTTTATATTTTTTGTTAATAAAAACAAGTCTCTAGCAAGATATAATAATAAAATTTTATTTATATTTTTTAAAAGAAAGAGTAAGCAAAAAATTTTTTTTAAAATATTATTTTTTCTATGTTTTTGGAGGTTATTTTGACAGCCCTGTATCTCCTCAACTTGTAATTTTATCAAAAAAGGAATACCACATTTTTGAATATCAATTAGCCGGGTATTCAGCTGGCTATGACAGATTTTCTTTTTTTTGTAAAACACTTTTCCCGCCCACTCCTCTAACTTTAAACATCCTATATCTTAAAAGATGTGTGTTGACACCCATGTTATATAAACTTTTGTCTCGTAAATAACCTCCTCTATGACCTGCTGCACTATGGCCCTTAAGTTATGGGACACCCTGTATAATTTAAATCGCGTGTTTTAGCTTATTCTGGGGGGGGGGTTGTCAGATTAGTACTAAGTTATAGGTTAGAGACTCTTGTAATTTTATAAAAATTTTGGTGAAACAAAATTATCTTCAATATTTTGTGATTTTTTTTGCTGTAAATACTGTAAATCATGTGTTTTGGTTTATTCTGCTAGACTATCAGGGGGGTTTGGGGTAAGGACACTCATTGTAAAGGTAAGCTTTATAGGAAACGATTTTCTATTTTTTGTTTAATATTTTTGACATGTTTTCCTCAGTTTCACATTGGCAGCACAGTTTTATTTTAAAGATGTTGTTTTACACAGTACAAAGGTGTCTAAACTATACAGGGTGTTTTAAAATTCAATAACATAATTTTAATCTTAATTTCCTTGAGTGATTTCAAGACAAAAAGTTCGTATAAACATAGGTCCACAAACGCTTAGTTTTCAAGATACAGAGTGTTAAAATTTTGTTTTTTATAGCTCTTACAGTTTTTAAGATATTTAGCTCAAATTTGGCACGTATATTTACTTATAGGTACTACAATATTAGGCATGCCAAATAAGTTTTAATTAATTTTATTTTGATATACTTGTGATGCCATACTGGCACATTTTTTATTTTATAATAGCAGCCTTTGATGAAACAGCAACTTTCTCTAAAACAGTTAAAGATGCAAAAAAATTGCAGAAAACAAAAAAGTTTGCAAATAAAACAAGGCTTTTATTTCTTGTCTTAACTACCTAGTTCTGCCTACCAGTGGCTTACAAGGAAAAGAAATCTGGGGAAAAGGCGACATGAGCCCTGAAAAATATCACTCTATAGATTTTTACTATTTTATGGCATGTCTGATAGTGTAGTGTCTATAGCTTAATACACATGCCAAATTTGAAATATCTCAAAAACTGCAAGAAACTATAAACGTGAAATTATATAAAAAACTAAACTTTAACACCCTGTATCTCGAAAATAAGGTGTTTGAGGACCTATGTTTATATGTGTTTGCACAATATGAAAATTTTGTCTTGAAATCACTTAAGGAATTGAACATTAAAATTATGATACTGAATTTTGAAACACCCTATATATATTTGTTTTTAAAAATAAAAAGATATGCTTCAAACTATCTTGAAACTCTGTTATTATTAAATAGATCTTTAGACTGTGATTTAACCACATTTTTAAAATAAGAACGAGCCAGCAACCAACCAACCAATTTGAACCGAGGAAAACATTTCAAAAATAATAACCAAATAATATAAATTCATTGTCAGGCTTCGCTTATAAAGCTTGCTTTACGATAAGTGACCTTTGGGGACCAGATTATTAGCTCACACTACTACTATAAGTAGTGTGAGCTATGGTGATCCTAATTTTTTCGAGAAAAAAAAAGTTGCTCCGATTTCAAAAATTTTTATATATCTTTGTAAATTATATTAACGTTTCCTAAATAATTTTTCAGCGATGTTAGTTCCTTCGATAGACAGCAAGCTTTAAAATGAACTCGCTCAGGGTTTGTAAGAAAATTACTACCGACTTTTTTTATCCCAACTTACTGGTTTCTTGATGTTTTCTTCCCTGGGTAGTCCTACCTCCTCGTCTTTGGTTGATGGCGTAATCACAGATCACATCGTGGCGTAATCGTAAGAATCACTCTGTAGTATATTGAATTGAATTGAATGGTTTGAGTTATTTTGAGCACACAATTAAAGAAGACGTAGGTATTCTTAAAATGTTTTCAGTCGAGCAGAAAAATTTGTACTTATAAAGTATTTTTATATGCACTTTTTCGGGATCGCTGCGTCGCGCTCAGTTGAGACAAAAAAAAGGCTTGTTTTTTGCGCGGTCGAATGAAATTAGAAAGCAATAGAATCGAAGAAACTAAATGATTGATTGATTCAAAGAAATTAGAATTAAAATTATAATTATTAATTTATTATTTAAATTTTGGGACGACACAATTTTTATATACAGTGGTGTACGGACCATTTGCCGCCCACCAAAATGCACTGCATTTTAGAGATTGTGTTCAATTGGTAATGGGCATAACTTAACAGCTGGTCTTTTAAAAACACCATCCCCTGTTCTAACCGTTGCTACCCGAACAATTCCGTCAGAACACGGAAAAGTTTCAATAATGCGTCCCATTGGCCAGTTTAAAGGAGACACATTATCTTGTTTGATCACAACCAGAGTACCAGGCTTAAGACCTGGAGAAGACTTGTGCCATTTAACTTTCTGATGTAAAGTATGAAGGTACTCTTCGGACCAGCGAGTCCAAAAATGTTGGTGAATTTTTGTTAAAATTTGCCAACGAGAAAGTCGATTGACGGGAATTGATTCGTAACTAGGCTCTATGGGAGCTGCTAGAGACTCCATAGTCAAAAAATGAACCGGTGTGAGAGCTCCAAAATCATTTGGATCGTTGCTAATTGGAGTTAGAGGTCGAGAGTTGATAATTGCTTCGATTTGAGTAAAAACTGTGTAGAGTTCTTCATAGCTCAGAACTTGATCTCCGAGAACACGAACTAAATGTGTTTTTACAGATTTGATATTAGATTCCCAAAGTCCTCCAAAGTGTGGAGCTGAGGGAGGATTGAAATGCCAAGTTATACTTTCCTTGGCAGCGGCTTCAGAAGCATATTGATTTAACATTTTATAGGCTTTTACAAAATTTGTACCATTATCTGAGTAAATAGCTTCCACACGGCCACGTCTACTAATAAACCGTTTAAAAGCAGCCAGAAAAGCATTAGCAGTAAGATCTGAAACGAGTTCTAAGTGGACTGCCTTGACAGAAAAACAGATAAATAGACATAAATAGGATTTGAGTTTGATAGTACCTCGAGCTCTGGACATAACGATATCGAACGGGCCAGCATAATCTACGCCAACATGAAGAAAGGGTTTGTAAACAGAAACTCGGTTTAATGGTAAATTACCCATGACAGGAACGGTTGAGATAGGTTTTGTTTTCCAACATCTCACACATTGAGCTAACACTCTTCGAATAGAACGTTTAGCATCGTATATCCAGTAACGTTGGAGAATTAGAAAATGAGTGGTTTGTACTCCAGCATGCAAGTACTTCAAATGTGTTGCTTCGATTATTCGATTAGTCAAGATACAACGACTCGGAAGTAAAGCTGGAAATTTACTTGAAAAGGAAATAGAAGCATTCTTGAGTCGACTTCCCACTCTTAATATTTTTTGATGATCAAAAAACAAGGAAAGTTTAAGTAAAGCTTTTGGAACTATTTTATTTTGCTGAATAAGTTCTATCTCTTTTGAAAAATAGAGGGATTGAGTATGTTTTACAAATTGCAAAGTTGAGTTGTATAATTCAAATGAAGATAAATTCCCAGAAAATTTATGTTTTTTGAGTTTTTGAGAACGACAATTATTGATAAATCGTAGAACGTAAGCAAGAATGCGGGTAGATTCGTCTAAAGAAGACTTATCTTGAATAAGAGAGTCGAGAATGTTAGGAACGGTGGTAGCAGAATTCACTTGAACTACAGGACGCTGTTCTAGAGAAACTTCGCTGGTTTCGCAAAATGAAATAGGTTCTAAAGGTGGAAAATTAGGATCAGTTAAAACTGGTGCCGCCCACCATAAGGAACAGTTTACTAAATCGGAGGGTAGCATTCCTCGCGAACCTACATCAGCAGGATTTTGTTTAGATGGAGCATAAAACCAGGAAGAGGCAGGTATTTTGTCCTGTATTAAAGAAACCCGATTGCTCACATAAGTGCGCCACTCATGAGGTGAAGAATTAATCCACCTGAGAGTCACCATGGAGTCAGTATAACAATATATTTTATCTAATGGAAGTTTGTTTAGAAAGCAGTTTGAAACAAAAGAAGCTAATCGAGCGCAGAGAACTGCTGCATTAAGTTCAAGTCGAGGAAGAGATACGGTTTTTAGTGGAGCTACTTTGGCTTTAGAACAAATAAACTTTACAGCAATTTCTCCAGAATTGAGAAAACATCGACAATATAACACACTACAATATCCTTTCTCACTTGCATCTCCAAAGCAATAAAGTTCAATACGGTTAGTTGAGCTAGGAACAATAAGTCGAGGCAATTGAAATTCTTGAAAGCACGATACGTCTTTAATATATTTCGTCCAGAGTTGGACGATTTCTTGAGGAGGCGGGGAGTCCCAAGATAACTTTAGCTTCCACAATTGTTGAATTAAATGTTTAATGAGAAAAGTAGAAGGGGAAATAATTCCCAGCGGATCAAAAATTTGAGCAAGGCTTGATAAAAGATTCCGCTTAGTACAAGGTTTATCAGGAAATTTGACGAAAAATCGAAAAGAGTCAGAAGAAGCACTCCATTCCAAACCTAGTACTTTTAGAGAGGAATCTGTATTAGAATCGGAGTCAAAATTGAGAGAATTTATCGATACTTCCGATGGAGAAAGCTGAGTTAGAAGCTGTGGGCAGTTACTGGACCATTTTTGGAGTTCAAAGCCTCCTTTTCTTAGCAAATCAACAAGTTGTTGTTGTAACATCTGCGCAGACTCAAAGGAAGAGCTTCCAGTAACTATATCATCAACATAGGTTGAATTGCGTAAAGCTTCAGCAGCTAAAGGATATGTAGGACCCTCTTCTTCTGCTAGTTGATGAAGAACTCGAATAGCAAGGTATGGAGAGGAAGTTAGACCATAAACAAGTCGTTTTATTCGATATTCTTGAATTGGTTCTGAGGTAGAAAATCTCCATAAGATTTTTTGGTAATTTTGGTGGTCGGAATGAACAATTAATTGTCTAAACATTTTTGAGATATCTGCTGTAAGAGTATAGGTGTAAGTTCGAAAATTGAGTAAAATTGTGAAAATATCATTTTGAAGTTTAGGACCAGAATACAATTTTGAATTTAGAGAGGGTTGATTGGGTAAATGTGCAGAGCCATTAAAAACTACGCGTAATTTAGTTGTTAAACTTTCTGGTCTCATAACGCAGTGATGTGGTAAATAAAATGAATTGAGTTTTACATCATTAGATAACTCCATGTGATCGAGATCGAGAAATTCTTGAATAAAATCACAATATTGAGAAAAAAGTTGAGGCTGTTTATGCAGTGAACGTTCCAGTGAATAAAATCGATTTAATGCTAGAGATCGTATCCCGGGAAAGCAAGGATTAGAATCATCCCTAAAGGGCAATTTGATAATAAATCTCCCAGTTTCGTCCCTTTGAAAACTTTCCTGAAATATCTTTTCACATTTTTGATCATCTGGAGATAGACACATGACTTTAGGAACATCTTCTATCTGCCAAAATCGTTCAATTTGAGCATCCAAAGAAACAGAATCTTCGATATGACAGAACATAGCAGAAATTGCTTGAGGGGCTCTTGTTGAGACTTTGCCCATTAAAACATAACCAAATACTGTATTAATTGCATCAGGTTGATCTGGACCGCCTCGGATATGTCCATCCAGTAAAAGTTTACCATAAATATCAGCACCTAATAAGATATCAACCTGACCAGGGCTGTGAAACTCTTCGTCAGCCAATCGAATATTAGCTAAGTGACACCAGGTGTCAGTAGAGAGCTCATAGGGAGGCAAACTTTCGCTGACTTTGGACACGACAAGAGCATCGACTGTAAAAACTGGATTAGTCCTTTGAAAAGGGCGGAGAGACAAAGTAACTTCTTGATCCACAAAAGTTTGCATTGTGCCTAGACCAGACAATTGAACTGAAGTAGAGAAGGGTTTAAGTCCTAAACGATTGAGACATTTTGAGGTTATAATAGACGTCATACTCCCAGTATCTAAAAGGCAGCGCAGAGGTTGATAGGTCCCTTTGCTATCTAAAACTTCGATACGGGCGGTAGAAAGTAACGTACTTTTTTTGACATTGGTAAAACCAGTAAAAAGTGGGTCAGTAGATGGATTGTTAGGATGTTGATTCGATTCAGAAACGTCATTGCGGTTTTGACGCGTAGAAAAGCACAAATATGTATGATGCAAGGATTCACATTTGTGACATTTAGAGGTAGATTGACACAAGGAAGTTTTATGAGCTTTGGATAAACAGTTGATGCATAACTTTTTTACCTTAGCTAGCTGAAAGCGATCGTGAGGAGTTTTTGATAAGAACTCTTGACATTTAAAAATATTATGCGAACCTGAGTTGCAAATTGAGCAAGTTAAGTTATTTTGTTGAGGAGGGGTTGAAGTGAAGGCTTCTTGACCTTGAGATTGCGTCTGAGCCATATAAGTATTTAAAACCGGACTTTGTTTAGATAAAGTTTGGTTTTTAAAATGAGTTGGTTTTGAAAATTGAGGTTTTGGTTTATAGGTAGGAGAGACCTGAATGTTATCTAAAGCCATACAATTTTTATGTAGAAAATCCGTGAGAACTTTTAAAGATGGGATATTATTTGAGTCCTCATAAAAAAGTTCAAAACGAGTGACTATAGAAACAGGTAAGCGTTTGAGAATCATTTGTACCAGAATAAAATCCCAATATTGAGTAGGCAAGCCGACATTAGTTAAAGCAGCAATATTTTTTGAAAAAGTATCCAATAAATTTCTCACAGCTGTGGGATTATCTGTAGATACACTTGGTGCATTTTCCAAATTTTTCCATAAATTCGTTGCCAATGAACGGGGATTGATAAATCGGTTGCGCAGAGTTGCATAGGCTATGTCATAATTATCATCAGATAATAGTAAATTGTCGATTACCGATAATGCAGAACCAGTAACATGAGATTTTAAAGTCGAAAACTTCAAATTGTTTGGAATATTTTTATTTGTTTGCACTAATGCATCAAAAATATCGATAAAGGATTGAAATGATTCAATATTTCCTTTAAAAATAGGTATTTCAAAATCTAGTTTTGGTTGGAAAAAATGTTGAGATTGAGTAGAGGATAGATTAGCTTGAAAATTGTGATTTAAATTCAATGTTTCTGTTGGTAATTTAAAAAAGTATGCTTTGCATTGATAATACATTAAGTCGAATAGTTTGCAGACATTATCTTCAGTGTTAAAGGCCTTATCATCTTCAGAAATCAAAATGACAACCTGGTTGTGATATTCATAAAATTTTTCATAAATAGGTTGGACGCTCAAATACATGCATCTGAAAACTGGAATCTGGCTTTCATCGCCCTGGTTAACTTTACTTGCTGTAACATGAATTTCTTTAAGTTTTTGAAACTCCGTTTGGCGTAAATTTTGAATTTGTTTAAGTTCGTCAGCCATGGCTTATTCGTAAAAATCAAGACCAATTAAGAATTTGAGAAAAAATTTTAAAATTTGAGAAAATTAAAAAATTACAAAATCGAGTTTTCAAAGAAATCGTTGCAAATTGAGAATCAAAAAAAAATTAAAAATTGAGAGTCGCAAGATTAGAAAATAATATTTCAAAAAAAATTATAAGTATGGACGGCTTCGAGTAGTAATCCAAAACGAATTGAGAATTTGAAAAAATCAAAATTGGGAAAATCGCAAAATTAGAAAATTGAATTTCTAAAAAAAAATTACAAGTATGGACGATCTCGAGTAGGAATCCAAAACAAATTGAGAATTTAAAAAAATCGAAATTGAGAAAATTGCAAAATTAGAAAAAAATTATTTTCTAAAAAAGTTACAAGTATGGACGGCTTCAAGTAGCAATCCAAAACAAATTGAGAATTTAAAAAAATCGAAATTGAGAAAATTGCAAAATTAGAAAAAAATTATTTTCTAAAAAAGTTACAAGTATGGACGGCTTCGAGTAGCAATCCAAAACAAATTGAGAATTAAAAAAAAACAAAAATTGAGAAAATCGCAAAATTGAATTTTCAAAAAAAATGTTGCAAGTATGGACGCTTAGAGTAGCAATCCAAAAAAACCAACTATTTTGAAAATTCAAAGTGTATACCAATTTACTATACTAAGTATATGGTTATACCCATATCCAATAAAAAACACCTTTGCTAAAAAACTGTGCACTAAAATCAACAAAAAATTGTGTTCGCCTGAGACAAAATAATATCGTCACTTTTAGAAAAATACCTACTTGGAATTTTATATTAAAATAATAAAACAAATAAAATTATTATTTTTCTTTTTTTTAAAGTAAATTGAGTTGAGGTTTTTTACTTGAGTAGGTAATACTTCCAAATATCGAAAAGATATCGATATATCGATATTGATGTCGATCCAAAATATCGATAAAAATTGAAGAAGAAAATATTGAGAGTATCGAAAGATACTACTTCGATCAAAAAAATTTCGAGAAATTAAATATCGAAAACTATCGATTAATATTTTCTTACTTAAAAAACCCTATGAATAATTTTTCAGCGATGTTAGTTCCTTCGATAGACAGCAAGCTTTAAAATGAACTCGCTCAGGGTTTGTAAGAAAATTACTACGGCCTTTTTTTATCCGAACTTACCGGTTTCTTGATGTTTTCTTCCCTGGGTAGGCCTACCTCCTCGTCTTTGGTTGATGGCGTAATCACAGATCACCTCGTGGCGTAATCGTAAGAATCACTCTGTAGTATATTGAATTGAATTGAATGGTTTGAGTTATTTTGAGCACACAATTAAAAAATAAGAAGACGTAGGTATTCTTAAAATGTTTTCAGTCGAGCAGAAAAATTTGTACTTATAAAGTATTTTTATATGCACTTTTTCGGGATCGCTGCGTCGCGCTCAGTTGAGACAAAAAAAAGGCTTGTTTTTTGCGCGGTCGAATGAAATTAGAAAGCAATAGAATCGAAGAAACTAAATGATTGATTGATTCAAAGAAATTAGAATTAAAATTATAATTATTAATTTATTATTTAAATTTTGGGACGACACAATTTTTTTATACAGTGGTGTACGGACCATCTTTGCGTTTCAGATGATTTTGAAACTTTTTTGTTTTGCTGTCTGTCTGTCTGTCTGTCTGTATGTCTGTCTGTATGTCTGTCTGTATGTCTGTCTGTAACGACCAACCCGCATAACTCAAAAGCCGCTTGTCCGATTTTAATGAAATTTGGTACCTAAGTTGGGTCTTGGGCCGGATGGTCCCATTTAAAAATGAACAAAATCCACCGAACGCAAGCCAAATAAAAGGGTGGGGGTAGATTCCAAAAATTAGAGTTTATGTGAAAATATGGCGTGTGTGATATCAAACGAAAGGTAATTAAGTCTGGAGTTTAAAAAAAATTAATTTTAGTTTATTTTAAAAAAAAGGGTGGGGGTAGATGTCAAAAATTAGAGTTTAAGTGAAAATATGGCGTGTGTGATATCAAACGAAAGGTAATTGAGTCTAGAGTTAAACAAAATACATTTTAGTTTTTTTCAAAAGGGTGGGGTGTAGATTAAAAAAAAATGAGTTTAAGTCAAAACATGGCTTGTGTGGTATCAAACGAAAGGTAATTGAGTCTGGAGTTGAATAAAATATATTTCAGTTTTTGATTATATTAGCTCACACTATAACTATAGTACCTAGTGGGAGCTTAGGTGCCCATAGATTGGCAGAGTATTTTTAAATTATATCTTTGACACTCTTTTTTTTTTGATTTTATAGTAATTTTTAGCCCGAGGCCTCTGGGGGGGGGGGGGGCCTGAAGCCACATGATGTCATATTTTAAGCAATTTTTTGTGTTTAGGCTAGCCCCCCACTGTGTGCACCCATGTAAACATCATGAAATACCTAACACTGTTTGTTAGGCTGGCCAGCAAGCTAGCTTCCCGGGGGCAGAAAAAGTTATATTTTATTTGCACAACACAAAATAAAAAGTGCACTCTGTTACACAAAATAATACATACCTGTCTTTTTTCATCACATCTTGCAATGAGTGGTCCTCATTTAAAATCACTGCAAAAACTGAATCACTGTCAAGGTTAACTCTGTTTTATAATCTGCATAAGGAACTTCTACATTACTTTTACAGCCTTTAATGAGATAATTAGCCAAACACAACGTATTTCTTATAAAAATTTAAGAAAAAACAGTTATATCAAAATAAATAAATATAACCCCCTTAGAGAAAATAATATAACCCCATAAATCTGACGTCTCGTAAAAGTTTCTTACTAAAATAATCCCATGGCTGTTTTAAACTCATGTGCACCCGCCCCACTACATTGAATTAAAAAGAGAGAGTAAATAGCTGGATGATAATGTGTGAGTTTCGTAAATAAAACGAATCAACCACTGTTCAGTCACTGATGTCATGGTTGTTTTAGATTATTATGCGCCCTTACTAGTACATTACTTTAAAAAAAGACAGTAAATAATCGGATGATAATGTGTGACTTCAGTCAATGAAACTATTGGTACGTTCGAGAATCATATTTTGTGTCGATTTTGTATCGGGGTGCTCGTTACGTCATCGGGGTGCTGGCCTACGTCACAGTCAGCGTCTTATTATATAATAACCCATAATTAATTAATTTAATATTAAATAAGAATGATCCTTATAATAAATATACAGTATATTAATAATTAAACTCACATATATTTTTAAATACCAACAATATATTAGTGCTTAATGTAGCTTTTTTTTAAATATTACCAGACGATTTTGTTTTTATTAACAAATATTTGTTTCAATTGTTGAAATTTCTGAATTGCTACCTGTAAACAAATATCTAATAAGCCAAATATGGGCAACGCATTCGGCAACAGTTACAAATTGTTTGTTATTGTTACAAAATTCTTCTCTCAGTGTACATTGAAAGCCACCATATTTAAAATGGCCTCCAAAATAAAAATGGAAGCTCCTACGTTTGTTTTGTTGTCAAAATTGGATTTGGGAAGTCGAAATACCTATAAACCGATATACCATAAGCTTCAATACCCAAAAGCAAAACGGCAACATGTGTGATATTTTTATCACAAGAAATAGATATCTCGACCCAAAATTAGTCAAAATCGAGGTATCACAAGTTATAGTTGGGTGCCTGGTTTAGATTTAGCTAGTAAGCTTTATTTAAAGTCAAAGAATATTCCTAATGTGTTTTTTGTAAAAAATAAGTCGTTTTAAAAAATGAATTCGCCCATTTTGAAAAAATGGCGGAAACTTCCCATTCTATGGGGGAATTTTTTGTGACTCGACTTAAATCGCTTAGAATTGTCCTAAGAACTAGTGTACCAAATTTCATGCTTTTATACCTAATAGCCACATAGTTTCCGTTATCCTCCGGGCTATTATTACTAAACCGGATGTCGGACACAATAATACTTGATTCTTCAAAATGGCGTGTTTATTCTTATTTTTCAAGAATAATTTAGTTTTTTTTAAATTCATAAAAAAGCACTACTTTTCTCCCGCTTAACAAGGTACCTAGTAATAAAATCAGTAAGGTGGTTCTTACAAAATCGCATTTAGTTTTAACTATTGTTTTACAAATTAAACGATTGCATTGCCAATTCTGCCTGCATTCGTTTCTTTATAATTTCATTATTACTGGACCGATTTTAGTGAAACAAAAAACACTATGGTCAAAGATCAGTGCATTTTTTTTATTTCATTAAAATCAGTACAGTAATAATAAATTTATAAAGAAATGAATGCAGACAGGACTGGCAATGCAACCGTATAATTTGTAAAGCAATGGTTAAAACAAAATCAGATTTTCTGAGAACCTATACCCATTTCATTAATTTTTACTTCTTTATGCGGGAGAAA
The DNA here is from genome assembly GCA_963576565.1 of Aspidapion aeneum. NCBI lineage: Eukaryota > Metazoa > Arthropoda > Insecta > Coleoptera > Brentidae > Aspidapion > Aspidapion aeneum. The sequence goes on from OY755046.1 coordinate 17,369,706, forward strand.
AGTAGTGTTCTTCTATAAGTTAAAAAAAAACTAAAACATTTTCAGAAAATAAGAACAAACGTGCCTGTTTGAAGGCTCAAGTATAATTCTGTCCGATATCTAAACGTTTAAGATGGCGGCAAATTTCGATTAAATTCTTTAAAGAGTAATCAATTCTCACCATGATTTTTTTTATTTTACTTAGATCGGTTTAGCAATCATGAGTTTATAAGGAAATTAATGCAGACAGGACTGCCAATACAATCGTATAATCTGTAAAATAATGACTGAAACAAAAACGGATTCTTTGAGAACCATCACATCGATTTGACTAATTTGTAGCTCGTTGTGCGGGGGCAAAGTAGTGCTTTTCTATAAATTAAAAAAAAGCTAAAAAATTTTCAGAAAATAAGAGTAAACACGTCATTTTGAAGAATCAAGTAAGAATCTGTCCGCCATCTTTCATTTTATTATGACGATAAATTTTGATCATGATCTTTAAGTTGCAATCATGATCAAAAATTTTTTTATTTCATCAAAATCGGTTCAGTAGTAATTAATTTATAAAGAAATAAATGCAGACATTATTGGCAAGGGAATCGTATAATAATCAAAATAATGGTTGAAACAAAAATATTTTTTTAGAACGAATGACCGATTTTGCTTATTCATACCTCGATATGCGTGGCAAGAGTGCAGCTTATTGACTTATTTAAAAATGTAATTAAAACGTGTTCGCAACACAAGAATAGACGAGCATCTTTGAAGGGTACAATTTAATTTCGTCCGCCATCTTGGATTTTAGGACGGATGATAAAAAAATATATTTAGTCAAAACTCTGATTATTAATATGCCAAGTGCAGTTTGTCCCATTAAAATAGATAGTATAGTTCAAAAGTTATAATGAAAAAAAATTGTCCGGTTTTTTTTGGCCCACCTGATATATTATACCGGGGGTGGCGTACCAGTGTGTAATCTCTGACAGCTTTAATTCGGTATGGCGTTGTGTTATTGCCATCAAATAAAGAATAAAAATGCCTCTAAAACACAAAAGCCTTAATTTAATATTAATACCAAAAATCGCCATTCCAACAGCAAACAAATATATTTTATCTTCTTATCTTTACTGCAAGAAAGTAATTCTCAACCGATTAGAAACACGAATTTGAAATAAATAAAAACACAATAAAATAGTTTAGTCTCTAGTGGAGGTCCCTTTTTTTCAATAGCACTCTACAATCGTGTGGGCATTAAAAAACTTAAATTTCTAAAATTGCATCGTTTAACTCTTCAGCATTTTGTGGTCTACAGTTGCTTTGGAAAATAATTTTGACAAGTTGGCCTCATATATTTTCTATTGGGTTTGTTGGATGCCCAAACAAGAGTTTCAATATTATTGTTTTGAAACGACTGGCGAACAACATCAGCAGTGTGCATAGGACAGTTGTCCTGCTGATAATCGAAGTCGTTAGTTTTATAAAACATCTGCACCGATGGTAACATAACATCTCAACATATCGTTCACTGCTGAATCTTTCTTCGATTTTCCAAAACACACTCAAGCCTCTAGCGCTAAACCAACCCCACATATCCACAGAAAAATGTCCAGCTTTCTTAATTTGGTTCTTGTATTCTGGATTAGTTCTAGAATTTAATGACCGATACACTAAAATTCTTCTGCTGCCCGAAGATGACTGAAATATATTTTCATCTGTGAAAACCACCCTCTCACAGAAGTCATGATCATAAAAAACATTATTTAGTACAAAAATAACATTTTGCCTGTTCATGTTCTTTCATTAAAAAAGGTTTTTTAGCCACAACTTGACAGGAAATTTCAGATATTTTGTTAATAGTTGATAAGGAACCTGGAAACATCGCCAGTTATTTTATAGAGTGGTTTATTCAAGACCTTATTGGCTGATTAAATTTTATCTTTTTTTTATGTGTATTTTGACTTTTAATAACTAATTTAATATATTGACATTTGTAAATGCTAAATGCGTTAATAAAATTTTGAATTTGAATTTTCAATTTTGAACATCGCCATATTTGCTGCTTTAACCAAGGTTTCAAAATTATTTTGTTGAGGTGGGTCTATAAGCCTTTCATCTTGTAACTCGGGACTTACAGTCTTTCGTCCTGATCCATTTTTTCTATCTGTCGAATCACAAAATGAGTGTCCGCTCTCCTTATAGACCAGCCGCCTTGCATAACTCAAGGGATAATTTGTACTTTGGTAAATTTGCGGAATTTTTGACTTTATAAGTTATTGTTAAAATCAGTTTGACGCATATACCAGGTTTTGAAACCTTTTGGAGAGTAAATTATGTAGGTATTTAGTTCCCCACTTTTTGCTGTAAAAATGATTTTAAAGATCTTGCAAGTAATAAAATGTTAATTAAGGAACATACCTCTACTACTTGTGTTGCACTATTATATTCCATATTCTTTTCAAACTGCACTGCGGAAACGTTTAAAAGTGCCAAAACAGTATCAGTGAACCATGAGTGGCGCACTAACTTTTTCAAAAAAATTCGCTAATAAAAACTGGTAAAACATTATAACCTTTAAAAAATATATGAACATATGTTTTTACAAAAGCTTATTTTTGCCAAAATTTTAAGCTTGGTTACTTACCATTGTTTGAAAAATCGCGCTATGGAAAATACTTATATTAATAAAAACTCGCAAAAGCATTTTTTATTTATTTATTTATTTAAAAAAAATGTACTTTTATTTCTTACAACAAGAAGCAATTGAGTATAAGTAAACACGCAAGCTAAGTCTTCCAATTGTTAGTAATTGGGTTCGTCAAATTTGATTTGTTTTACTGGTTTGGCAAGACCTTAATGATTCATCGAATTAGATATCCAGTTATTAGGGATTATAGAACTACACGTAACTACAGGGTGACCCCTCTTTTATTTATTTAAAGAAATCAACTGACAAAACAAAATTTCAGCTCTCTCACTTTTAATTCTTTGAGATCAAGTTGGTATTTTTTATGGAATAACATTTTTGTAGTCATTTTGATTTTTGATGAATAGGTACTTAATATTTTCATATTTTTTAAATAATAATTTTTTATATTTTTATTTATTGATTACCCAGCCCTGTATCTTTAACTGATTTAATATTTCCGTGATATAAAAATATGTTTGAAAAAATCATAATTCGAAAACCAAAGCAGATAGCGAAACGATGCTTTTAAAGTTAGATTAAAAATTATGTTGTCAACGAAATTTGTTATAAAGTCAAAGTCCGTCAGAGTAGCAGTTTTTGAGATACATAACAAAAAGGTGTTAAAAATATCATATTTTGATGAACTACAGCTCAGCAATCAAATATCGAGTCTTTATTTTATTTAAGAAACAAAACTTTAGCTAGGTATTACGCCACTACTAAGGATTTTTTTAAATTGGGAAACCAGTGCTTTCTCTTAGAAAAAGAAAAATTACTAATTGGCTAATGGTTTATAAGAAAAATAAATATTTGCCTAACAAAATTTAAATAGGCGGTATTAGTAAAAAATAAATTGGGCCGGGATTATAAAAAGGTATTCTTTAAAACATCAGCTGTCATTTTGATAGTTTTGACACAGCTTTTTAAATTATGCAAACTATAGCTTATGAGGAATCTTGTGAGTGGTAATTAGTCCTAGTCCATGTCATAAAATACATTTTTTAGTGTCATAATTAATGGCAGTTGATTGGTAGTTATGGTGGCTGTAGTAGTTTTTGTTTTATTTTTACGTTGTTTTACCCGAGAAGAACGATCACATTTTACCGTGAATAATTTTATACTATACAATTAAAGACTTAAAAATCTATGCAACAAAATGGTGTAGTGTTTAAACTTTTTGGTTAAAAATGATAAAATTTGATATATTTAGCAAGATATTTCGTAATGCTTTCCAAAATTCTGGACCACTATGTGCCGTGTACTTTACGTTTCTAGTTTTTCCAGCTACTGCGATATATATTTTGTAAAGAGTTGGAGAGATACCATATCCCTGTCTTAAGCTTTTAGTTACCTGGAATTCTTTTGAAAGTCGATTTCCAATTTTAATTTTAGATTTTGACCCTTTATATAGTTCTTTTATCGCTTTTATGAATGTATGTTTGATATTAGTTTGCTCTAACACTGTACATTTTTTTTTACGTAACATGAGTCTGTATTTTTCTGGCACTCTTTTTCTCAATTATTTGTTTAAGATAAAAATCATTATCACTACATGATCTGCCTGCACGAAACCCACTTTGCTCTTCTTCTTCTTGTTCATCAAAATTATTTTCTATTAGATCTCTAGGAATCCTACCGTACAATCTAATTAGAGTAATGGTTACTGAAATTCCTCTGTAATTGTTGCAATCCAACTTGTTTCCTTTTTTAGGTATTGAGGATATTAATGCTATTTTCCAATCATCGGGTACTGGATGTCCGTTTATGCATTGATGGATAATATATGTGAGATTTTCAATTAGTTTCTCTGATTCAAACTTGAGTATCAGTGTATATTCCCCAGGTCCGCTGGCTTTTCAGGATTTAAGCTTTTGAATACTATTCTTTATCATTTCTTTTTCGATAATTACTTCCTTCCCATGAATTACTATGTCTCTCCTCGGAGAGGCTGACAGATATTCGGGTCTCGTTTCCTGCAGCAGTCCCGTGTAGTTTTCTGCCCATTGTTCTGGTTTGATGATCTGAATGTTTACTTTTCCTTTTGTTGCGTTTTTTACCGTAGAAATAAATTTTTATACTCAAACTCTGCCTACCTCCTACGTGTGTATTTATATCATTTTGCGCTCGGGCATTTAATTTTTTTCCGTGCGTATTAAATTTCCTAGCTGTCTTCTAGTTTCCCTGTAGATCTCTAGGTCTCTTTGCTCTGTACTACTGATCCATTTTTAGTATGTGCGTTTTTTCTCCTTAACCATTTCCCGTATTTGTAAGAGGACTTTTTCCCATTTTAAAAATTAACCATTTGCATCCTTTATTATTTATGCTGATATTGAGTGCTCACATCAGTTAGGCATCAGCCTATGGTAAAAAATTTAAGCAAAAGAATCCAAATATATCAACGGCAAAATTAATAGAGTGGTCTTTCAAAAATTCAAGACAATTTGCCATAAAACGTATGGTTTGAATCCTGCTAACTATTATACTCTTCCTGGTACACGTGAGACTGCATGCTGTACCAGATGCAATAACAATTAAAGCTTTTGATGAATTATAAAATGGAGCCGTTGTTCAAAAAGATACTTGGAGGCAATTACATGGCCTGCTATCATTCAGGCAAAAAAACATATTTTATGATGTACATTAATAATCAGTATGGGTTTTGCATGAGTCATTTGCCTTATGGTAAAATGAGTTAATTAGACAGTGACAAATTTACTTATTTTAATGTTACCAAAATTGAGAACAACTCAAGTGACAGATACATTCTAAAGTCGACTTATTCATTTCTGATGAATTACATGACTATTTCACAGGTGGAGACAAGAACCCAAAAAGTAAAATACTTATAGCTACACTGTATAATAAAAAGGAATATGTAATTCGCTATACAAATTTAAATAAGCTTTGAAACTCATCAGGTAAAAATTTTTTAAAAATACATAGAATTTTGTAACCTTTTTTTAAATGAATGAACACGCCGTGGTTGAGAAAACCATGGAAAATTTTAGAAATCATAGCGTTGTCAAATGCATTAAGAAATGGGACGGACGATTTGGAGCTGAACCTCTGAATTCCCGACCTGAATCCAAAAGCATTACAATATTCAATGAGAACTTGGTTGCCGTACAAGTTGAAAAAACAGAAATGTATTTCAATAAATCGAAATATTGGAGGCAATTCTTCACAGTTTGACAATATCTAACAAAATATGAGGCTCAAATTTTAGCGTGAACCATGGCAACATTGCAAGTTTCAGCAAGAAAAACTACCTTTAAACTCGGGGTTCTTGGGAAATCGTTTTTTTTTTTCGGAACAAAACTATTAAGACATTTATATCGTTATTCTTACTTGGTTGAAGTTGAAGAAGAACAGAACACCAATGGTTAGCTTGGTATTTTGATTTCAATCTAGGCTTTAGCTTGGTATTTTGATTTTAATCTGGGCTAAGTACAGTCGACTAGTAAATTTAAAAAAATGGTTTTAACGAAATCAAATGAATTTTAGGATAGAAAACTATTAACTTTAATAAGTTTATGGCAATAAAATATATTTTTCGGTTTTATTGCAACCCGTGGCCCAAAAAAAACCTTTGAAACATATAAATTTCAAACACATTTTTAGAAACCAACGTTGTCAGGAGATTTGAGTAGCAAAAAATAGTTAGATTGAATTAAAACATTAAAAAATCATACCATTAACTGACTGTATTACATTTAGGTCCTTGAAATAAGCTACAGGGTGATATCGGAATTAATATTTTTTTTTTGTAAAAATCACATTTAAAAAAAATCTTTGTCAGGACACTTAATGAGCAAAAAATAGTTAGGAATAGTTAAATCCAGAACCTTTAAAGCCTCCTTCATTCAAAAGATCAGCTTGGCAATCCAGATAGGAAATGCCATTTCTGTGTTGGGAACCCTTCGTAATTTCGCGGATACTGGTCTGGAAGAGATTGTCGTTTTTTAGTTTGGCTTGATTGTTTATTTATATATATCTATTTTTATTTTAAAAAAAGTTTAATTCTGGTATTTGATTTTTATTTTATACTTATAATTGTTTATAATTTTTAGGAAACTATATCTATCTCTAAATTATTTGCTGAAGCAATAAAAGAATATATCCCTTTACCAGACAACCATTTCAATAGCTATGTAGCGGTACCCTATATTAATCATAAATTAATATATTTATATTACGGGCTAAACAGTGAAATTGCATTAACAGATTTTTTTAAATAAATGAAAAGTATTGAGAAACCACTTCTAGACTATCCTAGTCGCTCCATTTTGGAAGAAGTCTATATAGAAGTAATTAAATAAAACTAAGAACGACCTACGAGACAAAAATATTTGTATGCAGGTTGTTGTTTGTCAATGTAAATAAATATAAGACTCAACATGTGTATTTGTACATTTTTATATTGAGCAAGCTTTATTATAAGGGTTTGATTTGGCTCGGTTTAGTTATGTTAAATAGATAACTTGGGTGTCAAAATGTTGCCTAAATACATGTAAATTTGTAAAATAACAAGGAAGGCAGGCATAAATGTGCAAATTGTTATATATAATATGTATATTTGTAAATACTTACATTAGGCGAGCCTAGTTAAGGCTTTCGTTTCATTACATTAAATGTATAGTTTAGGGCCAAGATTTTAAAATATCTTGTACCTATATTTGTTAATTAACAAATCAAAAAATCAAATAAACATAAAATATTTGTAAAAAATGTTAGATTTAATATTTGTATTTGTAACTTTTTATATTGACCAACTGGCTCGGTTTGATTCTATTAATTGTATATTTTGGATCAAAAATTTTGGTCAAATAGGCATCTAAATTTGTAAATTAATCACGAAGGCAGGCAGGTTTTTCTGTAAATAATTATTGCACATTTTTATATTGACCAACCTTATTTGTATGGGTTTTGTTCGGTTTGGTTTGGTTATCTATTTTAAAGCCATGATTTTATCAAAATAACTTGCGAATTTGTAAAAGAACAGCGAACCAAGTTGTTTGTTACGTAAGTAAATGTAGGAATTTTTCTATTTTTTTATGTGTTTTTGTCAGAGCTTTCAGGCACTTTAAGTTCAGTACTTGAAATTGTACTTCAAGTACTTACAAGTACTTCAAGTACTGTACTTGAAGTACATTTACAATCCACTAAATTGTACTTGGTACTTAAAGTACTTTTAACAATGTACTTGGAAATGTACTTGATTTTGTCAAGTACAGTACTTCAAGTACACCGAAAGTACTTCAAGTACATTATAAGTACTTCTCAAGTACATTCAAAGTACTTTAAGTACTTCAAGTACAATAAAATGCTTTTAATTGAAGTACAATGTAGATGTATGTATGTATGTATTCAAAAGTGGTGGCAGGCCCTACTGGACCTCCATGCACTGCGACCACAAATGGATCTATTGTGCCCACGTACCTACATACTGAGTTTGACTAAAGTGGTATATTTTGTTTTCCACCCAGTACATGAAAAAACTCTGCAGATTACAACAATAAATGATATAGGTTTACAATGTAGATAGGTGAGATATAAAATTTAAATGTTGAAGACAAGTGGAAACCTCAGGGTTGCCACCTGTCCGGTTTTTTATCAACCTGGCAGTGAAATCCGGTATTTTAGCGACCTTCATATGTAGGTCTTAATAAATCGCCCAAACAATCGTAATATTAGGTACACACTTATCCAAAGAATATTGCCCATAGGGTTTATTATTTGCACGCTTTATTATTTCGTGCAACAAGAAATTCAAATTCAGTGTGAGAAACGACTGCAGCACTGTCATGCCATCTATTGAGGGGTGTCGGTAGAAGGGTAGTGCAGTACGGGAGTTGCGGCTCGATTATTGGGGATCCACCTACTCGCCGAGCAGCAAACGTAATTTTTACGTTTAGGTACGTATTGACTTGCAACAAATCACTCCAAACGCGCAAAACACTACGAACACACCAAACACTCCGATCTTTTTCCTCCGAATGCCACAAACATTCGTGCGCAAAAGATCGTCATGTTTGAAGCATTTGCTCTGAGCGCTGCACATAGGAATATTCGTATCATAAAACGGGACAAAATTAATTGTTGTGTTTTGTGCAATTTCTTTGAATGTATGATAAAGTTTGATGATGAAAATATATCTATACAGGGTGTCTCACATGTCATGGATCAAAGGACATGAGGTGATGGGGTTGAGGTGATAAGAATAACGATATAAGTATATTGTAATCAGGTTTTTAATAACTTTACAAGTTATTTAATGTTCTTATGTCAGGCCCGGATCTACGGGGAGGGGGAAAAGGGAAAATTTCCTTTCCCAAATCCAAAGTTATAAAATTATATTCAGTTTTGACACACACAACACCCCTTCTGTTTCCTATATATAATTTTTTTGAAGACTAGCCAAATGAAATTCCTAGATCCGCCCCTGTTCATTTTGTTAGTTTTTTTATATAATATTACTTTTTAAAATTATTGGTCACCGTTTTATACAATTTTATTTTATAGGCGTACAATAAATTTTAATTAATAACAAATAGTTTTAAGAAATAATTTTTATTGGAAGGCTACAACATTTATAAACGTACACTAAAAAAAATATTAAATAAATATTTGTTTTAACTTTTAGTTGTTCCACAGTTTCATGAAATAACTTAAAAGTGTCAATAAACAGATTTTTTTAAGCTGGTTTTAAAAATCGAATAAAAAGAGCGTCATTTCGTAAGAAAAATATCAATTTTATTTAATATCTCTAAAACTAAAAGTGACAGATAAAAATTATTTTGCCAGTTGGATTTTTTGTTGCAAAAACTATGAAAAATCACTTTACACCAATATTAAATTTTCATAAATGAAAAAGACTCCCTCCCAAAAGGCAGACTTTTCAAAAGCCCCCCGTAGCTTGTCAAGATGCGGTTTTTACGTTTAATCATCTTTTGAAAATTGAGGCTCGCAAGTGGAAGTAGGTTTTTCTCCATACATATCTTTTGAATTTTATTGCTTTTGCTTGTTTTTTATTCATTTTTGTTGATTTTTGTACCAACTGGAAAAAAAAATTAATTAAAAAAAAAAAGTATTTTTTATATGGACAAATCATATTTTACATGTTTTTTTTTACGCATATCACTGCTTTGAAAGCCTATAAGTCAAAATGGCGAAAGTATGCGGACAATTTTTTGATGGGATATGACTGACATAAGCTTAAACTTATTAATCTTTATTAAAGAAATATAGCTCGGCAAGGCCTGGCAGGCAACTAAAACGCTTTGATAAGAACAAAATTAGGCAAATATGAATGAATATGAATGAACCCAAATAGGGCATTTTAAAATATCTCCTAAATTACCAGATGAAAAAAGGAACAGTAAATAATGGTAAAAGGCTATATTTTTTTATGTGGCTTAAGAAATGTATAAAAAGTCAATGGCAACATTGTCGCCAAAATCGCATGCTTGGTTTAGTCAGTCCAAAGCTCAAAAGTTTTCTACGCCCTCGCACTCTGCTAGGAATCACTTTCAAGAATTTTCGCAGTGGAAAAACATTATGCGTCTCGGCACGATAAACCTATGTACCAAAACTTAGCTTGTTACTCTTCACTTAAAAAATATACCGATGTACTGTGTAAGTTGATATTTCAATTTTTAGTTTTTGCTCTACATTTTAAAAACCTGTGTAGACATTTTTAATTTTGATACAGCATCTCATTAGGCTAATAATAGGCGTTTAACCAAAATCGTATCTCTTACTGTTTTCGAAATCTCCATAAATTTACTTTTAGGTATTTTAAATTGCATGACCTCCTACGGTCCTTTACCCTGGGCGAGGGGTCGGACGGAGTTCCCCCCATGCAGTGGTGTATACAAATCCTAACCTTGGGAGGGGAAATTCAGTGAATTGTGACGCAGGCGAAAAAATTTGGAGTTTTAATAAACGAATTCAGGCTAACTTCCTCATTTGAACCCAATACTTATCACTAAAAGTAGAATTTCGCGAATAATAACGAAACTTTTATGTGCATTTTTTGTGGAAAAATCCTTACTTTTTAACAATCTTGGAGGGGGGGGGGGTATTACCTTTAGTCCCACCCCTTGGATACGCCGGTGCCCCCATGTCACAAAAATTGCTCCAAGTTGGTGTGGGGGTTTGATGCATAGAAGAGAGAAAATAATACCTACTACGTATTTGTATTAAGGACTTATGGCAATAAAACCTGGCTTTAATAGTGCCCGGCAATATTCTGACAGTTTATGTAAAAAACCGTCTTTTGTGTATTTAAGAACCGGCATAAATAAAAAACTTTATTTTTAAATTCGTGGTATGTCAGTTTTGAAAGACCAGCTGTCAGTTTTTTATGTAAAACTGGCCGAACAGTTCCCTATTACCTACAAGAATTGAGGTGTAAGAAAATGATATATTTTGGCTTCACTTGAATGGCTAGCTAGGAAGGTATCAGATCCGTCATGGATCTATTTATTTTATTTTATTGGGGTTTTTCCCTGATCCATTCCATTTTTTAAGTGGAAACAGGGCAAACGCGACAAATACAGCAAGCGACCGTACCCACTGAACGAACAAGAAAGAATAAATCATAACATATTGACTCGTTTAAGCAGTTTCACTCTATATGAAATCCTTGAGAAGTATTTAATCGATAAACCTCTGGCCGCGTACATTGTTTTTTTTTTTCTTATAGATGGCAGCAGTTGGCTTTTTTCTCAGCCCCAAGTGAGCCCCTAAGGGTAGGCAGCACAATTAACATGCTTCCCATTCATTTGATATTACAAAATAAAGCAATGAACAAAAAGTGTCATTGCGTCTTTTTCTTTAGTATATAGAAGGAGAGAGTAACTTGACTTCAAGGGTTAGATCAGTAAGTTGATCACCCAACAGCCATTTTCTTAGCAGAATGGAGTCAGATTTTGTGAATTTGGTGAGGTTGAAATATATTTTTAAAAATATGTTTTATTTTGTGGATATTTTTAGACTTGTTTGTAAAAAATTAAAGTGGTTACAGCTTGGGCATTCTTGGAATTCATTTATCCAGAAGAAACATGCAGGTTAGTGGATTAAAAGCAGGATTAGTTTTAGGCCGCTAGTAATTTCTGTACCTAATGCGTAATTTCGGTAATCTTTTAATAAAAAGGTGAACATTAATTACCGTTTCAAAGGATTAGGAAGCATTCTGTTCAAACAGAAGGTAAATATTTTTGCAAACCATAATTAGGTAGTTTATAGGTATAATTAAGAAAAATGGGTAAATATAAATAATATAAATATAATAAAATAGGGGAGACTAGGGATAGTTTATACATTTTTTAAAAATATTTTTGAATAAAAATATAGATGACATTTTTTAATATTTTTTTGCATTATAATATATAGCTTAATATGTAATGATTTTGAATGATTTTAGTGTGACAGTTTGCTAATTAATGTATCAATGATCCCTATATCTGTACACCAGAGCCAGACTATGTTTGACTTTTTTTGGTTTGAACAACCTTAATACAGACTTAACATTGTTTGCCTAACGATGTCTATGGACTTAATATTGGTTCTTATCGAGGTTTATAATTAGCAATTAAAAATACAATAAAAAATAAGTATTAAGGTTGTTCAAACCAAAAAAAGGCAAAAAGGGATTTAACATGCAATAATAATATATGATATATTAGGAATATTTGATACAAGTTGCATAATACATGAATAAAGAAAAAATATTTATTTGTGTTTCAGTGAATTCTCTAAAATATGAATCTTTAATAATCCCTCAAATAATAAGCAGCCAAATGCAAGTAATTCTCACCAAAACAGGTACCAATGATAGTAGTATTTAAATTTTGCCAGATTTTAATACAAAACAATTTTCCCTGAACTGCTGGTTTAGTGGTGCCTTAAGGGAGATCCATATAAAATATCCATACAATATTTGATATTAATAAAAATATATCTACAAAGGTGTGCTGTTTTTAATTATTGTAATGTTTATTTTTTTTCAGAATTGAAAAAGTGTTGACGATCCTCCATTCTTAGTTCAGTAAATTTGACTAGAGAGAAACAGCTGACACCAAAAGCCAAAAAGCTTTATCGAAGAGTGGTAACTGACAGTAAAAAATTAGCCAACCAGAGCAGGACAATCATTTCGAAAACGTCTAGAGATAGCTGACAATTTTTCCAGTCACTAACATATAATTAAAAGGGTAAATAATCAAACCTTATTTTGTTATGGTTACTGAACTGGCAAGATTTTTATAATACACATATCCTACCCTCAGATCAAAAGTGACACATCTCAAAATTTTAATTTTAGGATTTTTACTTTTTGCAGTTTGTCACTCACTATCGATACATTGTCAAAGAAAGTCACAATTCAAATTACAAATAATAAAATAATATATTTAAAGTTTTATGTTACCACAGCTTCTTATGGTAACCACAAAAGTTTTTTGCAATTTTCCAACAATTTAATTTTTTGAGCTTTTTAAGGGTGTGATATATGTGTAAAAATATTTAACTATTGTAACAAATACTCTTACTTAATTAATAAGTGTCATTGAGATTCATGTATATTTTGTAAATTGTATTAATAAAAATTTTTTACCAAGTTTCAATCCTTTTTGTATTCCTTTTATTTAAAAAGTTAAGTAAGTTTAAATAAAAGGATTAATTAGTCACTTATTTCCTTTATGAGACATTGACAACTTTTACAGTTCAGTTGCAGTGGTTGCTTTTGGAAACAATGATGAAAACCATAATTTATTATCAATAAATAGTCTGACACGATGAAATTAGTAAAAGATGTCAAAAAACCATACCATAAAGGAAAATCAGACTATAAAAAGGACCAAGAAACAGGCAAAATTAAAGTTCTTTGATTTTTTAAATCTTTAATTTTGTCTTTAAGTACTCTGTAAGAAAATCGCAACTGTTATTCACATATATTATCCAAATTGGTTATGCTAATTTACAACTGCAACCTTCTTGCTTAGTATGGAAATCTTGGCCCTTTTTGTAAAAACCTAAGTATTGATTCCAAAAAACAAATCAATATTTTGTTAAGAACGCCATCTATGTCTATGTTTAAGGTGCCTGTAATACTTCTCAGAGCTTAGCACGGGAGAAAGTCTTCTGATCTGCAAAGCGGACCGAACCGTGGTCTTCTGTGGAATAAATCTCTTTGTGCAATTCCGATTTACCGACAAGCCTCGGAAAATGTTTTGCGCGTTCGCCGTGACGTATTGACTTGCAAAATTTGTTGCAGCGTGTTTGTCTTGTTTGTAGTGTTTGATGCGCGCTGTATTCCCAGATTGCAAAATCACATAAGCACTGCAAAGACACGTACTCACTGAGCAAAATGTTTGGAGTGTTTGTAGTGTTTTGTTGCAAGTCAATACCCACTTTTTGATGAAGCTTGGTTTAAAGAACCCGAAAATTTATTTAGTCTTTGACTAGGTGCACCTCAAAAGATTCCTTGGATATTTACGTTTGTTATGTTTATTTAGTTTGACAAACAAGTTTTTAAGCAGTTTCCGTAGGAATGATTTAGGTGGGCTATTATAAAAATAGTACTTTCTATGAGTGAGTTATAAATTATTGACGGTAAGAACAGTGCCCCAAATGCACTACCAAAAAAGAAATAAGGAGAGGTGGGGTACGTGGGTCCCTTCTAACTTTTAATTAAACCTCTTTTAAAATTCTTGAATTTCATTTGAATTTAGACTGCAATATTTTAGGCATTAAAAGTTTAAAATATAGTTGAACCTCACCTACTCGAACTTTCTATAACTCAATGTTTTTGTTGTCGCTTTAAGTAGTTAAAATATTGATAAATATGTAGTTTTTACTTCAAAAGGTCTATACAAAATCTTGCTACACGAATTGTTGTCAAAACAAGCTAATTTTTAACAACTTGGTTCCGTCCGAAATTGCTCAATTTCTAAGATAAAAGGTGTTAAAACTAAACAATAAAAATCAAATTTTTTTAAAATTTATTGACATTTTTTAACATATTATTTTGAAAATTGGTACTCTGATTTTCGGAATGCTAAACTCGAATATGTTTTAACTATCGCTGTTAGAGGGCGCTCTGTTTTTCTGAAGGTTTAAAATTACCATACCTTTGTTTTTCGATGTAGGTATTTCATAAATATTATTTTCTATGTTTTATTTTATTCAAGTTCAAGTACTTGAAGTACTTGAAGTACTTGAAGCACTTCAAGTACTTCTATTGTACTTCAAGTACTTCTATTGTACTTCAAGTACTTTTATTGTACTTCAAGTTCAGTACTGGGGGAAAATCAAGTACTTTTATAATGTACTTGGTACTTGAAGCACATTTGAAAAGAAAATGTACTTAGTACTTCAAGTCCTTTTACAAATCTTAATGTACTTGGTACTTGTACTTAAAGTACTTTCATAATGTACTTGTGACAGCTCTGATTTTAGTAAAAATTTAGATTGACCAGAGTAAGTTAGGAGCTTAGGTTGATTTGGTTATATTAACTAATAAATTTTAATGCTAAAATTTTATTAAAATACCTTGTAAATTTGTCAAATAAAAAGTAAAAGTTACGTAAATATTAATATTTTTGTTTTTGTTTATTTATTTCACCCTGTAGCTCGCCTCCTCCTTGTTTTTCAAAAACGTGAATTTTAGAACTCATTACTGCTATTTAGATATCACCCTGCAGCTCACCTACTGAAACTAAATGTAATAAATTCAGTGATTGCTTAACGTATTCCTAACTATTTTTTGCTCCCAAACGCTCTTGACAACGTTCTTTTAAAAAACGTGATTTTTACAAAACTTTATTACTAATTTTGTTATCACCCTGTAGTTCGTTATTAGTATGATGGTTTAACGTATTCTTCATCTTTAAAAATGGCCGCCAAATTAATAAAAAAAAAAGCGTATCTCCCTACCCAGTGGTCCGATTTTAATTACTTAAAGCTGGTTACACTCCTTTTTAAAAGCAAATAAATTTTGTCATGACACTTTGTGATAAATCAAGTAGTTTTTGAGATATAACAAGATTATTAGTATTTCCGCCCTCAAAAGAATTAAAAATATTACCCATGCTAATTTTATTGTAGCTACAATATTATTGACTTTATGTTGTTTAAGTTCGATGGATGGTATCCGTTAGAAACCACACTCTTTAAGGCAGTCTTGAGAGGTACCATCCATCGAACTTTCAAAATATAAAGTTAATATCCTCTTCTGTAAAAGGTTTAAAGTATTCTATGTAACAAGAGAAAAACAAACGTCAATAATATTGTAGCTACAATAAAATAAGCATGGGTATTTTTTAAATTTTAGCTCACACTACTACCATACTATTACGGGTTCACTTCTTCAAATAAAACTCGCAAACGTCAAAAATGATATGTCAATTTATTTCGACAATTATTTACAAAAACACGCACTTAAACTTACTCATAACTTGCTGATAATTCACTACTATAATCGGTCTATTAACTTCGTGTTAATATCTCACGACCACTACAGTACGTTATCTGTGACTGACTGCCTCGATGCGCGACCCCGGCCCTATATATAGGGTCTGCCTACTATTCGAGAATTTTCCATCCTCTTTCGATTCTCGCTAATTGTAGTCTTTTCTAGACCGCGGACCGTTAGAGCATAAGTGTCACAGATAACGCAACTAAAACCTAGACTAAGAATACAACCATAAGATAAATCAACCCAATACTACACTAAACCTAAATAAATTCTAATTATAAAATTTAAATAACTTAAATTTGTAACACTATCCTCCTCTTCCGGTTTGATCGTCTCGATCAACAATTGCCAGATAAGGTTTTAGTCTGTCCTGATGAACAAGTTTCATCTTGGATTTCGGGCTTCTCTGGATTCGGTAGACTACATCATTAATTCTCTTAACAACTTTATAAGGTCCTTCCCATGGTGGTGTCAACTTAGGTGATCTTCCTTTCTTTCGTTGAGGATTGTATAGCCAGACTTGATCATTCTCTTTGAACCCTGAAGAGTTTGCCTTCAGGTCATATCTCGCTTTCATGCGGTCACTGGCTATTTCCATTCGCTCTCTAACCACTTCATGGATATCGTGCAGCTTTTGCCTTAAACGTTCGACATAGTCATTAACCTCTAAATGTTCTTCTTCAGGTGAACCAAACATGATATCACATGGTAAACGCAGTTCTTTACGAAACAGGATACTAGATGGAGTAGCTCCTGTCGTATTGTGAATGGCGGTTCTATAGACCATCAAAAACAATGAAATATATTTGTCCCAATCTGTTTGGTGCGCATCAACAACTTTGCAAAGATGTTCTTCTATTGTTTTATTAAATCTTTCAACCATGCCATCTGACTGCGGATGTAAAGCAGTAGTTTGTGTTTTATGTATTCCTAAAAGGTCACAGAGATTCTGGAAGAGCTTTGATTCAAAGTTTCTTCCTTGATCTGAATGTAGCTCCAAAGGAATGCCAAATCTGCTGAAAACATCATTTACCAGAACTTCTGCAACTGTAGCGGCCTCTTGGTTAGGCAAAGCAAAAACTTCTGGCCATTTGCTAAAGTAAACCATGACAACAAGGATGTATTTGTTGCCCTTTTTTAGTTTCTGGAAATGGTCCGGCCACATCAATAGCAATGCGTTCAAATGGCAGACCAACGTTATATTGTTTCATTTGACCTCTGGACCTTGTTTTCGGACCTTGGCTGGCTGCACAAGTCGAACATCGGCGGCACCAGTTTTTCACATCTTGAAAGTAATTGACCCAATAAAATCGGTTTCGAATTTCGTCCATGGTGTTATTTATGCCTAGGTGCGCGCCTGATTTTCCACCATGGCATTCGGCCATTATATTGTCTATCATGCTCCTAGGAACCACTACTTAATTAATCACAGTAAGGCCATCGGCACTTTCCCAGGCACGTTTAAGGATGTTTTCTTCTACTATCAGTGAATCCAATTGTGCCCACAGTGATTTGAATATCACCCCTTGGTTTGCGATATCTTGCCATGATGGTCGTGGCTTGTTCTCTTCTTTCAATCGCAAGATAGGTCCTACATCTTTGTCGTTAAGTTGTGTGGTTCTAATCGAAGCCGACATCCATTCTTCATCTGGTTCTAACTTTATCTGGCGCACGTAGGTAATTCCTTCTTTCTGGTCAATTTTTCTGTAATGTTTACAATCCTCAGGGCAAGGTCTTCTGGATAATGCATCCGCATTATTATGCACCCTTCCCGCTCGGTGCTTAATTTGATAATGGTATTGTTGTAGCTTTTCTATCCATCTCGCGACTTGCCCCTCAGGTTGTTTCATTTTCATGAGCCACTGACACGCAGCATGATCCGTTCTAATCAGAAACTCTTGTCCATAGAGATATTTGTGAAAGTGATCTACGGATTTAATGATGGCTAGGAGCTCCTTTCTGGAAACACAATAATTTCTCTCTGGTTTGGATAGCTTTTTGCTGAAAAATTCGATAACCTGTTCTTCTCCATCTTGTACTTGGGAGAGTACTGCTCCTATGCCATCGTTGCTCGCATCAGTATCTAATATGAATTTACCTTTGGGAATGGGATATGCAAGAATCGGATTAGAACATAATGCTGCTTTTAGTCTTCTAAATGCTTGGTCACATTCGGTATTCCATTTGTAAGAAGCTTTATCTTCTGTAAGTCTATGTAATGGAGACGCTATTTTGGCGAATCCTTCTACAAATCGTCTGTAGTATGTACACAGACCCAAAAAACTTCTCAATTCATGTTTGTCACGAGGTTGAGGCCATTCTTTTATTGCTTGTAACTTCTTTTCGTCGGTATGGATGCCTTCTCGGGAAACGACGTGACCCAAGAACTCAACTTTTTCTTGGAATAGAAAACATTTCTTTGAGTTTAGTTTAAGATTTGCGTTCCTGATTCTTGAAAATACTTCTCGTAAATTGTCTAGATGATCTTGAAATGATTTTCCCATTACTATGACATCATCCAAATAGACTAAGCAGGTTTTCCAAGTAAGGCCTCGTAGAACGACTTCCATTAGTCTTTCAAATGTAGCTCGGGCATCAAATGGCATCACATTAAACTGATAAAGTCCACTTCCAGCAGAGAATGCAGTCTTCTCTTTATCTCTTTCAAAGATTCCTACTTGCCAATACCCACTTTTCAGGTCAAGAGTAGAAAACCAATATGATCCTGCCAACGTTGTTAATGTGTCGTCTATTCTTGGCAGTGGGTAACTATCGTTCTTGGTCACATCGTTAAGTTTCCTGTAGTCGACACAAAATCTAAAACTTCCATCCTCTTTAGTGACCAACACCACAGGAGATGACCAAGGACTTGATGACTCTTCAATAACACCGTCGCTGAACATTTTATTAATGAGATTGTGAACTTCTTCTTGTTTGGCCATTGGTAGTCTTCTTGGGGGCTGTCTTATCGGTTGGGCATCGCCAGTGTTAATAGCATGTTGAATAAGGTTTATGCGTCCCGATTTACTCTTAGTTTCGAAGATATTACTTTGTTCTTCTATATACTCTCTCGCTTTATGAAATTCTTCTGGAGTGAGATGTTGCCAAGTTGACTGAAATTGCTGAAGTATCTCCATTGGTAACTTGCTTTTATCCTCGGAAGTTGGCTCCTCACATCTTGTTACTTTCTGTACTGGTTCAAATAATGCTACCACCTCCCCCTTATTAATTTTGACACTATTTGGGAAAATATTGGCTACTCTAATCTTGATGTCTTTATCGGTTTTAACTAGTGACTTTGTAATGAGGTAGGTGTTGGGTATATTCTGTTGGCTTATGAGTCCGACGCAGCTTGATGTTTTACTTTCTAGCCTCCCAAAAATTATGGTCTCACAGTTACCGACCAGTCTTGTTGTGCATACTGCCACCACCTTTATTGGTTCTTTATTGAAGTGACTATTTGACAAAATGAACTCTTTATTCCCAAATCTTAGGGTATTAAGTTTATTATCAAACGCAAATCCATGTTTACTTATCAAGTCCATTCCCAAAATAAATTCGTCTTCTATTTTGGCAACCAATACCGTGGGGCAAATCTTCAATCTTCCCAGCAGTAGGTCTATGTCTGTCTGCCCCAACACGTCGGCGGATTCTCCAGTCACAGTCAAGTGTTATTTTCTTTTCTGTTGGTCGAATAATATAACTCGTTGCAATTTTGAACTTAAGCAATGATATGGCAGCACCAGTGTCTACTGTTATGTTAACTTTTCTTCCATTAATAAGCCCGTCGATGTTAAGACTGTTAGCAGTATGTTTTAAGCTCTTAATAGAGTAAATTTTGGGGGCTAAATACTCATTAGCCAACACCCGCCCCTCTGCGTTGACTAGTTTCAGTTTTCCTGATCTCTTCTTCGGTACTCTGTCCCACTGGGTGGTAAGCGAGACATCATTTGGACACGACAATCGCGTTGAATATGCCCTGTACGGCCGCATCTGCTTTCTTTTAAAGAATCAATCTTCTCTATCAGTGATTGAAACAGTTGGTTTAGCGTTTTTAATTTGACCTCATCCCCAGTGCTCATTTCTTCTCCCTCCTGAATTGACACAGTTCTCACTTTTGGCCTGGACATATTATTTGATGATTCAATTTCAAGGGCTCGAATCAACACTTCACTGCTGTTATGGAAGCGTTCTCGACGAAGTAATTTTGCTAAGTCCGTGTCTCGCAAGCCGTTAATAAAGCGATCTACCGTGAAGGGATCTCTGTAATTTTCTGGCATTTCTCGGTAACCAAGTACATCAGCCTCCTGATATCCGCTTTATGCTCTTGTAATGACTCCCCTGCTCTTTGTTGACGAATATTTGATTCTGACCAATGCAAATTTTGTAAATGTTCATCTCCATATCTTCTTTCTAAAGCTGCCACTAAAGCATTGTAACTCTGTTTTTTTTCCGCTGGAATAGACCGTAAAAGTCCAAGAGCAGGTTCTCGTAGAGCTACTAACAAAGCTCTAGCTTTTTCGTCCTCGTCCCAACCATTTGCAGCGGCGGCAGCTTCAAATTGTTGTTTGTAGGTGGACCAGGAAGACGTTCCATCAAAATTTGGAGGCTTAATGTTTTGGTTGGAATTCACAACACATCCCTGAGCTTTTATTTTGTTGTGTTCTTTTTGGAGCTGTATAAGCTGTTTTGACACGTCCTGGAATTTTTCTTCCATGGTTTGAAAAACTTCTTCCCTAACATTCTGTACCTTTTCTTCAACATTTTGTACCTTTTCTTCTACGTTCTGCGATTTATTTTGTACTTTTTGTTCCACACTATGCATTCTTTGAGTTATTTCTTCCTTAAGATCTTCGGTTGCAGTCTTAAACTCTTCTCTCAGCTGTTCGGAGTTGCTCTTTTGAAACACTAGTACTTTCAACCATGTGAGGGAGTACTAAGTATTTATAAAACAACAATCTCACTGCCCCTCAAAACCGGATCAGTGGATGTTCGGGTTCAATTCTCTTACGAGACTGCCTTTATGACTTGGGTTTCTATATGGGGATGCGTAGTGAAACACCAACATTAGAGTACAAAAAGTTTAATTAATCTTAACCTAATTTTACTTAGTTAGTTAAGGGTTAGTTACTTATGACCTAAGTTAAGTGAAGTTTTTTATGTTGTTACATACGAGTTAGGTATTTAAAATAGAATCAGAATAGTCCCAAGTTTTCCTTTAAAATACTGATATCCAAGTTATTTCCTTATGTTTTTAGGTTAGGTTAGGATTATCCCTTTATGTTTCTCCCGATAGTTTATTCCATTTTTAAGTTAATTTAGAATTTAGTTATTCTGTTTCCATTAAAAAAAAGGAAGAAAACTAAACTATTTTAAAGCTTTCATCAAGAGGTTATATCGCAGAAAAAAAAAGTAGAATACCACTTTTTAGAATATTAAGACCACGTTGGTGCGCCAGTGAAAGAGTATCAGTACCAACTAAAAGGAACACGTTTGGGCGCCAGTGAAAAACATTCACTCCAACAAAAAAAAGGCCATGTGAGGGAGTACTAAGTATTGTTTTTATGTTTCTTTATGTTTTCTTTATTTTTCCCACTTAGCTGCTTCTATCAAGCCAATGCTGAAATGGCAAATAGGCACTGGAGGGTTCCACCGCTACCCAACCTTGGTCGCTCTACTATGGTACTCGCCAACAGCTCCACAGTAACAGGAACTCGCTACAGGCAACAACCAGAAGAAGACCGAAAGACGCAGGCCAAGAAGAAGACCAAAGAAGAAGACCCTAAACAAAATAACATGGTTTTAGGCCAAGAAATGGACTACAACTTAAAAATAATTATAATACTGGTTGCAGCCAAAATTCATAGACATTTATTGTCCCGAAATGAGTACTACTCAATGTTGCAGCAGATACTCATGTAAGAGAAAAAGTAATCTGAACTTAAAATTAACAGACACACATCTCACTGAAATAAGTACCACTTAGGTACCACTTAATATTGCAACAGGTACTTAATCTGCACTTTAAAATTAATCAGTACATGTTACATTAAAATAGTACAATTTAATCAGTATAAAATAATCTGTAACCCATTTTTAAATAAAAATGGGGACAATGCAGTAAGAGTTCCATCTCTATGCCAGTGATCTCTAAGCTCATAACGGGGCTCTTTAAACTTATAAAACAAAAATATTTACAAAAAGAACACAATGTCTAGCAAGAAGTGTTACCTAACCTAAATGTAGACTCACCTCAAAGGTCATGAGGGCCTATGCTTCCAAAATGGGGTGATCCAATGTACGGGTAACGTTCAAGTCTGAAAACAATGGAGAAAATCCAATAAATGCCGGTGGGAAATGGTATAGGAAGCCAGAAAAATGGGGTTACAATGACCCAGAACCATTAAAACATTTAAATAAAATAAATTACATTACGTAGACAGCATGGCTTGGGGCGACTTCAAATTAATTCCGCGAAGCGGGGCTCGTCTATAGTTTTTGTCAACCAAACACGGCTGCAGAACCAAACTGTAGCCCAACTAAAGGCTCTCTTATGTAAAAACCGCCAACGACGTCTCTACGAACACAAAATAAGCCCTCAAAAGCTCACCCCAGAACAGGCGTCACGTCCCTTCCAAAATTTTTTGACAGAGAGGAAAAAAAAAGACGTTCCGCTCCAAAAATTGACAGGGAAATTGACAGAGACGCGCCAGTGTTCCCAACTACAACGAACAACCTATGTTCCCTCTTCTCAGTCTCATGCCAGTCCAATCGGCCTCTCTCTCTATGGCGAGACGCAGCTTTCACTAAGGAGGGATAACGCAAAAGAATGGCCATTTATTTTTCGTTGGACAAGGACTTAACCTAGCGATTAAGCAGGTGCATACGGCGGTTAATCTGTCACCTGTTCTGTGTCATGGTCGATGTCAAATAAATGTCAAAACAAATATTTTTGGGGCATAGGCCTAGGCCCCCTTTTACCAAAATAGTGATAACTCGGTAAACAGTGTGACTCAAAAAAGGCTGGTAGTCCAATCAAGCGGTCATGTAACGTTCTAGTGAAGATGTTTTCAGTGTGCAGTGTCTCAGAGACGTTTCTTACCACACCCCATCGCTTCACTCATAAATCAGAAGGCACAAAGGGCAAGGCCCTATCAATACAACTGAAAGGTGTGAAACAACGACACTAGGGTCCGAGATAAACCATGTAACGGTTTTTTTTTACAAACTAAAATGCTCTCGGTAGCTCAGTTGGGACTGAGGTCGTGGTGTTCACCTCAAAAAAAAACTCAACAATATTCATGTGAAATAAATTAACTTTCTTTTGCCTAAAGGGCGCCAATACAAGTTTAAAAGTAAAATAGAAAGAATGTATCGAGATCTTAGTGAACCTTGTATTATTCACTACGTATTAATAAAGATGGTGAATGTTTGATTAAAACGCAAAAGGTTTAAAAAAAATAGTCTCTAATTATTTTTATCAGCAAACGACTTGCAAGAAGGAAATTTACAAAAAAAATAAATATATAAGGATCTTTTAACCTAAATACTTAATTATATAGCTATCGATTAAAAATATTATTTTATATCATTGTTTCTTATCACAGAATGTTCGTTACTATTTATTTTTATTATCTCAAGAATGTAATTTAATTTCTATTTATAAAGAGTTGGTTTTTTATTTCAATAAAAGAATTTATCTTATTATTTTATGTTAATAAAAAGTAAGAAAACACACGGACGATAAAATCAAGCCACAACAAAAAAATTATCGAAGTACCTAAATAAAAAGTATGTACCTATTTGGCTAAAAACAAAAAAATATAATATATTTTTGGGACCTAAGAAAAATTAATACCTTGGGAGGGTAAATGCGCATCTACTCGACAAGGGTGCATTGTTGCCAGATCTTAACAAGGGCAATAAATAGGTTTACCAAAAATATTAACAAATAATAACCAGTGCTATAAAAAGGAAATATATCACAGTTAAATAAAATGGTTAGTAAAAATAAGTATTAAATCTTATCTGCCAAATCCCACGCTGAAGGTTGAGTATTCAAAAGATTTGAGTAGGTAGTGTGGTCGGTACTTCAACAAAACAGATTTCAAAACGGGACAGCAAAACAAAAAGAAAGCAGTAACATCGGCTAGTACAACATGGCTTTTACTTCAGTAAACAATTACGGGCTTCTGCTCAAAGTATGTGTGATGTACGGGCTTCAAAACATATACGGATCCCCGAAAACGAGCTCCATAAAATGGAATGGGCTTCAACACATATACGGGTCCACGAAAACCAGCTCCATAAAATGGAATGGGCTTCATAAAATGGAATGGGCTTCATAAAAGGGAATGGACTTCATAAAACGGAATGGGCTTCATAAAATGGAATGGGCTTCATAAAATGGAATGGGCTTCATAAAATGGAATGGGCTTCATAAAATGGAATGGCCTAAAAAGGTCATTGTTGCCTTAGAAATGCGTTTAAGTTTAATCAATTTTCAGAATAGTATATTATGTTTCTATAGAATTAAAAGTTTATGTTCTCAGCAAAAAGTCTAATAAAAAAATTAGGCAAACTCACCAGTAATGAACAATGGTCCACCATTTTAATCACACCAGCATTTTTCACGAAACTAACTCTGTTACAAAACACTGTACAATTTCTGTAAGTTTTACAACATTTTGAGTAGCAGTTATGCTTGGTTAAAATAAGTTTTTAATATATTTTATTAGCACATATTATAACGGTGTTAAAATGCTCTCTGAAACACGCAAAAATCCTGCGATCTAACGAGACCTTGCTATAGCAAAAACATGGTAGTTCGGTTACCATATAGAAGTTAAACTGCATCGAGAATCCGCATGTAGCTGACTCTCTCGGCTACGTGCATTTGAAAAGAGACGGCGGGTTTCCCTGACCGAACAAAGCAGCTTGGATCAGTCTGAGTACAGCCGCGCTACGACGGTGGGGAACGTGCCGTAAAGCGACTCTAAACAACGCTTGTTGAAACAAATTTTATCAAGAAGCACCGTGGTCCAGTGGACAAGGCGACCAAGGAAAACGCCCGACACGCAGACACCGGAGGATCGCTCCCTTGACGATACTGTTTTTTTTTTTTATATGTGGATAATTCTTTGATTTATTTTTATTTGTACAGGGTCTTACAAGTATTTTAATTTTTTTTGTTAAAAACGTTACTTGCTATTAGGGTTAAGAAAAAAAATCGTTACAACCACACGGCCCGACAGGAATATGAGAGAAGACAGGAGACACAACTCTAAAGGTAGGAAAGTACCATAAACTGATCTTAAATTCAGCAAGGATTTATTCCCAACAGGCTCTATAATATTTTGAATATTATGACCCATCAGTAGTGTACCTACATAACTCAGCCAAATATAAGCTCACCCTGTCTCAGGACAATTACAGTGTGTCACACAATACCTGTAAAGCCAGAAAGTAGAAAGTAACATATTCCCTTTTGTCTTTTAGTTACAAAGGAGTACCAGGGTACGAGTTAATTAAACCAGGCCTCGCAGTATTTCCATCAGCACTCCTTCAACATCCACCAAGGTACAATCCCAGTATTAGCTATCTATAAGACTATTGGTAGTAATTTTGATCTGGATATATGCCTTACTGTAAGGTTTAATATTTAATATATTACAGTTGTTTCTTTACTCCGCAGATATTATTTACCAGCAGTAAAGATAAAGTAGAAAAGTAAAAATAGATGTCACACATTTATTTTATCAATCTGGTTATCTCTCCCTTAGATACAGAAAGGTGAAAGTAGTCGAACGAGGTGAAAACAACAGTTACTTTATAATTTATTTGTACGGGAATTCTGGACAGTTACACTTTATTTGGTCAAAGTTTTCCTGCATGTCGTTCTGGTTTTGTTCAATGGTCTGTCTTATATCGTTCTGGCTTTGAGCCATTTGAGCTGCTAGAGCCTGCATCATTTTAGTTAGATCTTCCATCTTTGCCGATCCTTGTCTAGTAAGCATCAACTTCGTGATAAATCACTTAAAACGTTTATTTTAGGGCTATAAAGCGAATGTCAAAGTTGGTTTTTTTAATATCTCTTCCAATTCTTAAATAGAACCTAATGGAATGTTCTGGAATGCTACAAGACAAATGTAGAAATCACTTTTTGATTATCTCTTTTGGTTCTCGAATAGACCGTCGTAGAATGTTATGGAATATTCTAGAAATAATTTCTAATTCTTACTTTTAAAATAACTAAGCTACTGTCGAAGTCGGTTTTTATATATCTCCTCTGGTTTTCGAATAGAACGTCGTAAAATGTTATGGAATATTCTAGAAAATCTTGCTAATTCTTACCTTTGAAATAACTAAACTAGTGTCGAAGTCGGTATTTGTATATCTCTTCTAGTTTTTGAATAGAACTTACTTAATTCTTACTTTTGCAATTACTAAGCTAATGTCGAAGCCGCTTTTTGGATATTTCTTCTGGTTTTCGAATAGAATGTCGTAGAAAGTGATAGAATATTCTAGAAAATCTCTCTAATTATCAATTTTTGAACTATAAGGTTAATGTCGAAGTCGGTTCTCAAATATCTCTTTTGGTTTTTGAATAAAACAATATCGAACTTCTTCGAATATTCTGGAAAAATCACTTACTGTTCTTCTGTCCAATTGTCCTAGCCGGTGGTACTATGTAAGGGTAGTCTTTGCACTATTCAATTCTGAATATTCTGGCAAAATCACTTACTGTTCTTCTTTTCAATTGTCCAGCCGGTGATACTATGTGAAGATAGTCTTTGCACTATTTATTTCGTTTAATCTCACTCCTGATACCAATTGTTACGGGTTCACTTCTTTAAATAAAACTCGCATACGTCAAAAACGATATATCCATTTATTTCGACAATTATGTACAAAAACACGCACTTAAACTTACTAATAACTTGCTGATAATTCACTACTATAATCGGTCTATTAACTTCGTGTTAATATCTCACGACCACTACAGTACGTTATCTGTGACTGACTGCCTCGATGCGCGACCCCGGCCCTATATATAGGGTCTGCCTACTATTCGAGAATTTTCCATCCTCTTTCGATTCTCGCCAATTGTAGTCTTTTCTAGACCGCGGACCGTTCGAGCACAAGTGTCACAGATAACGCAACTAAAACCTAGACTAAAAATACAACCACAAGATAAATCAACCTAATACTACACTAAACCTAAATAAATTCTAACTATAAAATTTAAATAACTTAAATTTGTAACAATACTATAGTAGTGTGAGCTATGGTTCATGGATCCTAATTTTTTCGAGAAAAAAAAAGTTGCTCCGATTTCAAAATTTTTTATATATCTCTGCGTTTCAGATGATTTTGAAACTTTTTTGTCTCGCCGTCTGTCTGTCTGTCTGTCTGTCTGTCTGTCTGTCTGTCTGTCTGTCTGTCTGTCTGTCTGTCTGTCTGTCTGTCTGTCTGTCTGTCTGTCTGTCTGTCTGTCTGTCTGTCTGTCTGTCTGTCTGTCTGTCTGTCTGTCTGTCTGTCTGTCTGTCTGTCTGTCTGTCTGTCTGTCTGTCTGTCTGTCTGTCTGTCTGTCTGTCTGTCTGTCTGTCTGTCTGTCTGTCTGTCTGTCTGTCTGTCTGTCTGTCTGTCTGTCTGTCTGTCTGTCTGTCTGTCTGTCTGTCTGTCTGTCTGTCTGTCTGTCTGTCTGTCTGTCTGTCTGTCTGTCTGTCTGTCTGTCTGTCTGTCTGTCTGTCTGTCTGTCTGTCTGTCTGTCTGTCTGTCTGTCTGTCTGTCTGTCTGTCTGTCTGTCTGTCTGTCTGTCTGTCTGTCTGTCTGTCTGTCTGTCTGTCTGTCTGTCTGTCTGTCTGTCTGTCTGTCTGTCTGTCTGTCTGTCTGTCTGTCTGTCTGTCTGTCTGTCTGTCTGTCTGTCTGTCTGTCTGTCTGTCTGTCTGTCTGTCTGTCTGTCTGTCTGTCTGTCTGTCTGTCTGTCTGTCTGTCTGTCTGTCTGTCTGTCTGTCTGTCTGTCTGTCTGTCTGTCTGTCTGTCTGTCTGTCTGTCTGTCTGTCTGTCTGTCTGTCTGTCTGTCTGTCTGTCTGTCTGTCTGTCTGTCTGTCTGTCTGTCTGTCTGTCTGTCTGTCTGTCTGTCTGTCTGTCTGTCTGTCTGTCTGTCTGTCTGTCTGTCTGTCTGTCTGTCTGTCTGTCTGTCTGTCTGTCTGTCTGTCTGTCTGTCTGTCTGTCTGTCTGTCTGTCTGTCTGTCTGTCTGTCTGTCTGTCTGTCTGTCTGTCTGTCTGTCTGTCTGTCTGTCTGTCTGTCTGTCTGTCTGTCTGTCTGTCTGTCTGTCTGTCTGTCTGTCTGTCTGTCTGTCTGTCTGTCTGTCTGTCTGTCTGTCTGTCTGTCTGTCTGTCTGTCTGTCTGTCTGTCTGTCTGTCTGTCTGTCTGTCTGTCTGTCTGTCTGTCTGTCTGTCTGTCTGTCTGTCTGTCTGTCTGTCTGTCTGTCTGTCTGTCTGTCTGTCTGTCTGTCTGTCTGTCTGTCTGTCTGTCTGTCTGTCTGTCTGTCTGTCTGTCTGTCTGTCTGTCTGTCTGTCTGTCTGTCTGTCTGTCTGTCTGTCTGTCTGTCTGTCTGTCTGTCTGTCTGTCTGTCTGTCTGTCTGTCTGTCTGTCTGTCTGTCTGTCTGTCTGTCTGTCTGTCTGTCTGTCTGTCTGTCTGTCTGTCTGTCTGTCTGTCTGTCTGTCTGTCTGTCTGTCTGTCTGTCTGTCTGTCTGTCTGTCTGTCTGTCTGTCTGTCTGTCTGTCTGTCTGTCTGTCTGTCTGTCTGTCTGTCTGTCTGTCTGTCTGTCTGTCTGTCTGTCTGTCTGTCTGTCTGTCTGTCTGTCTGTCTGTCTGTCTGTCTGTCTGTCTGTCTGTCTGTCTGTCTGTCTGTCTGTCTGTCTGTCTGTCTGTCTGTCTGTCTGTCTGTCTGTCTGTCTGTCTGTCTGTCTGTCTGTCTGTCTGTCTGTCTGTCTGTCTGTCTGTCTGTCTGTCTGTCTGTCTGTCTGTCTGTCTGTCTGTCTGTCTGTCTGTCTGTCTGTCTGTCTGTCTGTCTGTCTGTCTGTCTGTCTGTCTGTCTGTCTGTCTGTCTGTCTGTCTGTCTGTCTGTCTGTCTGTCTGTCTGTCTGTCTGTCTGTCTGTCTGTCTGTCTGTCTGTCTGTCTGTCTGTCTGTCTGTCTGTCTGTCTGTCTGTCTGTCTGTCTGTCTGTCTGTCTGTCTGTCTGTCTGTCTGTCTGTCTGTCTGTCTGTCTGTCTGTCTGTCTGTCTGTCTGTCTGTCTGTCTGTCTGTCTGTCTGTCTGTCTGTCTGTCTGTCTGTCTGTCTGTCTGTCTGTCTGTCTGTCTGTCTGTCTGTCTGTCTGTCTGTCTGTCTGTCTGTCTGTCTGTCTGTCTGTCTGTCTGTCTGTCTGTCTGTCTGTCTGTCTGTCTGTCTGTCTGTCTGTCTGTCTGTCTGTCTGTCTGTCTGTCTGTCTGTCTGTCTGTCTGTCTGTCTGTCTGTCTGTCTGTCTGTCTGTCTGTCTGTCTGTCTGTCTGTCTGTCTGTCTGTCTGTCTGTCTGTCTGTCTGTCTGTCTGTCTGTCTGTCTGTCTGTCTGTCTGTCTGTCTGTCTGTCTGTCTGTCTGTCTGTCTGTCTGTCTGTCTGTCTGTCTGTCTGTCTGTCTGTCTGTCTGTCTGTCTGTCTGTCTGTCTGTCTGTCTGTCTGTCTGTCTGTCTGTCTGTCTGTCTGTCTGTCTGTCTGTCTGTCTGTCTGTCTGTCTGTCTGTCTGTCTGTCTGTCTGTCTGTCTGTCTGTCTGTCTGTCTGTCTGTCTGTCTGTCTGTCTGTCTGTCTGTCTGTCTGTCTGTCTGTCTGTCTGTCTGTCTGTCTGTCTGTCTGTCTGTCTGTCTGTCTGTCTGTCTGTCTGTCTGTCTGTCTGTCTGTCTGTCTGTCTGTCTGTCTGTCTGTCTGTCTGTCTGTCTGTCTGTCTGTCTGTCTGTCTGTCTGTCTGTCTGTCTGTCTGTCTGTCTGTCTGTCTGTCTGTCTGTCTGTCTGTCTGTCTGTCTGTCTGTCTGTCTGTCTGTCTGTCTGTCTGTCTGTCTGTCTGTCTGTCTGTCTGTCTGTCTGTCTGTCTGTCTGTCTGTCTGTCTGTCTGTCTGTCTGTCTGTCTGTCTGTCTGTCTGTCTGTCTGTCTGTCTGTCTGTCTGTCTGTCTGTCTGTCTGTCTGTCTGTCTGTCTGTCTGTCTGTCTGTCTGTCTGTCTGTCTGTCTGTCTGTCTGTCTGTCTGTCTGTCTGTCTGTCTGTCTGTCTGTCTGTCTGTCTGTCTGTCTGTCTGTCTGTCTGTCTGTCTGTCTGTCTGTCTGTCTGTCTGTCTGTCTGTCTGTCTGTCTGTCTGTCTGTCTGTCTGTCTGTCTGTCTGTCTGTCTGTCTGTCTGTCTGTCTGTCTGTCTGTCTGTCTGTCTGTCTGTCTGTCTGTCTGTCTGTCTGTCTGTCTGTCTGTCTGTCTGTCTGTCTGTCTGTCTGTCTGTCTGTCTGTCTGTCTGTCTGTCTGTCTGTCTGTCTGTCTGTCTGTCTGTCTGTCTGTCTGTCTGTCTGTCTGTCTGTCTGTCTGTCTGTCTGTCTGTCTGTCTGTCTGTCTGTCTGTCTGTCTGTCTGTCTGTCTGTCTGTCTGTCTGTCTGTCTGTCTGTCTGTCTGTCTGTCTGTCTGTCTGTCTGTCTGTCTGTCTGTCTGTCTGTCTGTCTGTCTGTCTGTCTGTCTGTCTGTCTGTCTGTCTGTCTGTCTGTCTGTCTGTCTGTCTGTCTGTCTGTCTGTCTGTCTGTCTGTCTGTCTGTCTGTCTGTCTGTCTGTCTGTCTGTCTGTCTGTCTGTCTGTCTGTCTGTCTGTCTGTCTGTCTGTCTGTCTGTCTGTCTGTCTGTCTGTCTGTCTGTCTGTCTGTCTGTCTGTCTGTCTGTCTGTCTGTCTGTCTGTCTGTCTGTCTGTCTGTCTGTCTGTCTGTCTGTCTGTCTGTCTGTCTGTCTGTCTGTCTGTCTGTCTGTCTGTCTGTCTGTCTGTCTGTCTGTCTGTCTGTCTGTCTGTCTGTCTGTCTGTCGTCTGTCTGTCTGTCTGTCTGTCTGTCTGTCTGTCTGTCTGTCTGTCTGTCTGTCTGTCTGTCTGTCTGTCTGTCTGTCTGTCTGTCTGTCTGTCTGTCTGCCTGTCTCTCTGTCTGCCTGTCTCTCTGTCTGTCTGTCTGTCTGTCTGTCTGTCTGTCTGTCTGTCTGTCTGTCTGTCTGTCTGTCTGTCTGTCTGTCTGTCTGTCTGTCTGTCTGTCTGTCTGTCTGTCTGTCTGTCTGTCTGTCTGTCTGTCTGTC
Source organism: Aspidapion aeneum (assembly GCA_963576565.1). Classification (NCBI taxonomy): domain Eukaryota; kingdom Metazoa; phylum Arthropoda; class Insecta; order Coleoptera; family Brentidae; genus Aspidapion; species Aspidapion aeneum. The sequence continues at coordinate 17,401,196 of OY755046.1, forward strand.
TGTCTGTCTGTCTGTCTGTCTGTCTGTCTGTCTGTCTGTCTGTCTGTCTGTCTGTCTGTCTGTCTGTCTGTCTGTCTGTCTGTCTGTCTGTCTGTCTGTCTGTCTGTCTGTCTGTCTGTCTGTCTGTCTGTCTGTCTGTCTGTCTGTCTGTCTGTCTGTCTGTCTGTCTGTCTGTCTGTCTGTCTGTCTGTCTGTCTGTCTGTCTGTCTGTCTGTCTGTCTGTCTGTCTGTCTGTCTGTCTGTCTGTCTGTCTGTCTGTCTGTCTGTCTGTCTGTCTGTCTGTCTGTCTGTCTGTCTGTCTGTCTGTCTGTCTGTCTGTCTGTCTGTCTGTCTGTCTGTCTGTCTGTCTGTCTGTCTGTCTGTCTGTCTGTCTGTCTGTCTGTCTGTCTGTCTGTCTGTCTGTCTGTCTGTCTGTCTGTCTGTCTGTCTGTCTGTCTGTCTGTCTGTCTGTCTGTCTGTCTGTCTGTCTGTCTGTCTGTCTGTCTGTCTGTCTGTCTGTCTGTCTGTCTGTCTGTCTGTCTGTCTGTCTGTCTGTCTGTCTGTCTGTCTGTCTGTCTGTCTGTCTGTCTGTCTGTCTGTCTGTCTGTCTGTCTGTCTGTCTGTCTGTCTGTCTGTCTGTCTGTCTGTCTGTCTGTCTGTCTGTCTGTCTGTCTGTCTGTCTGTCTGTCTGTCTGTCTGTCTGTCTGTCTGTCTGTCTGTCTGTCTGTCTGTCTGTCTGTCTGTCTGTCTGTCTGTCTGTCTGTCTGTCTGTCTGTCTGTCTGTCTGTCTGTCTGTCTGTCTGTCTGTCTGTCTGTCTGTCTGTCTGTCTGTCTGTCTGTCTGTCTGTCTGTCTGTCTGTCTGTCTGTCTGTCTGTCTGTCTGTCTGTCTGTCTGTCTGTCTGTCTGTCTGTCTGTCTGTCTGTCTGTCTGTCTGTCTGTCTGTCTGTCTGTCTGTCTGTCTGTCTGTCTGTCTGTCTGTCTGTCTGTCTGTCTGTCTGTCTGTCTGTCTGTCTGTCTGTCTGTCTGTCTGTCTGTCTGTCTGTCTGTCTGTCTGTCTGTCTGTCTGTCTGTCTGTCTGTCTGTCTGTCTGTCTGTCTGTCTGTCTGTCTGTCTGTCTGTCTGTCTGTCTGTCTGTCTGTCTGTCTGTCTGTCTGTCTGTCTGTCTGTCTGTCTGTCTGTCTGTCTGTCTGTCTGTCTGTCTGTCTGTCTGTCTGTCTGTCTGTCTGTCTGTCTGTCTGTCTGTCTGTCTGTCTGTCTGTCTGTCTGTCTGTCTGTCTGTCTGTCTGTCTGTCTGTCTGTCTGTCTGTCTGTCTGTCTGTCTGTCTGTCTGTCTGTCTGTCTGTCTGTCTGTCTGTCTGTCTGTCTGTCTGTCTGTCTGTCTGTCTGTCTGTCTGTCTGTCTGTCTGTCTGTCTGTCTGTCTGTCTGTCTGTCTGTCTGTCTGTCTGGCATAACTCAAAAACCGCTTGTGCGATTTAAATGAAATTTGGTACCTAGGCTAGGTCTTGGGCCGTGGTGGTCCCACTTAAAAATGAACGAAATCCACCGAACGCAAGCCAAATAAAAGGGTGGGGGTAGATTTCAAAAATAAGAGTTTATGTGAAAATATGGCGTGTGTGATATCAAACGAAAGGTAATTAAGTCTGGAGTTAAACAAGATGAATTTTAAGTTATTTTAAAAAAAAGGGGTGGGGTAGATGTCAAAAATTAGAGTTTAAGTGAAAATATGGCGTGTGTGATATCAAACGAAAGGTAAATGAGTCTGGAGTTAAACAACATGCATTTTTGTTTTTAAAAAAAGGGTGAGGTTAGATTTTACAAATTAGAGTTTAAGTCAAAACATGACTTGTGTGGTATCAAACGAAAGGTAATTGAGTCTGGAGTTGAATAAAATATATTTCAGTTTTTATTTATATTAGCTCACACGTACACTATAACTATAGTACCTAGTATGAGCTTAGGTGCCCATAGTAGTAGTAGTAGTAGTGGTGGGGAGACCATTTTTTGGTCTAGCGACTAGGCACACGGCGCGCCCTTTTCGCAAACCCCGATTTGTCCGTACATCATATATCAAACTGATGCACGTGCCCCTTAGGATGCAAGTTTTCTTTCTCTAAGAGGACTTAATTTTGCCTGACACCTCTTTGTCGAGGGCAGGGATCTTTATACTGCGTAGCAAGTATACACAGTGGACCCACGCTTTTACACCTCTTCCGAAAGGTGGTCCTGCTACATGATAGACTTGCATCTATCTAACATGGCTATCGTCCCAGCAGCTGGTTATAGACGATAGACTTCTTTCCTTTTCAGCGCAACAGTCGTGGTCGTCGTGGGTTGACTATAGGAGATTTATGCTGGCGCCGTCCGGGTTCCGACTAAGAAGGTGCCCATAGATTGGCAGAGTATTTTGCGAGCGGAAATACTAATAATCTTGGTGTATCGCAAAAACTACTTGTGGTGGGGTGTTGAGTAATTTACTCAGGAGAGATTTAAAATGGACTGTATAAATGGTTTTTGTTCTACTCACTGTTCGTTGCTGTGTTGTGGGGTCGATGGGCGGCCGCCTTTATCCTGGCTTCAGCAGTTCTGTTGAGGGGTTTCCATTACAGAGGTTTTAAGGAAGGGAGGACGAGGGAAAACACTCGCGAAAATTCGTAAATCTAATTTACTTAAAATTATTTAACTAAAAAGTGCTTAGCTTGATTGCACACCGTGTGATTGAATAGGGATTTGAAACGATATATCCCGTTGTAACTACTACTTCACACTGATTTTTCATTATATTTTTCTAAAAGCTACAGGTTAATGCGGACAAATCCCAATTCTACACAGTGAGCCAAAAAATATCTTATCCAACAAAAAGTAAAAATAAAATAACTAAATTCTAACATCCACACGAAATGAATGTACTGAGGACCGAACATCCCGCCGGCCGAAAGGGGTTTACCCCTTTTAATTTTAACTACTATCTACATTGTCTTCAATGGGGAGCGGACACAGCTTAACAACCGGTCGCTTTAAAGTACCGTTAGTGGTACGCACGCTTGCCACTCGTACTACACCGTCCGAACCTGGATGCACTGCCTCAATACGACCCAGTCGCCATTGCATACAGGGAGTGTTATCCTCTTTTATTACCACAAGATTACCAATTTTTAGTGAACCTTTACTATCATGCCATTTAGCACGTTGGTGAAGAGTATGTAAGTACTCTGTAGACCACCGAGACCAAAAATCCTGGTGCAACTTCTGGAGCAATTGCCAGCGATCTAATCTATTAAGGGGGGTGTCACTAAAATTGGGTTCGGGAAGTGCACTAAGAGACTCTAAGGTCAAAAAATGACCTGGAGTGATTGCCGAAATGTCATTCGGATCACTACTAAGGGGGGTTAAAGGCCTACTATTTAAAAAGGCTTCTATCTGTACAAGCAGAGTGTACATCTCCTCGTATGTTAAGATTTGAAATCCAACTATACGTAACAAATGAGTTTTAACGGATTTTACTGAAGATTCCCAAAGACCGCCGAAATGGGGTGCAGAGGGGGGATTAAAATGCCATGAAATTGTTTCTGCTTTTGAAGCATCACGCATTAGATTACATAAAGTTCTATAAGCTCCAGTAAAATTAGTTCCACAGTCACTGTGGAGTGAAACAAGTCTGCCTCTACGGCCTACAAAGCGGCGTAAGGCTGCCAGAAAAGCATCGGAAGACAAGCTTGAAACTAGCTCTAAATGCAAAGCTTTGGTAGCATAACAAACGAAACGACAAAGGTATGCTTTCGTCGTGCGAGCTCCTCGGTAGCGAGTCATTAACAGATTAAAGGGGGCTGCGAAGTCAACACCTGTGTGAAGAAAAGGCTTAACTTGGCTCACGCGAAGTAAGGGTAGATCACCCATGGGAGCTTGAACAGGGGTTGGATGTATCTTATAGCAAGTAATACGCTTAGAAACTACCTTTCTAATTACATTTTTGCAGGAAATTATCCAAAATTGTTGTGCGATTATGCACTGAATTGATTGAATTCCTGCATGGAAATATTTCAAGTGTACATAACTAACCAAAAGTTCCGTAAATCGATGATTGTTGGGCAATAGAGCAGGAAATTTTTGTTGATAGGACAACGAAGTAGAATTTCTTAATCTGCCACCAAGGCGAAGTATGCTTTCATCATCTTAAAAGGGGCTTAGTCTTCTAAATAATTTTGAGGGTAAAAGATGCTGTTGCATTCTATCAATTTCATGAAAAAAAGCTAAAGTTTGTACATGCTTTACTAAGAGCATGACAGACTGATGTAACTCTAAACTAGTAAGAGGTTCAGTTACTTTGATTTTGTTTCTACAAATCGACAAAAATCTTAAAATATATGCTAAAACTCTACGTAATCTATCAAAACTAGAAATATTTTCTATTAGTTGAGCTAACAAATGGGGTTCTAATTCTGCTACAAGAAGACATGTTTTGGAAGATTTATTTCTGTCCATGTGTCGGTGGGTTGCGACAAAAAACTAGGGCCATACCACCACATTGAGCTTTCTGACAACTCAGATGGGAGGAGACCACGACTACCTAAATCTGCAGGATTGTTCTCAGATATGACATGATGCCAATGCGAGGAAGGGATTTTTTCTTGGATGAAAGTTGATATATTACTAACAAAAGTGGTAAATCTATGTGGGGAAGACTTTATCCAAGAAAGGACTATAGTTGAATCACACCAAGCGTATATTTCACTAATTTTTAGCCTAGGCTGATAAATTCCTAGAACATAATGTTACAATTTTGATAACAGAACTGCTCCACACAGTTCAAGGCGGGGTATACTAATTGTTTTTAAAGGGGCTACTTTGGATTTTGCAGTCACAAATTTGACACAAAATTCATTATCTTTTAATGAAAATCTAAAATAAACAACAGCACAATAGCCTTTTTCAGAGGCATCTGAAAAGCCATGAATCTGAATTGATTGGTAACTATCAGGCACTACTCTACGAGTTATTTTACATAAAGATAGCAAACTAACTTCACTTGTAAATTTTTCCCAGATTCTACTAATTTCTATCGAGGGTGGATCATCCCAATTGAGCTTTAAGTCCCAAAGCTTCTGTATTAAATGTTTAAGGAAAAAAGTAACAGGGGTTAAGATACCTAGAGGGTCAAAAATCTTAGCTAAGTTGCTAAGTAAATTTCGTTTTGTACACGGTGACAAAATTGAGTTTATCGAAAATTGATAGCAATCTGATGATGGACTCCACTCAAGTCCTAAAACTTTAAGAGTATTATTGGAATCAGCACCAAAGGATAAATTTTCATTGCACAAATGAGAAGATGAAAGTCTGCCAAGAGTCTTGGGTCATTGCTGCACCACTTGCGCAATTGAAACCCACCTTTGGCAAGAAGAGAAATTAGGTATTTCTGAATCCTTTTGGCACCTTCAAGGTCACAATGCATGCCAGTTATATCATCTACATATGAGTGCGAGATAATTAGTTCTGAAGCTTCAGGGTAATTAACTTTCTCCTGCTCAGCTAAAGTAAGCAATGATTTGATAGCTAAATAAGGGCTGCGATTTAAATGAAATTTGGTACCTAGGCTAGGTCTTGGGCCGTGGTGGTCCCACTTAAAAATGAACGAAATCCACCGAACGCAAGCCAAATAAAAGGGTGGGGGTAGATTTCAAAAATGAGAGTTTATGTGAAAATATGGCGTGTGTGATATCAAACGAAAGGTAATTAAGTCTGGAGTTAAACAAGATGAATTTTAAGTTATTTTAAAAAAAAGGGGTGGGGTAGATGTCAAAAATTAGAGTTTAAGTGAAAATATGGCGTGTGTGATATCAAACGAAAGGTAAATGAGTCTGGAGTTAAACAACATGCATTTTTGTTTTTAAAAAAAGGGTGAGGTTAGATTTTACAAATTAGAGTTTAAGTCAAAACATGACTTGTGTGGTATCAAACGAAAGGTAATTGAGTCTGGAGTTGAATAAAATATATTTCAGTTTTTATTTATATTAGCTCACACGTACACTATAACTATAGTACCTAGTATGAGCTTAGGTGCCCATAGTAGTAGTAGTAGTAGTGGTGGGGAGACCATTTTTTGGTCTAGCGACTAGGCACACGGCGCGCCCTTTTCGCAAACCCCGATTTGTCCGTACATCATATATCAAACTGATGCACGTGCCCCTTAGGATGCAAGTTTTCTTTCTCTAAGAGGACTTAATTTTGCCTGACACCTCTTTGTCGAGGGCAGGGATCTTTATACTGCGTAGCAAGTATACACAGTGGACCCACGCTTTTACACCTCTTCCGAAAGGTGGTCCTGCTACATGATAGACTTGCATCTATCTAACATGGCTATCGTCCCAGCAGCTGGTTATAGACGCTAGACTTCTTTCCTTTTCAGCGCAACAGTCGTGGTCGTCGTGGGTTGACTATAGGAGATTTATGCTGGCGCCGTCCGGGTTCCGACTAAGAAGGTGCCCATAGATTGGCAGAGTATTTTGCGAGCGGAAATACTAATAATCTTGGTGTATCGCAAAAACTACTTGTGGTGGGGTGTTGAGTAATTTACTCAGGAGAGATTTAAAATGGACTGTATAAATGGTTTTTGTTCTACTCACTGTTCGTTGCTGTGTTGTGGGGTCGATGGGCGGCCGCCTTTATCCTGGCTTCAGCAGTTCTGTTGAGGGGTTTCCATTACAGAGGTTTTAAGGAAGGGAGGACGAGGGAAAACACTCGCGAAAATTCGTAAATCTAATTTACTTAAAATTATTTAACTAAAAAGTGCTTAGCTTGATTGCACACCGTGTGATTGAATAGGGATTTGAAACGATATATCCCGTTGTAACTACTACTTCACACTGATTTTTCATTATATTTTTCTAAAAGCTACAGGTTAATGCGGACAAATCCCAATTCTACACAGTGAGCCAAAAAATATCTTATCCAACAAAAAGTAAAAATAAAATAACTAAATTCTAACATCCACACGAAATGAATGTACTGAGGACCGAACATCCCGCCGGCCGAAAGGGGTTTACCCCTTTTAATTTTAACTACTATCTACATTGTCTTCAATGGGGAGCGGACACAGCTTAACAACCGGTCGCTTTAAAGTACCGTTAGTGGTACGCACGCTTGCCACTCGTACTACACCGTCCGAACCTGGATGCACTGCCTCAATACGACCCAGTCGCCATTGCATACAGGGAGTGTTATCCTCTTTTATTACCACAAGATTAGTAATTTTTAGTGAACCTTTACTATCATGCCATTTAGCACGTTGGTGAAGAGTATGTAAGTACTCTGTAGACCACCGAGACCAAAAATCCTGGTGCAACTTCTGGAGCAATTGCCAGCGATCTAATCTATTAAGGGGGGTGTCACTAAAATTGGGTTCGGGAAGTGCACTAAGAGACTCTAAGGTCAAAAAATGACCTGGAGTGATTGCCGAAATGTCATTCGGATCACTACTAAGGGGGGTTAAAGGCCTACTATTTAAAAAGGCTTCTATCTGTACAAGCAGAGTGTACATCTCCTCGTATGTTAAGATTTGAAATCCAACTATACGTAACAAATGAGTTTTAACGGATTTTACTGAAGATTCCCAAAGACCGCCGAAATGGGGTGCAGAGGGGGGATTAAAATGCCATGAAATTGTTTCTGCTTTTGAAGCATCACGCATTAGATTTCATAAAGTTCTATAAGCTCCAGTAAAATTAGTTCCACAGTCACTGTGGAGTGAAACAAGTCTGCCTCTACGGCCTACAAAGCGGCGTAAGGCTGCCAGAAAAGCATCGGAAGACAAGCTTGAAACTAGCTCTAAATGCAAAGCTTTGGTAGCATAACAAACGAAAAGACAAAGGTATGCTTTCGTCGTGCGAGCTCCTCGGTAGCGAGTCATTAACAGATTAAAGGGGGCTGCGAAGTCAACACCTGTGTGAAGAAAAGGCTTAACTTGGCTCACGCGAAGTAAGGGTAGATCACCCATGGGAGCTTGAACAGGGGTTGGATGTATCTTATAGCAAGTAATACGCTTAGAAACTACCTTTCTAATTACATTTTTGCAGGAAATTATCCAAAATTGTTGTGCGATTATGCACTGAATTGATTGAATTCCTGCATGGAAATATTTCAAGTGTACATAACTAACCAAAAGTTCCGTAAATCGATGATTGTTGGGCAATAGAGCAGGAAATTTTTGTTGATAGGACAACGAAGTAGAATTTCTTAATCTGCCACCAAGGCGAAGTATGCTTTCATCATCTAAAAAGGGGCTTAGTCTTCTAAATAATTTTGAGGGTAAAAGATGCTGTTGCATTCTATCAATTTCATGAGAAAAAGCTAAAGTTTGTACATGCTTTACTAAGAGCATGACAGACTGATGTAACTCTAAACTAATAAGAGGTTCAGTTACTTTGATTTTGTTTCTACAAATCGACAAAAATCTTAAAATATATGCTAAAACTCTACGTAATCTATCAAAACTAGAAATATTTTCTATTAGTTGAGCTAACAAATGGGGTTCTAATTCTGCTACAAGAAGACATGTTTTGGAAGATTTATTTCTGTCCATGTGTCGGTGGGTTGCGACAAAAAACTAGGGCCATACCACCACATTGAGCTTTCTGACAACTCAGATGGGAGGAGACCACGACTACCTAAATCTGCAGGATTGTTCTCAGATATGACATGATGCCAATGCGAGGAAGGGATTTTTTCTTGGATGAAAGTTGATATATTACTAACAAAAGTGGTAAATCTATGTGGGGAAGACTTTATCCAAGAAAGGACTATAGTTGAATCACACCAAGCGTATATTTCACTAATTTTTAGCCTGGGCTGATAAATTCCTAGAACATAATGTTACAATTTTGATAACAGAACTGCTCCACACAGTTCAAGGCGGGGTATACTAATTGTTTTTAAAGGGGCTACTTTGGATTTTGCAGTCACAAATTTGACACAAAATTCATTATCTTTTAATGAAAATCTAAAATAAACAACAGCACAATAGCCTTTTTCAGAGGCATCTGAAAAGCCATGAATCTGAATTGATTGGTAACTATCAGGCACTACTCTACGAGTTATTTTACATAAAGATAGCAAACTAACTTCACTTGTAAATTTTTCCCAGATTCTACTAATTTCTATCGAGGGTGGATCATCCCAATTGAGCTTTAAGTCCCAAAGCTTCTGTATTAAATGTTTAAGGAAAAAAGTAACAGGGGTTAAGATACCTAGAGGGTCAAAAATCTTAGCTAAGTTGCTAAGTAAATTTCGTTTTGTACACGGTGACAAAATTGAGTTTATCGAAAATTGATAGCAATCTGATGATGGACTCCACTCAAGTCCTAAAACTTTAAGAGTATTATTGGAATCAGCACCAAAGGATAAATTTTCATTGCACAAATGAGAAGATGAAAGTCTGCCAAGAGTCTTGGGTCATTGCTGCACCACTTGCGCAATTGAAACCTTTGGCAAGAAGAGAAATTAGGTCTTTCTGAATCCTTTTGGCACCTTCAAGGTCACAATGCATGTCAGTTATATCATCTACATATGAGTGCGAGATAATTAGTTCTGAAGCTTCAGGGTAATTAACTTTCTCCTGCTCAGCTAAAGTAAGCAATGATTTGATAGCTAAATAAGGGCTGCATGTTAATCCATAAGTAACAGTACAGAGAGCTATGTCTTCGATTAGACCATCAGGCTGAAAACGCCAAAGAACGCGTTGATAATCCTGATGAGGAGGAGTAACTAGAATTTGTCTAAACATTTTACAGATATCCGCTGTAAATACGAATTTTTCCAATCTAAATAACAGAAGTAATTGACATATGTCAGCTTGAAGTTTGGGACCAGGAAGCAGGCAATCGTTTAATGAATAAGGATCACTAGGACTTTTAGCAGAGCCATTATAAACCACGAGAAGTTTAGTTGTGACACTAGAAGGCTTTAGTACAAAATGATGTGGAATATAATAACTTTTATCTGGAATGGCCAAAGATGAAACTATTTTCATATGTCCTGAAGATAAGTATTCTTTCATAAAATCGGAATATTGCATGTAAAGATCAGAATTTTTAACAATCTACGTTCTAATGCTAAGAATTGCTTGAGTGCTAACTCTCCACTGTTGGGAAAAGAAGGTTCACTAGACTTAAAAGGTAGAGACACTACAAATCTGCCTGTCTCTGTTCTATAAGTGGTTTCAGAAAATATTTTTTCAGCTAAACTATCTTCAGGTGACATTGAATTGACCTTGGGAACTTCCTCGACAAGCCAAAATATTTGAATGGTATCTTCGAGGGTGTCCATTGCCAAAAATGTTTGAGAAATGAATTGACTAATTACTTTAGACGAAGAACAAGTTTTACCCATAAGCAAATAACCAAAAATACTATTAATTGCCACTGGATCATTAGGACCAGCAACAATCTTTCCATCTTTAAGTATTCTTGCAAATATATCAGCTCCTACTAATATATCAACCGGTCTAGATTTGTAAAAATAAGGATCGGCTAGCTGACAATTTTTTAAGAAAGGCCAATTAGTAGTGGAAAGTGTTGAAAGTGGAAGATTTCCACATATTTTAGGGATAACTACGGCACTAAATTCTAAAAGGGGACTAGATTTTCCTGAAGGACGAATGGTAAAAGAAATGCTCTCACAACTTTTAAGCATAGGGGCTTCACCAATGCCTTGCACATCGATATCTGATTTGTAACTATGTCAACGAAGACGTTTAACACAAGCTTTCGTTACGAAATTTGAGGTTGAACCTGAATCTACGATTATTCTAATAGGTTGATAATCGCCTTTGCTATCTAAAATTTCTACTATTGTGGTGGATAATAATACACCCGAAGAATCGATGCTACTACATAAACATAAGGGGTTGTCTACAGTTAATCCGACAAAAGCATTGGGGTTGCTTTGTGAATTTTGACTATCAATATGAGGTAATTGAGCTACAGAGTTAGCATTATTGGAAACTATACTACTATGGTTGGCATGGTGGTTGGCACCCGAACTAGTGGGGTGGCCAATGGAATTCGGGAAACTAGAACTAGAATGCGCTACTGGACTACAATGAGTATTGACACTCTGATTATAATAATTTGGAGTGGAACTAAAGCTACTAAAATGGGGGTTAGGACCCTGACTATGATTGTTTATTTATTTATTTATTTAATCAACGTATAAGGTACATTTTCAAGTAAATTGAATTAAATACAGTTGTTTAAAATCCTAACTTATTATTGCACAAGCAATGAGCAATAATAAATCACCAAACAATTTTATGTAAGAACAAATTTTTTTGCAGCTGATTTAAATTTTTCTAAGTTTGGAAAATTAAAATAATCAAGTTTAGAGTAATGTTTATTAGCAGTGTTTGATATTCGGTTTACTGGACAATGGAGCAAGTAGAATGCTCTACAGTATGGCACATGTTGAAGAGACTGGTTACGAGTGTGATAAGCTGAAACATGTATTTTAAGAGTTTCTAAACATTCAGGACTCTTAGTAATGTTGTTAAAAATTTTATATACAAAGCACACATCGTAATACTCTCTTCTGCTGGACAAACTGTTCAGATTAAGGTAGGACTGAGTTAAGTCTCTTGTAAGATGTGTGCCAGTTTTTGAAAGAGTGTAGCATGCAAATTTTAGAAATTTGTTTTGGACATTATTTAATCTGTCTATGTGGATTTGATTATAAGGAGACCAAATAATATTAGAAAATTCAAGTATTGACCTACAATATGAAATATACAGTGTTTTCAATGCAAAAACATTTGTAAAGTCCTTACATGTTCTTTTGATGAACCCTAGCATACGGTTCGCCTTATTGATAATATTCTCATAATGGGTGTGGAAGGACAGTTCACTATCCAGGTAAACACCTAAATCTTTGATGACTGTAACTTCCTCGAGAATAATGTTATCAATAGAATACTGAGCTGGCAATTTTACGGTTAGCCGGCTAAATCTTAAAAATTTGCATTTATCTGGATTTAAAGACATATGATTGGCCTGGCACCATGAGAAGACAATGTCAATATCTTTTTGTAGCTGCAAAATATCTCTTAGTGACGTGATTTTAATAAAAAGTTTTAAATCGTCAGCAAACATTAGGAAATGACAAGAGAGTAATTCGCCAAGGTCATTAATAAAGAGGATGAAAAAAAGGGGTCCCAGGTGCGACCCTTGGGGAACGCCAGATGTTACTGTGAATGGATTAGATAGGTGACCATTAATTTTAACTTGCTGCCATCTGTCGATCAGATAGGAGCCCACCCAATTTAGCAAAGCTGCAGATAAACCATAAAAAGAAAGTTTTAATAGCAGCAGAGAATGGTTTACTTTATCAAAGGCTTTGCTGAAATCAGTGTATATAGCATGTGTCTCTAGCCCTTTATCAAAGTTTTGAAAGATGTGGTTGGTAAACAAATACAGGTTTGTATCTACAGACCGGCCAAGGGTGAAGCCATGTTGTTGTGACAGAATTTTACTCTGGAAATGGCCAGACATAATTTCCATGACACACTGTTCAAAGACTTTAGGAAGTGCTGATAAAATACTAATTGGCCTGTAGTTTTTGATGTCACTTTTATCGCCAGATTTGTGAATGGGAGTAATGTAAGAAAGTTTCCAGACATTTGGAAATCTGCCAGATTTTAGAGAACTGTTAAAAAGCAGGTAAAGAGGATAGTAGAGTGTTTGAGAGCAAAGCTTTAAGACTCTGTTTGGAATTCCATCAGGGCCTTTACCTTTTTTGATGTCAAGGGAACTTAATGCTTTTTCTACTGCAACAGCGCCAATAGTGATTTCGCTAAGATTATCATGTATTTCTTTATCAACTTCCTGTGGATGGTTTTTCTTTGCATTGAACACAGACGAAAAAAACCTGGCAAACAAATTGGCCACATCCTCACCCTCTGTTGCTGTTGCATCGTCCAAATGCATTTCCTGGGGCACTGCTCCAGTACTCGATTTGGAGCGAATGAATTTCCAAAAAGTATTTGGATTATCATTAACAGAGTTTTCTGTTTCCTTTATGAAAAGTTCATAGCAATGAGCAGATAATAACTGACATTGCCTTCTCAAAGTGCTGAAATGAACGTAGTCAATATCACAGTTAGTACGTTTATATTTCTTATGCGCTAACTTTTTCTGAAAAATTAAGTTTTTTAGTTCATGAGAAAACCATTGAGGAAATTTAGACGAAGGTTTAAACACTTTAACTGGAACAAAATTATCGAAGCACGAAAATAGGACAGAGTACAGATTATTAGTTGTTTTATCAATATCATCATCCAGAATAGATAGCCAGTTAAAACTTAAAATATAATTATTTATTCGTGCGAAATCCGCATTTTTAAAGTCATAGTAAAAACACTCTTTAGGTTCCAGATTTTTTGCGGATTTACTATGTAATAATATTTCTAAAGGTGGGTGCAATGGATCTGGTTTAACCAGTCCAACACTCTTTACTACGGCCTTAAGCTCAGAGTTTGCAAAACAGAGATCAAGAATTTTATTTTGGTGATTTACTATCCCATTATACTGAGTTAGTTCGAGAGATGCATACGTATCACACACTAGCACATCTTTTGCATTGAACAAATTTGACGGCGAAAAACCGGACTTACTGACGTTTTGAGAGCACGCGACTTCCGCAGAATTGTAGTCACCTGCAACATCTGAAGGCAAGAAGCTCGAGTCTTCGATGTTTTGAGACCATGTAATGTCAGGAAGGTTAAAATCACCAACCACTATAACTCTTTCGAACAACTCGCCTGCTGTTGATACCGACTTTAAGTGGGCTTCATAAACGGATATACCCATGTGTGGAGGAATGTAAACGCAGCCGACGCAGTAAGTTGCGTCACCAATCGACACTGACACCCAGATTTCTTCAACGGCTGGGTTACTAAAGTTTAGCCGGTGAGATTTGTAACGGCCGTTTATTGCAAGAATAACTCCACCTCCTTTTGATTTAGTACTGTTTATAGAGTTTCTGTCAGTTCTATATACGGCGTAACGAGAGTCAAGAAGTTCAGCATCATTGATGGTGGAGTCAAGCCATGTTTCGGTTAATGCAATGACAGAATATGATTCTATTTGAGCAGAGCAGAATATTTCTTTAAGTTTGGTTTTTGAACCACGCAGGTTTTGATAAAAAAGTGAAACGAGTTCTACTGATGGGCATCTTGAAGTTGTTGTCCTGACCGAAAATTCTTGTTTGCAGGTTCGTTCCGTGACGGGCGTGGACGAAACTCCTTAACGGCTGTGCCATCAGGCCATAGCCCAGGTTCCAGCAGGCCCTTTAAAATGGATTCTTTAACACCAATTTTGAAAGATGCTACATCTTCATTTTGAACAAGCACATGACATTTTACATCATTGATACCAAGTTTGTTCTGTACATAATCGATAACTTGTTCTTCAGTAGTTCTAGGATTGCATCTACCCAGGTACAACCATTGTCTACGCTCTCCAGCTGTAAAAGATCCATTGCCAGAACTTGTACCAATCACTATATTAGGTCTGGCGCGGTTTTTTGGGAGCATAGGAGCAGAAGAAGTAGAAGAACTACTATTTGTATTTTCATTTTGTTTAGGATGATTGGCCTGGTGATTAGCTCTATTTGCGCTATGGTTAACTGTTGGAGGGAACCGCTGAGTTTGGTTGCTATTATTTGTTTGTTGCCACTTAGGCATTGTATCAGACACTGGTGTGTCCACGGAGTTTGTGGGGACCCTTGGAGCAGAGTTTTTTAAGGTTTTTATTTTATCTTCCAGTTTAGTAACTTGGTACAGAAGATTCGTGTGAGCAAGTTCAAGTTCGCTAATCCTAGTTTCATGATTTTGAATAATTGTGTTAGTGTTAGCGTTTAGAATCGTTTCATAGTTAACATGAGTTTTTTGTATATCATATGCATTTGTTTTGGCAATAGCTTTGAGGTCATTTTTTACTGTAGTAATCAGTTGATCATTTGTTTTAACAATATCACCTTTAACTTTGGTAAGCACATCAAGCATATGTTTATTTAGTTTTGCTAGTTCTGATTGTAACATTGTGTATAGGATTGTACTTAGGACCCTGACTATTATGGTGTGTAACAGTACTGCAGGCTTAAAAATTTCTATTATTTTGACTACTATTATTCTGACTACTATATAAGGTGCAAACTTGATTGGAACTATCATTTCCACTGAAACAAAGTAAACTATGGTGACGAACACCGCAACGAAAACAGGAATTAGTGGAGGGGCACTCATTTATACTATGCGATCTAGAAAGGCAATTTAAACATAAATAATTTGCCTTGGCAAGTTTATAACGTTCATTGGGCGTTTTTGAGCGAAAGAACTGACATTTAGAAAGAGTGTGATAAGGTCCCTGTTTGCAAACTACACAAGTATTTTTATTATTATTTTGATTGGGTTGACTTAGAAAAACATTGGAAGTTTGTCTGAAGCTACCTGATTTAAAACTACTACTATTATTATTTATAGATTTTTTAAAGAATTTTTTATCTTCTTTTCGGGTTAATTCTACATTATCTAAAGCTTCACAGTGTTTTTCCAAATACGCTATTAACTCTTTATAATCAGGCATTTTATTGGAATCAGAAAGCTGTAACTAAAATTTTGTTGCTAAGGAAATATCTATTTTTCTATTAATCATTTGAACTAATGGAAATGACCAGGCGTCTATAGGTAACTGTAAATTGCGCAAGGCCTCTAAATTATCGTTAAAGGTATCTAACAGGGTACGTAAATCTTGAGGATTTTCTGAGCTGACCAATGACTAGCTGCTATGATTCGTTTTCTATAATATCTTTTACACAAAGTATCATAAGCAATGGAATAATTAGCATGAGTTAGTGGCAAATGCTGAACTAGGAGTTTTGGCTGTTCCTCAAGGGCTTTCAGTAAATATTCGAATTTAGTTACATCCGAAAAGTGAGGATTGTTATGAACCAGGGCTTCAAACATATCTTTGAAACTAGGAAATGAAGTTACATCTCCTCTAAAAATAGGTAAATCTAAAGGTTTAAGATTGTTAGTAAACTGAGGTGCCTTTGATAAGGAAACAGAAGATTGCGTTTCACTAGTTGTATGAGAAAATAAGCTAAAATATATGCTTTTAATATGCCAGAATTTATTTTCAAAATCAGCTCGAACTTTATTTTCAGCTTGAAAATCATCCTGTTCATCTAATAAACCTATCAAAATGTTATGCTGTTTACTGAAATCATCTCTAATTTGTTCTAGGTCTTGATAGCGAACCTTGAGTGAAGCATGATATTTGCTATCAGTCTCAGCTTTTATAGCAAAATCGTATATTTCAGTCATGTGACTAATTTCACTCAGTCTTAAGTTTGTTGCTTTTCTAACTTTATCTGACATTGTAGCTTAATAATTAAACCAAATTAAAAATTATAAAAAAAAATCTGTTTTTTATTTTAAATTTAAAAAATTTTAAAAAATTATTTATTTCCTAAGTTAAATTTTAAACTTAATAAATGGCGAAAAATCTACTAACTACCAATTTAATGAAGTTGTCTAAACGTGGTAAACGAGTGCTACTATTTGTTGAAAACAAAATTTTTCTACTATTTTTTCTCAACTAATAAATTGAGCAATTAATTGGAAATTTTAAGAAAAAATGCTCCTACTACTAAATACGCAATTAATTTTATCAGTTATTTACCTAATTAGCATCTATAATTAATTATTTTATGGTTTCAGAAAAAAGCTACTACAATTTTCAATTTATACGTGTCACTGTGTATGACTAATGGCTGGACACAGTAGACGAAAATACTACTACTAAAGCAATGCATACAGTAAGTTCTAATATGGAGTGTGGCTAAATTCTAATTGCGAGTGTGAAATCAACGGTGAAGCAAAAGCTAAATGAGACGACTATACGTTCTATACTATATGAGAATCCATTCCCGTTACTAATATGCCGATTAGTTTGAGTTTAGTGAAAGGCGGATCAAAGTCACTATGTATTTTTATCAAAAATGTCTACCTACTATATAAAAAAAACCGACGATTAGGGTAGTAAAGTAGGAGTAACGCTAGAAAGGATCTGGCGAAAAGGACCAAAAATGGTGGGGTGTTGAGTAATTTACTCAGGAGAGATTTAAAATGGACTGTATAAATGGTTTTTGTTCTACTCACTGTTCGTTGCTGTGTTGTGGGGTCGATGGGCGGCCGCCTTTATCCTGGCTTCAGCAGTTCTGTTGAGGGGTTTCCATTACAGAGGTTTTAAGGAAGGGAGGACGAAGGAAAACACTCGCGAAAATTCGTAAATCTAATTTACTTAAAATTATTTAACTAAAAAGTGCTTAGCTTGATTGCACACCGTGTGATTGAATAGGGATTTGAAACGATATATCCCGTTGTAACTACTACTTCACACTGATTTTTCATTATATTTTTCTAAAAGCTACAGGTTAATGCGGACAAATCCCAATTCTACACAGTGAGCCAAAAAATATCTTATCCAACAAAAAGTAAAAATAAAATTACTAAATTCTAACATCCACACGAAATGAATGTACTGAGGACCGAACAACTTGATTTATCAAAAAATGTGTAATGACAATATTTATTTGTCTTTAAAAAATGAGTCATTTAGGCTTTAAAAAAATAAAATCGGACTACTGGGTAGGAAGATATGCTTAAGCAAAAAAATCTATCATTTTGGCGGCCATTTTCAAAGATGGCGGCCAAACGACCATGAGTTCGACCACGTGGCCAAACCTTTTTTATACTACTATGGGTGCTTGACAAAGCTCTGCAGTTCGATTCCATTTTGCCCGATTATTACCAAATCTTTTTTACTGCGGGCGATTTTGCTCCTGTCTTATTTTAATGAATAACATTTTTGATAATGTCCGTTTATTATGTTTTTGAAATTGGCCTTATACTATTTTTCCCAAAGATCTTGGGCGACTCCTTTTGTCCTTTGTAACGATGAATTGTGATTAAACTATAATGACTAAGGCCAGAATAGGGATCTATTGCAATAAAGCCAGGCACAAATTGTGCCGGGTACTATATTGACAGTTTCGCATTAAAAACTGACAGTTGATCTTTCAAAATTGACATACCAAAGTCGAATTTAGTAATCCAGTCGTTTATTTTCCATTAATAGTGGCGTCACTATTAATTCCGGCTCTTATAATACACAATGGCCTAATTTTGAAAGAAGACAGCTGTTCTTATAATGCGAAAGTGTCAATATAGTGCCCGGCACAATTTGTGCCTGGCACTATTGCAATAGATCCCTAATAACTCAAATTTTGTTATTTTATTTTTTTGACTGCCTCACAAATTTAAGAAAGAAACTATGGTTGCCTAGAATAAGACCAATTTAACCATATATTACTAAAATGATGGTATTTATATATTGGTATAGTATAATGTGTTTTATTTTATTGGTAATAAAAAATGCTCAGTTGAGTTATTTTAAATAAGATATGAGGAGTGAGCCATTTACGATTCTTTATGTTGATTTTTTTAAAGCTTGATTCAAAAATCATAGACAGTGACTAGAAGCACCTAGAAGTTTCAAATTTAGGGCAAATCGGTTCAATAATTTTGTAATAAAAAAACTTTTATTGTCACGAGAACCCTACATAGCCACAAAATTTCAAGTTTGGAGTTCATCGGAATATTTCTGAATACCTGTCACAAGGTTTCAAGCAAATAATTCAATTCGAGTTCAATAAAACCGTTTACAAATACCAGAATATTAGAAACATTGTGAGTAGGACAAAATTGATTAAAATATTCCAATAAGATGAAAAAAAAAATAGTAATTTTCTACAAAGCTTATCTTGAAATATCTTACGAGAACTTTACAATTGTGAGCTAGACTATTACATATACCGGGTGTGCCAAAAGAAATCGGACAATTTTATTTTCATTATAACTTTTGAACTATTCCATCGATTTTAATGGGACAAACTGCACTGGACAGATAATTAATCATGGTTTTGACTAATTATATTTTTTTGTTCGCCATCTAAAAATCCAAGATGGCGAACGAAATTAAATTGTACCCTTCAAAGATGCTCGTTTAATCTTGTGTTGCGAACATGTTTTAATTATTTATTTAAATCAGTGAAAAAGCTGCATTTCTGCCACGCACAAAAAGGTACAAATCAGCAAGATCGGCTCGATGGTTTAAAAAAAAATTTTAGCTCACACATATACTATACTATAGTAGTGTGAGCTATGGTGATCCTAATTTTTTCGAGAAAAAAAAAGTTGCTCCGATTTCAAAAATTTTTATATATCTTTGCGTTTCAGATGATTTTGAAACTTTTTTGTTGCGCCGTCTGTATGTCTGTCTGTCTGTATGTCTGTAACGACCAACGCGCATAACTCAAAAACCGCTTGGGCGATTTTAATGAAATTTGGTACCTAGGCTGGGTCTTGGGTCGAGATGGTCCCATTTAAAAATGAACAAAATCCACCGAACTCAAACCAAATAAAAGGGTGGGGGTAGATTTCAAAAATTAGAGTTTATGTGAAAATATGGCGTGTGTGATATCAGACGAAAGGTAATTGAGTTTGGAGTTAAACAAAATACATTTTAATTCATTTTAAAAAAAGGGTGGGGGTATATTTCAAAAATTAGAGTTTAAGTGAAAATATGGCGTGTGTGATATCAAACGAAAGGTAATTGGAGGAGTAAAGGAGTTTAACAAATAACATTTTAGTTTTTGCTTTTTTTAAGGGTGGGGGTAGATTTTGAAAATTTGAGTTTAAATCAAAACATGGCTTGTGTGGTATCAAACAAAAGGTAATTTAGTCTGGAGTTGAATAAAATATATTTCAGTTTTTAGTTATATTAGCTCACACGTAAACTATAACTATAGTACCTAGTGTGAGCTTAGGGGCCCATATATTGGCAGAGTATTTTTGTTTCAACCATTGTTTTAAACATTATACGATTGCCTTACCAATCATGCCTTATTTCCTTATAAATTCATTACTACTGAACCGATTGTGATGAAATAAAAAACATCTTGGTGAGAATTGATTGCTTTATAAAGATCATGATCAAAATTTATCGCCGTCTTAAAATTTAGGATGGCGGACAGAATAATACGTGATTCTTAAAAATAGCGTGTTTATTCTTATTTTCTGAAAATGTTTTATTTTTTTTTTTAATTTGTAGAAAAGCACTACCTTTATCCCGCTTAACAAGGTACAAAGTAATACAATCGGTTAAGTGGTTCTCACAAAATCTGATTTTGTTTTAACCATTGTTTTACAAATTATACGATTGCATTGCCAACCCTGTCTGCATTCAGTTCTGTATAAATTAATTACTGTTAGTCCACGGTTAGAAAAACGTTAAATGCAATGGACTGTATAAATTTTAATTAATGATAGCGCGAACAAACATAAATATTGATATGAAATTACGAAATAATCAAAACGTCCATAGGAAAAATATTGGTGGCACACAACGGTAATCAGACAAATGCACTCACCACTTTTGCAGCCAAATTCTCCACTTCCAAGGGGCCCCTGATGGATCTAATGATGTCACCACGTAGCTGAAGGGTTGAAGTTTCTAGTTCTATGCTTCAGTACACAAAAATCGAGCACTTTCAGGTGTAGATATTTGAAATAGTTGGAGAACAAAATTAACACGCCATTTTCTCTGGCGATTGACAAGGGTCTCCCTGGTTGTTGGTGCGCATGTCCAAATACGCGGAATGCGCTTTGTCCTTCATACAGTTGTGTGTTTTAAAAAATATATATAAACAACCGCGAAATTTAGCGGGAGCTAACATAACTGCCCTCCAAAACACACAATTTTAGAATCTCAACCGGACAGATATAGATATAAGAAAAAGAATCGACCGATAAATATAAATGAATGAAAATAGATAAGTATCGTAAGTTTATTTAGAGATAACGAAATCCCGAAAAAAGGCAAAACAAACAAACAAAAAATTCAAAAAAAAATAAAAATAAAAAAACCTATTGTAATACCCGGTAAAAGGTAGAAAATTAAAATTACTTTTAATTTGGCAAGAGGCACAGTTTTACAACTGGCCGCTTATAAACACCGGTAACCGTTTGTACCGTCGCAACACGCACCTGACCGTCCCCGCCGGGATGCAGTTCGATGACCCGACCGACCGGCCATTTCAAAGGCGTTTGAATGTGATCACTTGTTATGATAACCAAATCATTTAATTTGATATTTGGGGACGAATCAGCCCACTTGTGTCGCTGTTGTAGCGTATGCAAATACTCTATAGAATACCGTTTCCAAAAATCATTATGTAGTTTTTGGATTAGTTGCCATCTCGAGAGCCGATTTAGGGGAACCTCGTACAAATCTGACTCCGGAATTTCTGAATTAAGGGGTTCAAGTGTCAAAAAATTCCCAGGGGTAAGAGGTTGAAGATCGTGTGGGTCTGAAGAGGCAGGAGATAAAGGGCGACTATTAAGTACGGCTTCTATGCGACAGGTAAGGGTGGACATCTCCATGATAGACAACTTCTGGTCGCCGACAACTCGTACAAAGTGAGTTTTAAAACTTTTGACGCCAGCTTCTGCCAGGCCATTGAAATGTGGACTGAGAGGAGGTCCCAGATGCCAACGAATAGAAAGTCTGGTGGCAGCACTTCTTGCGTAATCCAGTAATTGGTTACGAAACCCTATAAAATTACTGCCTTGATCTGACCAGCATTGCGTCACGCTTCCGCGTCTGGAAATGAATCGATGGAATGCACCTACGAACCCTTCGGTGGACAGTTCCATAGTTAATTCCAAATGCACGCAATGTGTGGCCGTACAGACAAACACACAGACATACGATTTGAAAGCTTTACAACCACGGTAACGATGAGGAATCACAAAGAAAGGTCCACAAAAGTCGATAGCTACACTCGAAAAAGGTTTTAGTTGATTGATTCGATGAGCGGGAAGTGAACTCATTATGGGCGGTCTATAGGGTTTAGGGTTGATTCTAAAACATTGCAAGCACTTGGATATGGTTCTTTGAATTGCCCGTCTGGCAGATAATATCCAAAATTGCTGTAAAAGCAGATTATGTAATGTTTTAAACCCAGGATGAAGATATTGTCGATGAGCGGACTCGATAGAGTAGTTAAACGATGGTCACTCGAAAGTAAGACGGGGTGTTTTGCAGAATAAGACAAAAGGTCAGATTTTTGTAATCTGCCACCGACTCTAATGATATTATTCTCATCAAGAAAAGGTGAAAGTTTTCGCAAAGGTTTCGGTATTGGTTTATCCTTAGATAACGCGGAAAAAAGCTCAGAAAAACAAGAACCTTGCACGCGTTTGATAAGAAGGTGTAACGAACTTTGCATCTCACCGGTGGTAGGAAAAACCATATTCTCAAAAATAACTTTTTGGTCCGGCGGCTTAGTGGGTTTTTGATAGGAATGGTTTTGAAAAAAGTTAAATATTCGAAGGACATAACAAATGATACGTTGAATTTTTGATATAGAGGAATATTTGATAAGAAGCTGATCTAAGAAGTTGACATCAATTATCGCATTGCAACAGACTTTTGGTTTTCCTCCAGATTAATATCTCCGAAATCAATCGGCATTTTTGGTTTATGAAAATCGGGCCATTCGTTTTCGGGAGACCACAAAAACGACGGTGCGTTCCACCACATGTCATGTGACATGAGCTGTGAAGGGGTGGCCCCTCGTGACGCAATATCGGCTGCATTCAAAGCAGAAGGAATGTAGCGCCACGAGTTTGAGGGAATGATTTCTTGGATTCTACTGACTCGATTTCCAACAAAGGTTTGCCAGCGATTAGGAGTGGATGAAAGCCAGTGCAATACGACTTGCGAATCGCAGAAAGTAACGATATTTGTAAAAGTTATTTTTCCTTCATAGCTAGATAAAACGAAGTCAATTAATTCGCTTAAAAGAAATGCGCCTAGGAGTTCTAGCCTAGCCAAAGTTTGTGACTTTATAGGCGCGACCCTAGATTTTGCAGATATGAGAGAAACAGATATATTGTTTTCCTCTTCTACACGAAAATATACGACGCCTGCGTAGCCTCGAATTGAAGCGTCACAGAAGCCGATGATTTGACAGGTATTGGTTTTTGACAGTTTGATTTGTCGGGGTAATTGAAAATTGGAAAGAAGCGGGAATTCAGAACGAAGTTTGTTCCAAGAGTCGATGATAGAAGCTTGTAGCAACAAGGGACAAAGAAAACCTAAGGGATCGAAGATTGTCCCTATGATAGATAAAATAGAACGTTTGGTTGGGGGTTTGTCCTTCATTGATAAGAAAAAATGTTGTTTTTTGGATGCCATTGAAGTCCTAAAACTTTAATAAAGTGGGGTTCCTCCTTGTCAAAAGAGAGAGGCATTTGACGATCGGACTCTGGCAATGTTGCCAATAACTCAGGACAATTGCTTGCCCATTTTTTAAGTTCAAATCCTCCCGACTTCAACAAATCATTGAGTTCTGTTTGAAGGGAGAGAGCTTCAGAAAGCGAAGGGCTAGTTCCCAAGATATCGTCGATATAGATTGACGTTTTTAGAACAATACTAGCCATAGGAAAACGTTCCTTTTCTCTCTCTGCCAGCTCATTTGAGGTACGCATGGCTAGAAAAGGTGAGCATGTCATGCCAAAAGTGACAGTAGAAAGTTCCCACACTGAAAGTGGGTCCTGTGGAGAAAACCTCCACAATATCCTTTGATAAGGACGGTGATAAGGATTGATAAGGACTTGACGGAACATCTGTTTGATGTCAGCAATGTAGGCAATAGGATTAAGACGAAACGTAAGGAGTAAAGAAGCAATATCCTTTTGAAGTTTCGGTCCAGATAACAATGTGTCATTGAGACTAATATTTTTTGGGGTGACTGCCGAACAATCCCAGACTACCCTTAATTTTGTACTTAAGCTTTCCGGCTTTAGTACGCAATGATGTGCTAAAAAACACGATACGTCGACCTTTTGTTGACTAGATAAAATTAAACTCATATGATTAGAATCGATATAGTCTTGCATGAAACTTGAATAGGCAGTGTACAGATCAGGATTTTTGATTAATCTATTTTCTAGAAGTAAAAATCTACGATAAGCTTGCGGATAAGTATTTCCTAGGTCAGGGTTTATTTTGTCTTTAAACGGAAGATCTACCATGAATCTACCGCTCGGTTGCCGTACTACGCTAGCAGTAAAAATTGATTCTGCCTGTTTTTCCTCCTTTGATAAGATTTGTTTTTTAGGCAAATGTTCGATTTCCCAAAACCTAGGGAGAATGACCTTTAAAGGAGGTGAATGACTCGTTAAAAAACAACTGGTTCGTTCCGTAAGACTACCTACTTCGTCAACCTTTCCCATGACGACCCAGCCAAAGATAGTTTCAAGGGCTGAAGGCTGCCCTACCTGTCCAAGAACCCTGCCCTCCTTGAATATCTGTGCGAATAGCTCGCAACCAATAACCAGGTCCACAGGTCTAGATTTGAAATAAGATGGGTCGGCAAGTTTAAGGTTTTGCAAGTGTTTCCACTGATTATCGTTCAAAGAGAATGTAGGCATATTGGAACATAGTTGTGGAACAACAATTGCTTCGAAATTAAGTAAAGGAGTGACTTGTCCTTGTGGCTTAATGTGACATTGAACGAGCCCTTTGGAAGTGAAAGAAGACATCTGATTTAATCCGAATATTTCAGTGGTGTAACTTCGCCTAGGAAGATTAAGACGCTGAATACACTTTTCACTGATGAATCCTGTCTGTGATCCAGAATCAAGCAGTGCCCTTACAGGTTGAAAATTTCCGCAACCGTCCATAACATCTATTATAGCGGTGCATAAAAGAAAGGTACCTGACGGTCCTGAGGCATTTAATGACACATGAAGATTATTGACAGGTGGTGTGTGAATGACAGGACTAGTATCTTGGCTTCCAGACTCTTGATTAGTTTCTAAGATATGAGTTAAAGTGTGGTGCCTTTTACTATTGCAAGTCCTGCATGAATATTTTGATTTGCACGTATCTACATCATGCAAGGGATGAAAACACGCTAGACATAATTTTTTCTGTTTGACGAAAGATAGGCGATCGATAGGTGAGAGATCAAGAAATGTTTGACATTTCGAAAGCACGTGACCTTGATTACACCGGAAACATTTTATTCCCATACTTGAATTAGTTGAGGTGCCAGCCAGTCCTACAAAAGGCGAATTGGATGATTTATAGGTAGGCTTTTGCTCAAACTGATTTCGCATAGAATTTGAATTTTGATAGGTAGGCTTTTGCCCAGACTGATTTTGCATAGAATTTGATTTTTGATATATAGGCACCTTTTTGGGTGCTGTTGATTGAGGAAGTGATTCCAAAACTTTACATCTTTTTTCTAGAAATTGAAAAAGTGACTGAAAAGTGGGAATTTCGGTATTAGTATTGGCGTGACTCATTTCGAAATTTGAACGCGTTGGAATATCCAATTTTTCTAATAAAATGAAAAAAATAATAAAGTCCCAACTGTCAACGTCAAAGCTAAGTGAGTTTAAAATTTCTAGGGATTCAGAAAAGGTGTCAATTAAATTACGCAATTCTTTAGCTGGCTCGTTTTTTAAGGTGGAGTTCATAATTGAGCTTAAAGCATCATTTGCGAGGTCTCGCTTGTTTTGATATCTATTGACTAATTTATCATAAGCAATTTTATAATTTTGATCAGATAAGCTAATCCCTGATATCAATTTTAAAGGCTCATCCTCGAGATATGAAAATAAATATTGAAGTTTTCGAACGTTACTTAGACTTTGATTTTGATCTATAATGTTATTAAAAAGATCGAAAAAGCTTGGCCATAATTTTTTATCACCTCGGAATATGGGAATACCTAACTCTTTGAGTTTTGGAGTTTCAGATTCGTTTTGTTGAACATATGATCCCGAAAGGGTTGGGGCCTCAACCGGAAATATTTTAGAGTAAACCCCCTTACACGCATAAAAATATTTACGAGCTTCTGAAAGGATCGCATCCTGCGTTTTAAACTCCTCGTCGTCCGTGTCGTCTATCAACATAATGACGTCATTATGCGCCAGCATGCATTTATCGAAGGTTTTATCCAAATCGGAATACCTCACTTGAAACTCGTTTCTCGCTCTTTCATCCTTTTCCGCGGTCTTTGACAACACATAACAGTCGGTGATCGCAGATAAAAAACCCTTGCGTTTTTGTACGGCTTTTTTGACAGACATGATTTTACCTTTGAAATGACGAAATTGTCGGTAAATATACAATTAACGCTAAATTAATGCTTCTGAAATAGAAAAATGACGAATTGTCGAAAATATGCACTAATTTATCGCAATTGATGAAAATTGTTTTAAATATCGAAATGATATGAAACACCCTAACACATAAATGAGAAATGTTTTTGTTTGTTTTGTTTTGTGGTTCCTTCGCTTTGTTTACTGAATCGAGCACGCGAAAGGCACGTGCACCGCACGGACGACTTTCTCGTTTCAAATACGATGCGTGCGAAAATTCAAGGCCACCTTGTTTGGCTTGGCCACAGATTAGGTAAATAAGTGGCTTGGCATGAAAATAATTATTAATACCGTCGTATGGATTTATTCTAAATAATCCGGCTCGAAGGACCACTTTATGTTAGTCCACGGTTAGAAAAACGTTAAATGCAATGGACTGTATAAATTTTAATTAATGATAGCGCGAACAAACATAAATATTGATATGAAATTACGAAATAATCAAAACGTCCATAGGAAAAATATTGGTGGCACACAACGGTAATCAGACAAATGCACTCACCACTTTTGCAGCCAAATTCTCCACTTCCAAGGGGCCCCTGATGGATCTAATGATGTCACCACGTAGCTGAAGGGTTGAAGTTTCTAGTTCTATGCTTCAGTACACAAAAATCGAGCACTTTCAGGCGTAGATATTTGAAATAGTTGGAGAACGAAATTAACACGCCATTTTCTCTGGCGATTGACAAGGGTCTCTACTGAGCCGATTTTAGTGAAATAAAAGACATTATGGTGCAAACTAATTGATCTTTAAAGTTTACATCATGATATTTTATATTTCACTAAAATCAGTTTATTTATAATGAATTTATAAAGAAATGACAATACAATCGTATAATTTGTAAAACAATGGTTGAAACAAAATCCGATTTTGTGAGAACCACTACACCGATTTTATTAATTTGTACCTCTTTATGCGGGAAAAAAGTAGTGGTATTTTTCAAATAAAAAAAACTAAAACCTCTTCGCAAAATAAGAATAAATAAGCCATTTTGAAGAATCAAGTATTATTCTGTCCGACATCTTAAATTCCAAGATGGCAGAAAATTTCGACAACAATCTTTAAAGAGCAATTAATTCTCACCACGATTTTTTTTATTTCACTAAAATCGGTTTAGTGATAACGAATTTATAAAGAAATGAATGCAGACCGGATTGGCAAAGCAATCGTATAATATGCAAAACAATGGTTGAAACAAAAATAGATTTTTTGAGAACCACAATAGCGATTTTGTAAGGCGTTATGGGAGGGAAAGGGAGTGATTTTCTATAAATTAAAAAAAATAATAAAACGTTTTCGGAACATAAAATTAAACAAACGTGGAATTTCGTACCCGTGAATTTAAAAATCAAACAAGTTTCGTGGCTAATCGGGCAAAAAGGAGTTTTTTTTGTTTCCCTTATAGGCTACCCACGGAAAAATATAAGGGAAACAAAAAAACTCCTTTTTGCCCGATTAGCCACGAAACTTGTTTGATTTATAAAATTAAACACGCCATTTTGAAGAATCAAGTATGATTCTGTCCGCCATCTTAAATTCCAAGATGGCCGAAAATTTCGATAACAATCTTAAAAGAGCAATCAATTCTTACCACGATGTTTTTTATTTCATCAAAATCGGTTTAGTAGTAATGAATTTATAAGGAAACAAATGCAGACATGATTGGCAAGGCAATCGTATAATATGCAAAACAATGGTTGAAACAAAAATATTTTTTTTTAGAACCACTAAACAGATTTTGCTGACTCGTACCTTGGTGTGCGTGGCAAGAATGCAGCTTTTTCACTAGTTTAAAGCATCTTTAAAGGGTACAATTTAATTTTGTCCGCCATCTTGGATTTTGATGGCGGACAAAAAAATATATTTAGTCAAAACTCTGATTTATTCTCTATCAAGTGCAGTTTGTCCCATTAAAATTAATTGTATAGTTCAAAAGTTATAATGAAAAAAAATTGTCCGGTTTTTTTGGGCCCGCCCGGTAATTACAATGTTTAAATTTAGCATACATTAACCAATATGCTGAGGTGATAACACATTGCCTTTAGCTAACTAAATAATGCATTGTGGTTACAACGTATAGCACGTGAAGTTACTGTTTTTGCTTTTATACGGAATATTACGTATATGGTTTTGCTCTGGGTACCTTGTAATTTCGATTCGACATAAAGGCAGCAACAATGATTGGAATATTACTAGAGATTCGGTAGCTTAGTGACGCATGGGGTTACAAAATATTATTCAATACTCTAGCAAGCTGATTAGATATTGGTCATAATCTATTATTCCTAATGACTGAATGAAAATATGCTAACTTTTTATCGAAGCATTTCATCAATAGGCAATTTTCGGAATATAGTAAAACGTATTTTTCGCATTTAAGTGTTTAAATCAAAAACTTCGTAGATGTTTTAGTTTCCAAGATATTTAAAAAAAAACTATTTTCAAAGCTGATATAGCGTGAAGTTCACTTGGAGTGTGCTAATGGGCTACGATGGTATTTAAATTTCTGTGGCTTGCTGACGCTACGAGATCAGAAAGATGGGCGATGGGCATAAATTGTATAATACCATTCTAAGAATTGGGTCTCTTTGTGAGGAGTAAAAGTAATATACCTCTTATAAGATTTTTGTCTACCCTCAAAACTTATGGAAATTTAATATGTTGTAGAAAAAACCTTCGATATCAAAATTTTTTTATGGCCCAACTTAATCTAATGACTAGTCAAGCACGGTTTTAAGGAGAAAAAATGCATTGACTTTTAGTTAATAAATATCGGGCTATCCGCATAATTAGAAAAATAAATAAATACTATAAGAAGTTGCTTAAAGCGACCTCCTCACGAGCCAATTTGCAGGGGTAATTTAGCGTATCTGCATATGGTAGATATCCGCTTTTGCCAATATCTGTTACATACAGGGACGCTAAATTGCCCCTGTAAATTGACTAATCTACGATTCTATAACTGACTAGGCGTCTGAAAAAGGTGACGATTTTTTAGGATTACAAATATTCCCAATGTAGGGATGCCAGTAGAGTGGTAACTGTCAATTCTAGTCGTTTAAGTTATAGATTTAAAAAATTATGATTTAAATTCCTACACTAAAGTTCTGACCAGATTTGATGTAGGAAGCTTAGTTTTTGAGAAAATCATATAAAACATAAAAATTTTGGTTTATTATAAAAAAATCCTAAATTTTTGTACGACCCTGGAGTATCAATCTACGACCCTGGAGTATCAATCTACTGATTAAAAGAGAAAATTATTTTGTAAAAAAAATGTTTTCAATATTTTCCTCTCAAATGATTGTTCAAAAAACTGAATAAAACCTATAATAATAATACGGATTTTTTTGTGATCTTTAAAAATAGCCCCATAATTAGGACCCTCATGGAGTTTCCTACAATAAACTCTATTATATATTTTGTCTATTAGAAAATTGGATAAAACCTAATTATTTTTAGTTTATTTTGCATATATTATAGAAATACTGTCTGTCATGTCATTACAATCATTCTCAAAAATGAGAGATTTTTATTTAAAGACACAAAAAAAACAAATTGGGCAAATTCTAAAATAGCGGAAAAATGGTTAATAACATACCTCTGAAACTATTAGCCTAAAAAAACACATTTTGGCATTTTCGTATGAAATTTTGTTGGCTATAACTTTTGTTTAAAACTTTTTTACGAAAAATAAGTTATTTTAGAAAAACAGAATTTGTGCGCCGGTTTTTTTTAAAGCGAGAGTGGACATCGCTTGAAGTCGCAAACCTTAAGTATTACAGACCGTGAACCCTATAATTGTGCCAAGTTTCGGACTTTTTACACCAAAACGGCATTTTATATCTTTAATGATTGAACTACTTAACTAATTTCAAGTCTAAAGCCCATAGGAAACTGTATGAATAGCTGTTGCAAAGATTTGATGTATTAGAAAATCAATCAAGTCAAGTTAATTAAAAGCGTTGATCAAGTCAAGTTAAATAAAACCGTTAAAAACTACCAGAATAATTTAAAAAATGTAAAAAGATTAAGAAAATTAGTTAAATTGTTTCAATAAGATAAAAAATACAATAATAATCATCTACAAAGCCCCTGTTAAAATATCAGACCCAGACACTTGTTTCTGAGAATTTTATTAAACATTCCAAGGGTCAAAGAAGTAGGTAATATTTGAAATTACATGTAACAAAGAGACCCGTAGTCTCTAAAATCTAAACTGTACTGTTGCCAAATTTCTGAGGTCGCGGCGACGCGGTTTTAACACGCAAAATACATTTTGTACCACCGAGGTGACTTAGTAGACCGGTTCGTTGCAGTAAAAACGATGCTAGCGCCACCGATAGATACGTGAACTAAACGGCCAAAAAGTAGCTATATATACCATTTTCTGACCTCAGAACAAAATTTTGCACACAGCTTACTGAGTGTGAAAGCATCCCTGAAATTTCTATTGAAAAACATTGCCACCTCATAAAAGTGAGGTAACAACGTTATATATGAGGTGACATCGTAGTTCATATTATATATATATATATATATATATATATATATATATTCTGCTTAAAATAATCGCAAACAGAGTTTCAAAAAGTAGTTAAGTACATGGTTTTAACTACTTTTAGTAATTTATCTGCTTTTGACAAATTTGATTTCTTTTAAAAACATTTAACTACTAGTAGTTAAATATTTTTAAAAATAATTAAATTCCGCAAAAGTAGTTAAGATTAACAGTAGTTAAAAATATTTTTAAATGCAATCAAACTCCACAAAAGTAGTTAAATTACTAAACTTTGTTAAATTACTAAAAGTAGTTAAATTAATAAAAGTAGCTAGTTACTGCCACACAAATAGACACTTAGTTTTGTGCTATTTCGGCAGCAGTCACGCACGTTTATTGCGAATTTACTAGTTCTAAGTTATTATTTTTGTAAATTTTCTTTTTAGAGAAATAAACGTCTCAATTATTAATTATTATTACTAAAAGTAGTTAAAACCAAGTAGCTAACAACCTTTGGAAGTACGTTTTGCGTTTATTTTATGCAAAATAAAAATAATTGAGTATAATTACTAGGATAAAAAAAGTAATCAACTACAACTACTTTTACAGAAAAAGTTGTTAATTACGTAGTTAACTACTTTTGCTCTTAACTAATGCCCAATCCTGCGCAGCACTTGGCATATAATGCCGCATGGTTGTCACTTCGCATGAAAATTTTGAATACAGTTATACTTATCTAAGCACATCGTTCAAAAGAAATTGATCTGCTATAAGACGCCTATTTGTTTATGCCTCAGTTGGTTCGGCCATTTAAAAACATCGCTGCAAAAATCATCCTTTGCCTTTAAAAAATAAATGGATCCATGACGGATCTATTAAATTCCTAGCCAATTAGCACACGTCTAAGTAAACGCCATGCGATGTATATCAGCATAGAAAACAGGTTTTTGTAAATATCTCAGAAAGGCTCCTATGAAGTTTTCGGCTATAACACAAATTATTGAAAAAAATATGTTCTACTACACTTCGAAAACCGCATATAGATGCGATGCTCCGATAAGCATATTATCAATTTTTTAACTGTCAAAAAACTGTCATTAGCATTAATGGATTTCGACCCAAATCCAATCAGCTCGTAACAGTGTCGAACATTATTTTACCTATCGTGTTACGGGCAGACATACACACACACACACACACACACACACACACATACAGACAGGCAGACGTCACGCCGATATCATTATTACATTATAAAATAGGTCCAAATATAAATTAGACATTTTCGGCGTTATCTCAACAAAAAAATATCGTCGAAAATATTACCTTTTCTAGCCATTGCGCATTGCTGCGCGGGCTAGGAAGCTAAAAATCAAGTGTAAGTACTGTTCTTAGTCCTGCTAATGTAGCTATGTAGTTGTGTCATACATAAATCAATTTTAAATTTTACGGGCTGTAAAAATGTTTGACGTATTTTATATGACAAACACATAGATTTTAAAAGTCACAAATTTAAGCTATCATGGACAGCCACAAGTTTAAACTAGATACTAAGAGGTAGTTTTAATCTCTACAAGATTGATCTCTACAAAAGCGTATAGCTTATGCGAAAAAATTGTGTGAATAAAAAAACCACTTTACTTTTAAGAAACTACCCTTAATTCGATACACTTTATGGGTGTTATTTTTGGGAAGATGTTTATAGGCGAGACACCAAATTAAAGTTCTGATCCTTTCGAACGCCCGTACTAATTTTATTAGCATCCATTTCTTAGAAATGGTGTTTTCAGAAACTTAAACATTTAAAGAAAAACGTTTTTAGATCTATTTTGGGGGTTCGGTTCGGTTCTATACTAAAAAATAGTGGATTAAAAAAAACCAAGTTGAAACTAACTCGAGTTTTAATTTTTGAAAAAGCTTTGACCCCCACTCACTTGAAGGGGGTACAAAGTAGTTCTGCACCACATGCCAGATCTCCATCATAGAAATTCGTATTCCACGCTTTTTTCTATAAATTTCAGTGTATCATCCAATATTATATCACAACAAATAGGGTATTTGACAAATTTTAGAAAAGAGTTTAGAATGGTACATAGATCCCCAATTTGCTCCGCAAAATTATTAAAATAGTATGTTTTATCATGACTACATTTAAAATCAAGATTTCTAATTTCCGATTTGAATTTGCCGCTAAAACGCTCATTTCTAGCATGGTGCAGTAAACTCGCGGACAGATACATGGCATTCAAGTGTTTATTTGTTTTTGGTATGTGTTTTTACTGTTTTTATGTAAAAAAATGTCCTATAAGTGGTGTGTAGTGCCTCAGGGTTCAAATACTAGCATAAAAACACCTGAAAAACTATTTATTAATGTGCCTACAGCAGCAAAAGAATGGAAAAAGTGGCGAGAACTTACTCGAAGAGACCCAATACATCTTCACTTTACATTTGTGAAGATCACTTTAACGTGAGTATAACTAAAAATTGTTTCTATTAATTTTTCTCACGTTGTGTAAAATATATATATATATATATATATATATATATATATATATATATATATATATATATATATCTATATATATATATATATATATATATATGCGCACTCGCAAGGAGATCCCTATCACGCTTGAGAAGCGGCAAGTGCGCGGAAATGTTGGTGTGTGTTGGTTTTGAAACGGTTCAGGTTGTAACCTGCAGGGAAAACTGTCGCAGGGAGTTTATTCTACAGCGATGCTGTTCTCCAGAGATATGAATTCTGATATAATGAGGTTCTTGGTGCCTCTATTTTGACAATAAATTGATGGTTACCGTCTGTTTGACGTGTTCGCCTAGTAGGTGCTACTCCCGGGGGGATCATACGTGCCAACTCTTCAGAGCATTTTCCGTGATAATACCTGTAGAAGAGAGATAGATCGCCCACAGTTCTTCGATGTTCGAGACTATCCAAGCTACGGGTAAGTGCGGGGTCATTGATCAGCTTGATAGCTCGTTTTTGCACTGTGTTCAAAAGCATTAAGGTATGTTTGGGTGCCGCACTCCATATATGTGGGCAGTACTCCATAGTTGGTCGAATCTGGGCTTTGTAGAGTGTCAGCAGTTGGCTTGGTGTATACAGATGTCTTGTACGAAATAGCACCCCAAGCTTTTGGGACGCTATATCTGCCACGTGACTGTGCCAAGACATGTTGGTCTCTGCAGTGACTCCTAAGATGTTCAACTGGCTCTGCAATGCGACAGCACTTCCAGATAGCATGATGTTTGGCTCACCGGTGCTGGTCTTTTTTGAAAACAGGGCTGCTTGGGTTTTCTGCGCGTTGAACTGTACAAGGTTTTTGTTGCCCCAGTCCTCTATTATCTCCAAGTCGTTATTTATCTGTGATATTTCAGTTAGTCTAAGGTAATGGAATTCACGTGCGGAGAGACATGTGGGTGGTATGACTGAGGAGACTACATTTCATGCCAGACTTTATCGAATGCTTTAGATATATCTAAGGCAATTGTTCTTGTTTCACCTCGCAACTCAATCGCTTTTTGCCATAAGTGAGTGACGTATGTAAGTAAATCGCCAGTTGACCTATATTTTCGAAATCCGTATTGCTTGTCGTTGATAATTTTGTACTTTTCCAAGTACTTGGTTAGGTAAATGTTTTAACAACTCTTTCCATTACTTTTGATATCACCGGAAGTAGAGCAATTGGTCTATAGTTTAACGGATCTGTCTTTTTTCCTTTTTTTGGAATGGGTTGTACTGCGGCAAACTTCCATGATGATGGATATACTCCTTGCCTATAAGATAAATTGAATAATTTTGCGAAAGTTGGGGTGAGTTCGCTAGCACAATTTTTGAGTACTATCGCGGGAATGCCATCTGGACCCATTGCTTTGTTTGTATCCAACTTTTTAAGGGATTTTCGTATTTCTCTGTGACAAAAGGGTACCTCTGGCATACTGTGGGAAACCCTTACAATGAACGGTGGAGTTTTTCCATTTGGCACTGTTAGGTTTGAGTTGGAGGAAAAGATTTTAGCCAGCGTATTGGCTTTTTCATCTGATGTTGTGGCTAAGTGATTATTTTTATCTGTAAGTGGTGGTATGGTGAAGTTTGATCCAACGGCTTTTGCAAGAGACCAAAAGGACCTAGGACTACTTGGACAATTCAGCAACCTGTTTTTTATTCTTTGATTGTATGTTTCTTTGGCGGCGTCAATAGTAATTTTGCAACTATTTCTGGCTTCTATAAATTCTGTGTGGTTTTGAGCGATTTGTTGTCGTTTCCAAAGGTTATATGCTCTGTGTTTTTTCTGTACAGCCGTTTGACACTGGCTGTTGAACCAAGGTTTTGCATTAGCTCTGCGTTTTATTGTATGTGGGATATATGCATCCATTCCAGATAAGATTACTTTTGTTATTTCATTACAGCAAATAGTGGGATCAGCTGTTCTAAAGCAAACCTCTTGCCATGGAAAATCCAGGTAAAACTGTTTAAGGTCATTCCATTTTCCCGATTTATAGTGCCACATTTTACGAGGAAGTGATTGTTGGCTTGGCGGTATGAACATTTCGCACTTTGTTCTTATAAGTTTATGATCGGATGAACCAAGTGGGGGATCTACTTGAATTGTGTACAAGTCAGGATTTGTAGTTAGGAACAAGTCTAAAAGCGCTGCAAATTCACCCCTTTCTGAGATACGGGTAGGTTCATCGACAAGCTGCGTTAGACCACAACTTATGGCAAAGGCTTCTGCTTCCCTGCCTTCATTATCTGTTTTGTTGTGGTGTTTTAGCCAGGGTATATTGTGGACTTTGAAATCGCCTAAAAAAACAATTTACGCATGTGGATAGTTAGACTGTATACTATCACAGTTTTCGGATAATGTCGCAAAAAAGTTTTGATACTCGGTGTTACTTGGCGGTCGGTAGAGGCAGCAAATGAACTTGGTCGATGACTTTGAGGTGAATTTCAGCCATATGATATCGAGGTTCGCTGGTTCTAGCTTCTCCTCTCGATGACATGAAAGGTTATTTTTAATGTACACACAGATCCCAAAATTATGTCGAAATCGGTTTTGTAGGTCATAGCCGGGATAAAGATAGTTCACAATAGGTGTTGCAGAACTGATTTTAGT
Organism: Aspidapion aeneum; assembly: GCA_963576565.1. Classification (NCBI taxonomy): domain Eukaryota; kingdom Metazoa; phylum Arthropoda; class Insecta; order Coleoptera; family Brentidae; genus Aspidapion; species Aspidapion aeneum. The sequence continues at coordinate 17,437,152 of OY755046.1, forward strand.
TTCAGTGAGAACAAGGATGTCAGGTCTTTGTTCTTCAAGATGTTGGTGAACTGATTTCATGTTGGTACTTAATCCTCTTATATTGCTAAAATCAATTGTGAGTTGAATTTTTGGTCTTCTTTTAATATCTTTGCATGAAAAACCCCCAGGATCACCCGACGCCCGGAGATCCGAGTGGTCGGGTATTTTACCTCCGGAGTATTTTGATCCTGGAGGCGCCATCATGCTATCTGTTACTCATTGTTGGAACCGGACTGCCAGCGCAGTAGCGGAACGTGGTGATACCACTTAGCGCTACTCAGTTCTGGCATGGTGGTATCTCACCGGTCGACGCCCAATGAGTAAAAAGCGTCTACCACCTACCGTTATGTTTATAACAAGGGGTGAACAACTATAATAGGCAGAAAGGTGTACAAATATTTAGGCGGTGCTAGACAGTTATTAGACAGGACTACTGAGTACCCCTAATGCTTAAAATAATAATGATTTGGTATTTAATTGAATCTATTGTAAGTGGCATATTAAACAAAAAAGCAAAACATACAACCTAACCTCAGAATCTAAATGAGTAAAAGTAGGCGAAGAACATCGTAAAAAAACATTAACATTTTAACGTTTCTAGATTCCGCAGAACAAAAATCACTGTTGTTGGCAAAGAAGCCTGCCACCATAAAGGAATTCAGCATTGGCAAGTTGGAGCTATCGGCTTTGGAGAATCCGTTTTCCATTAAGAATGTTTTTTATAAGCAAAGCACAAAATAAAATCTAATTAAGGACGATAATTCGCACTTTAAACCAAAGCAAACATTACCATCCATGAGAAAATAACTCAGAAAATAGGTTCGTTCGAGGTGTTTACTGTTTTGTGACGTCACTCAATGAATTTTTTTAATTAAAAGAACTATGAATTTGAGAAAAATTTAAACAAGAATGTTTGTTTTTAGCATTCCCAAGACCTAAAGAGATATCTAAGAATAAATATATATTTATTTTTACTACTGTCAAACACCCTAATATGTCAAAACTGACTGTTGATACTTTTCGCGTCGGTGAGATCAGGGCCGTCGTCTTGGGTGGAGCAGAGGTGCAGCCGCTCCAGGCGGCCAATTTTAGGGGCGGCCGAAGGAGTCCTTCTGATTTTAAATTAAGATTTATAATATGTATTTTAAGATCACCTTGTTTTCTCTCAAAAACTAGTAAAAGGAATTTTGTGTTTTCTTTCGAATTATTTAAAGAATTTATTGCAGAACAGATAACGGCTAAATAAATTGACGAATTTATGAAAATGAAAAAAGTAAAAATTTTTTTTAAATATTTGGTAATTTTTGATATGAAGAGAAAAGTTTTGTCTCTAAAGAATCTCTAGGCAATTTTATTTTATCGGTTTTATGTTTAAAAATTTTAAAGCTTAAAATTAACGCTCCAAATATGTGTCCAAGTATAAATGACCGCACTGTACATAAACAGTGCGAGGGAGTCGTTTGTATCGAGATTCAAATCTGACGCAGAGTCATACAATTTGGTTATCGACATTTCCAAAATAAAATAAAAATGCACTTTTGCCATAAATTTGTTAAAACGTTACATTGGATATGCCATAAGTTTTGACAAGTTAAAGACGCTATTTACAAGCGAACTTAAATGTTTTAAAATGTGTCAAGCTCTTCAATACCATAGTGACTTAAAATGTAACTTTTTAAATTAGCACTACTTTTTGACAAATGTTAATGTTTTTTTTCGAGGTTTTTTCTCAAGAACTCAAAAAATAATAAACCATTTTTAATTGTTCCTTTTGCATTTGGTAGCTTCATAAATTTTATCAAATACTACTACTACTATGTCGGTTTAGAACGTTTTTCTACGTTGTCCGACGCCTATTCTCCACCTCCTTCGATCCTGACAGTCATCTTCCGTCAGGTTTTTTTGACTCATTGATTTTTAGATTGACTGTTGCTATTCCAGTTTAGGACGCTCTCTTTCTCTGCGCCCTATTCGTTGCCATTCTAGGACCTGCTTTGGTAATCTTTCGTCGCTCATCCGTTGTACATGGCCGTACCATATCAGTTGCCTTTTAGTGATGTCATCCGTTATGCTTCCCTCGATTCCCATTCTTTCTTTTATGATCTCATTTCTTATATGATCTGTTCTAGATATTCTCATTGATCTTCTTATTGCATCCATTTCGACACTTTCCATTTTTGCTTTGTATTTTTCTGTTACGCGACAAGTTTCTATTCCATACAACAGCGTGCTTTTCACCATTGTTTCATATATGTTAAATTTTACATTCTTTTTTTATCTCTCTGCTCCATAAAATACTGTTAAGACAACCATTAACCTTTTTTGCTTTTACTATTCTTTTTTCCAGTTCTTTACAGTCTGTTCCCGTCTTATCAAATGTGACACCCATGTATACATACTCATTACATGGAGATATTGTTTGTCCATTTTCTAGTTCTAATTCACTTGATTCGTTTCGAATACATAAGTACTGTGTCTTGTCCACGTTCACTGTTAATCCTCACTTTTGGTATTCTTCCGTTTCTCTTTCTCATCATATACTCCATGTCTTCTTTATCATTAGCTACAATTACTTGGTCGTCAGCAAACTGTAGTGTGTATATGGTAAATCGGTCGTTAAGTTGTATTCCCATGCCGTGTACTTTGCGTTTCCAGTTTTTTAGAGCTACTGCGATATATATTTTAAAAAGAGTTGGAGAGATACAACATCCCTGTCTTAAGTCTTTCGTTACCAGAAATTCTTTTGAAAGTCCATTTCCAATTTTAATTTTAGATTTTGACCCTTTGTATAGTTCTTTTATCGCTTTATGTATGGATGATTGATATTAGTCTGATCTAACACTGTCCATAATTTTTCTACTGGAACGGTATCATATGTTTTTGTAGGTCCACAAAGGTAACATGAATCTCTATATTTCTGGCGCTCCTTTTCTCAATTACTTGTTTAAGACAAAAAACATTATCACTACAAGATCTGCCTGCACGAAACCCGCTTTGCTCTTCTTCTTCTTGTTCATGAAAATCATTCTCTATTAAATCTCTAAGAATCCTACCGTACAATCTACTTAGAGTACTGGTTACTGAAATTCCTCTGTAATTGTTGCAATCCAGCTTGTTTCCTTTTTTATGTATTGAGGATATGAATGCAATTTTCCAATCATCAGGTACTGGATGTCCGTTTATGCATTGATTGATAATATATGTGAGATTTTCGAGTAGTTTCTCTGACCATATTTAAGCATTTCAGCAAATATTTCCCCAGGTCCGCTAGCTTTTCCGGATTTAAGCTCTACATGTACTTCTATGTCTCTCCTCGGAGAAGCTGCCAGATATTCGGGCCTCCTCTCCTGCAGCAGTCACTTATAGTGTTCTGTCCATTGTTCTGGTTTGATGATCTGGATGTTTACTTTTTCTTTTGTTGGGTTTTTTACTGTAGAAATGAATTTCCATACTTCAGACCTCTGCCTACATCCTACGTGTGTATTTATATCGTGGCATTTGCGCTCGAACATTTCATTCTTTTCTGTGCGTATCAAATTTCTTAACTGTCTTCTGGTATGCCTGTAGATGTCTAGGTCTCTTTGCTCTTTAGCACTGAGCCATTTCAAGTATGTGTTTTTTTTTTCCTTGACCGTTTCCTGTATTTCTTCCGTCCACCACATCTTATTGTTATTTCTATTATCTTGGTATCCAACAGCTTCTTTGCTTGCTCCCTTCAAGCTTTTTACTATGTATATATATATCTCTTCAAATGAGTGATCTGTGTTTATTAATTTTTCATCTGATCGGTTCTGATACAATCTTTGAGTACTTTCGATTTCTAGACTTCTATAGTTGTATTTTTGATTGTCTTCGATGAATTCTAGATTTTGATTTTCTCTAATACATTCACCCTTATTTGTTTTTCTTACAGGGAATAATATTTTTGCTTTTACCAGATGGTGGTCAGATCCACAGGTATCACCACGAAGTGTGCGCACATCATCCCACTTTAGTTCCGAGTGTTATCCATCTATAGCATAATCAATGATTGATCTAAGATTTCTTGTTGGTTGAATCCAGGTATACCGATAATTATCCTTATGTTTAAAAAAACCATTATTTATTTTTAGATTATGGGTTTCACACAATTTTATCAGTCTCAAGCCATTATCATTTGTTACTTCCTCTCCAAATGGTCCTACAACTTTGCTTTGGCGTTGTCTACCAGTTCGACTATTAAAATCTCCAAGCATAATTATTTCCCTGGTATTGCCGATTTTACTGATAGGGTCATTAAGTTGGTCGAAGAACATTTGTTTTATAGCTACCGTTTCGTCATTTGATGGTGCGTAGGCCGCTATTATGCTTATATTGTGTCCAAGCATCCTCATGTTGATTCGAAGTAAGTTTTCGTTAATGCACTCGTAGTCTGTAATCCTATGTTTGAGGTTTTTCTTTATTAATAAGGATCCCCTCTGGCTGCTCTCCGTTCTTTTGGGACTCCAGTAAATAAGTGAACAAAGTTACCGACACTACTTGTACCTGTCCCTTTCTTTTTTGTCTCTGTAAGTGCAATAATGTCTATCTTACTATTCTGCACTTCGGTTGCAATAATGTCCAACTTTTGGTTTATTCCCTGTACGTTCCATGTAGCAATATTCAGAGTCCTTTGTCTTTGCTTTTTTTGTCTTTGAGAGTTTCCGTCCAGTGCTCCGAGGGTTTGTTTAGGCTTTTTGGTAATATCTTTGTTTTAAAAGTATTAGAGAACCAGTCTAATGCCTCAACCCCCTACTTGGAGGACCAGGATTTTTATCAAGGTTTTTCTCCTCTAGCCTTTGACGATCCAACGCCATACTGTAAGGCAACAGCTGTATTCTTTTATACTATCCCTAAAAGAAAGGGTTGCCACCTACGCTATGATCACCGTACCGAGGTCGATCCTCTCCGCCTTTTATACCGATGTGGTCTTCTCCCGTAACCCTGGGAATGGGACCCTAGACAGGTGCTAACTCTCCGCGCCAGAGAGTACCTGGAATCTACGTAGGGCAGGGGTCGATTCATTTCCCCTGATAGACATCTGACAAGGTCTACCCCGTACCCGTTTTATCAAGTTAGTTAGATAATACTGATTTTGCTTTCTCATGTCTCTATTTTGAGATATAGAGCAAATTATTTTTTAGAGGGCCTAAGCTTTTTTGGGTTCATTCGCTGGCACCATTTATTTGAGGAAATAACACACAAACTTGCAGTGGGAGAAACAAATCGGGGAAGGGCGGCATATTTCCCGTCTTGCTCCAGGCGACCACTAGTCTAGCGACGGCCTTGGTGAGATAAGCCTGCTTATTAAAAAATTTATAACTTTGTTTCTAGATTTGCCTATATTTTTGCAAAATCGATTATAGGCCCAAATTCGGTATGGTTCGCGTGGACTTCAATGACTATAATAGAACTCGAACAATGAAGGATTCGGAAACATGGTTTCATAATATGACCGCTACAAGACAAATTCACTAAGATAGCAAGTATTGGGTTTTTTAAATGATAAGGTGCTACTTGACTCGATGAATTACTTATTAATTGCAGTATTGTTAAAATGAATAAATTATTATTAGAAATTATTTAAAGGCTTTTCCTTTTAATATTAATCTAAATATATTAAAAAGCCGTTTTTGTGCAAAAAAATATCAAACGTGGCACGATTGAGGAGTTGGTGGTTGTAAGTATGTAATTGAGAGGCCTATGGTATTCGATAATATAGTTGTTGAAGATTTTTTAAAACTTCCGATTGGTACTTTGGTTTACCTCCAATTTGAGCAGGAGGGCAGGTGTGACGTCATAAATCCAAGATGGTGGCTTTTTCATGTTTTTTCACAAACTTTGGCTTTTTTTAAATACTACAAAATAATGACTATTTTTACCAAAAAATTATATCTTTTTTAAGATATGAAGCTAATTTCTTTAATATATTAATTAATTGGTGCTCTCATGCGAACAAACAAGTCTGTAAGTTATAAGCCAAAAGTTGTGAAAAACATGAAAAAAGCCATCATCTTGGATTTATGACTTCACACAGGCCTTCCAACTTAAATTGGACGCAAACACCCGGCGACTTAACATTAGCAATCGATCTAGAGTAGTCTAACACTTTCTTGCTCTATCTTAAATATTTATAATTTTCTTATTATTTGAAAAAATAACAATATATTCTTTAGTTCTTCTTATACAACAAATAAATTATTATTTTATTGCGAACAAATCATAACCCATGCAAAGTTTCAGTAAAAATGATTTTGAAAAGGTGAAAGCAAAAGTTTTTGAAAAAATATGGAAAAAACCACAATCTTGGATTTATAACGTCACACAGGCGATCTTACTCAAATTTATGGCACACACTCTCGGCGACTTAAAATTGAGTGATCCATAACCAATTAATTGATTTGTGGTAGTTTTAAACTTCCTTCATAAATTTTCTTTTTTGGGTAAAAATTATTATTAAAAAAAAATTATATCTTTGTTAGGTTTCAAGATATAAAGCTAATTCCTATAGTGATTGGTGTTCTCTTGCAAACAAGTAACCTGTTTAACGTTTTTCTTTTAAACTAATTTGGCCAAAGTTATAAGTCAAAGTTTGTGAAAAAACATGAAATATTTTAATTGAATTTGAATTTATGACGTTATGTGGGACAAACGGGCCGTAGTTTTAAGGTTAGAGTCATATACGTAATATTCCAATACCCACGGTAATTTCCAATTCTTGATGCAAACATTAAGAGTGTCCTTCTTGTGGAATTTAGTATAAAATGTCCTGATTGGTTATTTTTAAACACATGCATATTATTTTACTCATGCGTATTATTTTATTAGTGTATATCGTCCCCACACGTTTGACTCGTGTCGTCACATTAATTTATCGGCGCACAGTGGCCAAAAACCCTATCTATGTAAATGTACTACCACAACTTTAAATAACGATATAGAGATTTTTTTTTGAAAAGAGGTTAATCGCAAGCAAGTTTTTTTCAAATAAGGCAATTTTATTTGTGGCGCCTTTTTGGAAGGCTTCACATCTGGATCAATAAATAATGTGACAGCTTTGACCAACGTCAAAAATGATAGGAAGGTTAATAGGCTAAAAAGGGCACTAAACTGAGAGATTCTCGTAAGAGCTATTAACGGCAATGATCTCTATATGGTTTGATTATGAGTGGTGCGACTGTCGCCCCTCCACTGCGACTCAAGTGGTCTATTGTGGCTCATCCCAACTTAAATATCACCAATACCTATCTCTTTTATGAAGCAGATCAGTTTGTTTGGTGATATTTCCTCAAGATCTTGAGGCTCTATCTGTCCAGGTCCGAATATTTTCGCCCTAGTTCTTTGTCTTGCTACGCAGTGGCAGATTAGATGAAGTGGCGTTTCCTCCTCAACACCGCAGAACCTACACGCTGGTGTGTTGCTTACTCCCAGTCTGTTCATGTGTTTGTTGAGTCGGCATTGGCCTGTGTATAGCCCTGTGATTATTCTTAGGCTATTCCTGTTTAATTCCAGGAGTTGGTTCGTTCTGTGTTTGTCTGGCTTGCTTAGAAAGGTTTTCGAGTGTTGTTGTCTCGGGGTTGCCCGCCAGTTTTGAGTCCCTTTTCTAACAACCCACTCTCCTATTTCTTTTGTGACTGTGGCCTTAGGTAAGCCGAAGTAAGGCTCCGGTCCAACCAGCGCGGATTCTGCTCCCGCCCTGGCTAGTGCGTCTGCTTTTTCATTTCCCTCAACTCCCGTGTGGCTTGGCACCCAGACAAGATTGATCTTGTTGGTTCTGCTGGCCTGTCTTTGGGTTTTAAGGCAATTCCAGACTAGTCTGGATTGAATTTTGTGTGAGCTTAATGCTTTTAGAGCTGATAAGCTATCTGAGATGATTTTGATGCTTTTGTTTGAGAGGTCCCTGCGGGTAATCTCTCTACAGCATACTTCTATTGCATGTAGTTCTGCTTGGAATATGGTAGCAACCATTTTTGACAGCTAGCAGGTTTCCGAGTCCCACAGATATTTCAGTCCGTGGTCCCGTCACACCCGCACCCACCCCATTTTTTGTTTTCGATCCGTCTGTATACCATACGTGGTCGGCGTTTAGCAGTTGAGCAGGTCTCTCCTGCCATTCCTCCCTCGTTGGTATAAGAACCTTAAAAGGTATATCGAAGCTGTATTTGGGTAGCATGTAGTCTGTTGGCATGCTAAGTATTCGGTTATTCCTGAATACCTCAGCCAGGCCCGCAAAGTTACCCTTAGCTTGTCCAGGTTGTTCTTGGTTTAGGCTCTTAAACCTTGCCACTGCTGCCCTGGCCTCCTTCTCTACCCATATGTGTAGGGGGGGAAGGTTTAGCATCACCTCCATTGCCTCTACAGGTGTCGATTTCATTGCTGATGTTATGACTCTACACGCCATGCCTTGCACGCGTGCCAGTTTATCCCTGGTTGTTTTTTGCTTAGTTATAGATATAGCCAGTAGGTTTGTTTTGGTTTCATACACCATGACTTCCCACAAATTCTGGTACATGTCCACAAGGCCATTTTCGCCTTGCCGATTACCTTGTCCAGGTGGGTGTTCCAATTTAGTCTCTGGTCCAGAATCAGTTCCAGGTATTTGGCATCCTTTTGAAAAGGAATGCGTATCCCTTCGACGGTGGGTTCTGTTAGGTTCAGTTTCCGCCGTCTTGTGAAGGGTACTATAGTGGTTTTTCTAGGGTTGATTGATAGTCCCTCCCTATTACACCATCCATTTATTAGGTTTAGCGCCCTTTGTAAGATGTTGGATATTACACCATCGAATTTGCCTTGTATTCTGATCACAACATCATCGGAGTATGCCTGCGCCTCGATTCCCTCCCTTTGCAGGAGTTCCAGCAGCCCGTCTACCATCAGTGTCCATAGTAGGGGAGATAGAACTCCCCCTTGCGGACAACCTCTGTCCGTGCTTACTCTGGTTTCCTCCTCACCAAGGGTGGTTTTTACGATACGCGTTTGTAGCATCATCCGGATCCAGTTGTTAATACAAGGTTCGACACCTCTTTGACTGCATGCGTTAATGAGTGAGTCGATTGGGGCATTGTTAAATGCTCCTTCTATGTCCAAGAAGGCCGTGACCGCAATTTCTTTGCTGTCTAGTGTCTTTGCTAGGTTACTGACCAGGTTGTTTATTGTCAGATCCGTAGATTTGCCTGGTTGATAGGTATTGTAGCCCATAAGTTGAGGCAGAAGGGACTGTATTGGGAGAGGGTGTAAAGGGTAGGTAGAGTGTAGAGAGAGAGAGAGGATAAAGTGTAATAAAAAAAACTATGTCGCTCACCGATATTTGCAGAGTAGTCGCTTACAGGGCCCTGTTCTCCAGTTCCATGATTCACAGCTACACAGCTTCCACAGATGATAACGCACAGCTTTAATTTTAAAGGGTTTTTAAGGGTGCCAAAGGGCAAAGAGAATTTAAGGGTAAATTCACACGAGGGACCGCGTGATTGAGTTCGTTTCTTATACGACACTGCGCACTGTCCACTTTTTAGGTTATAGGAAAGAAGGGAAAAATATATTTATGGACCGCGTAGCGGCACCCGCGTTTTTTGTATGAAAGCATGATAAAAATATATCAATAAAAGGCGATAAAAAGAAAAAACTTCCTGCTATATTAACAGAATCAATACAAAAAAAGGAGAATTTGTTTTATTTATTTTAATCCTTTAGAATTGTGAATGTCCCAAAAGAGGGCAGTGCAAGTAAAAAAGTAATATTTTCTAATTACTAAAAATTAATGAATTAATTAAAATAGAGAATTTAGCGGGAGCTAAACATACCGGGCGCCAAAAAGGCACTTATTCTTGCCTTTTTCCATAAAAAAAAAGAACAAAAATAATAATAAAAAATAAAATAAAACAAAATAATTCTATTACCAAAAGTAATGACTAATCTTAATACTAAAAAAAAGAAAGGGGGTTTATTCAACCGGCAAAGGACACAGCTTGACTACTGGCCTTTGCATAACACCTTGTGCAGTTTTTAAGGTTACAGCCCTAACTACTCCATCTGGACCCGGGTGGCACTTCATGACCCTACCTAAACGCCATTTTAGAGGAGGAGCGAGTTCATTTTTGATAAGCACGAGAGTGCCTAATTCAATGGTTTTACAAGATTTGTTCCATTTTTGACGCTGTTGTAGAGTTTGTAAATATTCGTTGTGCCATCGCCGCCAAATATCTTGGTGTATACGCTGCACAAGTTGCCATCTAGATAACCTAGAAACATTAAGCTCAGTCAGATCTTCATCAGGAGCGGACGAGAGTGGTTCCATGGTCAAAAAATGACCAGGGGTCAGAGCAGACAAATCAGAGGCATCTGAGCTAAGGGGTAAAATAGGGCGAGAGTTAAGCATAGCTTCTACCTGCACTAGCACAGTGTAAAGCTCCTCATAGGTGAGTACCTGAAGGCCTATGACCTTTTGCAAATGAGTTTTGACTGATTTAACCCCAGCCTCCCAAAGTCCTCCAAAGTGAGGGCTCGAAGGCGGGTTAAATGACCACTCAATATTTTGAGCTTCTGAGGCATTTTTCATGTAACCATTTAGCTCCTTTTGAGCTCCCACGAAATTTGAACCACAATCGCTGAAAAGCCTAGAAATTAGACCTCTTCTGCCGACAAATCGTCGAAGGCAAGCTATAAAGCAGTCTGAGGTTAAGTCAGACGCAAGCTCAAGATGTAAAGCTTTGGTCGTAAAACAAATAAAGAGGCAAATATATGCCTTTTGAGATTTTATGCCACGTGCTTTGCTAAGCGTAATATTAAAGGGACCTGCATAGTCCACGCCAGCATATTTAAATGCTTTAACTTGGTTTATGCGACTAGCAGGGAGCGTACCCATAAGGGGTGTTTGAGAGGTTGAGGTTGGTTTGACTTTAAAACAAGTCATGCATTTTGCTAGCACACCCGCGATGGCTCGTTTAGGGGAAAGAATCCAGAACTGTTGTGTAATTAAAAATTGAAGAGTTTGCAGTCCTGGATGAAGAAAAATATGATGAAATTCTTCAATAATGAGCTGCGTTAAGCGATGTTTAGTGGGTAAAAGCACAGGATGCTTTCGATCATAAGAGAGACCGCCTACCCTGAGCAATCCATTCTTGTCCAAGAAAGGGTGTAGCTTTCGAAACAGTTTAGGTAAAAGTTGACCTTTTTTGAGCTTTTCGATTTCTTCGGAAAACTCAACATACTGTACATGCTTGACAAGGAGTAACAAAGCTTTGTAAAGCTCTAAGTTGGTCAAGTGACCTTGAATGCGTGCTTCAGGAGTGTGCTGCTTAATATTGTGTATAAATCGAGATAAATAGGCAACAATGCGTTTTATGGGTCCTAGAGAGGAATAGTTGTCTAGCCAACTATCGAAGGGGTGAGTTGGGGTAAAAACTCCGAGGAGAGCTAATCTGCGTTCTTCCTCAGAAACTTCTGGGGTAAGTTTTATAGTGGATTGTGGCCACTCTTCAGGGGGTAATTTTAGGAAACTTGGCCCAGTCCACCATAAGTCATGGTGAATCAGATCATCAGGGAGTAAACCGCGTGAAGCGCAATCGCTAGGATTTTCTTTAGAAGGAACATGACGCCATAAATCGGGTGCTATTTTTTCTTGAATATGGCTGACCCTGTTCGCAACAAACGTTTTAAATCTGTGCGGAGAGGATTTTATCCAGTTTAGGGTCACCATGGAGTCAGACCAAGCGAATATTCGAGATATTTGAAGAGAGCTAGAGATTAAGTTGACAAAGTGTCGTAATAAATTCGACAAGAGCACGGCGCCACATAGCTCCAACCGAGCTAAAGATATGCGTTTTAACGAGGCAACTTTGGATTTTCCGCATAATAGATTAACATTAATTGAGTCATTAGAAATGCATCTTAAATAGACACAACAAGCGTATCCTTTTTCGCTACTATCACAGAATCCATGTAGCTCAAGAGAAGTGGCGTCCGAATTCACAAAGCGTGAAATCGAGATCTCGGATATTTTAGGGAGTTGAATTTTATACTGAAACCAAAGTTTTTGAATATCTTCTGGGACTGGGTCGTCCCAGCCGACTCCTAAGGCCCAAAAATGTTGTATTAAGTGTTTTGCCAAAAAAGAGAGAGGAGTTAAAAAACCTAAAGGGTCATAGATTTTTGATATTTCTGACAAAACGGATCTTTTTGTACAGGGTCTATCAAGAGGGGAAACCTTATAAGAAAATGCATCTGTAGAGGGGTGCCATTTTAACCCTAATATTTTTAGAGTATTGTCTTGGTCATCAAAGGAGAGATAGCTTGTTTCGCATTTTTCAGGGGAAATAGTCTTTAAAAACTCAGAGCTATTGCTAGACCACTTTCTGAGCTGAAAGCCTCCGTGACCTAGAACTGCGACTAATTGAGCTTTTGCTTCGAGAGCTTTTTCGAGTGACTCACAGGAAAAACAACAGTCATCTACATACACGTAGCTCCTTAAAATGTGAGCTGCTAAGGGATATTCAGTCTCATAAATGTTAGCTAGTTCAATGACAGACCTTATAGCTAAGTATGGGGCGGCTTTAACGCCAAATGTGACAGTTTTTAAGAAATAATCATTGACAGGTTGGTCAGGAGAAAACCTCCAAAGTATTCTTTGATAGTTTTGATGGGCGGGATTTATTAAGACTTGCCTAAACATTTGTTTTAAATCACTAGTAAAGCAGTACTTATGCAGGCGAAAAGACATCAAAATATCAAATATTTCTTGTTGTAATTTGGGACCTGTCAACATAGATTCATTTAGAGAGCTGGGACAGCTCTCGGGACAGCTACATGACGCGTCAAAAACGACGCGGAGCTTTGTTGTGCTACTTTTTGATTTTATATCACAGTGGTGGGGTATGTAATAAATTTTATTCGAAGGGGGGATATTTTTTGAAACTAACTCCATATGATTAGAGTCAAGGTAATCTTGTAAACAATCAGAGTATTCTTTGTGAAGAGAGGGGTTTTTTAATAAACGATTTTCTAAGCTATAAAATCGTTTTAGAGCAATAGAGCGGGAGTTAGAGAAAGAGGGCTCTGGTCCTTTAAAGGGGAGAGAGACGACAAATCGACCAGTTTCTGTTCTCTGGAGAGTATCTTTGTAAATTTTTTCACAAAGCTCATCTTCCGGGTCTATATGAGTTTTTTGAGGGACTTCCTCAATTTGCCAAAAGGCTTTAAGAGTAGAGTCGAGACACTCATTATTTGAAATAAAATATGAGCTAATAGAGGGGGTAGAGGGGCGAATTTTTCCGCCCATGATGAGCCAACCAAAAATAGAGTTTAGAGCTGCGGCCTTGTCGACACCACATGAAATTTTACCTTCTGTCAAAATAAAAGGAAAAAGTTGAACTCCAATTAAAATATCTACTGGTTTGCATTGATTAAAAGAGGGGTCTGCGAGCTTTAAATTTGAGATATCGGGGTAGTCACCCTGCGAGAGAGGGGTGAGGGGTTGCTCATTGCAAACTTTTGACAATATTAATAAATCAATGTCAAAAGAAGGAGAGAGTTGGCCTACCGGTCTTATGGAGCAACTAATGCCACCAGAGGGGGTGCAGCCAGTGTGACCTAAGCCATTTAGGGTTAAATGAGTTTTGTAGCGAGAGAGACCAATTTTATTTGCAAACTTTTCAGAAATTAAATGCACCTGGCTCCCAGTGTCAATTAGAACCCGCGCTTTATCATAATGTCCTCTACAGTTTAAAACTTCGACTTGGGCCGTTGCGAGTAAAGAAGATGTCACTGAAATGTTGCTTGTTAAACTGCAAGCGTGAGTTGAGGGGCTACTTGGTAAATTATTATTTTCTTGTGAGTTAGAGAGAGTAGGTACTGCCAAAACTTGCGTAGAATGAGTCGGAAGAGGAGCGCTCTGATTCTGATTTTCCAGTGGCGGAGAGCCACTAGGAGGGGATCGAGGAATATGGAGTAAATAGTGGTGCATGGAATGGCAAATTCTACACGAATAAGTAGAGTTGCAGGCTTTTAGTGAGTGCCTTGTACCGAGGCAATTGGAACACCAATGGTTTTTTCTGACTAAATTTAGTCTTTCTTGAGGGGTTTTACTTTCAAAAACGGGGCATTTATATATACTATGTCCTGAAATCTTACAGACGGGACAAGCGTTCTGATATGGAGCGACGCCAGCTGCAAGAGTAGAAAAATTATTACCTCTATATTGAGGTTTTGAGGGAGGTTTAGCAGTGGCGTAACCAGAAGTTTTAGTTTTATTTAAAATGTTGGCCGATTCTAACGCAAAACATTGCTTAGAAACAAAATCTTTGAGGTCCTCAAAAGAGGGTTCAGATGAGGAGTCATGCTGAAGTTCATAGCGCGTGACCGTCTCAGAGTCTAATTTTCGAATAAGAATTCGAAAGAGTGGGAAATCCCAGTGCTCAGTTGGGTAATTTAAATTGGTAAGAGCGTAAACATTATCAGTAAATGTATCTATTAAATTGCGTAAAAGAGCGGGGTTGTTTGTATTTAGTTTGGGCAAATCGGTAATTTTGTCCCAATAATGAGTCGCAAGGAGGCGGTTATTTTGGTATCTATTATAAAGCGCATTATAAGCTATAATGTAGTTTGCATCAGTAATTGGCAAGTTTTTTACCAATGTTAGGGGTTCCTTTTCTAGATACGTTAAAAGTAGCTGAAACTTTCTACTATTAGAGAACATAGTATTATTATGAATGACAGAGTCATATAAGCTAATAAAAGTTTGCCAAGAAAACAAATCGCCGGTGAACTTCGGAATATCCACCTTTGGAATGTTGAAGCTCATGTCATTATGACCGGAGCTAGAGTTTGAGTGAGAGGAGTTGAAGTCATCTTTAGGAGGAAATAACTTTTTATAAGTTGCTTTTATGCTAAAATATTGGTAATCAGTGCCTTGACGAATGACATTCTCCTCAGTAAAATCGGGTTGCTTTTTATCAGCTAAATACGCGATTACAGCGTCGTGAAATTTATTAAATTCCTCATAAAAAATGTCCAAGTGATCATACCGCATCTCAAAATCAACTTTTTTTAAGGTATCAGACATAGCTTGAGTGGAAATACTAAATATTTCTTTAATGCGATCTATTGCTATGCCCCTAAAGGCGCGACACTGTTTTTCACTACTCGTCATTTTAAATACCTAATATTTAAAAATAACTACGAGAAAAAAAAATTATATGTATTTAATTTTACTATGCGCGCTAAATTCGAATAAAAAGGAAAAAAAACTTTTATTCGCGAAAACCGAGAATGCAATAAAAAACCTGAAATTTATTTCTTATTGACCGAGTTCAAAATACCTACTGTACCTACTAGGTAAATTAAAGTGTAATATGAAAAGCGCCAAATCTAAGTATGCAATGCATAATACTTTCAAACAATTATATATCCCTTTAAACTGCACAAGATGTTTATTAGCCCTAAAAAAATAAAAATTTTAATTTTTAAATCGATTTATATAAAAAAAAATCGTTTAGGAAACTGAGTTTTAATTTATTAGAAAAAGGCAAACAATCAGATACCTACAACGGTTTACCGGTATTTTTAACACCATAAAAACAGATCATCTGCTTTAATAAAAATCTAAATCGCCTTTTCTAAAGAGAAAATTTAATTTTTTAATTTTGAAATATATATATATATTTTTTTTAAACAAAAGAAGGCTTAAAACAACAAGTGGCAACGTAAGGGTAGGGGGTGGTTATAGGGGTAGTTCAGTATTTGGATGGAAGGACCAAACTTATGTAGCCCATAAGTTGAGGCAGAAGGGACTGTATTGGGAGAGGGTGTAAAGGGTAGGTAGAGTGTAGAGAGAGAGAGAGAGGATAAAGTGTAATAAAAAAAAATATGTCGCTCACCGATATTTGCAGAGTAGTCGCTTACAGGGCCCTGTTCTCCAGTTCCATGATTCACAGCTACACAGCTTCCACAGATGATAACGCACAGCTTTAATTTTAAAGGGTTTTTAAGGGTGCCAAAGGGCAAAGAGAATTTAAGGGTAAATTCACACGAGGGACCGCGTGATTGAGTTCGTTTCTTATACGACACTGCGCACTGTCCACTTTTTAGGTTATAGGAAAGAAGGGAAAAATATATTTATGGACCGCGTAGCGGCACCCGCGTTTTTTGTATGAAAGCATGATAAAAATATATCAATAAAAGGCGATAAAAAGAAAAAACTTCCTGCTATATTAACAGAATCAATACAAAAAAAGGAGAATTTGTTTTATTTATTTTAATCCTTTAGAATTGTGAATGTCCCAAAAGAGGGCAGTGCAAGTAAAAAAGTAATATTTTCTAATTACTAAAAATTAATGAATTAATTAAAATAGAGAATTTAGCGGGAGCTAAACAGGCATATTGGTTAATGTTTAGAGGGCGTTCCTGCAATACCCCTTCCCTAATATGCCTATCAATCAGTTTTTCTATCGTTTTCAATAGAAATGATGTTAGACTTATTGGTCGGTATGATTTGGGTAGGTTTAAACCTGCCTGCCCCACTTTCAGGAGGTATATTACCTTTACCGACCTCCAGTTTTCTGGTATGTAGCTCCACGCTATGCTAGCTCTGAATAGCTTAGTCAGGGTGGCTATTAGAGGTTCCAGTCCTTTTTGGAGTAAGACCGGAATCACTCCATCCTCTCCTGGTGATTTGAATGGGTGAAAGGTGTTGATCGCCCATTTTATTTTGTCCGGGGTTGCGATTTCAAATCAAATCAAATCAAATCAAATCAAATCAAATCAAGCTTTATTGTCTTATATAAAGTATAAAATTTTGTAGACAAAGCAAATACATAACTAATAATAATAATAGAAAAAATCATTTAAAAAATATAAAATATATAAATCCATCCAATAAATGGTTTAATTATGTTGTTTGTATATATATATATATATATATATATATATATATATATATATATATATATATATATTTTTTAATTTACTTTTATAATAATTGAGAATTTTAAGTTTAAAATTATTCCTTAATTGTAACTCTGATCAAGAAATTCGTTAATTGAATAAAAAGCTTTAGTGATAAGAAAATCCTTGCACTTATTTCTAAATATGTTATAGTTATTATTAAGTTTTATATTGTTTGGCAAATTATTATACAATTTTATACCGTTATAAATTATGGATTTTTTAAATAAAAATGAATGTGGTATAGGTAATGTAAGATTATTAACTTGTCTCGTTGAATAAGTATTTTGGTTTATTTCAAAGTAATTTAGATGTTTATTTATCAGACAAATTGTTTCAAGAATATATAAACAAGGAAGAGTCAAAATATTATTTTTGATAAACAAGTATTTGCAGTGATATCTAGAATTTACATTGCATAAATACCTAATTGCTCTTTTTTGAAGAATAAACACTGATCTAAATAAATACATTGAACATGTACCCCAGAAAGGAATGCCATATCGTAAGTTTGATTCAATTAAAGAAAAGTATACATTTCTGCCTATTGATTTACCTAATTCATTTGTAATAATTTTTACACAATAACAACCCGAACTTAATTTTTTATTTAAATTATGAATATGGTTTTGAAATTTTAAATTTTCGTCTATGTTAAGTCCTAAAAATTTTATATTATCTGTAGTATTAATTTTATTATTATTTATATTTATAATTTGTTGAGATATTTCTTTAAAACCAATTACATATGTTTTTGAAAAATTAAGGAATAGTTGGTTTGATTCAAACCAAGTTTTTATACAAATAATATCATTTTTTATATTATTCCAGAGAACATCTATATTTTTATTTTTCCAAAGGATAGTAGTATCATCTGCAAATATTGTAAAATAACCAGAAATTTTAATATTTAGTAAATCATTAATGTAAATTAAAAAAAGTATTGGTCCTAGTACTGAACCTTGAGGAACACCACATTGAATATTATTTTTATTTGAATTTAAATTGTTTATTGACACAAATTGAAGGCGATTAGATAAGTATGATTTAAACCAACTTAAAGCGTTGTTTCTTATTCCATAAATAAATAATTTTTTAAGAAGAATTTCATGATTAACACAATCAAAAGCTTTAGAAATATCACAAAAAATTGCAGCCGCATGTTCGTTATCATTAATACTGTTTAATAATTGTTTCATAAAAAAGAATATTGCATCATTTGTATTTTTATTTCTCTGAAAAGCAAATTGATTAATATTAATCATATTATTTTCACAAAAATATAATTCTAAACGCGATTTGATAAGTTTTTCTATTAATTTTGAAAGAGTTGATAAAAGAGATATTGGCCTAAAATTAGATGGTGTATTTTTATCACCTCCTTTATATATTGGAATTATTTTAGCAAGTTTAAGGCAAGAAGGAAAATATCCCAATAAAAATGAATGATTTATAGCTTCAGATAATGTTTTAATTGCAATAAAAGGTAATTCTTTTAGTATATTTAAGGAAATACCATCTATGCCAGTAGAAGATTTATTTTTTATTAAATTTAAAGTATATTTAATTTCATCAGGATTTGTTTCATATAATATAAACGCATTAGTTATGTTGATATCGTTAAGGTATGAAATGGGATCAACATTACAGCTAATTTTTTTAGTAATATTTTCTGCAACAGAGCAATAAAAATCATTCAAATCATTTGGTAATAAATCAGTATTTATGTCAGTTGAAAGTTTATTTCGATTAGTAAATTCATTGACAATAGACCAACATTCTTTTTGGAAATTTGATACGCCAGCCTCCAGTCTTCCCTATCCGGTCTATTTCTGCCCGGCCTTTGCATGGGTTGGTTCTGCAGAGTCTGTTCTGTAATCATTGTGCACCCCGGAAAGTGACAGTTGATTACAGAATGATCTCTATATGCAAAGTGAGGTAAAAATATTGATATTTTTTGTAGAGAGAGCACGCTGCGCAGGAGTTGACAACATTGACAAACACTTTAATGACAAATCACAAATGATAATCTCCTTGAAGTATTAAGTTCACAGAATACCACAGGTGATTAGAACTAGAGAGAGAAAGATTGCAATGCTTAGCATTTATCGTATGTTGTCACTCTAAAAAAACTCTTAAATTTTTGTCTCAGTGTCTCATATAGCCGTGGTCGTTCCAGTTACTTCGTATATAATTCATTAAGTTGCGGGTAGTATAATTTTTACATACAGATAATATTTAAAAAGTACTTACTATACAGGGTGTCCCAGATAAAATTAACTACATGTGGGTCTTATGAGGATTTTGGAAATGATAAGACATAATATAATTCTGGTTAAATGGAAAAAAGTGCCGATATTCTGAGCCCAATCAGGTGCTGTATTAAAATTTAAAATATCTACAAGGGTTTTTCTAAATATCAAGCAAAAATAATTTATTAATTGCTTGATATTTTAAAAGACTTTATAGATATTTTTATTTTTGAAATAGACTGAGCTCGGAATAGCGCCAATATTTACTGTTTTCAAAATTCTCATAAGAAACCGTGAATAACTTTTATCTGGGACACATGGTATACCACAACTATTTTTTAAAGTTTCTAAACAAGTAACGATAACTTTCAATGTGTAATGCAAAGTTTATGTAGAAAAGAGATATCGAGTGTGCACAAATCTATCTTTCACATTGACTGCCTAGACTTATCGGGACAAATAATGTGTTTGCGCATGCCTTAAGTTAAAAACGGGTTGATTGGAAAGAGTGAAACCAATGTAGGTTTGTGGCAGATTATGGCGGAGGCGTGGTTTGTTTGTGCTTCTTGCTTGGCATTGAAAGCTTATTTCAGCCTGCGAAAGCCGTGGTGAGATTTCTGAGATATACAAGTCGAAGAAAAAAATGACAAAGACAGAGTAATAAATAAACTTGTCACAAAAAAATTATATTTAAAAATAAACACATATCACGTGACTGTCCCAAAACTATTTTGGTTTCACTTCTTATATCATACTAATAAATATAATTTTGGCTTTCTTATTTGAATGGCTTAAAAATAAGCTAGTTTATTTATTACACGTGTATTTCATTAAAAGGAAATAGTTGCTTAACTTAAAAATTTTTTAAAAGAAAGGGTTGAAAAAAATGATTTTTAAAAATGTTAAGCCTTATTCGACTTCTAAAAGTTTTTTCTACTTTCATGCGAGAAGTACGTAATTCTTGCCCTCATTTGCTGCGGGAATTCGAATGTCGCACACCGAAACCAGCAAATTCTATTACCGCACGAATTTTTATTCGTGGAATTGTCTTTTTAAACAGCTATTTTTAAATGTTTTAATATAAGGTTTTTTATGTTATTTAATGTATTTTTTTTTAAATACTTTATGACGTTTTAGTAATTATTAAAAAAATTGCATTTTTTTAAATAGTTGAACGACCTTCGTAGCTTTTTCTAAACGTCAAATATATTAACAATAGAATTTGGCTTGACACATTTTATAGTAGGCCATGTTTTGTAAAAATTTAAAAAAGTTACAATGTGACATTTAAAATTTAAGGATGGCGGCCGAAGTTCAAATAAAAAAGTTTTTTTTTGTTTTTGTTTGACACAACTAGTATTGCCGTGTAATATATCGGTTTATACTAAATAGGGGTCGCAAATTTTAAATATTTCATAATAAATGACACATGTCTATTATTAATCAAGATGGCGGCGTTCAAAATATAAAAACAACAGTATCAAAAAATACAATTTATTTATTTTTTTAAAGATGGCGGACGAAAAAGTTTAAAAAAAACATTTTTGTTTATTTTTCCGAAATTGAACAAAAAAACTGGAAAAAACAAGACTTCTCGTTAAACAAAACATAGATATTTTAAAAATGTCAAAAAAGTTGACATATGTCACGTACAGGGTGGGTGATTTGATTGAATTGACCATATTTTCTTAATAGCTATCTCCGGTAATATTGATCTAACAGTAACGTTTATATAAGCAAAGTTAAATAATTTTTCCTAGATTATCAGAATCTGATGTCAAAAATAAATTATGTCATACACTTGTCAAACTTTTGACATATGGTTTATTTTTTTAATAAAATACCCTGTATATAATTTTTTAAATTGATTTAGTCCAGCCGTTATTGAAATATTTGCATGTTATTAACCTAAATAAACAATAAGGATGTTGCCATTTTGTTAATGAATATAATTTGTAAACTGCAAATATTTCAACAACGGCTGGACCATTGAGTTGTATAACGCCCTGAAAGGGCGTTAGAGACGGAAAGACAAGGCATTTTTTATTGACCCTATCCAATTTAGTTTCTAGGGAAGGGTATTTCATTTACAATAAAAACAGAGATAGACATTATTGAACATGTGAAACGGACAAAGATAGGCTGATTTTGCATGCTAATAATACCCTAGATAATCTATGAGTACTTTTATCTCTTTCACACTGACGGCATAAGCAGCTGGCTACTTTTGATACACCTGCCGTATTTTGAGTGATTCAACCTGCTAGTCGGTTTATACAGGAAAAACTGATAGACAATGTTGTCTAAGTACGGAAATTATTTTTTTTTGAATTTTCTGCTGGAATATTACAAAAAGATATCTTAAAAACGTTTAAAAACAAGTTTAGAAGTAACTATTTGGGTTCAATGGTGGCTGTGCTTTCGGGCTGTTCGGCCGTCGTCGTTGGAAATTCGTTCTCGACGTTTCGCCATCTCAAGTGGATGGCATTTTCAGGAGATGTTGACTATTTGTCGGCTTCTCGAAGACTGGTGGTTAGTCTGTCGCGGGCGCAGGTTATATACGCTATGGTGGGCGGGGCGTATATCAGAGCTGGTCGGTGATTGGTCATTTTCCCGAGATTCAGTTTTGTTGTTGTAAGCGAGCCGTTTAGTGTTTTTAAGAACCGGTACCCATGTTCTGTTAATTTTAAGAGTTTCTTCAGATCTGTTGAAGTTCTGCTGGTGTTTATGAATTTTGATTGCTTCTCTATAGAGTCTTGGATAGTATGAAGAGGAGGCGCAGAGAACTTGTGTGTCTTCGAATTTTATTCGGTGGTCTTCATTGTTTAGTGTGTGATCTGCAACTGCGGATTTCTTCGTATGTCCGAGTCGACAGTTGGCGTTGTGTTCTTTGATTCTTGTGTTTACGGACCGTTTGGTTGTTCCGATGTAGACAGGTACAGGGTACAGGTACAGGAAATGCGGTATACCCCCGAAAAACTTAGTGGGTTCCTTATATCCTTCGCAGATCTGAGGTGGTTCTCGATCTTCTTAGATGGCTTGAAGATCGTTCTTATGTTGTGTTTTCCCAGAATACGTCCGATCCTATCCGTCACTCTAGGGATGTAGGGCAGAAAGGCTCTTGAAGTAACTTCGCGGCTGCTCAGTCCACCGCTACTGTTACTTCTAGTGCTCGGCTTTGGTCGTATACATTTATCTATGTCGCTTTGAGTGTATCCATTTGCGACGAGGGCGTTTTAAGGATGGTTTAATTCTTTGTCTAGATGTTCTAGTTCGCAGATTCTTTTCGCCCTCTCTACCAATGTTCTTATTACCCCTTTTCGTTGGCACGGGTGGTGGTTAGATGTGTTGTTTAGGTAGCGGTCTGTGTGAGTAGGTTTTCTGTATACGGAATGTCCTAGTCGTCCCTTTTCCTCGTTACTAGTACGTCAAGGAATGCTAATTCTCTGTTGTTCTCTGTTTCCATTGTAAATTGTATACTGGGGTGCATGCTGTTAATGTGGTTTGAGAAATTCATTAAAGCTGTCTCTACCATAAGGCCAAACGACAAAAGTGTCATCTACATATCGAAACCAGACTTTAGGTGTATGAGGGGCATTACTCAACGCCTTATCTTCTAGTTTCTCCATGAAAAAGTTCGCAATCACTGGCGATAAAGGGCTACCCAGTGATACTCCATCGATCTGTTCATAAATTTGTTCATTGAAGGTGAAATATGATGTCGTTAGGCAGATTTTAAACAGGTCGGTGATGTCCTTCGGAAATATGTGTTCCATTTTCCTCATTGCCTCGGCCAAAGGTACCTTTGTGAACAAAGACACAACATCAAAGCTAACTAAGATGTCTTTCTCGTCCATGACGATGTTTTTGATCTTCTCAATAAAGTGGGTGGAGTCTCTTACATACGAATCCGTTAGTCCGATGTGGGGTTGCGAGAGGGAAGCAAGATGTTTAGCAAGTTTGTATGTTGGTGAGCCTATAGTACTGACAATGGGACGAAGAGGCACATCGTTTTTGTGGATTTTTGGTAGTCAATACAATCTCGGAGTCAGGGCTTCACTTTGGCATAGCATCTTCTTGACTGGGTCCTCCAATGAAGAAATTTTAATTAATTGATTCACTTTTTTAATTGCGGGTTGTGTAGGATCTCTTTTTAGCTTCTTGTATGTTGAGGGTTCTAAAAGATCGACCATCTTTCTGTTGTAGTCATCCCTGTTCAATACTACAGTAGCGTTTCCTTTGTCGGCAGGCAGTATCAGAATGTTTTCGTCCTTGCTGAGATCCTTAATGGCTTTTTCTTACATCCTTGTAATGTTGCGTTTTGGTAGTTTGGCTTTTCGCAAAATCTGTGAACACTCCGTGCGTATTTCTTCTGCCTGATCTTCGGGCAACTTTCTAATAGCAGATTCTAAGTTGGCAATTATTTTCTACTTGGGAACCTCCCTAGGTGCAACAGCAAAGTTCCCCCCCTTAGAGAGTACTGAGACTTCATTTTGAGAAAGCGGGCGGTCCGATAGGTTGATGACAGTTTTTGTAGAATCAAGGATGGGCTGCTGGTTATCCCGTTTATTGTTGTCGTCAGTTAGTCTCTGGTATTTGGTTTTCTGCCTCTCCGTACTTCTGTGGTGTTCGTTATCCATGAATCTGTAGGAAATAGCATCAATTTTGTCCCAGTCTGATTTGTGCATGGTGTTGGCTAGGTGATAGAAAATTGAGAGTTACTTACTCACCAACATACACAAACTTGCGAAACATCTTGCTTCCCTCTTGCAACCCCACATCAAACTAACGGATTCGTATGTAAGAGACTCCACCCACCTTATTAAGAAGATCAAAAACATCGTCATGGACGAGAAAGACATCTTAGTTAGCTTTGATGTTGTGTCTTTGTTCACGAAGGTACCTTTGGCCGAGGCAATGAGGGAAGTTTTTTTATTCATATATATTTTAATAGACTTTAGTCAAATCTGCTTTGAATGAAAAACTTACCAGAATGATTTTCTAATCTCCATCAAAAGTCCTCAAAAATCTAACTTCTTAGAGAAATATTTAGCTTGCTCGCATTTTTAAATGAACGGCGGCCATTTTGTATTTTTTATTCTGTTTGTGCACAACGGGGATGCACAGGTGGCCAATGGGGCACAAAAAGACGGTCTTAACTTTAGTTTTACCAACTGGGTGATAAAGCAATGATACGACCCATAAAACCACTAATTAGGGTAGCACTTACCTTCAGCTTGGGTGTTGACAGGTCTAGGGGTATCCCTCTCGATGATCTTGCGGCTATGGGCTGAATTTGGTACGTTTCTGGGAAGCGCGTGTAATAGAACACTATACGGAGGGTCCGTATTTTAATTGATCCGAACTGGTCGGGTGACTTAACGGAAGTGCTACAGAGTGTAGTTTTATGGGATTAGAAAAATCGCAACAATTTAAGAAAATATAACTAAAGTTAAGGTATGAATTTGTGTGCATTCAAGGGAATACAAAATTCAAGAAACTTAAAGAATACTAAAAAATAAAAAATAGGTATAAATGTCAACGCGGATTAAACACTGTTTGCGTTCTTGAGTGAACAGCAGCCATTTTGTTTTTTTTTTAGTGAATAAATTAAATTCATGAACGACCAGATTTCAATTTTTGCTTCCCCTTTTAAATTATATTTTTTTTAAGAAGAAGTTATTTTCCTTTTAAGGAAAAATAAAAGGAAATATTTTTTTTATTGCCCTCCCTCAAAAGTCGAAAACATACTCACGTTTCAGTTAACTTTCCCTTTGTTTGTGTGAAAGACTGAAATGTTCCCCATGTAAAATTTTTAGGTATATTTTTTTTATAAATTGTTAAAAAGATTTTATTCTTTCTCTCCATTTTGAGTTATTGGCTGGCTACATTTATTCTCAAACTATTTTGTAAATTTTTCTAGCTTTAAGAAATGAAACCAACATGTGTGAAATTATATTTTTATTTTAATATTGGGTATTAATTTAAAGTTATAAAATCCAAATAGTAATATTTTTTTTGTCTTAAGAAACCAACTGTAAAGATGAAATAGACAATAACCTGTCAAACATTTACTTTTTATGAATTTATTTGATAAAATTTGTAAAATTTTTGAAATTAAATTTAGAAAAAATATATTTTTTTCTAATTCAGGAATCTATAGATAGGATTCATGTAAACCTGAAAGGTCTAAATATTCCGCTGAATATTTGGTTGAAATTTTGTAAAGATTCCTTCTACATTTTCTTTATATTTTGAATGTATTATTTTCCTTTTGATAAATGTCATCTTCATGATGATTGTCATTTATAGAAATTTGTAAACTAAAACTATTTTTTTTGTGACACACTCAATGCTAGAGTTATACGTAATTTTTTTTTTTTTAGAGTTTTGTTGAGAAAGCTAGGTCATCAAATGGTCTTTCTTTTCATGTACAAAAAAAAACCACGACGACAAGTTCTCCACCACTGAGTAAAACCAACAAAGATAAGCCACATACAAGTCCTCCTGGATTGCACACCTGCTGATGAGGCGAAGACTGGCACTGAGACCATGATGGGAATGTTGTATATGATCTCATGGCTGGAGATGATGCTCTACTATTGGTGATGCTATTTTTTTTTAATAGTTTTTTTTATTGGAAAGAAAAGACCTAAAATTTTAAAAACAAGTTTCAAAATGAAATAAGACTTGAGACTTTTCTTTCTTTAATATATTTTCTCCAATTCTTTATATAAAAAGGTTTAGTTTTTTTGTAATTTTTTTTTATTGTGTCACTGATCATTTTTTTTTACTAAAATAAATTGTAAAATTTATTCTCTAATCCAGAATTTCTTTATACTCTAAACGAGGTGAGATTGTTTGGAGGATTCCAAGACTATTTCATTCTTTATTTTTTTTCATTTATTATTATATTTTTTATATATAATTTTTTTAATGAATGAATTTTGTCCTGAAGGATCTTCCAGGTAAAGCTCAATGGCGCCCCATTACCCTTAAAAGAAAATAAGTTGGAAGAAACGTTAGTAGAACTAAAAAGGAAAGGTACGACCCTGAGATAGTCATTTCATTATTTTGATTTGAAAGAGTTTCTGTTCTTTTGTTCATCCACTTTCTTTGCTTTGCTAAAAACAAAAAGAAAAGGAAAAGATCTTAAAAAGCATAAATTGGCATTCCACCATAAATGTGATGCCCAACGAGCTATAAATTTGCGCTATCGTTATAAATTGGCGCCCAACGCCCTATACACGCTATACTTAATACAGTTTTTTTACTCAAACTTAAAAAAATTAAAATGGCGGATTCAAAATGGTGGGTTTCTTTATTTTTCAACGGATTTGTCTCAAATGTCTGAAACTTGAAAGTTTGCAGTGCTTACGGTCACTTAATACAATTTGTGACTCACAATTGCAAATGGCAGACTTTTATAGCTTAATACAAAATATGACTCAAGTTTAAAGAAAGAAATGTAATATTTTAAGCTTAAGACAAATCGGTTAGTAAATAAAAAAGTCTGTCATGTTGGATTCGCCATTTTGATTTTTTTATGAGTTTAAGTCAAAAATGATAATCAGCAAAGTCCACCATTTTGGATCCGCCATTTTAAATTATTTATGAGTTTGATATTTGATACATATCGGTTCATAAATAAAAAAATCCGCCATTTTCCATCCGTCATTTAAAATTAAGTGCTTTCAAGCACTGCAAACTTTCACGTTTGAGACAAATCGGTTTAAAAATATAGAAATCCGCCATTTTGAGTTTGAGTCAAAAATCATATTCAGCGAGTTGAAACACTGCCAAATTCTATATTTGGATCCGCCATTTTGGATCCGCCATTTTAATTTTTTTAAGTTAAAAGATAAAACTGCAAACTTTCAAGTTTGAGACAAATCTGTTTAAAAATAAAGAAATCCACCATTTTGGATCCGCCATTCTTGAAATAAAAAGCGTAAATGGTATTTTTACCAGGTTAACAGAACAACAACCCATTTTGTTGAAATTTTTCTACCTATAAATAACATATTTATTTTGTTTTTTATCTGCACATTTTATCGAAAAAAATAGTCCGGCGCTGAGTTGGCCCGGCGCCCATTAGGCCCGGCGTGGCGCCCTGTTGACGGTGCCGAGTTGGCCTAACGCCCAGTTGTCCCATTCCAATTGAAATTTTTAGTTCCGAAATTTCATCTGACTCGAGCATAACTTTTAGTCAACCCAAGAAGAGAAGAGTTGAAGAAGCAAGGGTCTTCTTCTTCTGAAAGAAAGAAAATATTTTACCTGGAAGGTACAACATTTGTAAAGTTCTAAGATGAAAACAATAATTTTAATACATCCACTGCACTTAGCATGCTAACAAATTCTTTTTACTCTTTTTTTTTTATGGAAATTCACAATTTTTATTTTGCGCCGCCACTGCCTTTTTTTATCCAAGACAAGCAAATAGAATATTTTTGCGATGTAGCATGTGTCCGGACTTACCAAGCTGAAATTCTATTTTCATCCCTTACTTCCTCATTAAATTCTTACTTGTATTTGGTCAATTGCGATAAAAGCTTGATATAATGGCAATTTAGGCCCATGCCGGGTCTACCCGTAGGGTATAGAAGTCAATGAGCTGGACTAAATGTCAACATATTATATACAGGGTGTTTTATTTAAAAGAATAAAACATATGTCAATAGTTTGACAAGTGTATGACATATGTAATTTTTGACATCAGATTCTGATAATTTATGAAAAATTATTTAACTTTGCTAATTTAAACGCTACAGTTAGATCAATATTAACGGAGATAGCTATATTAAGTAAAATATGGTCAATTGATTCAAATCACCCGGCACGTGATATATGTCAATTTTTTGACATTTTTAAAATATCTGTGTTTTGTTTAACGAGATGTCTTGTTTTTTGAGTTTTTTGTTGTTAAATTTGAAAAAATAAACAAAAATGTTTTTTGTTTATTTTTTCGGTCGTCATCTTTAAAAAATAAATAAATTATATTTTTTTGTACATTTCAATTTAAAACTAATTAATGTTAATATAAAACTACATATGTCGGTAAAAAAAGTTACCAAACCAAAAAGATACTGTTGTATTTATATTTTGGCCGCCATCTTGGATAATAATAGACATATGTCATTTATTATCAAATATTTAAAATCGGCGACCACCATTTAGTATAACTCGATATATTACACGGCAATACTAGTTGTGTCAAACAAGAACAAAAAACTAACTTTTTTTATCTGAACTTCGGCTGCCATCTTAAAATGTTAAATGTCAAATTGTAACTTTTTATGAATTTTTATACAATCTGGCTTACGACTGAAATTTTAAAAAAAAATTTATATGGTCTACAGGTTGAAAAGGTCATTTTGTTTTGCAGTGACAGATGTAAATTTTTTTTACATTTTTAAATTGCGTAGGTCCCACTCAAAGTAAATTTATCAAAATTAATTTAATTTCTCTTAAATCAAGGAAATCATTTTTTTTTCTTAACTTTGGCAGCCGCCATCTTGGATTCTGAGGCCGGAAAAACGGGGATCCTCAAATAAAAATTTAGCTTTTGGGTTTAGGTACTACTATGCCAAATATAAAAAATATACCCTTTTTGCAGCTTTATTTTACAAATTTACTCTACTATAACGCCCACTTCAAAGAGGTGGCTAAAGTTTTAAACAATTTCAAATAAGATTTCTTTATCTGCTTTTATTTATTGAATTTTGTCAATTTTAAATTGTTTCTGCTCATTTATTAATTTTATGTTAGATGTCGCTTTGTACCTGTTTCGGATTAGGGTCACTGAATCCTGGAAGCCTGGCGTCTCCAGGGGTAGCGATACGAGTGTCAAAACCGCACTTAAATTTCCATAGACGTTCGAAGAAAAAAACTCATTTTTATACAGTCTGAGAAAAAATGTTTTAATAAAACTTAAAAGAAATTCGTTTTTGTGAGTATTTCTTGTAGGTATATTAATTGTTAAAAATTATTTTCTTTTAAATATTATTTGTGTTTTTTGTAGAAAAATAATACGTACTAAATAAATAAACAAAAAAGACAAAAATACATTTCAATGTTAAAAGTTTATTAATAGTTTATAATATATCAAGGGATAAAATGAAACCTTTATCACGATGTTTATACGCTATTTTTCGCGCTGCTTAGTTTATTTTCCAAGTTTTTTCCCATTTTTCCCATTTTTTTGGGTGTTTTTAGGTGTTGTGTTTTTTTTTATTCCCTTTTTATCTCGATTTTTACATTTTATCAAAAGACAAGGTTCGGCTTTAATTACTTATAATTTTATAGTACATTTCATATAAATATCTTAATATTGTTCGAAAAGCATAAACTTCGAAAATCATATTCTTATAAGATTGTTCGAAAACGTTTTCATTGAAAGGAAAATTGTTCGAAAACGTTTTCTTCAAACAGAAATTTGTTCGAAATCATTTTCTTCGAACGGAAATTTGTTCGAAAACATTTTCTTTGAACGGAAATTTGTTCTAAAATATTTTCTTCAAATGGAAATTTGTTCAAAAACATTTCTTTAAAAAAAAAATTCTCGAAAATTTTTTTTTAGACCTGGCTTGCTAACTTAACACAACTCATATAGTTCGACTAATGGAGTCTTTTTTTAACAATTTTTGGAAACAAAAACTTCCCTGACTTCTTTCCCGGGATCCTAGAGGGTGTGAAACCAAACCGAACCAACCGAAACCTATTTTCGAAAAATGATTTCCCTAAATTACCTTTCCGGTCCTCATTTTAGAAGGTTGAAAACGGCGTTACTCTAACCTTTCTCAATTGAGCGCATCAGGGGGTATCTGGACCGGGTCGGATACGTTTGCGATCAATTGACAAAGTTTAGGAAAATACCAATTTCGACCTTCCAAATAGAGTGAAGTAGACAAATTTTCAGACAGTTTACGATCCCGGGAAAGAAGTCAGGGTTTTTTTTTAAATATGTTAGAAAGACCTTGCCTTAGTCAAACTATATGAATTGTGCTAGGTTTGGAAATCCAGGTCTAGCGTCTTTTTTCAAAAAGCTTGCTTTCGAAGAAAATGTTTTCTATTCGAAGAAAATGTTTTTGAACAACTATTGCTTACGAACAAATTTCCGTTCGAAAACAAATTTTCGTTCAAAGAAATGGTGTTCGAACAAATTTCCGTTTGACAAAAATGTTTTCGAACAAATTTCCGAAAAAAGAAAACTTTTTTGAACAATTTTCCGTTCGGAGAAATGGTTTTCGAACAAATTTCCGTTCGAAAAAAATGTTTTCGAACAAATTTCCATTAGAAGAAATTATTTTTATACAAATTTCCGTTCGAAGAAAATATTGATTTTTAAAAAACTTCTCTTTGAGTGTGTGTGTATAAATGTGTGTCTCTTACTTCTACTTTGTTTTGCAATCATTACAGTGTAGCTACTTTCAATCTTTGTTTGGACCTTTTGTTTTTCAATCTTTTGTTTTTCGACCTTTTGTATTTTCGAACTTTTGTACTTTCGAACTTTTGTATTTTCGACTTTTTGTACTTTCGACCTTTTCTTCGCCGCCCGCTTTTTTTAACACTAATAAAAATAATAGTAGGTATATTATTGGGGCCAACAGTCTTTACTTTTAATCCCACGGCGGAAATTTTTATGCCCGACCGGAAGGAGGGCTATAATTTGACCAAAAGGGACTTTAATGCCAAGGTACTATAGTTTTAGCATGTCAATATAATATAATATATATAATAAAACAGTGGGCAGTGATAGTTGTCATGGCATTACATTAAACAAAAGTCAGTCAAACGCTAACAAACATAGAAAAATGTGGAAAAAATAATATCTATTATAACAAACATAACAAACTAAATAAGTTTAGTCGAGAAAAAGTTCGAATTACATTTCTCGAAGATGGAGCAAACAAGGGACCAACAAATAAAGCCTATTTTTACTTTGAGTTGGGCATAGAAAAGGCCACCGAAGAAAGCAGCTTTCAGTACCGAAAATAATGCAATAAACAGAATTTGGAAAATTTCACCGAAAAGGTATTCTTGGTTTACATCCTGGAGAATTCTAGAAAGTTAAATGATTCGTTTATATGGAAGCAATATTCTATGCCGAAGGACACAATAACAATCGAAACGAACCAAGTCATCAGCAAAGTACAGTAAGCTTACGGCAAGCTGGAAGCAACAAAATAATCGTTTTTGTTTTTTTTGTATTATGATAAAATAAAATAATCCAAAAACCTATATTTTGCCTTATGATTTTAAAGAAATTACTTTTTATCACTGGGGGTGGTGGAACTGGATCTTCTGAAAAAGTCTTTCTGGTTTTCCCACGGGTTTCAGCAATACTGGGTTTCCTATGGGAATCGGTGGGCATGATCCCGGGGGAAGGACAACCTGACACAGAAGCTCCAGATGTGCCGAGTATCCACCTCCTCGAGTACAGGCGCAGATGTTGCCCTGTCGTTGCCACCGGGGATCTCTGTGGGGGCGGCAGAGGCCAGGAAGCTAAAGCCACCACCAGAGGGATTGCCGAGGATACAGGCTATGCACAACACAATACAGGCCACCATGACAACTCTAGTTGATATTGTGGCAACATCATTCAAGAACACAAATTACACAACAGAGCTCACAGGGGACTGATCTGAGGCATCTCCGCCCCCCCCCCCCAGTGCCAAAGCCCCGGACATAAAAGTCCACAGTCGGGACAGGTAGTAGCAGAAAACTAGGAGTGGTACACCTAGGCCACCGAGAAGCATAGGGCCCACCCTTGTCTCACCAACGTAGGGGGCTGCCCCGGACACTCGGTGAAAATCTCCTAGCGTTGCAGTAGTGCAATTGGTAACTGGTAGGGGAGCGCTACGCACTTGGGGGGATCTTAACTACGGCCGCCGGCGACCAAGTGACCAGAACCAGCTGGCCATTGGGGAGGGGGGGGCGGAGATGGCGCGGAGAAGACCCCTGTGACTGCCACACCACAGAAATACTCAATTACTTACAACACAACCACTAACCCACAAGTTTGTTTATTTTACAGGCTTAAATATGGAGCAAAATAAAAAAGAAAGAGAAGGCGTACCCTCAGAGGAGAGCAGGGAAACCCCTAACCCCGTCACTCCATCCGCTGAGGTGGATGGAACACCGCCGACTCAGGTCGTCGAAGATCTGCTTCTCCAATCCTCCGATGGGGGAATGGACGCAGACCCGGATGATTCTTCGAAAGAAGAGGGCGGGCCTGCTGACCAACTCCCAAAGGAGGATGCTCAGCTTCTCAACCCCGAACAGGTGGAGGAGAGGCTGAGGAGAAAGCGGGAAAGAAACAGGAGGCATAAGAAGAACCAAGCCCTTCGCAGAAAGCGGGAGCAAGAGGCTCTGAAAGAGTCGAGGGAAAGGACCGAGGGGGGACTAAGAGACCAGCCTAAGCCGGACTCTCCCTCCTCGGCCACAAACCCCGACCTCCAAACGACTTTGCCGGGCGGCCAGGTTAAGTTGGCAAAGGAGTACCCCAAAAAGGAAACTCCAAAACCAACCTCTGCCGGAGGCAGACCGATCAGTCGAGAAGGAAAGGGTTCTGTTACTCGCGGTCCTGCGAAGCGGGAGGCTACCAAGGCAGCCAAACAGCTTACTAAGGAGGTTGCAGTGGCCAACCTACGCAAAGGCCCGGGAGTGACGAGGATGAGCAAGGGGGTGCTAGCAGGTACCTCCGGGCTCCAATCCTCCTCTCCTAAGCGAAGTCGGGCGGAGAAGACCACACCTCCGGAATATAGAAGCAAGAGGGTCAAACGGGGCGCGGGCCAACGCGAAGGGGGTGTGACCGACAACAGGTCGCCTCTGTTAAGAGACAACCTGGGGTCGGACAAACCCTCGGCTGAGCCCGCGTCCTGGAAGCCCGGACAGCCAAGTAGGAAGGCAATGAAGGTCGTCTTCAGTCCGACAGGGTAGACGGCAACATCCGAGAGGAAGAGGGAGCAGCTATCCACTGTGAGCTTTTGGAATGGATGCTCAGGACCATGAGGGGAGTACCCGAGGGACCGGTGCTCCGTTTTGTGAACTCTGGATGGACTGGCTATTGAACCAGATCGCAACGGTCGGAGGAGTCACATTCCGTCCTGGCAGGTCGGATGAAGCACCCTGGCCGGAGCGGACATCGGTAAGGCATCTGGAGGGAGTCAATTGGCGGCTCGCATATGAGTTTGTAACCATCGCTGTGTCGAGGATGCAAACTTATAGCGCAGCTGCGCGACGACCGCCTAGAGGGCCCGACGGTGACCCGGCGCTAATGCAGAAAGGGCTCGAGGTTTTCCTTCCGTACATAAGAGGAATCTTTAGAGCGAGCATAGCGTTGGGCTATGCACCTCCAACATGGAGAAAGGCAACCGTAGTCTTTATCCGTAAGGCGGGGAGAAGTCTGACATCTTTTATGAAGAAGGCAATGGAGAAGATGGTTGACCGACACCTTCTAGGAGGATTCTTGGCAAACAACCCATTCCACAGAAATCAGCATGCCTACATGGAGGGCAAGTCAACTGACTCGGCCATACATGCAGTAGTGCATGAGGCAGAGAAGTCTCTTCAATTCAAGCAATACGCACTTGCGGTGTTCTTTGACATAGAAGAGGCTTTTGACAAGGCCAAAGTGCAGATGATAACATCCGCCCTTCAAGAGAGGGGGGCAGAAACCCCCATTATTGAATGGGTAAGATCTGCACTAAATCAACGAGCAATAGAAGCTATATTGGGGGAGTCAACGGTCAGGATTAGGGTCAAGAGAGGGTGCCCACAAGGCAGTTGCTTGTCGCACCACCTGTGGTGCCTGATTATGGACACCTTACTGAAGCGCTTGTCAGAGAACGGATTCGACGCCTATGCCTATGCAGATGATGGCGTGGTGGAAGTGGTTGGTCGCTTCCTTAACGTTGTCTGCAGTAGAATGCAAATGGCTGTTCGCATCATAGAAGACTGGTGCCAAGAAAATGGACTTTCTGT
This sequence comes from Aspidapion aeneum, assembly GCA_963576565.1. Classification (NCBI taxonomy): domain Eukaryota; kingdom Metazoa; phylum Arthropoda; class Insecta; order Coleoptera; family Brentidae; genus Aspidapion; species Aspidapion aeneum. The sequence continues at coordinate 17,471,363 of OY755046.1, forward strand.
TAACCCAGGTAAAAGAGAGATGATACTGTTCACCAGAAAAAGAAAAATCGAAGGTTTTAGAGCACCCGTGATGTATGGAAGACCCCTAGCTTTAGTACCAAAGCTGAAGTACCTGGGTGTCATTCTTGATAGCGGACTCACCTGGACGCCACATGTTACCAATATGATCGTAAAGGTCCAGGCAACAATGTGGCAGCTACGACGGGTAGTCGGCAGGACCTGGGGAATATCCCCCAGGACCCTCCACTGGATGTACACGGCAATACTGAGACCGAGGATCCAATACGGATCGATAGTCTGGTGGCCGACAGTGGAGAAAACGACTACATCCCTAAAACTCAGAAGCCTACAGGGGCTGATGTGTAGAGGGATAACCGGAGCTATGAGAACTGATCCTGGCCCTAGAGACAATTCTGGGACTACCATCGCTACTAACTTGAATCAAGAGGGAGGTGATGGGGACCTACCTACGTCTAAGGGACACGGGTCAGTGGAGAGAAAGGGGGGAAACAGCTGGTAATCTAGCTATGGAAGAGCTGACAACTAGAGAAATCCTCTCACGTCAATGACGGTCAGCAGAGCACACGCACCTTGGAGGCTCGAGAAAAGGTAAAAAATCCACATCCCAGACAGGGAAGCGTGTTTGCTACACTGATGGATCCAAACTATCAGAGAGGCAAACCACAGGAGCGGAAGTATACGTGGAAAAACTAGAAGTTCAGAAGAGCTACTCGCTCAGTGAGCAGGCTACTGTTTTTCAAGCAGAAGTTTACGCCATAATAATGGCGGTAACCCTAGAAGAGTTTCGGAACAGCGAAGAGGAGCTTATATATATATATATATATATATATATATATATATATATATATATATATGCTCTGACAGTCAAGCCACCCTGAAGGGGCTAAACGCACCCAAGATTGCTGACGGCTTGGAGACCCTAAGCGATGGCAAACGGGTGACGCTGGTTTGGGTTCCGGGACATACGGTGGTACCAGGCAACGAGAAGGCGGACGACTCGGGACAGGAACCTCCTATGTAGGACCGCAGCTACTTTTGGGCGTGACAAAAAGACAAGTGCAAAGCGGACTCAACAAATTGGCCCAGGACGCGCTATTAAACTCCTGGGAAACAGGAACGGGTTGCAGACAGACCAGATAATTCGTAGACCGTCCAAAAGCGGCCAGAATTAGATAGATGCTGGGACGGACACGAAAAGACCTCGGACTGCTGATAGGTACTCTAACCAGACAAAACCGGTTGAGGAGGCACATGACACGTATAGGAGTCGAGAATGACCCTACCTGCCCAGCCGGTGGACAGGAAGAAGAGACATCAAGACACCTCGTGGCAGAATGCGAGGCCTACGCAGGGATGAGACAACAGGCACTTGGAGCGCCAACTCTGAGCGAGGAAGAACTGCACATGCTCAAATGGGCAGACTTACTGGACTTTGTAACAGGAAGGCCCAATAAGTTACCCGACCATCAAAGGGAAGTGCAGAGAGTGGGTTAAGGGACAGACTTGGGGCATGGCAAAAAGGGCCTACTCTGGCCTACTTGTCAGACCTGCGGGTCAACCCCCCCACTACTACTACTACTACTTTTATCACTGGGGACAAGAAATACTACCTTAGCCCATGAAAAAAGGGGTTAAACGTACACTTTTATTCCCTAGAGAGCATAAAGAAATTTATTAAATGATACAAAACCCAACATTATAGTTTTTTATATTTTAGAATATATATAAAACATGCAAACTCTATTTTTGGTGTCTTGCGCTGTGTGGGTCCTAACACAGGGTCCTAATAAATATTGAAATCATAAAAAACTTAATTTTTTTAGGTTTGTTTATTTGGACAGTTAAATTTATTTACCGGGTGTGACGGGCAGTTCTTTACGTAACATTTGTAAACCATTTAATTTTTTTGAACATTAAAAAATCTACGCTCCCGACAGTGTCAGATTTGCGTTTTTCGTAAATAAGGTTATGTTTGGTGTCGCTACACCTGGAGACGCTAGGCTTCCAGGATGCAGTGACCCTAGTTTCGGATATCAGGGTTTTGTTAATATTATTTATTATTTTAACCTATATCTTCTTTGTCAAATAATTGTATTTTATAAAAATTACGTGTTTATGTCAGTTTGACTAATTTTTAATCTGTATGTTGTTTTAGACCATTTTAAATGTTTTTTTTATTTTTTATTTTTGTGTGTTTCAGATTTTCAGTTGTTTCAAAGATGATTCCTAACTGTCTGTAAGTATTTTTTAGCATATTTTATTTTAAATATTATATTTTATTTTCATTTTTTATTATGCTTAGAGACTAGACCACTTGATAATGGATTTTTAAAAACCGAAATGCGTCGTGGTTAGACAATAAAATATTTGTGAAGTAAGCAGGACTTTTCGTAGTAAATGGACTATAGGAGTTCGGCCTATTTTCCTATGTTAATTCCCATAAGAAAACGCTAAGGTCCAAGTTACCAAAAATTGGCCAAGTTAAGGTCACACGCATGTTTTTTTTGTGGTAGTTATTAAAAAATGGAGCTTCGAAAGTAGGTAAGGAAAAATCCTCTGTTATGTTATCAGTATGCTGGTAGGCGGGTAAAAGAGTATGTGTTTTTTGTGCTGGGTAATAAAGAGGTGTGTGTTTTTTTCGTGGAGCGAGAAGTTGGGTGGTGATGTGTGTGTGTGTTACACAGCGAGAGCTAGAGATTAGTAAGGGAGCCGCGGGTGAAAAAAAGTAGATGAGCCTCGGTGGCAGGGTGATGATCTAAGTCAAGTGGCAACTGTCAAATGTCAGTGTAAAGTGTCAAATGCCAGCTGTCAAACGTCTGAAATGTCTGTCAAATTAAATCTGTCAAATGTCACCAGCCCGACGGCGCAGGCCTGCGTCAGCGATGTGTCGAGGGGTCTACCCGGTACGTGTTGGATTTTAGTATTTTGATGCTTGGATCTGTTTTACAGCTCTTAAGAGCTGCTTAGAGCAATTTAGATAACCATTTAAATTTGTTCTAAATGTTCTAGGTCTAGCCAAATTAGCGAAGTGTTGGTTAAAAAGGCATTATTAAAGCTGTTTGTGGTGTTTAACACGTGACCAATTTATGTTACGTAAGTCAGCGTCACGTTAGCGTCACGTCGGCGTCACGTTAGCGTCGAGTCGGCGTCACGTTAGCGTCAGGTTAGCGTCAGGTTAGCGTCACGTTAGCGTTACGTTAGCGTCACGTTAGCGTCACGTTAGCTCACGTTACGCTTGGCTTTAGCGTCACGTTAGCGTCACGTCAGCGTCACGTTTTTAGGAAGACAAAGGTCGATCAAAAGACTTGTGTCGAAAGGATATTAATAAATAAACACACACTAACCCAATATAAGTATTATAATGCATTACGTTTTTAATATACACTTTTACACATTTAATAAAATTTAAGATAAAAATAGCAATCCTCTATCCTTCACCTTCATTAGAGGTTAGTTATTTTTATTTATTTTTTCTGTCAAACACACTGTTTATTGTATTAGAATCTAGTAAGTAAGACTAATTAGCAATTTTGTTTTAACTTAATTTACTATAAAATTCAGATTTAAACTTAGAGTTCACTCAACAGTGTTTGCCCGCAGTTAGAAAAACGATAACTGCAATGGACTGTATATATTTTAATTAATGAAAGCGCGAACAAACATAAATATATTGATATGAAAACAAGAAATAATTAAGGTCCATAGGTTAATTGTTGGTACCACACAACGGAAATCAGAAACAAAACACACACCAGTTTGCAGCCAATTTCTCCACGTTCCAAGGGGCCCCTGTCTGGATCTAATGATGGCACCACGTAGCTGAAGGGCTGAAGTTTCTAGTTCTATGCTTTAGTACACCAAAATCGAGCACTTTCAAGTGTAGATATTTGAAATAGTTGGAGAAAGTAAATTAACACGCCATTTTCTCGAGGCGGTAGAAAGGATCTCACTGATTCTTGGTGCGCATGTCCAAATGCGCGAAAAATGCACTCTGTCCGTCATCCAATTGTGTGGTTTTTAAAATTTACAAACAACCGCGAAATTTAGCGGGAGCTAACATAACTGCCCTCCAAAACACACAATTTTAGAATATCAGCCGGACAGATATAGATATAAGAAAAAAGATCGACAGATAAATATAAATAAATGAAAAACAGATAAGTAGCGTAAGTTTATTTAGAGATAACGAAAACCCGAAAAAGTCAAAACAAACAAACAAAATTAAAAAAAAATAATACAGAATTACCTATTGTAATAATTGACTTCAATAGGTAGAAAAAATTAAAATTACTTTTAATTCGGCATGAGGCACAGTTTTACAACTGGCCGCTTGTAAACACCGGTAGCCGTTTGTACCGTCGCAACACGCACCTGACCGTCTCCGCCGGCATGCAGTTCGATGACCCGACCGACTGGCCATTTCAAAGGTGACTAAATGTGATCACTCGTTATGATAACCAAATCATTTAATTTGATATTTGGGGACGAATCAGCCCACTTGTGTCGCTGTTGTAGCGTATGCAAATACTCTATAGAATACCGTTTCCAAAAATCATTATGTAGTTGTTGGATTAGTTGCCATCTCGAGAGTCGATTTAGGGGAACCTCGGACAAATCTGACTCCGGAATTTCTGAATTCAGGGGTTCAAGGGTCCAAAAATGCCCAGGGGTAAGAGGTTAAAGATCGTGTGGGTCTGAAGAGGCAGGAGATAAAGGGCGACTATTAAGTACAGCTTCTATGCGACATGTAAGGGTGGACATTTCCATGATAGACAACTTCTGGTCGCCGACAACTCGAACAAAGTGAGTTTTAAAACTTTTGACGCCAGCTTCTGCCAGGCCATTGAAATGTGGACTGAGAGGAGGTCATAGATGCCAACGAATGTCAATAGATTTTTCTACCGTCAATAAACCAGTATCATCGGCAAATGTTGCTAAGTGACGATTTTCTGGCTTTGGGATATCGCAAGTGAATAATAAGTATAGATAAGGGCCTAGTACGCTACCCTGGGGCACGCCTGTTTGAATTTCTCTTAAATTTGAGTAAGTCTTTCTGTTTTACTCTAAAATGTCTATCAGATATGTATGATTCCAAAATATCCGAATATTATTTTGGCAGAAACCATTTTAGTTTAAAATTAAGGCCTTTACGCCATACTTTGTCAAATGCTTGTGCTACATCTAGAAAAACTGCAAACAAAGTTTTCCCTCTTCTAGTGCTTTTTCTATTATATTAGTAATTCTGTGTACTTGATCTATCGTAGAATGCTTGTCTCGAAAACCAAATTGATGAGATGGAATAATTTATTGTCTTTCTATGATGGGCTTTATTCTTTTAAGCAATAATTTTTCATAGAGCTTGAATATAATTGGCAGCAAAGATATTGGTCTGTAAGATGACACGTCATGGAGTGGTTTTTTCGGTTTTGGAATCATGATAACTTCTGCAACTTTCCACAGTTTAGGTACATACCTAAGCCTAAAGGCCGCATTAATTAGGTTCCATAGTTTTCGATAGCTTTTCTGGGGAGTTGTTTTATGACTACCACGTTAATAAGATCATACCCTGGGGCTTTTTTCGAATTAATATTTTTGATTTCTGTAAACAATTTCTTTTGGTGATGTAAGCTTAATATGGTCTTCGATTTGATGGTGTTCATTTAAATGAAAGTTTTCTTCTGGTGCTTCGTGGAGCTGAAATGTTTTTTTCTAAATGACTTGCAATAATATCTGCTTTTTCTTCGTTACTCCTTGCCCACTGATTGTTAGATTTTCGTATAGGTGGAATTTGGATAATTGGTTTTTTTAAATCTTTGGTTGCTTTCCAAATATAATGGGTATTTTTATCATCTGTAAGTTCATTAAGAAAATGGTTAATAGATTTATTTTTTATTACTAGAATTTCTCGCCTTATGCGCTGCGTCATGTTGTTGAAATTTTTTTTGTCCCGAGGATCACGGCTTTGTTGCCACTTTCTTCTTAGGTTCCTTTTTTCCAATATAAGGTCTCTAATTTCCTTTAGATATTTTTTTCCATTAAAAATTCTCTTTGGTTTTGGTCTGTTTTTCCAAGCTGCTTGTTGAATATTTGTAACAAAATATTGAATTTCTTTATCGATTTGTTTTGGCGTTTGCAATGGTACTGATAGGTTTATTTTTTCTGACAGACTTTGTTTAAAACTAAACCAGTCGGTCAATTTATTAACTAGTGAGATATTTGCTTCTTTCTTTATTATGTTTTTACTAAGAATTAGAATAATAGGTGAATGATCTGAGTGTAAATCAAAACTTTCTTCTATATCTACAAAACTTAAGGCTATATTTTTTACTATAAAAAAATCAATTAGATCTGGAATTTTTCCTGGATCTGTTGGATAGTATGTGGGCTTACCAGTTGATATTGGCTCACATTGATATTCACTAATAGCTTGCAAAAGTTCTTTTCCTTTAGAATTCGTCAGTCTAGATCCCCAGTAGGTATTTTTTGCATTAAAGTCATCTCCAACTATAAAACGGTTTCCTAATTTTCTGAGAAAATTAAGATATTGATTTTTCTTTAGTAAGTGCCTTGGTGGTATATAGACAGCACTTATGACTAGTGTATATGTTTTGGTTTTTACACTTACTAATGTAGCTTGAATCTCTATGGTTTTATATCCCATCTCCTCATAGTGTGATATATTTTTTTTATTACAGCACTTCCCCCATGTGCAGTATTGCTAGGGTGAGTTGTATGATACACTTTATAACCTTTAAATTTAATATAAGACTGGTTAGTGAAATGCGTTTCTGCCACAAGACAGACGTCAATTTTTTCTATGTCTAGAATAACTTGCAAGTCTTGCTAATTTTGCAAGAGACCATTGGCATTCCAGGCTAGAATTCTAAGATTACTGACCATTTCGAGGCATATTGGTAGCTCCGCTATTGCTACATTCTAGTTTAGTTAATCGCTCATCAAGTTTGTTCAATTTCTTCAAAATTAACTGAAATGTTTGTTCCATAGTATTTTGACTACTGATATTTATATCAAGTATAGTAGCTGTTGCTGCTACTTGGCTGTATGTCCTTGTCACAGAGTTTTGTGTGACTGTGTTTCTAGTCTATTGGTTTTGTCACGTGTGGTATGAGATTTGGTTTCTTAGGTTTATTTTTCAATTTTTGTATTTCTTTAGCAACAAGGCATCCTCTGTAGTTAGCAGGATGCTTGCCTCTATAGTGGATGCATTTTGGCTCAGACTCTTTTGGTTTGGGGCATTCTACAGTAAGATGTTTCCCCGTGCATTTTACGAAACGTGGTTCTTTAGCGAAATATTTTTGCGTGTGTCCATAAGTCAATCTTTTGCATTGAGGGACTAATTTTGAGGTTTGTAGTGCTTTTATTTCCACTTTAATCCCAAGGATACTGGAAATTTCAAAAATCTTGTTATATCTTCGTCGTGGCTAAATGTGAGGATAAACATGTTAAGAGGTTGTCTTGTTCTCCATTTCAGTTTGTTGCTGGCTCCCAGTGCCTTAAAACCTTTCTTTTGTAGATCAGCTACAATTTTTTGTGGGTCACATGAGAAGTGTAGCCTATTTGCGATTACTCTAATTGGCCTTATTTGTTTGTTTTCGTATAAGTGCCATTGATGCTTTATTTCATTAAGCATTTTAGTAACGAGCCGATGGCTGTCTGCGTCTTGTACATTTATTTTAATATTTTCGTTATTTAAAACCTTTATTTTAACTCCTTGTATGATATTTGACTTATCATAAATATCATTAAAATTATTTACGCCATTTACCATAATCTGTGGAGGTAATGGAGCTTTTTTAACCTTAGTAGGGAGTTCTTCTTTTTGTGTTTTATTGGAGGGCTCTTCAGTGCCCGAGCTTTTTTGTGGTGGTGAGAGTGAAGTATGAGAGGTTACTTATGATACAAAAAACTGATCTTATTTTATTCTCTTTTTACCAATTTAAATTTTTGCATGGTGAAATAATAATGCTTTAAATACTCTTAGCGCCACTCACCACATCTGCTGCATTTCAGCCGCAGGATTCCTAAAACGATAAAAATTAAACTTACTGTACTGACTTACCCTGTATACTACTAAGCTGATGCCTGCAGAAAAAAAAACACTCTATAAATAATATTTTCAACAAAATAACCGTATCAGTTCATAATTTGCTAAAATTAAAAATTCACAGGCAGATAAACAACCTACGGTTTTGTCTCCGTATCAGTTAATCAGATAAACAACCTGCGGTTTTTGTCACTAGACTGTTATTCTTCTTTATAAAATGTTTTAAAAACAATATACACTTATATTCCTTATAGATAGCGTCATATTTTTTTGAACATTTTGTGTGTATATACCTAATAAAGCGAAAAACATTTTCTTTAAAATATCACATACAAACAAGTGTTTCTTTGTTGAATAAAATTTGGTAGCAAACCAGTGTGTATTCGTTAAACAATACTTGGTATGTCTTTTTTTCTTTAATAATACTATCTACCTACCTCTCAAGTAAACATTGAAAAAAAAAAATAAAAGCTATTCAGATCTCAGAATATAATCAAATATATAAATTACGTAATCCTAATATAAGAAAATTTTATTTATTTATATTATGAGTGATTCACATTTTAAGTGATTTACCCCAAATTTTGTTGCGCTTATGGCAATTTAACAAATGCAATCATACGAATACAAAAAGGTCCATCTAAAGTGTGATCAGTAGATCGAGATCTAAAACATACCAAAGTTTCGATGAATTCCGCAAACAACCAAAGTCTCATGTATTCCGTGCAGGATACTTTTTTTCAATTTTGTAAACTTTTGTCTTGAAAAGTTTCAAAATATGCATTTCAATAAATCTACTCCCTGCAGGATCCTTTTAGAAAATTCTCAAATTTTTTAAAAAATTTTAAATCTTCAAGACATTTCAAAAATGCAAAAAGTTTTCAAAAAACTTAAAAAAACATCAAAATTTTAAAAAATTAAAATCTAACTTTACTAATAGTCCGGAGCGTAGTAGCCTAATCAATTTTTGTTTGCATTTTTGCGTAGCGTAAGGAAACTTTGCACGATTATAGTACAACACTATAGTATTATTTTACGAATTGGTGCTTATCCCGCACTCAATGCAGAGCAAAGATACAGGGTGTTTTATTTTTAATTGCACCTATGTATCTCATTAAAATTCAGTATAAAATTCAAATGTAAAGCAAGAGAAATGAAACTTGGCACAGATTATAAGAACATATACACTTTTATTTATTAACTATAAAAAAATTATATTGCTATATTTTTTACCAAAAAATGAAAAATAATTAATTTTTTTCAGAAATTTATGGTCTGGGTGTTTAGTAGAAAAAACACTCCAGGAGCTTGGTTATGCAAAGTAAAGTATAAAAATTTAATGTGGACATAAACAAGTTCTTTCTTTTTAAAATAAAAATTGTTGGACGGGTGTGACATATACAGGGTTGGAGTACAGGGGGGTTTTAATTAATAATTCCAAATTAAAAAAATCTAATAAGATGGAAACGTATGTAGATTTCTTAAACGTAACAATAGTTTTAATATATGCCAAATAAAAGATACTTTATTTATATTTTTTGAAAAGAAAATAAAAATTAGTTTGAACTTTTAAAAATAAAGGGTGTTTATTTTTTTATGACGATGTCACAAAACTCAAAGTCAGCACGTTACAAGAAGAAAGTATAAAAGGCAACTTTAGTATAGTCAACCACGGACACCCCCCCCCTTATACAACATTATATAGTAACTAATGACCGTAATTTAAACAAGTAGTATGGTCTCAAGACTAGCACTATACATCTGAAGTACATCTGAAGTACAGATGAAGTACAGCTATAGTACATTTGAAGTACACCTGCAGGACATCTGAAGTACACCTGCAGAACATCTGAAGTACACCTGCAGTACATCTGAAGTACAGCTGAAGTACATCTAAAGTACATCTGAAGTACATTTAAACTACAGCTGAATTATGTCTGAAGTACGTCTGGATTATATGTGTTAAGGGTCGTTTCATATGAAATCAACCAGGGGTTTGGCAGACACCCTCTCTAATTTTGATAATTTTTGGTACACTTATTTTGTTTATACAGTAGATGAAAAATCTAAATTTTTAAAATTTTTGGGGCAGTAGTTTTTTTGTTATTAATTTTTAAAAATCATAAAATTACCAATTGCTCTAACATAAGTATAGAAAAATAAGGATGTCTGTAAAACTACTTATCGAAAATACATGAGCTATACCTTGTTTAATAGGTCTTTCAAAGACCTTTTAAATGTTGTGTAGCATGACATATTTTAAAAATAATTATATTTTTTTTAAATTTAAACACCGTTTTTATTTTTTTCAAAAAATATATAACTTTGCAAAAATTGATAGCTGTTTGAAGTAAAACACATAAGAATTAAAGAAAAATGTTATAATATAGAAAAAACAATATTTTATAAGTAATAAACACGCTTCTCAAAATTTCAAGTAAAATAAATACTTTTTAAAATATTTTTCTTTCCAAAATTTGGGTTGAATCTGACATTTCCTCCTATATCAATGTGTAGGCCGACCTCTAGCAGCAATGTGTTGAACTTTTCCTGAAATCATTTTTCTTTCAAGAATTAAAACATCTGATTTAGATTTAGGGTAATAAAAAGCTGATCAGTTTGGGTGCAAAAACTCACTTTTACTTAATTTGTCTAAAATAATTTGAATATTGAATAAAAAATTATTTTTGCAATATTTATAACTTTCTCTCTATATAACAAAAGAAAAAATAAGTAAATGTTCAGTTTTGTAAAAAAATAAAACTTAAAACTTACCCAGTTTCAGGGGATTCAGCATTTTTCATGTACTTTAGCCTACACCCATCACAAATCTTTATCCCTCTTTTTATGTCTACTCAATTATACATGGCTTCAGTAACATTTCTTAGTTTTCCTGAGTGTTTTCCAGTTTTTAATGGGTCACAACACTGTTTTGCCGTACCGCCAAAATCACAATTTTCCAAAAAACTCTTTTGCACAAATTAAAATTTTTTAAACTTTTAAAAATAGATACACAAACGTCTACGTGTTGAGCTCAAATAAATAAAACATAAGACTCTTTTTATGCAGGATTTTTCTTGCATAAACCTGCGTATTTCTAAGACTGGACCAATCAGATAAAATGGGGTGTGGCCTAGTTAAAACATGAACATGCTGGTTTTTGTATCTATTTCAAAAAGTAATTCACAGGAACCAACGTAACGTAGTACCCTTGAATAAAGAAAACAACAATTTTTCGTGGCTAAGCGGGCATAAAAAGCTTTTATTTCTCTTGTATTTTTCGGTGGGTAGCTCGAAAGCTGTACACACACGGGGGTCCAAGATCATATGAACACCCATTATGTGTTGACAGTTAACTGTTTCATCCTTAAGGGATTCTTCAGAACACTGCATGGTCAATGTTTACATATACCGTCTCTATAGCTTTACAAAAGTGTCACATTGACCATGCAGTGTTCTGCACTTAATAAGTGTCCATTACATCTTGGACCCCCGTGGGGGTACAGCTTTCGAGCTGCCCACGGCACAATACAAGAGAAACAAAATCCTTCTATACCCGCTTAGCCACAAAAAATTGTTGTGGACCAAATAAGTTTTACACAAACCAAGAAAAACCAAATAGCTCGAATAAAAAGTAAATTATTCAAGGCAAAATATTGTGTCATAAAATTTTTATTTATTTTTTTACCTTAACCCTTGTTCTCTCCATTTTTAAATTTGTTCAGAATCTCACTAAAATACTGATAAAAAATATATATTAAAAAAATAAAAATGGTGATTTTAAAACAAATAAAAAATAATTTTAAAATTTTTTTCAAAAAATTTTATTTTTAAATTGTGTCACGTGATACATCATTTAAAAGGTCTTTAAAATACCTTTTCCAGAAGGTAACAGTCATAGATTTCTGTAAAGTAGTTTTACAGATATTCCTATTTTTTCTATACCTATGTAAGAGCAAAACTTAATGATTTTTTAATTTTCAAAAATTATTTAAAAAAAACTACTGGGCCAAAAATTTTTAAAACTTAAATGCTGTGTACCAAAAAAAGTTCAAATCAGAGAGGGTGTCTGCCAAACCCCTTGTTGGGTTCATTTGAAATGACCCTTAAGTTTTCAATTTCTTGCTTACAATATGTATAGAATTACTGATCTCCCCACAAACCGTCTTCTTCTTCAAATGATCTTGCCATGTTTCTAACGTTTAAAAAATTGTTCTTATCATTTAATAAAGATATTAATGTAGTTTATATTTATTTAACGCACCTTTTCTTTTTTATGTTGCTAATTAATATTTTGTAGAATGTATAAGGCCCTGGCAAAAATAGTAAAGAACTGACTGTTATTTAGGTTTTATTAGTTTATTTCTTTATTATTTTGCTTACAATTTTATGAATATTTTCACGCACTTTAATTAAGTTATTCGGAGCCTTATCGAAGTAAGCAGCTGTTGACTTAGTCTTCCCAAATTCATGGAATATTTCCAACATTTTAAAACCTTCCATTGTCTTGCATACTAATTCACCTTTTCTATGAGTAACAACAAGACTGTGTGGTAGATAATGTTGGGTTATCGCAATAGTAGGATCGTATATTAAATTATTGTGCTCAAGCCAGAAATTCGGTGAAATTTTAATTCCATTTGAATATAACTTAGTACCCACTTGCACCTTGGTTTTCATTCCATATTCCTCAGCTAACTCGTGGACAACTAAACTTGCAGCTAGACATACACCACAGTAATTTGCCCGAATAAATGCCTTTCCAGTACCATATTTGATTATATTTAATCTGATGTACATCAAGAGCTTGATGATAAATAGTTCTCATTTGTTTTAGTTTTTTAAAATTATGCAATCTTGTAAACAGTATGTTCTTATTAGTTTTATAATTTTTGAAGATGTCTTCCTCATTGACATATTGATAATTTTTAAGTTGGTAACACTGGTAGCAGTGAAATTTAGTTGGTATCATTGACTTGTTGGTAATTTCTATTAAGTTGGTAGCTATGGGATATTGTTGGTTACAATGTCTGTTTGGTTTTGCATGTTGCTAATATATCTTGATTTATATCATTTTATTCAGTTTGTTTCAATCCGTTAAAGATAAAAGGTTTAGTGGTTGTTTAAAAAGACGCCACGTAAAGTTAATAAGTAGGTAGATAGGTTATAGCTTGCAAGCTATTTTATTATTTATATCGTCTAATGTTAATTAAACTTTTTATATTTATAGAAAATGTCTCTCTTTACTGATGTTGTGAGACACATTGCTGCCATATTGGGGGTTTTAAGACCACACTGTGATGAGACAGTAGCCAGGGAAGGATTGCGTGAATGTACACGCGCAATAAAAAAGATGAACAAAGAATTAAAAAATCAGGCAATTTGGGAGAGAAGCAACATATTATGGCTTGTCTACGGAACGTTAGAAGTCTCAGGAACCAGATTAAAACGATTCAAAAGCAAGGCTCAGGTCTTTTGTCAAGAAAGAAAACTGCCAGTGATCGAGTCCGGTGGGATGATTTTGAATCTGTATTTGCTTCTAGAATTCGCAAGGCGGTCATTACAAACTTCTGTCATAAAGATCCAAAAACTTTTCTTATTGATTGTAAAGCAATTTTTATAAGACGTATCTAGAACGCTCTAAAAAAAATGAAACTGTAAAAGTCAATGCAGCATTTTGCGGGGAATTCGAGGTGATAACGGGTGATAAGGTACACAAAGTACTTCACCACACCAAACGCAGCCATCTATAGAGAAACCAACTTAAATGTCTGGTTTGACTCCAAAGTTTTAGCTCCAATTATGAAAGAGCTTGAAGAATTCCAAGAGCGAGATAGTGGTTGGGCATTAAAAAAGGTTATTAAATTGGGAGTAAATATAAATAAATACACGCCGCAGTTAGGCTCATTATTTATTGATTTACCTATTTACCTGCTGAGATTAAAAAAAAAATTAGAATGTATTAATATTAAAAATGATGACGACGCCTGTTTTGCTTGGGCTGTTATGGCCGGTTTATATCCTGTAGGTAGAAGAAATTCAGATTTAATATCTTCATATCCCCTCTATTCATCAGTCCTTAAATTAAAAGGAATACAATTCCCGATGACTTTTAAGCAAATACCAAACTTCGAGCAACAGAATAATGTATCGGTAAATATCTATATTCTTCAGAAGAACGAAAATGTATTTAAAATATTTCCTACCTATCTGACAAAGAATAAGAAAGACCGCCATATTAATCTGTTAATGGTACAAGATCGATATGATGACGTTGACACTCCCGTGCGATACCACTATGTCTGGATCAAGAATTTATCTCGCCTCCTCTACAGTCAACTCAGTAATGCACACGGGCAAAAAGTTTTTTGTGACCGTTGTCTCATTTACTGTAGACAGAAAAGAAACTTGGTGAACATATCGAAGATTGTTTGAAGATCAATCAAACTGCAATCAAAATGCCCGAACCAGGAAAAAAGAGACTGAAATTTACTTTTGAAAATAAGGAGAAAGTCCCGTTCGTAGTTTACGCTGATCTGGAGAGTGTGCTTAAACCCACAAATGATCCTAAAAAACCTCAAAGAAACCAGTATCATATACCTGCAGCTGTTGGCTATTACCTTAAATGCAGCTATGACGACTCTCTAAGTTTTTACCGTTCATACCGAGGTTTGGATTGCATGCTGTGGTTTGCTGATCAAATGAATAGTTTGGCGGGGGACTTGGCAACCGTCTTTTGGTGCCCTTTCGATATTAATATGACATGGATGCAGGAAGTTGAGCAACAAAAAGCTACACTTTGCCATATATGCGAACAAAAATTCAGTTCTGAGGATAAGAAGGTTAGAGATCATAACCACCAGATCCCCAATAATAACTATCGCGGTGCTGCACTAAATCTTGCAACATTAATTGTAAAGACACGCATATTATACCCGAAGTCTTCCATAATCTAAGTGGCTACGATGCTCACTTTATAATAACAGATATTGCTACGAGAATGACGGGGTCTATCGATTTGCTTCCGGTTACAAAAAAAATATATATAAGTTTTAAAAAACATATCGACGACTTTGCCATCCAATTCCGTTTTGTTGATAGTTTTCGTTTTATGGCTTCTTCACTGGAGAACCTAGCATCGTACTTGGAGGAATATCTAAGTCTAGAATCACAGTTCTCACATTTACCAAAAGAAAAGTTTAACCTGTTAACAAAAAAGGGAGTGATACCTTACGATTACCTCGACGCTTTCGATAAATTTGATGAAGTAAAGTTACCGGCTCAAGATACCTTTCATAATAAGTTGGAGAACAAATCATGTCCCAGCAGACTCTACTATCAATCCAAACTCGTTTGGAATGAATTCGGTTGTAGAACGTTAGGCGAGTATGTCGACTTTTTTTTGCATCGCAGTAGGTGTTTTTCTTGATATAGAAGGAGCATTTAACAATGCACTACCCAATTCCCTCTTTGAATCAGCGTGCGCCCGAGGAATAAAATCTACGGTCGCGGGATTCATCAGGTGCACACTCGAGAATCGAGTGATTGAAACAACTCTTAACGATGAGATGGTAAGCTTCAGAGCTGCTAGAGGCTGTCCACAAGGAGGAGTTTTGTCTCCCCTCCTGTGGTCTCTACTGGTCGATGATCTTCTTGCCATCTTGGAATCGCTGGATGTAGAGGTATTGGGATACGCAGATGACGTAGGAGCAATCATTAGAGACATTCCAGAGAGTGAATTCTCTGGAAAGATACAAGAAGTAATAAACACGGTAAAAGACTGGTGTGACAGGGAACAGATGTCCGTAAATCCTAGCAAAACAGTTATTATATCGTTCACCCGTAAAAGGAAGCTTGATTTCCTGACTCCTCCGGAGCTTAACGGTGAAATAATTCCATTTGCATCAGAGGGGAAATACCTAGGGGTCACTCTAGATAAAACTCTTACCTGGAATGCCCATATGGAAAAAGTAACCCGCAAAGCCACACTGTCCTTATGGACGTGCAAAAGAATTTGCGGAAAAACCTGGGGCACTAGCCCCAAACAAATGTATTGGCTGTATATAACAGTCATCAGATCAATGATTGCGTATGGCGCAATAGTCTGGTTCGAGAAAGGACATCAAAGAACCTCAAGGGCCAAACTAACCAGCTTACAACAACAAGCCAGTCTTGCCATATGTGGTGCAATGAGCTCTAGCCCATCGACTGCGCTTGAATGCTTACTAAACTTACTTCCGCTTCACATTTTCTTAGAGGCGGAGGCACGAAGAGCAACCTACAGAATAAGAGCCAACCACCAGGATGGCAGGGCAAACAAAGTGATATCAACAGCCCTAATAAGGGAACAAGAGTTGGATGCAACTCTAGGAATGATATCCGACGTCATGCCCAACACGGTGTACAGCAGAAAGCTATACAACATTATCCTCCCGGAGAGGGAGGACTGGTTAAAGAACAGGACCAATTTTTCAAATAACGATAGCTTCTGGTATACCGACGGATCCAAAATGCCTTCGGGCGTTGGATCTGGAGTTGTTAGTATTCAAGAAAAAGTCGAGATTAAACATAGTCTCGGCCAATTGGCTACTATATTTCAGGCTGAACTCGTAGCCATTGAACTGTGTGCGCGGTGGATTACTGACCACGAATGGACCAACAGGACAATAAAAATCTTCTCCGACAGTCAAGCAGCCTTAAGAGCGCTTGAGTCCTATACGGTCTCATCGAGAACCGTGAGGAGCTGTAAAGATTCGCTGAATGCGCTTGGTAGCGCTAACAATGTATCATTAGTATGGATACCAGGGCATTCTGGGCACGAGGGAAATGAGGCCGCAGACCTAGCAGCGAGGGAAGCGGCTTCTGCCGAGTTTTTCGGCCCCGAGCCAGCCCTGGGGATATCATACAATGCTGCTAAATCAACCATATTAAAATGGATGGAGAATAGCTTCCAACAATACTGGATAAATATACCAGAACTGGCTCACTCTAAAGAGTTCATTAAAGGACCTTGTAGAAACAGAGCCAGGAACATTATTGGACTTACCAGACAGGAGATACGTATAGTGACTGGTCTTTATACGGGTCACTGTCGACTGAGAGTGCCCATGCACAGAATGGGACTAACAGAAGAGACCGAATGTAGACTCTGTATGGAGGATGACGAAACAGTCAGACATGTACTGTGCGAATGTCCGGCTATTGCACGTTTACGTCAGAATACTTTCGGTAAACCTCAGATCGACTCAGAAGATCTGAACAGTGTCTCACCCAAACTGATAGCCGGCCTTTTTGGAGGATTAGGCATACAGTGGTGAGAAACCACTCAAAAGTGAGCCACAATAGACCCACTGGTGGTCGCAGTGGAAGGGCTGCAAGGCCCACTCACATATGAATCATCAACCATCATCATGTCGACTTTTATATGAAAACAGATATATTGCTTTTAAATAATTGCTTATAATTGGTATATGTTTCAATCAGAGCTGTTAGGTACTTCAAGTACTGTACTGTACTTGAAGTACATCTAAAATTCGTTAATTGTACTTGGTATTTGAAGTACTTTTAACAATGTACTTGGAATTGTACTTGATTTTGTCAAGTAAAGTACTTCAAGTATATTATAAGTACTTCAAGTACATTCAAAGTACTTCAAGTACATTTAAAGTACTTCAAGTACATTCGAAGTACTTCAAGTAAATAAAAAACTTTAACTAAGTACAATAAAATATTCTTGAAGGTCAATGTAGGTATAGGTGAGACATAACTTTAATGCGCCGAAGACAAGTGGTAACCTCAGGGTTGCCACATGTCGGTTTTTTTATCAATTTGGCAGGGAAGTCCGGTATTTTAGCTACCTTGATAGGTACTTCTTAATTAATCGCCCAAAAATCGCAATATTAGGTACACATTTATCCAAAAATTAATGCCTATCGGCTTAATTATTTGCACGCACCTTCATTATTTCGTGGAACGTGAAATTCAAATTCATGGCATTTGTATATAAAATGAAGAGTTCAGAAAAAATTAATAAATGCAATTTAGGTATATAAGTAATGCATATTTACATCCAAAAAATAAAATCTTTCAGGTTGAATCTTTTGTAAACATTTTTGATATGTTTTACATCTTTTTTAACATTTTTTGAAGTTTTTGATATTTTTTGACAAATTTTACTTTTTTTTTTAATTTTCGCATTTTTGATATTTTTTTGATATTTTGAGCATTTTTCTAATTTTTTTACATATCTAAAGGACTTGAAGTACTTCTATTGTAAAAGTAAAATACTTGGGAAAATCAAGTACTTTTGTACTTGGAGTACATTCATAATGTACTTGTGACAGCTCTGGTTTCAATCATCATTAATAATTATATTTTTTCTTGCAGTATGGTTGGGCGATGTCTCAATACCTTCCCTGTGGTGGTTTCCAATGGTGTGATACAAAAATTGATGTCACCGCAATTTCTGACGATGCTAGTGAGGGCTATATAATGGAAGTTGATTTGGATTATCCTATTGAACTACATGATCAACATAAAGATATACCATTCTGTCCGCAGCATATAAATCCTAAGACTGAAACGCCTCCAAAAAATGTTAAAGAGCTTACGGAACTAACTAAACACTTGAAGATAAGAAGAAGTATGTGATTCATTATAGAGCTCTAAAACAGGCAATTTCATATGGGTTGCTATTAAAGAAAGTACATCGCGTTGTTAAATTTAATCAAGCTCCATGGCTGAAGAGCTATATCGATCTAAATACAGAGCTCCGTAAAAAGGCAGCGAATGAATTTGAGAAGAATTTATTAAAGTTGATGAATAATGCGGTCTTTGGTAAGTTAAAAAATATTAATTTTGATTTTATTTTTCCGTAGACCTAAAGCGGTAATTGTGTGAAAAAACATATTTAATAACGAACACAAATACAGTACTATCGTTTATTCATTATGTGAAAAATACTATATACACGGTGTCCCATAAATTAGGGGCCATAGGCCAACAGGTGATAGAGGAGGTCAGGTCTGATAAAAAAGTTTAGATAACATGGGTCCAAACTGTTTCTTTGTCGAGATACAAAGCATCAAAGTTGTCGATTTTTAAAACTTTTTTCATAATAACTTAAAAAAAACGCAGTCAAATTATGAAATTGGGTAAAGCCGTGTATTAGAACAAGAGCAAATTAGTCGGTTAATTTTTTAGAAAATACATGCTTTTGGTATAAACTTTTATTAATGCTATATTAAACACAATGCTTTTTATATATTTTTTTTTAATTAAAACAAGTCTCTAGAGAGGCATAATAATAACATATTATTGATATTTTCAATAAGTAAGAAAAAATTAATTTTTAAAAAAATTGTTAGTTTTTATAAATTTTTGGAGGTTACTTTGACAGCCTGTATCTCCTCAACTCGTAATTTTATCAAAAAAGGAATACCACATTTTTGAATCACAATTAGCTGAGTATTCATCTGGCTGCGACAGATTTTCTTTTTTGTAAAACCCATTATCCCCCGCCACTCCTCTAACCATGTTATATAAATTTTTTTCTTAGAAATAACCTCCTCCATCACCTGCTGCACTATGGCCCTAAGTTATATCTTAAACTAATCCTTTTTCGTTGTAGGGAAAACGATAAAGAACGTTAGGAAGCGTGTCCACGTCCGTTTGATAACTGAATGGTGTGGACGTTATGGTGCTGAGTCATATATAGCAAAGCCTGAATTCAAAATTTGTGTGATATTTAACGAAAAACCTGATCTAGTTTCGGTTGACCTCAAGAAACTGCAAATTTGATTAAATAAGCAGATCTATGTTAGACAGGCAATTTTAGATTTAGCGAAGACTACAGTCTACGAATTGTATTATGGATATTTGGGAGGCAATTCTTTACATTTCAAAAAATCTGGCGAAATTTGAAAAAATGTGACATAATTTGGCGGTTAAGATTTCTCGTTTGAAAGGCAATTTTTAAACTTAAAAACTTACCTAAAAGGCAATTTCCCACTTTTTGATAGATGTAGCTTCACGATATAATATATTTTTTTAATTAAAAACGCCTAATTTGTTAAAAATTTTTAATTTAAAAATTGTAAATAAATTCACAGCAGAAAACCATTAACCACAGAAACTGAAATATCAGATTTCGTCACATTTCTTTCAAATTTGTAATTCCTAATCATTTTCTTTATGAGGTCAGCTAAGTTTACTTTCTTTCTTTGTTTTCCGCGGCAAAATTAACAAAGAGGGATGTCGTGGAAGGGTCGCTACAAAATTTGCTCCACGCTGTTGCCACTGTTATATTTGAACGGATTTTTATGGGAAGTCAAATTATTTCTTTAAAATCTGTTAGAAAAATCTGACTAAGTGGGGAGCCTGGTCAAATTATTGTGTGATTATTTTTTTACATTTGTTATCAAAGCTAGGCACGTAGATAGTTTTTTCTTCTGGGGGGTCCTCCCATATAGAAACTGCTGTTGTTCAGTGATGGCCCATGAGGTTTTGGATAGGGTATTCAGAAATACTTGCTACAGTCGCCGCCTGAGGAAAATAAGTCGAAGGCGGAAGATTTTAGGGGTGCCACGATCAAATTTCGTCTAAAAGACGTTATTGCTGGGTTTATATAGATAAAAATTAATATTAAAATAGGGTGACCATACGTCCGGGTAAAGCCGGACATGTCCGGCCGAAAAAAATAATTTGCGACTTGGCACTTTCATCCACTTGGCTCTTAAATTTATCAGTAGCGAACTGATCATGTCCTGTGAAAATTTCCGGCGCGGCGCCTATACTTCTGAAATTTTTCCCGAAAGTTTTTGACACCATTTATTATTTGAATATATTAATCATTATTTTTTTATTAGACCCACATTTTTTGTCTTTGCTGTAAATTTTCTTTTAATATTTCTAGTAGTTTTTTTCCAACAATTTTATTTACGCCGCGATTTTTTTAAAAATTAAAAAAAAATTCGCCTGCTTTGCTTCTTTTGTAAATTTTTCAGAATTTTTTTATATTGCAAAATTTTTTTTCTATATTCTTACAAAGTGCTTAATTTTGTTTTTCGCCTCTTATTTACTTTATTATTTTTGCCTACGGCGCCTTTTTTTTCTTTTTTAGTGTTTTTTTATTTTTAAAAAAACTATCTGTACGAGTGAGTGCTTAAATCTTTTTTAAAATTTCACAAAATCCCTTTTGTGTGGTGCATGTTTTCTTCATTGTGAGGTGTGTTGAGCCATCTTACCCCCCCCCAATCTATTTTGTGTGCTTCGTTTTTTTTTGCAAATGGCTCTTATTGGTTTTTTTGCAAATTCAGATTTTTCGTTCCCAAGATACTTATTTTTGGTTATCAAATTTTTTTAGGTTTTTCAAACTGACCGGTTTTTTCCGGGTTTTTTATCGAAAATCCGGCTTTTGCGCTAAACACATATGGTCACCCTAATTAAAATAAAAATAAAAGTTTACTCTAAGAGAAACTGTGTTTATACAAAACCAGATAAAAATAAAAAGTTGGCCAACTTTTAACTTTTATTTAATTTTTATCTGGAAATGGATATGTACATGTGCGACATCGCGCCAAGTGACCTTGGCTGTTATTTTGATAGAGCATTTTAAGTTTTTCTTTTTATTTTTGTTTGGGTTTTTCGCACCATTTTAAGCAATCCAACCTTAAAAAGCGAATCCCTATCCATCGTCAAAAATGACAAAAAAAAAATCATCCAAGATCGTAAATGAAAATGGTATAACTGTCCAATAAAAAAAACGGAATTAATAATAACGGACTTTATCAAAAACGTCATTTATCAAAACAAGAGAAGAGCATTATTATTATGATTAAAACCGGACAAAATCAAAAAGGACAAAATCATACACAAGGGCCGGACCTGGCATGAGAAACTATCTCCTTTCTTTTCATGTATACTGCTTCCGTCTCTCTTCTTCTCATACAAATCGGTCTCACGGAAGTTTGGCGGCAAATTTATGTCGGGAACCAATAATATTGTAGTTTTTAGACCCAAAAATTCATAAAAAAATAAAAATGTCTGTTTTTTTTTCCTTTAAATAGCTCCTCTGCCTTTTTTTGAGAGGTCAAAATCGGTGTTAACCGAACCGAACCTATTCATCAATTAATTGCAAATGAATCCTAACCTAGGGTCCAACATCTGACCACTTCTCTCAATATTTTAATTGTAATTTTTTTGTCTATATAAATCCAGCATAAAATCGTTAAAAAAAACAAAACAGTTAAGTACATATTATTTCATAATACAAAAAATTATTTTTAAATATCTTATTAGGTTCTACTATCCGGTCTGAAAACGTCCTGAGAATTCATAAAAAAATAAAAATGTCTGTTTTTTTCCTTTAAATAGCTCCTCTGTTCTTTTTTGAGAGGTAAAAATCGATGTTAACCGAACCGAACCGAACCTATTCATCAATTAATTACAAATGAATCCTAACCTAGGGTCCAACACCTGACCTCTTCTCTCAATCTTAAGGATGGCCCTTGCTTAATGAAAACGCCTTATGTGCTATAGCAATCCCTATGTAGATACGATGTTTTTATTAGCCATGGCAGTAAAAAAATTGTGAAGAAACGCTTTTCTTTAGGTGAACGTCACAAGCTAGGTCCGACCCCTTTTTATGTTTTTATCATTTTTAATTTTGTCCGGTTTTGATCATTTAAACCACTATACAGAACTTCGATTTTGCTCTTGTCTTGTTTTGAAAAATGACATTTTTGATAATGTCCGGTTATTAATAATTCCATTTTTATCATAGGACTGTTATGCCATTTTTCTTTATGATCTTAGACGATTTTTGAATTGTCTTTTATAATAAACTATGGGGGCCCTAAAAAGTCAGTGGTTTAATCCAAAAATAAAAAAAAGTGTTAAAAAATCATTTTTATTTTTATTTGGCTAATAAACAGTAAAATATTTTAATTGTAATTTTTTGTCTGTATAAATCCGGCATAAAATCGTTAAAAAACAAAACAGTTAAGTACCTATTATTAATAAAAAAAAATATTTTTAAATATCTTATTAGGTTCTACTATCCGGCCTGAAAACGTCCTGAGAATTGACAATGTAGTGGGTCGCTGGAACCTGTTTGAAAATGTTCCAAAGCATTTTGTTAAAAAATAAAGTTTTCAAATGACTCGAATGGCATTTTTTTCGAAAACATCTTTTCGAAGGACATTTTCTTTAAAAGCATGGTGTTGGAATGACATTTTGTTCAAAAAATATTTGTTCGAAAACATTTTTTTTTAACAAAATACTCTTGAAAAATGTTAACCTAACATTTGTCAATTGATTGCAAACTTACTCTAACCTGTTTGTAAATCTAACCCTTCTCAATTAGGACGACGGACGAAATATCTAAACACTAAGGGTCGGTTTCTCAATAGAGGGTTAAAAAAAGAGATGACTGACATATTTACCACATGCCAAAAAAAGACAGCTATCAAAGATAACCCACGGGTCAGGGTAACCCTCTATTGAGAAACCGGTCCTAAATGTAATTTCTACATTTTGAGCTTTCGACATTTTGCAATTCGACATGTTATAATTTCGACATTTTGAACTTTTGACATTTGATGTTTCGATGTTTCGTCCGTCGCATCCTATCCTACCCTGTCCAGACACACCTTTCCCAAAAAGTCCTCAATGGATCGGTTAGAGGACGTTTACGATGAAATGAATGACCAGGGTCGAGTTAACAGGTTGACAAGGGTTAGGTTAACACCGACTTCAATCTGCCAGAAAGAGGACAGAAGAGCTCTTCGAACAAAACTATTTAAATAAAATGCGATTTGAAAAAGATGTCTTCAAACAAAATGCCATTCGACATAGATGTTTTCGAAAAAGATGCCATTCGAACCAAATGTCATTCGAAAAAGATGTTTTTAAACAAATTGCTTATGTTATTTCCAACATAAAAAAAAAATCTTTTTTCTGTGGCGACGCCGTTCCAGTTGACCAAAAAGAAACTATTTTTTATAGCCCGGTGGGGGACAAGAACTGGATTTAAAATTACCCAAATTATTTTTCTAGTATGTCAATTTCCCGATCTCTCTTCTTTACCTCAAATACTCAAAGTTTGTCTTAAATTCATATTTTAGAATTTTTTATGTGTCACGTTTTCTGTATACATATTTTAAATTAAATTAAAATAAAATAATAATTTTTGCTGTTGGCAACACCGGTAGAATTTGGTAATCTGTGATCGGGATTGACCTTCGACTAGACCCTTCCATTGTCTAAGGGATTGACAGTTGGAAAATCACGTACGTCTTAAATATATTTGTACTGCTAAAGCGTATTAAAATCATCAGGGCTATCAAAATGGACGGGCCACGATCCTCCACTTTGTTGACGTCACATCCGGGGCTGATTTTTTTTTGATGGTCACATTACGACACAGCTGATTGTCTTTGAAATATTGAAGTTGAAATGACGGTTCATGGATATTTGATTTTTTTTTTTAAATAAAGCCGTTTTTGAGATTGTTTTTACTTTATTCTGGCAGAACAATTTTTTTAAAATGTGTAATAAGTCCTAATTTTTCATAGCCGCTTCATAAGCTCACACAAAAATTAAGTTTAAAGCAGAAGCGAATGTGACAATCACATATGACAAAGTCAAATACATGTCAAATATAACAGTTGGCATGTGGTACATGGCGGGTAATTTGAATTCAAAATAAGGAATGCTACATCTTGAAGATTTTAACCTTTTAATCATGTTGTTTCCTTACAAACCTTTGGTAGAATATCGGGATGGTGTCTGAGAATATTTCACTGAAATTTTGCGGAAATCTGTAGTGCCATTTTGAAAATATCATAAAAAAACCTCTGACCTCCCATAAGACCCAATGTAAAATTCAGCCCCGGGAGAACAGCTGATTTTTTCAGGGTCGTGGCCTCTATTTTTGTGTTGGCCTTGAAAATCATTAAGGGAAAAATTACTTCTCAATTGAACACAAATGACATTGACAATTTGTCGATGCCATGATATGCCGTTGTCAAAATTAAGAAAAATTAATATATTTATTTTAAATTCAAGAAAATGATTTGGATTTTGCAAAAAAAGCCATTATTGAGTTAACGTAGCCGGTTACTTGGCATTTTCTGAAACAAATTTATCCGAAGGTAACTGATTATGGGTGTTTTTAAGCTTAGAAAGAAGATGGCGCTGAGAGCGCAACATGCCGGCACGCTTGTAGCGGGGATAGGACAAGTCGCCGCAGACCGATTTCTCGCGGAAACAATTCGCCACCGCCCAATTTGACGCGGGGACAATTTGCCGCCGGCCGATTGGCCGTGGCGACAATTCGCCGCGAGATTTTAGATTTTATTATGTTAGCATTGGCAATTGTTTAAACAGTTTAGTTTTTTTAATTTGGCTTAACTTTTAAATGGCCCATTTATGAACCGATATGCATCGAATAAGGAACATTTGGGGTGTTTCCGGTCGCTGAATGATTATGACTTTTAATTTAAACTTTTAAAAATCCACATCCACAATATGCACTTTATTATTTTCACACCGATTTGCCTTAAACTTGAAACATTGAATCGATCGAAATTTAAATACATAAAAATGGCGTATCCAAAATGGCGGATTTTTACATTTATGACCTGCATCAAACTCGGAACATTTGATTTTTTTTTTAAGTTTAAGTTAAAAATCATAATCAGCGACCTGAAACACCCAAAAATTCCGAATTTGATGCATATTGATTCATAAATAAGATAGTCCGCCAATTCCGCTTTTTTTTCAGTTTAAGTCAAAAATAATAATCAACGACCAGAATGATCTCAAAGTTCCGCTATTTTTGAGCCGAAATGTTTTTGTTTTTAAATTTGTGTCAAAACTTGTATTGAATTTCCTTAAGCGCCACGATGTTTCAAGTTTGAAGCAAATCGCTTTATAAATAAGAATGTGCGCCATTGTGGATCCGCTATTTTGATTTTTTTAATTTTAGGTTATAACTCATAATCAGCAACCTGAAACATCCCAAAGTTCCGAATTTGATGCATACCCACTAAGCACAAAATCGTAAAAAACGTTAAATAAATGTTGAAAAAAAAAAGTTTTCTTTCATACACAAACTTGTGTTAAAATTAAGTCAACTTTTGACATTAAAAAACATGTTGAAAATCCTAACGAAAATTTCATGTAAAAGCATTACCAAAAATATATTTCTTAATAACGTTAAGAAAACAGCAATAAAATAACCATAATTTGACTAACATTACTAATAATACCATCAATATATGGTTATTTTAATAATGATTTTCCTAGATCTCATTTCTAACCTTGAATTTAAGATATGTAAAGCTAATAAATGTTTTGTTTTTTAAACATTAAAAATAATGATACTATAGAGGGCGCTGCCGCATAGTTCCACTACCAGAACGGGCCATCGCCATGTTTAGTTGCATTTCGCCGCGAGTTCATACGAGTCGATAGCAGATACGCTTTGTGCAATTTTGGTTACAATATTTACCTTTTGTAGAAACAAACATGACAAATTAAAAGCACAATTATTAATAATGATAGTGAATACATATTTGGATAGAAATATTACTCGAGTTGTGTGGGAAAGATGGTATAGTTAAAGAGAAACAAATGTATATGCAGTGATCTAAATGAAGCACCACAACCTAAGGTAAGAAAGTAAACAAAAGAAAAAAAATGATTTTGTATGAAATATCGCATACCTAACGTTATAGGTACTCAGACAGAGAATGCGACAATTCACTGCGAATGATTAGCCGCCGGACCTTAAGCCGCGTATTCATTTGA
The DNA here is from genome assembly GCA_963576565.1 of Aspidapion aeneum. Lineage (NCBI taxonomy): Eukaryota > Metazoa > Arthropoda > Insecta > Coleoptera > Brentidae > Aspidapion > Aspidapion aeneum. Next base: position 17,498,262 of record OY755046.1, read on the forward strand.
GGCAGAATTCGCAAGCCTCGCAGTGGGACCAAACGAATGCTTCGTTTGCATTCATGCTAAATTGAATAGGCGCCTTGAAATTGTTTTCCTTGTATTCACTTGAGCATGAATTGTTTGGCCTCATAGCGAGGCACTTACTACAAAATTACTGTTTACATAGAATTTTAAATTTTATTTTCAGAAGCTACGGATCCGAATTTCCTTTACTGAGTGTGGAGTTCACGAAAACCTCAAACTGTTGCTGTCCTGCGTTTCCAAAATAGAAGAATTTTATTTATGTTATTTATGTTACCTTATCTTTAGAGATAATTGGAAAAAATATATTTTTTCATTGTTAAAAAAACATTTATTTTTCAATGTTAAAAATCAATACTTTTTTAACGTTCGAAAAACACTTTAAAAAAACGTTATAAAAACATAAGATTATTTTTCTAACGTCAGAAAACGGGTTATTAAGCTTCTTTTTCACTATGAATATGACGTTAGAACTACCATCCAACCTAACGTTATGTTTTTAAATTATACATTATTTTGACATTATTAAAACGTTTTTGTGTTTAGTGGGTATTGGTTCATAAATGAGAAAGTCCGCCATTAAGATTTTTTTTAGTTAACTTAACAATAATCACCGACCTGAAAGATCTCAAAGTTCTGAGTTTGGTGCATATCGTATCGGTTCATAAATGGGAAAATCCGCCATTTTATTTAATTTTTTAATAAAAAAAGTGCTGCATTGTATCGTAAACACCAAATACCTAATTGAAAAAGTTTAGAAAATATTATAATCAATCAAATAAACAAACATATTATATTATGAAGTCAAGCTAAATAAAACTGTTTAAACAATTATTGCCAATGGTAATATCATAAAACAAAGAATCTCGAAGCAAATCGGCCGGCGGCGAATTGTCCCGCGGCAAATCGGCCCATGGCGAATCGGTTGCGCCGAATCGTCCCCTACCCCGTGCAAGGTCAACACAAAAATAGAGGCCACGACCCTGAAAAAATCGGCTGTTCTCGGGGAGGTTAATTTTACATTGGGTCTAATGGGAGGTCAGACGCTTTTTTATGATATTTTCAAAATGGCACTACAGATTTCCGCGAAATTTGAGTGAAATTCTCAGACACCATTCCGATATTCCACCAAAATTTTGTAAGAATGCAAGTTGATTAATAGGTTAAAATCTTCAAGTTTTAGCATTCCATATTTTGAATTCAAATTACCCGCCATGTATCGCATGCCAACTGTTACATTTGATATGTATTTGACTTTGTCATCTGTGTTCGTCACAATCGCATTTTCGGCAGTTTGTAAATAAAAAACCCTAGATTAAAATCGCTTATAATATAAAAGTTTATACACGAGTGTAGCAAGGCTATTTATAGGGTATTTTTCGCACTGTTTTTCTTTTTTTTTGTGGCGGTTTTATGCTATGTTACTTTTGTGTAGAAATAGTATAATTACCCCACTTCCCTCTACCTTTGTTGTTATTATATTCACAGGTAGTTTGTGGCAGCTCAGAGAAAGAATGCTGCAGTGTTAAGCTATAATTTCAGGATAAATACATAATTTTGAACCAATATACCATGAAGTGGTACAATATTAATAATAATAAAGACGCTTTCAGGCACCGCAGGCAAATTCTTTTCATTTTTAGCAGTAAAAACTTCAATTTTTAGAAATATTGGGTATATATAGCTAAAATTTGGGTGGGTACTTGCCCTTGGTGCCCCTCCTCTTGAACCGCCACTAATGGTTTTTGGGGCGGATGGTGATGGATAACAAAATGATCTTCAATTTACTTTTCAGATTATTTCTTTTTTATCTTTTCTTTTTGCCCTATATGTTTTAAGTAGTTCAAGATATCGATGAGCGGGTTTCGGCATTAAGTTTTTTTTCCAAATTCTGGCTCGTAACATACATTAGTTTTTTCTAGCTCCTCTGGAAATGGGCATTTCCTATCAGAAGTATCCAATTTGGATCACTCTGTACATAAATCAAAAAAAGCGACAAAGTTTAAAAAATGATTTAAAATAAAATGGGGTTTTTATGGAAGAATACAGCGATAATTTGCTCTAGTGCCTTTTGATCCAAATCTGCCTGTCACATTGATTTTATTGGTCAATATTTTTCTGCAGGAAATAGTCAATATAACTCCCTCCTTTTTGTGGGTAAAGTTAAGATAGTTTATTTATTTTATTTTATTTTAGGATGTTTTTATTAGCCAAAACTTCTCATTTTAGGTATAATTTTCCTGTGCGCTCTTTTAGTGTATGTGTTTTTTTATGTGTGCGCTCTTTTCCTGTGTGGATATCTTCTGTGCGCTTTTTTCTACGCGATTTTTTCCTGTACCCTTATTTATAGTAGCCGCGTTGCCATTACCCACCAGAATTTGGTTACCGCTGGCGGATGGTTAAAGCCTGACTGGGCAATCGCGGATAATTCTTAGCGCTCCGCATCGCGGCAAATTTGGAGCACGCTGGTAGTATTTCTTCTTTATCCTCCTCAGAACTGCGTCCATGTATATTATTTGACAAAAAAAAACAGTCAGAAAACAGTTTAAAAGTATAAAAAAGTAGAGTTATGTAAAACGCCCGCTTTTCTCCATCCTCAAGCTCGGGTCATATCGAGCGGGCCCCGAGGGATCGCTCGGTGGCATCTCGAACGCAAAAGGGCGTACTCCGAGCGTCAACTCGAACGGAAAAATGGACCTCGGGGCGCCCGGGTTGCCTACTTGAAGGCACTCAAAGTGGAGTATCGTGGCCAGTCCGTTTTGACAGCCCTGCCGTTTTGACAGCCCTGCCCCGTCTAGCAGTTATTTTAAGAGGCTCTTTCCCAATACAGATATATTTAAGAAGTACGTGGGGCACATTGTACAAGGAAAATTTAAGTTTGCGACACGCTCCCTAGAGGGATCTGCGCATATAACGGCAGTAGGGTCACTGCATCCTGGAAGCCTGGCGTCTCCCAGGGGTAGCGACACGAGTGTCAAAACCGTACTCAAAATTCCAAAGTTCGTGAAAAATACTCATTTTTATACAGTCTGAGAAATAAAAAATGTTTTAATAAAACTTAAAAAGAACTCGTTTTTATACAGCTTAAAAAATAAAAAATATGTTGCTTGAGTTTTTGGGTTATGAATATTTATTGTAGGTATATTTAGTGTTAAAAATCATTTTCTATTAAATATTATTTGTGTTTTTTGTATAAAAATAATTCGTAATAAATAAACAAACAGGACAGAAATACATTTGTATGTTAAATGTGTATTAATACTATATAATATAACAAGGGACAAAATGAAACTTTAATAACAAGGTTTATACGCTATTTTTTGCACTGTTTAGTTTATTTTTCAAGTTTTTTCCCATTTTTTGGGGGTTTTTAGGTTTTGTGGTTTTTTTAGTACCTTTTTATCCCGAATTTTACATTTTATCAAAAGACAAAAAATGCCCAAATACTATATTGCTTATAATTTTATAGTACATTTCATATAAATATCTTAATATTATTGTTCGAAAGCATAAACTTCGAAAATCATTTTCTTCAAAACGAAAATTGTTCGAAAACATTTTCTTCAAACAAAAAATTGTTCGAAAACGTTTTCTTCGAAAGGAAAATTGTTGGAAAACGTTTTCTTCAAACAGAAATTTTTTGAAATCATTTTCTTCGAACGGAAATTTGTTCGAAAACATTTTCTTTGAACGGAAATTAGATCGAAAATATTTGTTTAAAATGGAAATTTATTCAAAAACATTTCTTTAAAAACAAATTTTTGAAAAAAAAAACACAACCCATATAGTTCGACTAATGGGGTCTTTTTCTAACAATTTTTGGAAACAAAAACTTCCCTGACTTCTTTCCCGGGATCCTAGAGGGTGTGAAACCAAACCGAACCAACTGAAACCTATTTTCGAAGAATGATTTCCCTAAATTAGCTTTCCGGTCCTCATTTTGGAAGGTTGAAATCGGTGTTACTCCAACCTTTCACAATTGAGCACATCAGGGGGTATCTGGACCGGTTTGGATACGTTTGCGATCAATTGACAAAAATTAGGAAAATATCAATTTTGACCTTCCAAAAGGAGGAAAGTAGACAAATTTTCAGACAGTTTACGATCTCGGGAAAGAAGTCAGGGTTTTTTTGAAAAAATATGTTAGAAAGACCTTGCCTTAGTCAAACTATATAAATTGTGTTAGGTTTATTGCCTTAGTCAAACTATATGAATTGTGTTAGGTTTGGAAATTCAGGTCTAGAGCGTCTTTTTTCGAAAAGCTTGCTTTCGGAGAAAATGTTTTCTATTCGAAGAAAATATTTTTGAACAACCATTGCTTACGAACAAATTTTCGTTCGAAAACAAATTTCCGTTCAAAGAAATGGTGTTTCATCAAATTTCCGTTTAAAAAAATGTTTTTGAACAAATTTCCGTTTGAAAAAAATGTTTTCGAACAAATTTCTGAAGGAAGAAAATTTTTTCAAACAATTTTCCGTTCGAAGAAATGGTTTTTGAACAAATTTCCGTTAAAAAAAAATGTTTTCGAACAAATTTCCATTAGAAGAAATTGTTTTCATAAAAATTTCCATTCGAAGAAAATATTTTCGAACAAAGTTCTGCGACCCGTTGTGTTGCTACTCAAAAAAATACCTAGAGATGGTAAATAAAAATTCTTAGACCTTGAATTTTTATTGGATGTTGACTTAAAAACTTTTCTATAAGTGTGTGTGTGTGTACCTGTGTGTCTTTTACTTTGTTTTGTAATCATTACAGTGTAGCTACTTTCGATCTTTGTTTGGACCCTTTTTTTTTCAATCTTTTGTATTTTCGACCTTTTGTACTTTCGAACTTTTGTATTTTCGACTTTTTGTACTTTCGACCTTTTCTTCGCGGCCTGCTTTTTTAAACTAATAAAAATAAAAGTAGGTATATCATTAATCTGGGACGTACAGTGTTTACTTTTAATCCCACGGCGGGAATTTTCATGCCCGACCGGAAGGAGGGCTATAATTTGCTAAGTGACTAAAAGGGACTTTAATGCCAAGGTTTATTTTTATATCCTAAAAAAAATAATAATCATAAACTACATAAATAGGTATTAAACCACTTACCGTACTGTAGTTTTAGCATGTCAACCCCCCGTATACAAAAATCAGACAGATGCTAACAAACAATGTGGAAAAAATAATATTTATTTCATAACAACCTAAATAAGTTTAGTCGAGAAAAAGTTCAATTTACATTTCTCAAGATGGAACAAACAAGGGACCAAAGAATAAAGCATATTCTTACTTTGAGATGGGCATGGAAAAGGCTACCGAAGAAAGCAGCTTTCAGTACCGAAAATGATGCAAGAAACAGAATTTCGAAAATTTCACCGAAAAGGTATTCCTGGTTTACATCCTGGAGAAGTCTAGAAAGTTAAATGCTTCGTTTATCTGGAAGCAATATTCTATGCCGAAGGACACAATAACAATCGAAACGAACCGAGTCATCAGCAAAGTACAGTAAGCTTACGGCAAGCTGGAAGCAACAAAATAATCGTTATCGTGTATGATTCCTTTTTGTTTTTTGTATTATGATAAAATAAAATAATCCAAAAACCTATATTTTGCCTTTATGGTTTTAAAGAAATTACTTTTAATCACTGGGGAAAAGAAACACTACCTTAGCCCATGAAAAAAGGGATTCAACGTACACCTTTATTCCGTAGAGCATAAAAAATTTATTAAATGATACAAAACCCAACATAATAGTTTTCTATATTTTAGAATATAATATAAAACATGCAAACTATATTTTTGGTTTCTTAGGCTGTGTGGGTCCTAACACAGGGTCCTAATAAATATTGAAATCATAAAAACACTTAGTTTTTTTAGGTTTGCTTATTTGGACAGTCAAATTTATATACCGGGTGTGACGGACAGTTCTTGACGTAACATTTGTAAACCATATAATTTTTTTTAACATAATTTTTTTTTGTAAATGAGGTTATGTTTGGTGTCGCTACCACTGGAGACGCCAGGCTTCCAGGATGCAGTGACCCTAAACGGCAGCCGCGTACAGCCGACCTGAAAATAGATTTCAAAATATTTTTTGGTTTTATTGCTGACCCAAGAAACAAACCTTTAAAACATAAATTTCAAACTTTTTATAAATTCGTATAATTAAAAATAATGTTTGTATAATTATGTAAAATTTCTTGTGTGCCTAATATTATAGATTTGTTAAAAAATTCTAGTTTTCTACTTGTCAATAAAAAGTTGAAAATAGCCCCAAAAAACTACTATTTACGAATTAGATCAAATTTTGGTTCAGGAGGTGAGTTACAGGGTGATATCGAAAATAGTAGTAAATCTTAATAAAAATCACATTCTTAAAAAACAACTCTGTCAGGAGTTTTAGATAGAAATACATTAAAAAATCATATCATGAACTTATTGTATTATCTTTAGATCCAGGAAGTGAGAGACCTACAGGGTGATATCGAAATTAGTAGGGTAATTTTCTAAAAAACACATTTTTAAAAAACAATGTTGTCAGGAGCTTTCGTAAGCAAAAAATAGTTTGGAACACCTTACAAAATCATAACATTATCAGATTTTATCACCTTTAGGTCCAGGAATTGAGCTACATGGTGATATAGAAACTATTAGTGTAATTTTCTAAAAATCATATTTTTAAAAAACAAGGTTGTCCGGAGTTTTTGTTAGCGAAGTATAGTTAGGAATACGTTAAACAAGCATACCATTAACTGACTGTATCACCTTTAGATCCAGGAAGTGAGGTACAGGGTGATATCTAAATTAGTAAAAAATTTCGTAAAAATCACATTTTAAAAAAACAACGTTGTCAGGAGCGTTTATTAGCAAAAAATAGTTAGGAACACGTTAAGCAATCATACCACTTACTAAATTTATTACATTTACTTCCAGTAGGTAAGCTGCAGGGTAATATCTAAATAGCAGTAAAGATTTTTAAAAATCACGTTTTTGAAAAACAAGGGAGGTGAGCTACATGGTGAAATGAATAAATAAATCCAAAAATATTCACATATATTTACGTAAAAAACTTTTACTACTTATTTGACAAATTTACAAGTTAATATGATAAAATTTTGACTTTAAAACTTATTAGTTAATATAACCAAATCAACCTAAGCCCCTAACTAACCCAGGTCAAAATAAAAGTTTACAAATACACATAAGAAATCCAAAAATCCCTACATTTATTTACGTAACAACAACTTAGTTCGTTGCTCTTTTACAAATGCACAAGTTGGTTTGAAAAAATCATGGCTTTATAATATATATCAAGTATAAGCAAACCGAACCGAACCCATATAAATAAGGTTGGTCAATATAAAAATTTACAATAATTATTTACAGAAAAACCTGCCTGCCTTCGTTGTTAATTCACAAATTTACATGTTTATTTGACAAAAAATGTTCATCCAAAATATACAATTAATAGAATCAAACCGAACCAGTTGGTCAATATAAAAATTAACAAATACAAATAGTAAATCAAAAATTTTTTACAAATATTTTATATTTGTTTGATTTGTTAATTAACAAATTTACAAGATATTTTAGAATATTGGCCCTAAAATATTTATTTAATGTAACAAAACGAAAGCCTTCACTAGGCTTGCCTAATGTAAACATTTACAAACATACACAATAAATATAAAAATCTGCACATTTATTTACAGGAAAAAACTGCCTGTCTTCGTTGTTTTTTCACAAATTTACATGTTTTTTAGGCAACATTTTGACACCCAAGTTATCTATTTAACATAACCAAACCGAGCCAATCAAACCCTTATAATTATTAAGCTTGCTCAATATAAAAATGTACAAATACACATAAAAAATATTACATTTATATTGAAATTGAAAGTGCACTTTCTGTTTATTGCATGCTTCAATATACATCAGATGCCGCAACATCTTGAATAAAGTCGTTTTTTATTTGAATTTGATTGGTTGGTGTTTGGCCCACTACATAAATGCCTTGATCAGTTTGCTGCTGAGAATTACTATTGTAGTGAATGGAGGAAGGTATATTGATCTATACAGGCTGTAACAAATTACAGGATTCTTCCTTCGGTGCTTCTGGTAGCATCGGTACAGCAGCACTTCTTGAAAATGAAACTTGTGTGTAGGAGGACGGGTTTTCATTTGAAAACGATTGTGAACAGGAAGGTTCTTGCAATTCGGACGTGCGGAAAAAAATCGTGAGGAATGTAAAAATGATGCGAAAAGGTTAAATCGTGCGGAAAAGTACATCTTTCCGAACGAAAAATTCTGCGGGAAAGTAATTATCGTAATATTCTTTTAACAGATCGCTCAAGAAACCCTAACTTATATGTTCTTGGTTTGTAAACAGCAAGGTTACTATTTTTTGCTCACCAAGACTCCTGACAAAGTTGATTTTTATAATTGTGATTTTTACAAAAGTGTTTTACTAATTTTGATATCACCCTGTACCTTACTCCAAGGACCTAAAGGTAATACAGTCAGTTAATGTTATGATTTTTTAACGCGTTCCTAACCATTTTTTGATAACGAAAGCTCTTGACAACGTTGTTTTCTAAAAATGTGATTTTTAGAAAAATACACTAGTAATTTCGATATCACCCTGTAGCTCACTTGCTGGCCCTAAAGGTAATACAATAAGGTAATGATATGATTTTTTAAGGTATTTCTAACTCTTGTTTGCTAAGTAAAACTCCTGACAAAGTTGTTTTTAAAAATGTTAATTGTACAACTATTTTTGATATCACCCTGTAACTCACCCCCTGAACCTAAATTTGAAATAATCCGTTAATACATAGTATGCTTTTTGGGCTATTTTCAACTTTTTATTGTTAAGTAGAGAACTAGAATTTCTAAACATATCTATAATAGATTTTAAGGTCACCCTGTAGCAGACCTGAACCTAACCTTCATAACCTGGGTTTCGCAGACTTTTTTTTCCAGCTCTTCTCATACTTGATCATAAGAAATATTAGACAAACATTATTTTTAATTATATGATAATAATGATAACAAGTTTGATATTTATATATTTCAAAGGTTATTTTTTGGGCCACGGGTTGCAATAAATCCGAAAATTATTTTTTTTGTCCAACTTATCAAACCTAATAGTTTTCTATCCTAAAATTCATTTAATTTCGTTAAAATAATTTTACGTTTGATTTTCTGGTCGGCTGTACTTAGCCATTCGGTTTTGTTCGCTTTGCATAGGTATGTTATGTTCGTGTTATTTGAAAGTAAGAAAAACGTCTCATGGCTTTGTCATGGTGTGTTTCCGGAAAAATACAATTTTTTAAGAACCTGTGCATCATCAACAATCCCGGAAAAATATTGAATTATCAGCAATCGAGTTTAAAGGTAGGTTTTAGATTATATTTTTACTCATTTTTCGGTATTTGATGCTGTACAAAAAACTGAAATTTACATTGCTGCCATGATTTGCGGCAAAAATTTGAGGCGTCAAATTTTGTCAGATTGTTTCAAATTATTTCAAATTTAAAAAATTGCCCCCATAAAGTCAAATTTTAAAAATTGTATAGTGCACTACACGGACACAGACAGCCTGATTTATGAGTTCTTTCAAGATCCGTATAAAGCTATAAAGCGAGACTGCTATAAATACTTTGATACCTCTGATTACCCCAGTGATAATACTTTCGGAATTCTGCAAGTTCATAAAAAAGTCTAAGGAATGATGACGAACGAAAATAACGGTGTTCCTATGACTGAGTATACAGGTCTTAGATCGAAATTATATGCTACCAAAGTTTTAACATCTGCAAATGATGTACTAAAGGAAAGAAAGAGATTACAGGAAGAAGGGTATGACGATGAAAAAATTAATTCCATCATATTAAACTTGGGAATAACAAAAAAGGCGAAGGGAGTCAAATCCTCGGTTGTTAAAACGAACATTACCTTTGAAGATTATGTTGAACGTCTTGATAGTTTTAAACATAAATCGGTTTCGCAAAATCTTATTCGGTAAGAGAACCATCAGGTACACTCTATCACCCAGCTTAGAATTGCCCTTTTACCATATGATGATAAGAGGTATCTCGTTCCTGAGACGGACGAAACGTTGCCGTGGGGACATTATAGCATTCTTAAGATAAGTTCAGATTTTACCGCCGAAGCCATGGAAGAAAGCGATGGTGAACTACTTTACTGAAAATATTTAGCATCTTTTAACCACTTTTATAAAGAGACACAGATACTTTAGATTTTTTGTCAATTTGATATCATATAATAAGTTAATTTTGCATGAGTAAACACAAGTATTCTGACTTGATTGTCCCTTTATTTAAATAATTGTACACAAACAGTATAATTTGTATCAGTTCAAGCAATTTTACAAATATTATAGTCGCTATTTATATTTTCATGATACTACTAACACCTAAATATAAAATAATATTATAAGTACTTTCGGCCAGTTTCGGTCTTTTGCGTCTATACATTTTGTTACACCAAAGATGCCATACCACGTTTATTCAGTCCATTGCGATAATTTATACAACACACGTAGTTTTTGTACCTACTCTATTTAGTATTCGTAAATCTTCGCTCACTTTCGGGCATCCTCGGACTCAGATGTGAGCTTAGGGACTGCTGGGTAAGGTTAAAATTACTAAGAAAATGTTAATAATTATTGTAAATCCAAATTGTTGAAATAGTTCCCAGTTAAAATATATCGTTAACAAAATAGACTATTTTTATTTGGTCTACATTTTAAGTGATTTAAGTGGCTAGTACTGATACCCTTTTTATAAATATTGTGAAAAGACAATAATCTGTTTGATTCCTATTGTAAAAAGTCATAAAAGTTTAAATTGGTAAAAAGAGAATTAAATAAGATAAGTGTTTTGTATCATAACTAACCTCTATTTTTATCTTAACAACTGGTTGTTTATTAAATGTCTAAAAGTGTATATTAAAAACATAATGCATTATAATACTTATATTGGGTTAGTGTGTGTTTCTTTATTAATATCCTTTCGACAAAAGCCTTTTGATCGACCTTTGTCTTCCTAAAAACGTGAAGCTGACGTGACGCTAACGTGACGCTAACGTAACGCTAACGTGACGCTAACGTGACGCCGGCGTGACGCTAACGTGACGCCGACGTGACGCTAACGTGTCGCTGACTTACGTAACATAAAGTGCCACAATACCCATATCACTCATTATATCATACATTGGTCACGTGTCAAACACCACAAACAGCTTTAATAATGCCTTTTTAACCAACACTTCGTTAATTTGGCTAGACAACATTTAGACAGTTATTTGAACAAATTTAAATGGTTATCTAAATTACTCTAAGCAGCTCTTAAGAGCTGTAAAACAGATCCAACCATCAAAAGACTAAAATCCAGCACCTACCGGGTAGACCCCTCGGCACATCGCTGACGCACGCCTGCGCCGTCGGGCTGGTGACATTTGACAGATTTAATTTGACAGACATTTCAGACGTTTGACAGCTGGCATTTGACACTTTAACACTGACATTTGACAGTTGCCACTTGACTTAGATCATCACCCAGCCACCGAGGCTCATCTGCTTTTTTTCACGCGCGGCTCCCCTACTAATCTCTATCTCTCGCTCTGTAACACACACACACACATCACCACACAACTTCTCGCTCAACGAGAAAAACACACATCTTGCTACCACGCCTGTTAATATTTGAAATCCCCATCCCGCCCCATCCCCCCTCTTTATTACCCAACACAAAAAACACATACTCTTTTACCCGCCTACCAACATACTGATAACATAACACTCCATGTTTCCTTACCTACTTTCGAAACTCCATTTTTTAATAACTACCACAAAAAACATGCGTGTGACCTTAACTTGGCCAATTTTTGGTAACTTGAACCTTAGCGTTTTCTTATTTTTCGTTTCTTCTCCTTTAACAATGGTTCTACTCAAATTGGAGGCAAACACCCAGTGACTAAATTAAGTTATCTATTCCCCACGATCGAGGGTAGTTTTAGAAAATCTTCTACAACTATCTCACCGGACACGATTTTCGACAATAAGCCACATTGGTAAGCGAATTTCCTTCATAAATACTATTAGTCAAAGAAATTAACAGATTTTGGATTTTCTAAAATTTACTAAATAACTACTCGAAACTATTAGTATGACAAAAAACATATTAAAATATTTTTGTAGGAAATTGTTGTTGTTGTTGTCTTTTTAGTAAATAAAACTTTTTTTTCTAAAAACTTTCAGCACACCCAATATATTTAAAAACGACTGATTTTGGGCGCCATTTTCCCCGGATGGCGCTGGCGGCGCGAGCGGACATCCATCGAGGTTGCAAACTTTTAAGGTCCAGTAAGCATATAATCGTCTCATGATTCAATACACTCAGGCCTGTTGCAACGTTAAATTTATACACCGGGTGTGCCAAACAAAATCGGACAATTTTTTTAAATTATTACTTTTGAACTATACAATCGATTTTAATGGGACAAACTGCACTTGGCAAAGAGTTAATCAGAGTTTTGACTAAATATATTTTTTTGTCCGTAATCTTAAAATCCAAGATGGCAATCGAAATTGAAATGTAACCTTCAAAGATGCTCGTTTATTCTTATATTGCGAGCATGTTTTAATCATTTTTTTAAATTAGTAAAAAAGCCACATTCTTGCCACGACCAACAAGGTATGAATCAGCAAAATCGGCTCAGTGATTCTAAAAAAATATTTTTGTTTTAACCATTGTTGCCAGAACGTATTAGCGCTAAGTGGTATCACCACGTTCCGCTACTGCGCTGGCAGTCCGGTTCCAACAATGAGTAACAGATAGCATGATGGCGCCTCCAGGATTAAAATATTCCGGAGGTAAAATACCCGACCACTCGGAACTCCGGGCGTCGGGTGATCCTGGGGGTCCTTCATTCAAAGATATTAAAAGAAGACCAAAAACTCAACTCAGAATTGATTTTAGCAATATAAGAGGATTAAGTACAAACATGAATTCAGTTCACCAACATCTTAAAGAACAAAGACCTGACATCCTTGTTCTCACTGAAACTAAAATCAGTTCTGCAACACCTATTGTGAACTATCTTTATCCCGGCTATGACCTACACCACCGATTTCGACATTATTTTGGGATCTGTGTGTAAATTAAAAATGACCTTTCATGTCATCGAGAGGAGAAGCTAGAACCAGCGAATCTTGATATCATATGGCTAAAATTCACCTCAAAGTCATCGACCAAGTTCATCTGCTGCCTGTACCGATCGTCAAGTAACACCGAGTACCAAAACTTTTTCGCGACATTATCCGAAAACTGTGATAGTATACAGTCAAACTTTCCACATGCGGAAATTGTCTTTTTAGGCGATTTCAACGTCTACATTATACCCTGGCTAAAACACCACAACAAAACAGATAACGAAGGCAGGAAAGCAGAAGCTTTTGCCATAAGTTTTTGTCTAACGCAGCTTGTCGATGAACCTACCCGTATCTCAGAAAGGGGTGAATTTGTAGCGCTTTTAGACTTGTTCCTTACTACAAATCCTGACTCGTACACAATTCAAGTAGATCCCCCACTTGGTTCATCCGATCATAAATTTATAATAACAAAGTGCGAAATGCTCATACCACCAATCCAACAATCACTTCCTCTTAAAATGTGGCACTATAAATCGGCAAAATGGAATGACCTTAAACAGTTTTACCAGGATTTTCCATGGCAAGAGGTTTGCTTCAAAACAGCTGATCCCACTATTTGCTGTAATGAAATAACAAAAGTAATGTTATCTGGAATGGATGCATATATCCCACATACAACAAGACGCAGACCTAATGCAAAACCTTGGTTTAACAGCCAGTGTCAAACGGCTGTACAGAAAAAACACAGAGCATATAACCTTTGGAAACGACAACAAACCTCTCAAAACCACACAGAATTTATAGAAGCCAGAAATAGTTGCAAAATTACTATTGGCGCCGCCAAAGAAACATACAATGAAATAATAAAAAACAGGTTGCTGAATTGTCCAAGTAGTTCTAGGTTCTTTTGGTCTCTTGCAAAAGCTGTTGGATCAAACTTCACCAAGTCATCCATACCACCACTTACAGATAAAAATATTCACTTAGCCACAACATCAGAGGAAAAAGCCAATGTGCTGGCCAATTTTTTCCTCCAACTCAAGTTCAAGTTCAAGTTTTCTTTATTGTTTCTAAGAAATTTTACAATCTCTATAACAATGAAGTTCGTAGCTATAAATTAGACATTTTAACTATTTTTAAACTAAAGTAGAAAAGGAATAAAACATTATAATAATTATTGTTACATTACCGCAAGAAAGTCCTAATAATATAATCAAAAGGGGAAAAAAATACTTGTAAAAAATAAAAACACTTGTCTTCTGGAATAGCAACCTTTAGCATCTAAACTAAATAATAACGGCCTCTTACTCAGTTCTCAAGAATGCTCGTATCTTAAAAATAGTGTGGATGGTGTGAAAGAGAGCCCTTGCTGATTGTGGTGTAATCGACTCGAGGTTTTGGATAAACATTTGACCATTTGCCCACAAGTTATGCCTTGCGTAAATGTACATAGGGCAGATAAACAATATGTGGTAAAGCGTTTCTGGAATGTGCATGTTCGTTCGGCCTCACAACATAAGTGGCCCCATTAAGATAAAATTTTATATAGTACTGTGTGCACAGTCTAACTTGCGAGATTACTCTCAAGATACGCATGGGAAGCCCCAATTTAAGGTGGAGAGCTGGAGACGAGTGGCTAAGTACATGATAAACCGTTGTATAGTGAGCATTATTTGCGAAAGTAATGTCTACATCATTAAGTTGTTGTTTTAGTCTGGTTAGAAATACTTTTCTGCTAGATTTAAGCTCATTTGCGTTGAGATTATGCCACAATCCGCCCATACCCACACTATCAAACCATGATTTTATCTGTAGCAACCAATTGGTACTTTTTGTCTATATTCTCCACCAGTAGGAGCTGTCTGTTAAAACACATCCTGGGAAGGCGTTCATTAGGCATCACCAAGAGTTTTATAAGAAAATTAAGACAGAGTTTTGCCACAGTGTACTGAATGTGTGGAACGCCAGTTGCAAGATGAAGTAATGCTGATGACGTTGACCTGGGAAGGCATAAAAGAGATTTAAAGAAGTTAGATTAGATTTTTTCTAGCAGTTCAGTATACCTGGGTGCCCATACAGGAATAGTTCCCGAGAGCGCATTTAGAACAGTTGACTCGTAGAGCCTGATCACCGTATTCCAAGAGTTAGATTTAGCTCTGGCTAGAATTGAAAGCGTGGAACTGGTTGCCTGCGCAGCCTTTTCAACTGCTGTCTCTGCCATTTGCAGAAATAAACCCGATGAAGAGAAGGTCACCCCCAGATATACATAGTTTGGAACTATTTCTATTGGATCATCATTTATTTTAAAAATAAAGTCCCCATTTTTTACAGCGTGTCCGCTTCTTGAGAAGCATACGATTTTTGTTTTGGTAGTGTTAATTTTAAGTTGGTTTTCGTTTGCATATTTACCCAATATGTCCAGTTTCCTTTGCAAGTCACGTTCTGAGTCTCCCAGGACAACAAGGTCATCACAGTAAAAGGGGTAAAGCAGTTCATTGATTCCATCAATGTTAAGGCCTGACACGCCCTGAAAGTAATCACCCAGATCAGAGACAAAATGAGAGAACAGAGTTGGGGAGAGTGGTTCTCCTTGAAGAACACCCACTGACATATCATATGCTTTAGCAAGTCCGTCAGAACCCTTGACGCGGAACCTAGCAACGTCATAGAGAGCCTTTATAACTGGTACAAATTGAGCACTCATTCCGATGTTATATATTTTATGCCAAAGTACAGTATGATTTACCGAGTCAAAGGCTCTGCGGAAATCCACGAAGGCAACAAATACTTTCCGTTTTTTGAGTCTTATATGCATGTAGATAATCGAGGATAAAGTGTAGATATTATCTATGCAACTGCGGACTTTACGAAACCCCGACTGATTTTCTAGTATCGAGCCCCTCTCATCTGACCAGCATTGCAATCTGTTTAGTAAGATCTGGGTGAAAACCTTCAGGGTGCAGTTCAATAAGGCTATTGACCTATAGTTCTGTGGATCATCCCGATCTCCTTTTTTGTATAACATAGTAAATATTGTCTGACACCATATTTCAGGAATGCTGCGTGTTTCTAGAATTTTGTTGAAGGTTGAGCACAAATACAGGAGCCAGTTCTGGGGGAGATTTTTGAGAAATTCATAAGGTATTATGTCTATCCCTGGCTTCTTATTATTTATTATTTTTAGAGTGAAAAAGCGCAGCCTCTATTTCGTATAGCTGAATTGAGCAGTCCAGGATAGGGTCAGACGCGCAGTAAAAAGTGAGGGGATCAGGTGTTTTCGGTCCATAATTTATGTCAAAAAACACCTCCCAGGACGCTACCGGTAGTGATGACGGGTTAATTGGGTTCCTGAATTGCTTAATGCAAGTCCAAAATTCTTTGGAATTTTGGACGTTGGAAAGAGTGTCAAGTTGTTGCTTTTTAAAATTTGTTCGTGTTTGTTTGATACATTTATTGTAGCTATTTTTTGTAGATATGTAGTTTTGTTTTAACTCTGGATTAAAGTTAAGATTTTTACAATTTTTCAAGGCCAACCTGACACTCCTTTTAAGCTCGACGCATCTTTGATCAAACCATGGTTTATTTTTGAGCCCCCCACGCGCGTTTTATTTTGAAGGGACGAACATGTCGCACTGTTTGGCCACAGAGATTAGGGAAACTTCAAAATTGTGTAAGTTGTGATCATTATTATTGTTGAGATTGGAGACGTTTGTGGCGGACTCAAGTATGTTTCGGAATACCACTCCAAGGTTGCTATTCCACTTTAGGAGTGAAGGGATATATGTGGTCTGGGGGTTAGTGGTATTCTCATATTTATCACTCAGAATTAGTTCGAGGCTGATTGGAAAGTGATGTGAATAACTGACAGTATTTAAAACTGTTAAATTTTTAATAAGGCTGGGCGTTGACATGTCAGCCAGACACAAATCGATCACACTCCAGCCATTTACTGAGTAGAACGTGTATTGTGCAGGGTTATCATTGACCGTTCTTCCATTAATCACAAATAGATTATTTGTATTGACAAAGTTAATAAAAGTATTACACCTTGCATTCTTTGTAATGTCAAGGCTGCTTCTTTCTTGCGAGAGACATGTACCCTCCACGATATTGTGATTAATTGATCCGAAGTTAGCAATACGGGAGTTAAAATCACCCATGATGATGACTGAGGCGCGAGCATATATGTCAACTGCGTTTGAAAGAGCATCCTGAAAAAGCTCAATTGCGGTTTTAAATTCTAGGCTAGGTTTCATATAGACTGAGCCAATGATAAACGAGTTTTCTTTATAAGTAATCAATATAATTATCCAGCAAAAGTAGGAATTAAGATCCTGAAAGTCAAATAACTTAACAACTAGCACAATAAGTCCTCCACTTGCTCGTCCACGCGACGCATCTCTTGTAGCAACTAAGCTTACCATGTTATAATTTCGTAAGGTTTATGACAGAGTTATCTGGTCTGTTAAAAGCCAGGTTTCAGCGAGGCATAAAACATCGAAGTTGACCTTTTCTGTTATAAAATCTCCCAGGTTCGAAAAACCATCCATATTCCAGAAAACAAGCGTTAATTTCTGCTAATTTGAAGTCTTCCCGCTAGGCGGCGCCACACTGATAGCAGGAGGGAGAGGAGCTTGAACGCCTGTGCCCAAGTTAATATTTTTATAACCAGAGTCTTTTATAGGTGATTCTTCGTCCTCCGATCTTGGTCTTTTTTTAGTGACAATCGCTGGTGCCCCTTTAATGTATTTTATGGTAATGTTGCCTTCACCTGCAGTCTGTCTATTGGTCAGTTCTGTGCGAAGTTCGTTTCGCTTTTCGGATTGCCTAGGGGTTAAATCAGACCGTATCTTAATTGATCTAAATGGGGTAGTTTTAAGGATAGTTGCCCAGTTTGATCTCAGTATTAGCATTGCAAGCTCAGCTGTTGGTAGTTCAATTTTGAGAATTCTCGGTTTTTTGTCAGTGTTACCTAGGCGCTGTATTTTCAAGGGAATGCAAGGCGTATTCGGCAAAATTAGTTTGATAATATCCTGTATGTACTGATGATCGACCGCTCCTTCATCTAACCCAGTAATAATGCAGTTTTTTGCGCGCTTTTGTCGTTCATGTAGTTCTGCGCATGCGTCATCAACATTGGCCGGGACGTTTTTCTATTTGCAGGTGTTTTGTCTCGAGATTTGAAACCGCGTCTTTACAGGCTCTGATTTCTGCCGTGTTTTCGTGAATTAAGGTTGCAAATGTAGCCATTTGGCTATTGATACTCTGCGTAGACAAGGATACTTGCGAGAGTTCCATCATAATGGCGCTAAATCGTATTTCGTTTAGGTAATTTGGATCGCCGCCGTTCGCTATACAAATGCTACATTTCCATCCTTTTTTTGTGCGGTACCCCGTAGACGTCGCCACTCCACTGACATCGTTCGAGTTTGGCTCGACATTATCGTCGCGCCCACACAGTGCGTGAGCGGAGCGTCTGCAGACGGAACCGAATTTGCCGTCGGCATGAGGCAGCACGACATCGCATACCGTGCACTGCAGGGGAGTATCAGAATACATGCTCCGTCAGCTGCTTATTGTGACGTTACGATTAGAAAAACTTGTTTTCAATTTTTAGTGCCCTTTTGACCAATTTTTCTGCAATCTTTGGGTCTCAAAATGTGCGGACTGACTTACGGTTTATGCTGGTGTCCTTTTCGGATTTGAATGACTGGTTGTAGCTATTTTTCCAGTAAGTTTAGGTGGAGGTTGACAGCACCTGTGACCTCCAAACAATTTCGAAACGAACTCCTTGTTCCTCCAACTCAAACCTAACAGTGCCAAATGGAAAAATTTCACCGTTCATTGAAAGGGTTTCTCACAGTATGTCAGAGGTACCTTTTTGTCACAGAGAAATACGAAATCCCTTAAAAAGTTGGATACAAACAAAGCAATGGGTCTAGATGGAATTCCCGCAATATTACTCAAAAATGGTGCTAATGATCTCACCCCAACTTTCGCTAAATTATTCAATTTATCTTACAGGCAAGGAGTAAACCATCATCATGGAAGTCTGTCGCAGTACAACCCATTGAAAAGAAAGGAAAAAAGACAGATTCGTTAAACTATAGACCAATTGCTCTACTTCCGGTGATATCAAAAGTAATGGAAAGAGTTGTGAACAATCACCTAACCAAGTACTCGGAAAAGAACAAAATTATCAACGACAAGCAAAAGGGATTTTGAAAATATAGTTCAACTGGCGATTTACGTACATACGTCACTCACTTGTGGCAAAAAGCGATTGAGTTGCGGGGTGAAACAAGAACAATTGCCTTAGATATATCTAAAGCATTCGAGAAAGTCTGGCATGAAAATCTGCTCAACAAGCTCAAAGCAATGGGATTGTCGCCGAAACTTTGCACTTGGTTTGAAAGTTGGCTTAAGGATAGATCCATTTATATTGCACTGGATGGTCAGAACTCCAACTCTTACCAAATAAATGCTGGTGTGCCACAGGGAGCAATCCTTTCGCCAACACTTTTTCTGATGCCTGAAATGACCTTATAGATAAAACAGTAAATCCACTTTATTGCTTTGCAGATGATAGCAATGTAGTCTTCTCAGTCATACCACCAACATGTCTCTCCGCACGTGAGTTCCATCATCTTAGACTAACTTAAATATCGCAGCAAAAACCTTGTACTGTTCAATGCGCAGAAAACCCAAGCAGCCCTGTTTTCAAAAAAGACCAGCACCGGTGAGCCAAATATCATGCTATCTGGAAGTGCTGTCACATGGCAGAGCCAGTTGAACATCTTAGGAGTCACTGCAGAGACCAACATGTCTTGGCACAGTCACGTGGCAGATAAAGCTAAAAGGGCGTCCCAAAAGCTTAAGGTGCTATTTCGTACAAGAAATCTGTATACACCAAGCCAACTACTGACACCCTACCAAACCCAGATTCGACCAACTAAAGAGTACCGCTCACATATATGGAGTGCGGCACCCAAACATACCTTAATGCTTTTGAACACCGTGCAAAAACGAGCTATCAAGCTGATCAATGACCCCGCACTTACCCGTAGCTTGGATAGTCTCGAACATCGAAGAACTGTGGGTGATTTATCTCTCTTCTACAGGTATTATCACGGAAAATGCTCTGTAGAGCTGGCACGTATGATCCCCCGGGAGTAGCACCTACTAGGCGAACACGTCAAACAGACGGTAACCATCAATTTGCTGTCAAAATAGAAGCACCAAGAACCTCACTATATCAGAATACATATCTCTGGAGAACAGCTGTGAAATGGACTCCCTGCGACAGTTTTTCCTGCAGATTACAACCTGAACCGTTTCAAAACCAACATACACCAACATTTCCGCGCACTTGCCGCTTCTCGAGCGTGATAGGGATCTCCTTGCGAGTGCGCATAACCGTAAAAAAATAATTGTTTTGCATATACGATTGCTTTGCCAATCATGTCTGCATTTTTTTCCTTATAAATTTTAATGAAATATAAAATATCCTGGTTAGAATTGATTGCTTTTTTTTAGGTTCATGATCAAAAATTATTTTACAGATTATACGATAACATTGTCAATCCTCTCTGCATTAATTTCCTTCTAAATTCGTTATTGCTAAACCGATTTTTGTGAAATAAAAAAAAATCATGGTGAGAATAGATTGCTCTTTAAAAATCTAAATCAAAATTTGCCGCCATCTTAGAATTTAAAATGTCGGACAGAATCATACTTTATTCTTCAAAATGGCGTGCTTATTCTTATTTTCCGAAAATGTTTTAGTTTTTTTTAATTTATAGAAAAGCACAACTTTTCGCCCGACCAACGAGCTACAAATTAGTCAAATCGGTGTGGTGGTTCTAAAAATCTATTTTTGTTTCAGCCATTTTTTTACAGATTATACGATTGCATTGCCTATCCTGTCTGCATTAATTTTCTTATAACATTTTCAGAAAATAAAAATAAATACGTCATTTTGAAAAATCAAGTATGATTCTGTCCGCCATCTTTAATTTTAGAATGGCTATAAATTTTGGTCATTATCTTTAAAAAGTAATCGATTTTTACCAGAATGTTTTTTATTTCATTAAAATCGGTTCAGTAGTGACAGTGAAAGACATGATTGGCAAGGGAATCGTATAATATTCAAATCAATGGTTGAAACAAAAATATTTTCTTTTAGAACCACCAAAGCGATTTCGCTAATTCTTACTTTGTTGTGCGTGGCAAGAGTGCAGCGTTTTTACTAATTTTAAAAAGTAATTAAAACTTGTACGCAACACAAGAATAAACAAGCATCTTTGAAGAGTACAATTTAATTTCCCCCAAGATGGGGGAGGACAAAAAAATATATTTTGTCAAAACTCTGATAAAAATAGATGGTATAGCTCAAAAGTTGGTATTGTATATATGAAAAGCACTAGGAAACTAAAAATAAAATTCTAGCTTTGAATATTTTCCATATTAAAATCAATCTGCGATTGATCGACGTAAAAACCAGAAAGAAATATTTAGTTTTTTTAGTTTATTAATACTATTATTATTTTATTTCGAAGAAACCAAGCAAAAAAAAAATTGTGTTTCCTTATCTATTTATTAAAAATTAAACTTTTCTTTTTTAAAGTCGCATCCGACACATTGTACTATTTCTCTTGCACAAAATATTCCGCAACGAATGCAAGAATCTAAATCGTCTTTCTCCAAATATTTGGCGAGAAATCCACCTAAAAAAAAGATGTATTTTATAAATCAGCTCTTTTGTACCTCGGTGACTCAGTCCGTTGAGCAAGAGCTTAGCAGCGGAAGTCCCCAAATTCATCTTTGTGTCTTTTGCCCTGAACGCTACAAAGACTTTTTGTCGTTTTAATAAATATACAGCGCCCACCAGACGCGGCACCCTACGAGCTAAAGTGAAAAAGCCAGTGGTAAAAAGGAAGTTATTGGTGTAAGGGCCCACTTGACCCTCTTCATGGATTTGCAAGGGTTTGGCAGTTCCGCTTTTATAAAAAAAGAAATTAAACCAATGAATTTGTAAAACTTTAGGTCGGCGTTTTCTTTCTTAACAAAAATTTGGAATTTTACTCCCTAAGAAAACAGCAAGATCAATTAATTAAAACTGTTTGGTTTTCACCAGAGTAATAAAAATATAAAGAGAAGAAATCAACCGCAGCCTCGTGAAAATTTTCCCTATTCGTGGCGGTCATTCCTGAAAACTTAGAATTTACAAAATCCCCGGCGATGGCAACATAGCTGCGTTAGTGGAATCATCTCGCTATAACCAAAGTGGGCTGAATTTTTACAATATTTTCATAAACATAGCACTTCTTGATTATTTTTACGTCCAACTAAGTTCTTTTTTACAAAAATGAAACTCAACACACAGTAAAAAAACACCAAAAATTCAATACACCGGGTCCGACGGCCAAGACAACACTGCAGTTAATACAAACATATGTTACTGTCAGTGTCGACCTTAGAGCTTAGGAATATCTGGGCTAACCGTTCACGACTTGAGGACCCACCTAATTAAACTTCTTGCCATTATATAAGTGAAAAAATAATCTTTTGTTTGAAACTCGTAGACGGTGATTGAGTAGTGCAGTGCCTCACCAAGTTCGCGCTGCCGTACCATCTTTTCTTGAAACATTTCAGCCCATATTTGACCTATCTCAAACTCTACTTCGGAAATAGTTACGAATCTCATACTTTGCACAGTCGTAGACCTTCATAGAGTTAACAACCCCTCTAAATTTCAAAAAACGTCGAAATTGCCACTCACTCACTGACTCACTCACTCATGTATAGATCATCAAAATTCTACTGTACTTCCAGACATGCTACAGAGCTGAAATTTGGCAGACTGATAGAAATTATGACCAAACCCCTGGAAAAAATGCCCCAAAATTCTAATTTACTCCCCTCCCCTATACATGTAAAATTATTTAAAAGTAACATTACCCATTTCTAGAAATGCTAGAGTGCTGAGCTTTGGCAGCCTGATAGGAACTATAATAAAACTATAGGAAAAAATTATAACACCCCAAAATTCGAAAAAATCAAAATGCCCCAAAATTCTAATTTACTTCCCTCCTATATAAATGTAGTTATGTAAAAGTAACACTACCCACTTCCAGAAACGCTAGAGAGCTGAGCTTTTTAAGACTAAAAGACAATATGATAAAACTATAGGAAAAAATTTAAAAACACGAAAATTTTAATTTACTTCACTCCCCTATACATGTAAAGTTATGTAAACGTAACATTGCAAAAGTTTTGAACAAAATTCCGCATATTTTACTATTTTAAAAATTAAATATTATCCAATTCCTTCAAAAAAGAAGTAAAATCATAACAAAAATATTTTATGTAAAAAAAGCCAAGTACGCCGCATTCCGTAAAAAGAATTGAGATAAAAGTAAAGTCAAGTTCTCCAATACAAATTTCAAAATGAAAGTAAGAAACTAGTTTGGAAATGTTTTTCTAAACTTGGCTATTACGGCTGTAAATGACTCTTAGGCACAGTGCTAAATTGAACATAAAGAAGTTTGGCTGTAATAGCAAAGTTTAGAAAAACATTTCCAACTAGTAAAAATCTTTCATTATGAAATTTGTATTGGAGAACTTGGCCTTACTTTTATCTCAATTCTTTTTACGGAATGCCATTTTCGCGTACCTTGCTCGTTTTTACATGAAAAGTTTTTGTGTTGATTTATTTTAAACAGGACGTTTCAGTAAGTGGGTATCTCTAACAGTTTTCAAGTGTAAACTAAACAATCCAGTCTGTTGTGCAGTCGTCCGGCCCCCTTTTTACCTTCCGAGCCCGCACAGCTACGGCTAGAGAAGGTATTGTTTTCGACAAAAAAATTTTTTTTTGAGATAACACCGAAAATCTGTTATTTGGGTGTATTTTGACCTACCCTAGCAATATCGTCGTGATGTGTGTCTGTATTGTGTGTGTATGTATGTATATCCTAAACTGCTTAACAGATTTACATGAAATTTTCAGGTAGAATAGCACTCGATACTGCAACGAGGTGATTAGATTTTAGTCAAAATTCATCAACGCTGATGAAAGTTTTTTGACAGTTAAAAAGTTTAAAAAATGCTAACTTTTTAACTGAACGTCGCATCAATATGCGGTTCGGAATATAGTAGCGCGCATTTTTTGAAAAAAATTGTGTTATAACCTAAAAGTTTGTAGGAGCTTTCATTTCGGAGATATTTACAAAAAACTGTTTTCAAGGTTGATATAACGTGGAGTGTGCTAATGGGCTAGGAAGGTATCAGATCGGCCATGGATCCATTTATTTAATTCCAAGACGCTTGTTTTCCTTAAGGTGTGGTTTCACACAGAAAAACCCAAAATTACTAAATACTTAGAGAAAATTAAAACAATCCTATGAAATTTTCGTTTGAATGGTTAATAGTGCTTCAAATCTCCAAACAGACAAGCCGCATTTTAAAATAATAAAATCAAATATCCTTAATACCGGTTAAAACTGTTGGAACAGTGACTAATAGCTAATCGTCCTCTACAATAGGAAAAAGGATTCCCTTTTTACCTGGGGATATAGTCCAAGTAGCTCAGAACGAAACCCGGCCCTGCTAACACGAAATCCGTAATAGGATGTCATACAATTGTTGCCACGTCCTAAAAAAATTGTGGGAAAAGGGGCCGTTCATAAATTATGTTTTCTAAATGAGTTTTTATCGCTGGATGTAATAAGAAATACACAGCATAAAACGACGCGACGCGGGCTAATAAGCGCATGACAAATTATCGCACGGTTTGAATGGCCTAACCAACTCAAAGCACTATATATTTTGGTAAAGTAAGAAGTTGAACCTTACTTATTATTTATAAAATTTTACAGAGGAAGAGGAGGCGGCAACAGCGGACAAGCTACATTGTTAGTAGTAGATATATGTACGTTCCAACTCAAATTGTGGTTGTAGTGACGTCATTTCCGAGAAATCCCATTGTTCTATTGTTCTTTTGTATGCAGGTGTCTTTTTAACAATGGGCGAATGGTCATTGTCTTTTTAATAATAGCTTTATTGTGCGGGTCCTTTTTAGAGCATAGGCCAGTAGTCTGAATACGGTTTTGACCTTAATATTACAATTTGCAGTTGTGGCAGCTTTTGTTTTTTTGACAATAGCTTAATAGTGCGAGAGTTTTTTAGAGCATAGACGGAGAGTACGAGTTTCTTTTTGACTTTAATATTACAATTTCTATGGTTATGGGAGCATTTGTCTTTTTGACAATAGCCGAATAGCGTGGGTGGTCTTTTTGGCTTTGATATGATATCGGATATTTGCAACATTATCTTTTGTGTACAGAGGCGAGCACTGTGGGTGGTCTTTTAACATTGATATGTAAATTAATGTGTGTCTTTGACTTTTGTGTGCAGGTGTGAGTGAATCTTTCTCTTTTGTATGTGAAGGCAAACAACAAAGGGTGTTTTGTTGACATCGACAATGAATGACCTTAAGCCCAAATTTATTACCCAACAAGTCAAGACAAGTCAAGTAAACATTGCATTCTCTTGTCACTAATTACATCAGGCGTTCATTCATTATGCTTTGTATGCAGCTGCAAAAGTATTATTGACTTCGACAATGAATGTCCATGAGCCTAAATATATTGCGACGCGCTTTTATTGCATTACCAAGATAGTTAATAAATGTAGAGTGGCCGGGCTAAATGATCTAAGTGCCAAAATATACAAATTTTAGATTTTCCACCCAAAATGATGTATTTGTCAAGGCCAATACGGGGCTATAAAAACTAAGGGCAATTTCCCCACCTTATGCCCTAACAAACATGTTTAAAATCACGTCATCCGTAAGTCCGCGTGCATATATTGTACAGTTTTTTTTAGTTTCCCACAAAAACGCTTTTTGGCACTTAGATCAATTAGCCTTTCCACTCTACAAATTAAAAATATTTAATATTATATTAAATATTTTAAAATAATCTAAGAAATCATTTTACTGTGTCTTGCATTAAGGCTGCGGACGCGTGCAAAGGATGTGCTCGTATGCTCAGAGATCCGGAGCTTTGGGGTGGGTTAAAGCAAAATAATAAATTAATCAAATTAATTTAATTATAAAATAATCAGATGATCTCGAATAAGGGACGCCAGGAAGTAGCAAGTCTTCTCCAACCTCTCGATCAACTGAGAACCTTAGTGCACACAGCAAAATGACAATATCAAAATATTTATACCAAAAGATAGCATTGGGGTTTCATGAATAATTAAGAATACTGAAAGTTGGTTTTCAAAATTTAATGAAAATCAAAGTTAATTCAATGATACATGGCAGAATACAACTTACTAGGTTTGCACATTATCATGTAAGATAATTAAAAAGAACTAATAAATTTATACTCCGAAGTAGCAAAGTGCTACATATAATAATAATAAGAAAATAAAACTCAGTGTCCTTAATAAACCTGATTAGTAACTAGTGTCCTTATCGGAGGCGAGGTTACCGAATAAAATAAGATCTTATTTTTTTTATCTGCGCATGACCCATAAAAATTAAATAGGTAATTAATAACCAAAATTAATAATTAATAATTAAGACAGAAAATATATCTAATTAGGTAACATGACCTAATAAAATAACGTAAGTAATCAAAGGAAAGTTACTCTTGCCTTAACCGAAATTAATTCACTAAAACCGAAGTAATATATGAATGCAAGATATAACTAAAATTAACCGAAGTTAATTATTAACAAGGAAGACACATAACCGAAGTTATTCAATACTAATATATCTACAATCGAGTAAACCGAACTAAACTACTAAATAAAGGTAAGGTGAATATCTACAATTGAGTAAACCGAAGTAAACTACTAATAGAGGTAAGGTAAACGTAAGCATAACCGACGTTATCTATCAAATGAAGGTAAGGTAAGGTAAGTAAATAGATCAAATGAAGGTAAGGTAAACGTAAATAAATAAATTGACAGTAATCAGGTAATTTTTCTTACTACAGGTAACCATCAAACCTGTCCAATCACAGTTCAGGTAGGCCACCACAGAACCAAGGGGTAGCAGTACATATGACTTAGTAGAAATACATGAGCTGAAGTATTCTTGATCCCAGAAAAGTGTTTGCACGTCCAAGACCACGTGCACTTGTACAAAATGTTGCGTGAATACGTCAAAGGAAACTGTTGGCCCGTACAAAGTAGTGTCTGGCCCGTACTAAGAAATGGTTGACCCGTACAAGGAAGGTATGAACCCATCCAAGAACTGGCTGGCCCGTACAAAGTAGTGTCTGGCCCGTACTAAGTAGTGTCTGACCCGTACTAAGTAGTGTCTGGCCCGTACTAAGTACCCTGCAAGGCAAAAACCCTTACTTAATATGGCATAAAGTTATAAAATAATACCACACAATATCAAGTTCATTGAAGTTCTACTAATTAACAGATTTATATTTAATAGAAATTGATTAAATTATTATAAAATGTCTCTGGTGATTGGTAAAAGTACCAGCAGCAAGCACTGGTAATCTGGTAAAAATACCAGGCATGGAGGCCGGAAATACGGTAAAATTACCAGGCACGCACGCTGATAATCTAGGGAAATTACCAGGTCCACGGAAAAGTTACCAGAAATGCAGAACGAATTACCAGGAATCAAGTCCCTAGCATCATCCTTCTAGTAAATTAAAAATAAGAAAAATATACAGATAACTAGATACAAAGTACCTATTAATAAAATATATATAAAGAAAAGTAATAAAATTAATTAGATACCTGTTATGATGTTACGAGGGTCACTGTCAAGGTTTGCCTAGATGTCCATGGCAACAAGACAAGGGCAGAAAAAGTTGATGCCAATAAATCCTCCTCAGGAGAATATCTCAGTGCCAAACCAATTAAATCCATCACTAAACGCAATCAAATAAATAGCACTTCGATAAATGGAATAATAATTTTAGATCCCTTTCGGAAGCCGCAGCTACGGCATAAAAAAAAAATAATTATTCACTAAAATGGCGACCCCCTACGCCCGGACTTTAAAAGTGAAAGTGAAATTTCGTCACCGAGAGTGATCCAGTCCCACGCTTTGTGTTCGTTTGAACGACGAACTAAACCAGAAAAATTCCTTGGCCTCTCCTCTCTCTCTCTGACCAATGGAACATTTTACTCGAATAACAGAAGAGTGAGTTTCGTGAAACAATTGACTGCATTGCAATCTGTCACATAGACCACTGACAATACGTCACGTTACCAGGTTGACTAAATGTACAGGTCAAAATTCCTGTACTCAAGGCATTGTTTAAAATCGCAATCACTTTTACGTAAAAACCAACTAATAGAACGTAGAATACAGAATCAAACCAAAATATTATAAATACATCTAAAACTTAACCCTTAACTAGGTTTTCTAGTTACGGAATTACCTATCCAAGAGAGAGAAACGTACACCTTATAAAAAGATAGAGAAGAAAAAAAAGATTCATAAGTCCTTAAACGACTACTTTTAATTACAACTGGCAACACTGCACTGTTCTGACGTTTACCATAACCGCACAATAATCATAGAAAAATACGCAGATGATAAATTTTGTATTGTGTCAACAAAGATGATTTTTCAAAGTTTAACAAATCAATCGAGAAAATTGTTGCTGTTTTTGTATTGCATAATGAAGCGGAGACAGTCACGAACATCACACATTATTGGTGAAGCAAGGATCAAACAGGAAGAACGTGGAAAAACCACTCAAAGGTAGGGTGTTTATTACTAGGTAAAAATAGATGTAATACCACTAATTCCTATCTATTTGTAGGTAAGTACCTTCTCCTAGACATTGCACAACTGAATAGATCCTAGATGAAATAAAAGAAGTCATATATAAGTAAACAAAATGATGGAAAACCAGAAATAAACATATTAACAAAATAGACCATTATGTTGGTCAAAATAGCCAAATAATGGAACTGAATGCCCTACAGAAATGAATGGAAGGTAAGTGTAGAGAGAATTACTAAGTAGGGTATAGAAAAGTTACTAAATTAAGCTTAACCTAATACATAAAATATATAAACAAACAGAACAAAATAATCTACGAACCTGAGGGGCTCGTCAAATCCTAGAACTAACCAAAAATGACCAGCAGCCAAATTTAAGGATGTTGTATAGCTCGGTATGAACCAGTTGCAAAATTCTATGAAAGGTTTAGAAAGTTCTCGTTCATTGGTCCCTGCACTCCATAAAAGGACAAAGTCTATTCCTTATACAGTCTCTCAAGAAAGTATTTAAAACAAAACTTAACGTATCTTAAAACTAATGGTCAAATTATTGTATTTTAGGTACGCAGAAGTCCCTAAAAGAAGCAGAATAATTATAACCAACTCCAAAAGATAGAAAGAAATAACGTAGCAAAAGTATCATCTCAACATAGATGACAGAAGGTAAGACCGTAGTGCATTCTTACAATAATAAGGTAAAAGAAAGATTGTGTCAACCATTCTAGACATAAAAATAATTAATTCAGACAAAAAAATAATTAAACTGTATTTTTAGGTAAGAAACTGCAAATTAAGACCTCCCTGGAAGTCCAAAGAGATTCCAATAAGCCAAGAAAGATGCCTACTCCACTAGAATGAATTTAGAGTATTGTAACTTACTTTATTAATAGAGCATTATAAAATTATTAATTTTTGTGACTTTAATACATTTCCTGAGTTTTCTTACTAAATTAGGTTGTTTTATTTAATTTAAATGAGCTAAAATTATATAATAAGCAAAAGCTATGAGCTCCATTATTAAGCAGTGATCTTTAAACTCAAAACGCTATAGAAAAAGTTTAAAAAGTTGAAAAAGGTGAAAGATCATTAACATTTATCTGATAATTTTTATTAATGTGATAAAAAAATTGTAGCGTGTCACAATCGAAAGATTGACACGTTACAACACCCCCCTTCCAAGGAAAGGACGTAAATTCAAAGAATTAATGGACGATCATATGAGAAAACGTAAGAAGATAGTAAGAATAATAATAAAGTAATAAGTAAGTAGCAAAGACTGTATCTCTTTGCTAAGAGACTAAATTAAGAGCAAGGTAATTATATACAATCTAAACCTAAAGTAAGTAATCAGTAACCAATAATTAGAAATCAGTAATCCGAAATCAGTAATCAGTAACGAAGCAAAAATTAACAATAAATCATTAATTCAATTAAAAAAACCAAGTGAGCTTACAGTATCTAGTCATCTGAATCAGAGCTTGTGACTTCATCAGGTGGTTCTGGTTCTGGTGAATAAAATGGTTTCAGGTCTTGAACATGCCATTCTCCTTTATAGTTTCCTAACTCATTCGCTAATTGATATGTCCATGAACCAGTTTTCTTTTTAATAACAAATGGACCAAGATATTCCGGAGCTAGTTTTGCACTATAATGTTTTGTGGCATCAGATAAGATTTTATTCTTGCGCCACACTTTCTGATTAACTACATATTGGACTGGTCGTCTCCTCAAATTGTAACGATGAGTATTCTTCTCACGAGAAGCCTGAATTCGTTGAGAAACTTCTTTATATAACTTTTTAAAGTTGTTATGACGATTCTGAATCATTTCATTTGCAGGAATTTGCTAATTTGCATTCAAGTTGACCTTTCCTTCATAATCTGTCCCAAAAAGTTTTTGATCTCTTCCGAAATTTATAAAATATGGACTAAAATTCGTAGTCTCAGATCTTGATGTTCTAATGGCACAAGCAATGGCAGCTAGATTTTCATCCCAGGTTTTATGATTTCCTTTTGATATATAGGGGTCAATTGTTTACATTTCAAAAAATCTGACGAAATTTGGAAAAATGTGACATAATCTGGCGGTTAAGATGTCTCGTTTAAAAGGCAATTTTTAAACTAAAAAACTTACCTACAAGGCAATTTCCCACTTTTTGGTGGATGCAGCATCACGATATAATTATTTTTTTTAGCAAAAATACGTTAGTCGTTGTAAATTTTTAATTTAAAAATTGGAAATAAATTCACACCGTCACTAGAAATTGACATTTCAAATATCGCCAAATTTTTTCAGATTTGTAATTTCTATTCGTTTTCTTTATGAGGTTAGCTAAGTTTACTTTCCTTCTTTGTTTTTCACGGCAAAATTAACAAAGAGGCACTAAGTTCATGTCGTGGAAGGTGCGTGAAAGGCTCGCTACAGAATTTGCTCCACGCTGTTGCCACCGTTATATTTTTATCGGGTTTTTATGGAAAAGTTTAATAATGTCAAATATTGTCCCTAGAATTAGCCAGATATTCTGACTGAAATGGGACTTGGTCAGATTTTGTAAGTGGTGATTATTTTTGTACTTTTGTTATCAAAACGACCACTTTTCATCTAAAAGACGTTATTGCTGGGTTTAAACATATAAAACGAAATTTTCTTGAAATTTGGTTTTGTTAAGTAAAGTTAAATCCATTAAGTCGAGTGGTGAAATTTGGTAGGTGTAGTGTTTGGTAACCTGGTAACCTGGCAAACATGGATTACAAAAAAAGTACTTTTTAAGTACTGGCTTTCGCTGCACGCCATAACGGCAAAGTACTAAGTAGGAAGTACTTAATTTGTATTGATTTGGAACAACGGCCGGCATCAGGCCAGCAAGTATATATTTTAATACAGAAAACACTGTACTTTTAAAGCAATGCATTTTTTAAAACTTTTTTGTACACAAAAGCATGTACTTTTAAAGTAATGTATTTTCTTCATATTTTTAGTACAAAAAAAACTGAATTTTTTTAACTCTTTTTTTAAAAAAAACCTGTAGTTTTAAAGCAATGTATTTTATTAATTTTTTTAGTACAAAAAACTACTTTTGTTGTAAATATTGTAAGGACATTACGTGCCACTCACGTCTCATATTTACGGAAAGAATTATTTGATCATTGTATAATGATCTTTAATATTCCTTTTCATATCAGATGAGGATATTTCCAAAGATTATGGAACATTTCACACCAATTTAAAAATAAATAAAATTATTATTCACATTCTTAAGCTTGACATTCTTCAGTGTACCTGTAAAATGTTGACTAGTGTTTGCCATCTAGCGGCCAGGCCAGCAAACACGTTTTTTTGGAAATACTTTATTTTCACAGTAAAATATTTAATTTTTTTGTACTAAAATAAAGTGCTTTAAAAGCAACCATTTAAAAATACTTTTGAAATGTTTTTTCACTGTTGTATTAATTTTGCAGCAAAACTTTTAAGCTTTTATTAAAAAATTAAATGTACTTTAAGAGTACCTTCTTCAAAATATTATTAAAATGTTTTTTGTAAATATTTTATTTTCACCGTAAAATATTTAGTTTTTTTATACTAAAATAAAGTGCTGTAAAAGCAACTGCTAAAATATACTTTGAAAATGCTTTCTTGCCATTAACCCTGGCTGCACTTGGTATTTTTCATAAATAAACTATTACTTTTCGTTGTACTAAAAATAAAGTACTAAAATGTTGCATTTTTTGTACTTTTAAATAATATGCAAATTACACAATACAAAAATAATAAAAATAATGCCCATCGTTGCCGATGCCACCAGCAGTTAAAGTACAATATTAGTCAAGTACCAGCAGGTCGATGTTTGCTGGGAACACTTTAATTTAAGTTTTTTATTACAACAATGGCGGATCCAAAATGGCGGATTACTTTATTTTTAAACCGATTTGTCTCAAACTTAAAAGTTTGCAGTGCCTGAGATCACTTAAAACAGTTTTATCAAATTTAAAAAATTCAAAATGGCGAATCCAAAATGACAGATTTTCTTATTTACTGACCGATTTGTTTGAAACTTCAAATATTACATTGCTTGAGGTCACTTAACACATATTTTTACTCAAACTTAAAAAAATCAGAATGGCCGATCCAAAATGGCGTACTTTCTTATTTATGAACCGATGTGTATCAAATATAGAAATTGGCGGTGTTTCAAGTAGCTGATTATAATTTTTGACCTAAACTTTAAAAAAATTCAAAGTGACGAATCCAAAATAGCGGATTTTCTTATTTACCAACCAATTTGTCTCAAACTTCAAATATTACATTGCTTAAGGTCATTTAATACAATTATTTATTCAAACTTACAAAAATCAAAATGGCGAATCCAAAATGATGGGTTTTCTTGATTTGTCTCAAACTTGAAATATTACATTGCTTGAGGTCATTTAACAAAATTTTTTACTTAAACTTACTTATGAACCGATATGTAGCAAATATGGAAATTGGTGTTTTAAGTCGCTGATTATGATTTTGACTTAAACTTATAAATAATTGAAAATGGCGAATTTCGATAATTGATACACATCGATTCATAAATTCATTCATAAAAGTCCACCATTTTGGATCGGCCATTTTGATTTTTTTAAGTTTGAGTAAAAAAATTTGTTAAATGACCTCCAGCAATGTAATATTTGAGGTTTGAGACAAATCGGTTTGTAAATAAGAAAATCCGCCATTTTGAATTTTTTATAAGTTTAGGTCAAGAATTATAATCAGCTTTTTGAAACACCGCCAATTTCTATATTTGATACACATCGGTTCATAAATAAGAAAGTCCGCCATTTTGGATCCGCCATTTTGATAAAATCGCTGATATTAAAAAATCACAGTAACCACTATTAGTGTGATTGGAAAATCACGATATCGCTCATCTCTAGAACTTAGACATAAGCTGCCACCAGTGCAAAATAAGCATGAAAATCAGAAGTTAAGTTGCTCAAAGTGCACAAAAAATTGACTTAAATCGTAGATCCGTAAATAATCGCGAAAATGAAAATATTGTGCGATAATAACTTACCGAATAATGATTCTTATACAATACCATCGATACGCGTTGTTAGCCAACTCTTAAGATTTTAGGAATAATTAGTTAATTTTAAGTTTGTTTTTATATTATATTATTATATTATTAACAAAGGAGGTGTACATAAAGTATGTAGTGTATGTAATCTGATGTAATCCAAAGCAATACGGCCTTTTCTCAATAACATATAATTCATTGCGCTCATTCTGCGTACAAGGCCACCTCGCGTGGTGGCGTTAATTCCTTCGGTCAATTTTTTATTCGCTTAGTTTAGACGGTTGCCGCTGGGTGGCGCTAGCAGAGGCGGAACAGATAGGAATTACCAAGGAGTCTAAAATTTTTACAGGCATGATTAATTTTCTAATAAATAAAACTTTTTATGATTTTTTTTTTAAACTTTCGTTAAAACGCCTTTTAGAAAAAAAAATATAGCATTTATTAATAGCATAAAATTTTCTTTTCAATGATGTAAAACTAAAGGGTTTAATTTACAACAAATGGTACAGTGGCATGTATAAATGAAGAATATTCACAAAAATCGTAAAAAATAATTATAAGTTTCGATGTAACTAATTATCTTTATCTATATGAAACATTAGGGACCTATTGCAATAGTGCCAGGCACAAATTGTGTCGGGCACTATATTGACACTTTCGCATTATAAGAACAGCTGTCTTCTTTCAAAATTAGGTCATTGTGTATTATAAGAGCCGGAATTAATAGTGACGCCACTATTAATGGAAAATAAACGACTGGATTTATAAATTCGACTTTGGTATGTCAATTTTGAAAGATCAACTGTCAGTTTTTAATGCGAAACTGTCAATAAAGTGCCCGGCACAATTTGTGCCTGGCTTTATTGCAATAGGTCCCTATTAGCATCAAGCCAGAATAGATACACTGGTGCAGCGGCGGCTCGTGCCGGTACAAACGTTATTCTCTTTAAAACTCTTTGCGTCCTAGAACTATTGGAGCATGGTAAGACAGTTGAAAGAGAAAAACGACAATATAAATAAAACTTTTTGCCCATAAATATGTTTCTGATCTCTTTCAACTGAGGACGAGGACGCAATAAATTTTCTTCAGAGATAATACCTGTATAATATTATGTTTGTAATGTACCGCTTCACCTCGCCTGCGGCACGAGCCGCAGATGCACTGGTGGTCGCAGTGGAAGGGCTGCAAGACCCACTCACATATGAATCATCAATTATCTTTACATAATTAATCTGTGCATTATTTAAAAGAAAATTTTATTTTCGAAAAGAGTACAAGAGTACTTAATTTTTAAGAAAATTAGTAGCAATTTTACGTTTTGAGAAAAACGGGTTTAGTTTTATACTTTTTTATTTTCTTACAATTTTAAAATAAAAGTGAAGGTTTTAATTTTTTGCTTTTTATTTCAAAATTATATATAACCTGATTTTCTCAAAACATAGAATTTCTACATGCGACAATCTTTTTAGCGACGGCAGAATATTTTTTTTGAAAATGAAGTTCTCTAGGCAAAAATAATTTCTGCTACTATTTAGAAAATAAAATTTTCTTCTCAGGAACGGCAGTATGTATTAAAAATAATACTGATTTTTGGCGATTTTTACAAATTGTCTCCAGTTGTGTTCGTCGTTATACATAGAGGGGCGGAAGACCACCCAGGAAAAAGTGGCCAAAGAATAAAACTTATAGAAGATAACGCTTTCTTTCCAAAAATGTAACTTTAAAAAAATCGGTTTTTCTTTAGAAGACCACGCGGAAGATCATCGACCTTTTTTTATGAAAGAAAATGTAATTTTCTATAAGCTTTATTCGTTATGAGTTTCTTACTTTGACCACTTTTGTCCCCCTCTCCACCCTAGATGTAGGCTGTAGTTGACAATGTGGCAAGCAAGTAAAACATTAAACTACATTCCAATAGCAACAAAAATCTATCTATCTGCCAGGAAATCCCATATTGGGGGAAGGTATAACCTATGACGACCTTCGGTCTAATCATTTAAAAGAAAATTATATTGTCTATCACGTACTATAATTAAAATTTATACACCGTTAGAAATAATTATAAATGATACATTGCTAAAAAAGAAATTTGGTCTTCCTAATAAAGTGTAATATCAGTGTTTTCTTGCAGCACTTAGTTTTTCGGACAACGTAGAAAAACGTTCTAAACCGACATAGTAGTAGTACTTAGTTTTTATGACAATTGCAAAATCTCAAAATTAAAAAGATTTTTTTGCAACGCTAATAAAATGTTATCCGTAATATTGACCAAATTATGTTATACTTTATCTGAAAATAAATTTTATCGCCAAAATAAAGCGAAGACTTTTTTTTTGAAAGAGCTTTTTTGTGGAAAATTCAATGAAAATGTAAAAAATTAATAGATTTTTCGAGGATTTCTGTAAATCGCCCACATTGATGGATGCCACTGGCTCGTTGACACTGAAATTGTCTCTATTTGATTATCAATTGTTGGAACGCAAAGTTAATTTTCCTAATAAATTATTAAATACATTTCAAAAAATTGTAAAAAACAAAAAATATTTGTAGTGATTTTTAAAAAAGTTCTTAGTTTACGGACGCCAATAAAGTATTACCCACAATCTGCACTGAGAGATATATGATTTAAATCAATATTTTGTTGTAAATTATATACTATATTTTTTTTGCGCAAAAGGCTTACCCCTAGATGTACCGTAAGAAGGCTTAGCTAATCCATCATTATTGTTTTATGTGAGCAGCAAGGACTTAATCGCGATTAAGTGACTAATCCAAGAAATGTGCTTACGGTGCATCTAGGGCTTAGTGTCCAACAAAATTAGTTAAATTTAAAAATGTTAGTTGGTTTGTTTTGAATAAAATGTGCAAACAATCGTTTTGAAGATGTTGAAGGGTTCGTATCTTTGTAACAGTATAGTACCTAGGTAGCTTTAATATATCTTGTTTGTTGAGTCTCTAAGGGCCGGTTTCTCAATAGAGGGTTAGCCCTGACTCGTGGGTTAAAAAAAAAGTTGGCTGACATATTTACCACATGCCAAAAAATACAGCTATTAAAGATAACCCACGGGTCAGGGGTAATCCTCTATTGAGAAACCGGCCCCTAATGTTCTCTGCATATTTCGTCAAAAATAAGTTTTTTCTTGTCTTGGTTTTACATTTTAAAAATATATATTTTTAAAAAAATTTTATTGTTATTATTATATCACTCAAATCAAACCTCTTGTCGTTGGTGGCCTTGTTTCGCAGGTGGACGGATTATCAATTATCATAATAGGGCGAATAGAGTTTATAATTTTAATAGATTATTATTTTTCAAGCAAATTAATGAGATTCACGCATGTCGCCGTAAGTTGTTTTGTCTTAAATCAGATTAAAATTATGCCAATGCCTTATTTGAATTCTACATTGCATTGTATCGTATTTATCCTTAGAAAATTGATGCAATGTTGTCAAGATTTAAGGTTAAAATCTGGCATGTCAAATTGTGTCAGATTTTTTCAAATTGTGAAGAATCGCCCCCATAAGAACGAATCATTGTCTTCAGAACTCTATTAACCCGTTCAGTCGGGTTTGCTCGAGGATAATAACTAGGAGTAAAGAACAGTCGTGTTTTATATGATTTACATAGAGCTTGAAATTCTTTAGATCTCATTTGGGATCATTGTCGCAGGTTAAAAATTGTGGTGTACTATAAGTCAAGAAGATACCTTCTTCAACAAATTTACAAAGTGATTTTGCCTTTGCGGATCTACAAGGAAACACAACAGTGTATTTACTAAAGTAGTCGGTAACCACGAGAAGATAACTATTAGCTTGCCAAGGATCTCTTATTTCTGGTCGTTCTTCCATGAGTCCAGGTTGAGGTTTTTGTTAGACCTTGTTTTGTGCACAAATCTGGCATGATCTAATATATTTCGTGATATCAGCTTTCATCTTCGGCCAAAAGTAGCGTTCGCTAACCTTCCAAAGTCTGGTAAGTAATGACAACTTTTTAATATGTCTGCCCTTTTATCTTTAGGAACCACTAATTTTCAGGCACTTGCAGTACCTGCTAGTTCGGCATATTGACTTCGTACATGCTTGTAAAGTAAGTTATTTTCCATTCGCCAAGAGGGAAATTTATCTGGATGTTTTTCTAATCTCAAAAACATATTCTTATACCACTTATCTTTGGTTGTACTAAAATTTGAGGAAGTAGATGTAATTTCAGTCTGAATCTCATCAACATTAACAGATTCATTTTCAATGTTCGGTACAGATATCGATAGGAAATCAGGAACTACATGTTCTTTTCCTTTTCTATGGATTAATTGGAAGTGATAGGGTTGTAATCGCAAACACCAGCGTGCTAAACGACCTTGCGGATCTTTTAAATTTTGTAAATATAACAATGAATGATGGTCAGTTATAACTTTGAAGTGCACTCCTTCCAGGTAGTGTCTTAACTTCTCCACACTCCAAATTACAGTAAGACATTCTTTTTCGGTGACAGTATACTTCATTTCTTGTCGAGTAAGTGATCGTGACAAATAACAGATGACTTTTTCTCCGTCTTCAAATTCCTGAGATAATACTGCTCCAAGTCCAAAATACGATGCGTCTGTTTGCAATATGAAAGTTTTAGTGAAATCTGGACATGATAACACTGGTGCTGTAACAAGTATCTCTTTAATTTCATTAAAAGAT
Organism: Aspidapion aeneum; assembly: GCA_963576565.1. Classification (NCBI taxonomy): domain Eukaryota; kingdom Metazoa; phylum Arthropoda; class Insecta; order Coleoptera; family Brentidae; genus Aspidapion; species Aspidapion aeneum. The sequence goes on from OY755046.1 coordinate 17,536,958, forward strand.
TTCCGACATTCATCAGTCCAAGACCATTTTGCATTTTCCCTAGTCAACTTGTTTATTGGTGCCATAATAGATGAAAAATTTGGAATAAAACGTCTATACAAAGAGGCAGTTCCGGCGAAACTCCTAATTTCATGAATATCTTTAGGGGGTGGAATGTTAACTATTGCCTCTACTTTATTAGGATTTGGTCTTAGGCCCTGTAAGTCGACTAGGTAACCGAGGTACTCGAGTTCTTTTTACTGCCATAGCGATTAAATAAACTATTCATATCTGTTAAATAACTGACAAAAGGTTCGCCTTCACCTTGTTTTCGGTCTAAGAGTTGTTTAGAAAGTCGAGATTTATAATCAGGCTCTCCATAGTGTTTAACAAGAAGGTCACAAAGTCCTTTCCAATCTTGAAACCGAGTTCGGTTTGATCTAAACCAATGTTCTCCTTTACCTGCGAATAAGTCTATTGCTGATTCAAAAAGTTGTAATTCTGAAACATGATGAGCAATTCTTAGTTCTTCAACTCTTTCTAGATAGCAATATACAGAGAGTTGTTTAGTATTTCCATTAAAACGGATTCCCCATTTATCAATTTTTGAATCTTTAGTAAATGGTTGCTGCTGTACTACTACTTGAGAAGTCGAAGGTCTATTTATTAAAGAACTTCTCCGAGTGGATCTATTTACAGCGGATTCTATATTCGTATGATCCGAGCTTTCAGATTCTTGTGAATCATCTTCCTCAGTTAAGATAGTATTCTCCAAAATTGCACATTAATTTGGATCTCGTTTAGTACATTTTTCTAATCGATCCATCGTACTCAGTATTTCAAAAAGCATTGCTGACTTTATTTTTACTTCATCTTCAGTTAATTTATCATTGGGCATAAGATTAACCCTATTTAAAAAATGAACCAGTCTGGATTGTAGGCGGTTAAATTTCTTTCGCACTTTTTCACCATCTTCACCAGCAAAAGATTTCATGAAGCCGGAAATTTCAGTTATACATTCTTGTATGTATTTTCGTTCATCCTCGAAAATAAATTCGTACTTGTGAGTAGAGAATGATTTATTTTTCTTTTCCATATTTTAAAGAGGTCTGAGAATTGATTTTAGTTTGTCAACTGTGACATCTTCAGTAGGTATACCACGATAGTTCAGTTCCCATTGGAGCTCTTGTTTTCTCAAACAGTCTAATTTCATTTTATAATCCATTTTGTAATTCACAAAAATAAACTTTTCCAAGTCACAAGCACTAAGAAAACTTCAAAAAAACTAAGTGTGTAAGCTTCACTTATAACAAAACAAAAGAAAATCTTTTTTTTTTTCAAAAAGAAAGAAATGAATAAATAAAAAAATCGAAAGCAAAAGCTTCTAGCCCGCTTTCTAGTGACTAGCTAAATACTAGTATCCACTGCGCATAACAATTTTGACTGCGCATCGGTGTTTCACAAAATTAGTGAACTGCGCATGTAAGTAAAAAAAAGTTCTAAATCGTTTGCAATTCAATTTAGAATCAATTAAATTTATGAAACGGACCCGGCTTAAAAAAAAAATTGAAAGCAAAAAAAAGTTTTGTTTTTTTTTTAAGCAAAGATAAAACTCGTACTATGAGTTCAAAACTTCCTCGTTACTGATTCTTTACAATAATATAACATAACTAAATTAAAATGTTCAGCAAACAAATAACCCAAAAAAAAATCGTAATGCGCAAATGGCGTAGTAAATCTGCGCAGGCGCAAAAATACTACAAATTAGGATAAGGGTAAAAATTTAAAAAAACAGGGGTTCGTAAGTCAAATTCCAATACAATTGGACAAAGTCTATAAATAACAGGCAAGGTAAGATCCAGTCTACTGCGCATGGGCACCTAGTTACTGCACAAGGTGTATATAATCAAAGCAAGACTTAAAAACCAACTTTCATGTCGAAATAAAATCAACAAAAGTCAAAATTTAAAGAAAATCGCTATTATAAAAAAATTTACTACTGCGCAGGTTTCTGCGCAGGGCTAAATAGGCCAGGCCCTACGTTGGGCGCCAATTTTGCGACGCGCTTTTATTGCATTACCAAGATAGTTAATAAATTAAAAATATTTAATATTATATTAAATATTTTAAAATAATCTAAGAAATCATTTTACTGTGTCTTGCATTAAGGCTGCTGACGCGTGCAAAGGGTGTGCTCGTATGCTCAGAGATCCGGAGCTTTGGGGTGGGTTAAAGCAAAATAATAAATTAATCAATTTAATTTAATTATAAAATAATCAGATGATCTCGAATAAGGGACGCCAGGAAGTAGCAAGCCTTCTCCAACCTCTCGATCAACTGAGAACCTAAGTGCACACAGCAAAATGACAATATCAAAATATTTATACCAAAAGATAGCACTGGGTTTCATGAATAATTAAGAATACTGAAAGTTGGTTTTACAAAATTTAATGAAAATCAAAGTTAATTCAATGATACATGGCAGAATACAACTTACTAGGTTTGCACATTATCATGTAAGATAATTAAAGAGAACTAATAAATTTATACTCCAAAGTAGCAAAGTGCTACATATAATAATAATAAGAAAATAAAATTATTCAAATTATGGATACATTAAAAGTGCAAACTCAGTGTCCTTAATAAACCTGATTAGTAACTAGTGTCCTTATCGGAGGCGAGGTTACCGAATAAAATAAGATCTTATTTTTTTTTATCTGCGCATGACCCAGGACCACATAAATAAAAATTAAATAGGTAATTAATAACCAAAATTAATATTAATAATTAAGACAGAAAATATATCTGATTAGGTCACATGACCTAATAAAATAAATAAGGGAATGAAGGTATTACGTAAGTAATCAAAGGAAAGTTACTCTTGCCTTAACCGAAGTAAATTCACTAAAACCGAAGTAATATATGAATGCAAGATATAACTAAAATTAACCGAAGTTAATTATTAACAAGGAAGGTACATAACCGAAGTTATTCAATACTAATATATCTACAATCGAGTAAACCGAAGTAAACTACTAAATGAAGGTAAGGTAAATATCTACAATTGAGTAAACCGAAGTAAACTACTAATAAAGGTAAGGTAAACGTAAGCATAACCGAAGTTATCTATCAAATTAAGGTAAGTAAGTTAAGGTAAGTAAATAGATCAAATGAAGGTAAGGTAAACGTAAATAAATAAATTGACAGTAATCAGGTAATTTTTCTTACTCCAGGTAACCATTAAACCTGTCCAATCACAGTTCAGGTAGGCCACCACTGAACCAAGGGGTAGCAGTACATATGAATTCATGAGCTGAAGTATTCTTGATCCCATAAAAGTGTTTGCACGTCCAAGACCACGTGCACTTGTACAAAATGTTGCGTGAATACGTCAAAGGAAACTGTTGGCCCGTACAAAGTAGTGTCTGGCCCGTACTAAGAAATGGTTGACCCGTTTCAAGAGCTGGCGACAAAGTAGTGTCTGGCCCGTACTAAGTAAACAATTGACCCGTACAAGGAAAGGTATGAACCCATCCAAAAACTGGCTGGCCCGTACAAAGTTGTGTCTGGCCCGTACTAAGTAGTGTCTGGCACGTACTAAGTAGTGTCTGGCCCGTACTAAGTACCCTGCAAGGCAAAAAGCCTTACTTAATATGGCATAAAGTTACAAAATAATACCACACAATATCAAGTTCATTAAAGTTCTACTAATTAACAGATTTATATTTAATAGAAATTGATCAAATTATCATAAAATGTCTCTGGTGATTGGTAAAAGTACCAGCAGCAAGCACTGGTAATCTGGTAAAAAGGCCGGAAATACGGTAAAATTACCAGGCACGCACGCTGATAATCTAGGGAAATTACCAGGTCCACGGAAAAGTTACCAGAAATGCAGAACGAATTACCAGGAATCAAGTCCCTAGGACCATCCTTCTAGTAAATTAAAAATAAGTAAAATATACAGATAACTAGATACAAAGTACATCTTAATAAAATATATATAAAGAAAAGTAATAAAATTAGTTAGTTACCTCTTATGATGTTACGAGAGTCACTGTCAAGGTTTGCCTAGATGTCCGTGGCAACAAGACAAGGGCAGGAGAAGTCGATGCCAATAAATCTTCCTCAGGAGAATATCTCAGTTGTAACGTGTCATTTTTACGTTTAAGCCAAACGTTACATATTTGTTTTATTTAGGTAAATAATCAAGGCTCTTCGACTCGTCTTTCTGTACACAAATTAAGGGTATTTTATAGAGCTAGGTTTGGAGGTTCTATAGTGTCCAAAAAGTTACCTTATAAAGGAGGCATCCCATCGAATTACTGTGGACACTGCGCACATCGTATTATTTGGGCATTCTAATTGGAGTTTGAGATCACAGGTTTCGGGAAAAATCACATTAAAACTTTTGATTGTTTTGTTTATCTGTAAAATTTCGTAACTTTCTTTGACGTTCATGAAAGTAAACAGCTGTTCTGCTGGGGAATGGCGGCGTTGCCGCATCACAAATGGTTTCAGTAACAGGAAGAAAACATTTAGACGAACATTTCATTCGCTTATGTTTATTTTCGAGGATATTGGGACAATGTTTTCCCTTCCGAACCTCATATCCTTCACGGATTAGCTAGTTTTGATAGCACGAAAACATATTTAGGTCCACGGTTTGATAAGTAACAACCGAGGCTCCGCCCACTTTGATATATTTATTAATTTGATAAGGAGAAGATAAAATAAATACGAGTTATGCACTTTTATAAATGGGAGATAAACGAGGGATAAAAACCAAGACTAAAAGAATAAACGAAATCGTATTTTTATATTATATAAATTAATATATAATCATAGTTGAATTAAGTTGATATCTAGCTCAGTTAGTCGGATTGAAGAGTTGTGTAGGGCTAGCTAGTGGTGAGCAAACTTAACATCTGAACACTCTTGTGCTGAGTTTAAGCAGTAGTTCAATGTGTATTTTTAGGTTCAAGTTCAGAAACAACTTTATTAATGTAGAAATGTTCTACAAAAATGGCGTCAAACCATATGAATCTTAGAGAAAACATATATAAAGAGCAAAGGAAACTTTGACTAAAACTGTAACTAAAATACAACTAAATTCTACACTTAGTATAGCTTTACTCATATGGGAATTGGTTGTGTGTTCGAATATTCCTGGGTTTGATGCATGCTCTGATCTCCAGTAATTGATTTTACAGTTGATGGTTTCAATGCTGAGCTTCTTATAGTCCGGCTGGTTATTTTCCTTCTACTTGCTATGTTGGCAAGGGTCCGGTGGGCAAATGTTCGGTCTATGTATGGAGGGTGTCTCGATGTCCTTGTTATAAAAATTTCAACCGTGGAAATAGATCCGACAACACCTCATGCGCAGGGTACGGAAATATTAGTGTATTTCATCATTGGTTAGTGTTAGCTCCCGCTAAAATTCGCGGTTGTTTATATATTTTTAAAACCACACAATTGTATGAAGGACAGAGCGCATTTCGCGCATTTGGACATGCGCACCAACAACCAGAGAGATCCTTTGTCAAGCGCCTCGAGAAATGGCGTGTTAATTTCGTTCTCCAACTATTTCAAATATCTACACCTGAAAGTGCTCGATTTTGGTGTACTGAAGCATAGAAAAGAAACTTCAGCCCTTCAGCTACGTGGTGGCATCAATAGATCCAGAAAGGGGCCTCTTTGAAGAGGATAAATTGGCTGCAAACTGGTGAGTGCCTTTGTTTCTGATTGCCGTTGTGTGGCACCAATATTTTACCTATGGACGTTTGATTATTTCGTAATTTCATATCAATATATTTATGTTTGTTCGCGCTTTATTTAATTAAAATATTTACAGTCCATTGCATTTATCGTTTTTCTTACTGCGGGCATAACATAAGTGTTCCTTTCGAGCCGAATTATTTTAAATAAAAACTCCATACGACGGTATTAATAGTCGGCCATTATTTTCACGCCGAAAACAAGGCGGCATTAAATTTTTCGCATTGTATTGAATCGAGAGAAAGTGGTGTGGTATAAACAAAATCGAGAAGGAATCAAAACAAACAAAACAAACGTTCAGTGTGTTAGGTGTGTTCCATATCATTTCGATATTTAAAACAATTTTCATCAATTGCGATAAATTAGTGCATATTTTCGACAATTCGTCATTTTTCTATTTCAGAAGCATTAATTTAGCGTTAATTGTATATTTACCGACAATTTCGTCATTTCAAAGGTAAAATCATGTCTGTCAAAAAAGCCGTGCAAAAACGCAAGGGTTTTTTATCTGCGATAACCGAGTGTTATGTGTTTTCACAAACCGCGGCATCGGATGAAAGAGCGAGAAACGAGTTTCAAGTGAGGTACTCCGATTTGGATAAAACCTTCGATAAATGCATGCTGGCACATAATGACGTCATTATGTTGATAGACGACTCGGACGACGAGGAGTTTAAAACGCAGGATGCGATCCTTTCAGAAGCTCGTAAATATTTTTATGCGTGTAAGGGGGTTTACTCTAAAATATTTCCGGTTGAGGCCCCAACCCTTTCGGGATCATATGTTCGACAAAACGAATCTGAAACTCCAAAACTCAAAGAGTTAGGTATTCCCATATTCCGAGGTGATAAAAAATTATGGCCAAGCTTTTTCGATCTTTTTAATAACATTATAGATCAAAATCAAAGTCTAAGTAACGTTCGAAAATTTCAATATTTATTTTCATATCTCGAGGATGAGCCTTTAAAATTGATATCAGGGATTAGCTTATCTGATCAAAATTATAAAATTGCTTACGACAAATTAGTCAATAGATATCAAAACAAGCGAGACCTCGCAAATGATGCTTTAAGCTCAATTATGAACTCCACCTTAAAAAACGAGTCAGCTAAAGAATTGCGTAATTTAATTGACACCTTTTCTGAATCCCTAGAAATTTTAAAATCACTTAGCTTTGACGTTGACAGTTGGGACTTTATTATTTTTTTCATTTTGTTAGAAAAATTGGATATTCCGACGCGTTCAAATTTCGAAATGAGTCACGCCAATACTAATACCGAAATTCCCACTTTTCAGTCACTTTTTCAATTTCTAGAAAAAAGATGTAAAGTTTTGGAATCACTTCCTCAATCAACAGCACCCAAAAAGGTGCCTACCTATCAAAAATCAAATTCTATGCAAAATCAGTTTGGGCAAAAGCCTAACTATCAAAATTCAAATTCTATGAAAAATCAGTTTGGGCAAAAGCCTACCTATAAATCATCCAATTCGCCTTTTATAGGACTGGCTGGCACCTCAACCAATTCAAGTACGGGAATAAAATGTTTCCGGTGTAATCAAGGTCACGTGCTTTCGAAATGTCAAACATTTCTTGATCTCTCACCTATCGATCGCCTATCTTTCGTCAAGCAGAAAAAATTATGTCTAGCGTGTTTTCATCCCTTGCATAGGGTAGATACGTGCAAATCAAAATATTCATGCAGGACTTGCAATAGTAAAAGGCACCACACTTTAACTCATATCTTAGAAACTAATCAAGAGTCTGGAAGCCAAGATACTAGTCCTGTCATTCACACACCACCTGTCAATAATCTTCATGTGTCATTAAATACCTTAGGACCTTCAGGTACCTTTTTTTTATGCACCGCCATAATAGATGTTATGGACGGTTGCGGAAATTTTCAACCTGTAAGGGCATTGCTTGATTCTGGATCACAGACAGGATTCATCAGTGAAAAGTGTATTCAGCGTCTTAATCTTCCTAGGCGAAGTTACACCACTGAAATATTCGGATTAAATTAGATGTCTTCTTTTACTTCCAAAGGGCTCGTTCAATGTCACATTAAGCCACAAGGACAAGTCACTCCTTTACTTTATTTCGAAGCAATTGTTGTTCCACAACTATGTTCCAATATGCCTACATTCACTTTGAACGATAATCAGTGGAAACACTTGGAAAACCTTAAACTTGCCGACCCATCTTATTTCAAATCTAGACCTGTGGACCTGGTTATTGGTTGCGAGCTATTCGCACAGATATTCAAGGAGGGCAGGGTTCTTGGACAGGTAGGGCAGCCTTCAGCCCTTGAAACTATCTTTGGCTGGGTCGTCATGGGAAAGGTTGACGAAGTAGGTAGTCTTACGGAACGAACCAGTTGTTTTTTAACGAGTCATTCACCTCCTTTAGAGGTCATTCTCCCTAGGTTTTGGGAAATCGAACATTTGCCTAAAACACAAATCTTATCAAAGGAAGAAAAACAAGCAGAATCAATTTTTACTGCTAGTGTAGTACGGCAACCGAGCGGTAGATTCATGGTAGATCTTCCGTTTAAAGATAAAATAAACCCTGACCTAGGAAATACTTATCCGCAAGCTTATCGTAGATTTTTACTTCTAGAAAATAGATTAATCAAAAATCCTGATCTGTACACTGCCTATTCAAGTTTCATGCAAGACTATATCGATTCTAATCATATGAGTTTAGTTTTATCTAGTCAACCAAAGGTCGACGTATCGTGTTTTTTAGCACATCATTGCGTACTAAAGCCGGAAAGCTTAAGTACAAAATTAAGGGTAGTCTGGGATTGTTCGGCAGTCACCCCAAAAAATATTAGTCTCAATGACACATTGTTATCTGGACCGAAACTTCAAAAGGATATTGCTTCTTTACTCCTTACGTTTCGTCTTAATCCTATTGCCTACATTGCTGATATCAAACAGATGTTCCGTCAAGTCCTTATCAATCCTTATCACCGTCCTTATCAAAAGGATATTGTGGAGGTTTTCTCCACATGACCCACTTTCAGTGTAGGAACTTTCTACTGTCACTTTTGGCATGACATGCTCACCTTTTCTAGCCATGCGTACCTTAAATGAGCTGGCAGAGAGAGAAAAGGAACGTTTTCCTATGGCTAGTACTGTTCTAAAAACGTCAATCTATATCGACGATATCTTGGGAACTAGCCCTTCGCTTTCTGAAGCTCTCTCCCTTCAAACAGAACTCAATGATTTGTTGAAGTCGGGAGGATTTGAACTTAAAAAATGGGCAAGCAATTGTCCTGAGTTATTGGCAACATTGCCAGAGTCCGATCGTCAAATGCCTCTCTCTTTCGACAAGGAGGAACCCCACTTTATCAAAGTTTTAGGACTTCAATGGCATCCAAAAAACGACATTTTTTCTTATCAATGCCGAATGAAGGACAAATCCCCAACCAAACGTTCTATTTTATCTATCATAGGAACAATCTTCGATCACTTTGGTTTTCTTTGTCCCTTGTTGCTACAAGCAAAATTTATTTTGCAACAGTTGTGGATATCAAAAATAGGCTGGGACGAAGAACCAGATTCTTCTATCATCGACTCTTGGAACAAACTTCGTTCTGAATTCCCGCTTCTTTCCAATTTTCAATTACCCCGACAAATCAAACTGTCAAAAACCAATACCTGTCAAATCATCGGCTTCTGTGACGCTTCAATTCGAGGCTACGCAGGCGTCGTATATTTTCGTGTAGAAGAGGAAAATAATATATCTGTTTCTCTCATATCTGCAAAATCTAGGGTCGCGCCTATAAAGTCACAAACTTTGGCTAGGCTAGAACTCCTAGGCGCATTTCTTTTAAGCGAATTAATTGACTTCGTTTTATCTAGCTATGAAGGAAAAATAACTTTTACAAATATCGTTACTTTCTGCGATTCGCAAGTCGTATTGCTCTGGCTTTCATCCCCTCCTAATCGCTGGCAAACCTTTGTTGGAAATCGAGTCAGTAGAATCCAAGAAATCATTCCCTCAAACTCATGGCGCTACATTCCTTCTGCTTTAAATGCAGCCGATATTGCGTCACGAGGGGCCACCCCTTCACAGCTCATGTCACATGACATGTGGTGGAACGCATCGTCGTTTTTGTGGTCTCCCGAAAACGAATGGCCCGATTTTCATAAATCAAAAATGCCGATTGATTTCGGAGATATTAATCTGGAGGAAAAGCCAAAGGTCTGTTGCAATGCGATAATTGACGTCAACTTCTTAGATCAGCTTCTTATCAAATATTCATCTATATCAAAAATTGAACGTATCATTTGTTATGTCCTTCGAATAGTTAACCTTTTTCAAAACCATTCCTATTAAAAACCCACTAAGCCGCCGGACCAAAAAGTTATTTTTGAGAATATTGTTTTTCCTACCACCGGTGAGATGCAAAGTGCGTTATACCTTCTTATCAAACGCGTTCAAGGTTCTTGTTTTTCTGAGCTTTTTTCCGCGTTATCTGATAAACCAATACCGAAACCTTTCCGAAAACTTTCACATTTTCTTGATGAAAATAATATCATTAGAGTCGGTGGCAGATTACAAAAATCTGACCTTTTGTCTTATTCTGCAAAACACCCCGTCTTACTTTCGAGTAACCATCGTTTAACTACTCTTCTTATCGAGTCCGCTCATCGACAATACCTTCATCCTGGGTTTAAAACATTACATAATCTGCTTTTACAGCAATTTTGGATATTATCTGCCAGACGGGCAATTCAAAGAACCATATCCAAGTGCTTGCAATGTTTTAGAATCAACCCTAAACCGTATAGACCGCCCATAATGAGTTCACTTCCCGCTCATCGAATCAATCAACTTAAACCTTTTTCGAGTGTAGCTATCGACTTTTGTGGACCTTTCTTTGTGATTCCTCATCGTTACCGTGGTTGTAAAGCTTTCAAATCGTATATCTGTGTGTTTGTCTGTACGGCCACACATTGCGTGCATTTGGAATTAACCATGGAACTGTCCACCGAAGGGTTCGTAGGTGCATTCCATCGATTCATTTCCAGACGCGGAAGCGTGACGCAATGCTGGTCAGATCAGGGCAGTAATTTTATAGGGTTTCGTAACCAATTATTTGATTACGCAAGAAGTGCTGCCACCAGACTTTCTATTCGTTGGCATCTGGGACCTCCTCTCAGTCCACATTTCAATGGCCTGGCAGAAGCTGGCGTCTAAAGTTTTAAAACTCACTTTGTTCGAGTTGTCGGCGACCAGAAGTTGTCTATCATGGAAATGTCCACCCTTACCTGTCACATAGAAGCCGTACTTAATAGTCGCCCGTTATCTCCTGCCTCTTCAGACCCACACGATCTTCAACCTCTTACCCCTGGGCAATTTTTGACACTTGAACCCCTTAATTCAGAAATTCCGGAGTCAGATTTGTCCGAGGTTCCCCTAAATCGGCTCTCGAGATGGCAACTAATCCAAAAACTGCAGAATGATTTTTGGAAACGGTATTCTATAGAGTATTTGCATACGCTACAACAGCGACACAAGTGGGCTGATTCGTCCCCAAATATCAAATTACTTGATTTGGTTATAATAACAAGTGATCACATTCAATCACCTTTGAAATGGCCGGTCGGTCGGGTCATCGAACTGCATCCCGGCGGGGACGGTCGGGTGCGTGTTGCGACGGTACAAACGGTTACCGGTGTTTATAAGCGGCCAGTTGTAAAACTGTGCCTCTTGCCAAATTAAAAGTAATTTTAATTTTTCTACCTTTTACCGGGTATTACAATAGGTTTTCTTTATTTTTGTTTGTTTGTTTTGCCTTTTTCGGGATTTCGTTATCTCTAAATAAACTAACGATACTTATCTGTTTTCATTCATTTATATTTATCGGTCGATCATTTTTCTTATATCTATATCTGTCCGGTTGAGATTCTAAAATTGTGTGTTTTGGAGGGCAGTTATGTTAGCTCCCGCTAACGCGGTTGTTTATATATTTTTAAAACCACACAATTTTATGAAGGACAGAGTGCATTTCGCGCATTTGGACATGCGCACCAACAACCAGAGAGATCCTTTGCCAAGCGCCTCGAGAAATGGCGTGTTAATTTCGTTCTCCAACTATTTCAAATATCTACACCTGAAAGTGCTCGATTTTGGTATACTGAAGCATAGAAAAGAAACTTCAGCCCTGCAGCTACGTGGTGGCATCAATAGATCCAGAAAGGGGCCCCTTTGAAGAGGATAAATTGGCTGCAAACTGGTGAGTGCCTTTGTTTCTGATTGCCGTTGTGTGGCACCAATATTTTACCTATGGACGTTTGATTATTTCGTAATTTCATATCAATATATTTATGTTTGTTCGCGCTTCATTTAATTAAAATATTTACAGTCCATTGCATTTATCGTTTTTCTTACTGCGGGCATAACAGTTAGTTTGAAAACCGCGGGTTTTTTCTCCAGGCTCGTAAACCGGAGTTAGTGATTTTTCGGCAAGAGCGTTTTTTTATAAATGCGTTTGCATTCTTATTTGAATTTAACCGGGAAAATTTGGTTGGTACTGTGTACTGTCCCCACCAGATCTACGAACGATTTCCGGCAACTTTATTTTTTTGTGTTCTGACAAAGTGTCTTGTCTCTTTCCTAAAGAATTTTGGCTGGGCTGGTGGCCGTCTATTGGTGTCGCCATTGTTTTGTGGTTATTGCCACTTAATGGCACTGCAGTAGTTGCAGATTATACCAAAGACGGTATAACTGTGAGCCGTCGTTGTTTAGGCGAATCTTAAGTGACGCTCACACCCTCTGAGAGGGATTTAAGGCGGCCTACGCCATTTCTACGGAAAGAGCAGTGGTAAGTTCGATTTTATTTTTTTTTTATTTTTTATTATTTGAGGACTCTTCAAGATAATATTGGCCTCCCAAATTGTAATTATTTTTCGTGTGAAATGTACTTTTTCGACAAAAGACGTGGGGAATTTTTGAAGTTTTTTTTTATATTTTTTTAAACCACGTTTTGGATAAAAACTATATATTGTTTTTCTCCTTTGTCTACAGCCCTGTCCAATCCATCACTGGGACAGTTGTGCTGGACGCTGGTGTGAAGCCGGGTGTAGCATTGTACCCCTGGGAAAGGTACGTTAGGATTATTTTAGTTCATCTGTTTAAATCTACTTTATTTTATTGAGTCGACATGGGGTTTTCGATTTAAATTACTCGGTGTAGGGGAACTTCGTGCAAAATAGACGAATTCCAGGAAACTGAAACATTTCATTTTCCACAGGGTTTTTACGGTCGGGCAAGATCCAACCACATTTTTGGACCATGTGCTGTCCTAGCGTCATGTGCTAGGTGATCACCAGGAAGGGGCGGCAGAACTGGGACCGGTGGAGTAGTGGAAGATGTCTGGAAACAGGTTCACAAAATAAAACAACATATTATTCAATTAACCAACAACTTAAAAACTAATCAAGGACCAAGGTAGGAGTCGTTTCACGCAAGCAACCATTTTTTTTTAGATATAATTTTTTTCCATAAATTTTACAGTATAATTTAACATTTTATGTAAACGCAAGGTTCAATTTTGCGGAGTATTTACTAAATTGACTTGTTTTCCTTCATTTCATTTATTTAATACGACTTCTGCTGTGAAATTTGGAGTGCCTTGCTATTTTGGCCCTATTTAAAGTGCCTTGCTATTTTGGCCCTATTTAAAGTGCCTTGCTATTTTGGCCCTGACTTGTTTGGTATTATTCTCCAGTTTCCAATTAAAATACACAAGATGAACTAAATTTTTGCGTTATTTGTACAATCCAGTGAACCAACTTTGCAGAGACAAAAGGGAGATGAGGTTATATTTTTTTTGCGGTTTCCTTACATTGTTTTACCTCATGGGGAGGATCTCGGACTGGGTTGCTGTCTGTCTCATTCTACCCAACGTAGAATGATGACAGCAGATATCTGGTCCAGATCTCCCCTATGACGGAATAATTTTGGAAGTATATTTTTTTTTAACAATCATTTATATAAGTGAGTCTTACACTACCGACTCAAATGTAGGTACACTGTGACCTGTTGGAAATGTGCATCCACCTATAAGGAACTTTCTATTTGTGTCATTTTGATTCATTTAGGAACCTTTTAGAATTTTATTTTGATTATTAGTCAATTTTTTTGGTTATTCTTAATTACACAAATACTCTGGAAGCCTCGGAAGTAAGTAGAGTTTTATTGTTTGGCTACAACATTTGGGTTGAACTGTATTTTAATTAAGATCTTCTTTGTAAAACATTGATATTAAAACACTGTGGCGCTTAAAATGTTCTTATTTCTGAACCCCCCCTTCTCCACTGTATAAAAGTTACCGGGCATATCAATGTTTTACCTAGCTGGAAAATACAGTTCTGCTTCCGGATATTTGTTTAATTACTCAGTAATTTGATTTTAGTGTCACAAATTGGCACAGCGTTATTGTTCTATTTACAGTGTCACAAAATGGCGGCAACGTCTTTTAGTTTGCCACAAATGTCACCCAACGCATTTTAATTGGCCACACAGTGCCAAACCAAATAAATCCATCACTAAACGCAATCAAATAAATAGCACTTCGATAAATGGAATAATAATTTAAGATCCCTTTCGGAAGCCGCAGCTACGGTATAACAAAAATTAATTATTCACTAAAATGGTGACCCCCTACGCCTCGGACTTTAAAAGTGAAAGTGAAATTTCGTCACCGAGAGTGATCCAGTCCCACGCTTTATGTTCGTTTGAACGATGAACTAAACCAGAAAAATTCCTTGACCTCTCCTCTCTCTCTGACCAATGGAACATTTTACTCGAATAACAGAAGAGTGAGTTTCGTGAAACAATTGACTGCAGTGCAATCTGTCACATAGATCAATGACAATACGTCACTTTGCGAGGTTGACTAAATGTACAGGTCAAAATTCCTGTACTCAAGGCATTGATTAAAATCGCAATCACTTTTACGTAAAAACCAACTAATAGAACGTAAAATACAGAATCAAACCAAAATATTATAAATACATCTAAAACTTAACCCATAACTAGGTTTTCTAGTTACGGAATTACCTATCCAAAAGACAGAAACGTACACCTTATAAAAAGATAGAGAAGGAAAAAGAAGATACATAAGTCCTTAAACGACTACTTTTAATTACAACCGGCAACACTGCACTGTTCTGACGTTTACCATAACCGCACCATAATCATAGAAAAATACGCAGATGATAAATTTTGTACTGTGTCAACAAAGATGATTTTTCAAAGTTTAACAAATCAAATGAGAAAATTGTTGCTGTTTTTGTGTTGCATAATGAAGTGGAGACAGTCACGAACATCCCACATTATTGGTGAAGCTAGGATCAAACAGGAAGAACGTGGAAAAACCACTCGAAGGTAGGGTGTTTATTACTAGGTAAAAATAGATGTAATACCACTAATTCCTATCTATTTGTAGGTAAATACCTTCTCCTAGACATTGCACAACTGAATAGATCCTAGATGAAATAAAAGAAGTCATATATAAGTAAACAAAATGATGGAAAATCACAGATAAACATATTAACAAAATAGACCATTATGTTGGTCAAAATAGTCAAATAAGGGAACTGAATGCACAACAGAAATGAATGGAAGGTAAGTGTAGAGAGAATTACTAAGTAGGATATAGAAAAGTTACTAAATTAAGCTTAACCTAATACATAAAACATATAAACAAACAAAACAAAATAATCTACGAACCTGAGGGGCTCGTCAAATCCTAGAACTGGCCAAAAATGACCTGCAGCCAAACTTAAGGATTTTGTATAGCTCGGTATGAACCAAAGTTGCAAAATTCTATAAAAGGTTTAGAAAGTTCTCGTTCATTGGTCCCTGCACTCCATAAACGGACAAAGTCTATTCCTTATACAGTCTCTCAAGAAAGTATTTAAAACAAAACTTAACGTATCCTAAAACTAGAGGTCAAATTATTGTATTTTAGGTACGCAGAAATCCCTAAAAGGAGCAGAATAATTATAACCAACTCCAAGAGATAGAAAGAAATAACGTAGCAAAAGTATCATCTCAACGTAGATGACAGAAGGTAAGACCGTAGTGCATTCTTACAATAATAAGGTAAAAGAAAGATTGTGTCAACCTTTCTAGACATAAAAATATTTAAATCAGACAAAAAAATAATTAAACTGTATTTTTAGGTAAGAAACTGCAAATCAAGACCTCCCTGGAAGTCCAAAGGGATTCCAATAAGCCAAGAAAGATGCCTACTCCACTGGAATGAATTTAGAGTGTTGTAACTTACTTTATTAATAGAGCATTATAAATATATTAATTTTTGTGACTTTAATACATTTCCTGAGTTCTTACTAAATTAGGTTGTTTTGTTTAATTTAAATGAGCTAAAATTTTATAATAAGCAAAAGCTATGAGCTCCATTATTAAGCAGTGATCTTTAAACTCAAAACGCTATAGAAAAAGTTTAAAAAGTTCAAGCCATCTAAGAAGATCGAGAACCACCTCAGATTCCCGTGACCTACGTGTTGATCCGGCCTAAAAAAGAAAGAGCTGTCGTAGGTCACGGACTATAGTTGTTTTCTTTTATTTGCATTCGATCTTTTCATTCATCGATACTGTATAGCAGTGTTTTCGCCTGCTTTTAGTTTTTTCGCCTCTTGCTATAGTTCGCTCACTAATTACATTTAATTAGAGACAAAACCGTCTGATTAACTTCGCAAGATTTGTCACATTGACCAGCAGTGTTCTGAGGAGTCCCATCAGGACGAAACGGTTAACTGTCAACACTTATTAGGTGTCCATTAGATCTTGGACCCCCGTGAGGTTAAGCTTTCAGGCTACCCACGGAAAAATATAAGGGAAACAAAAAAACTCCTTTTTGCCCGATTAGCCACGAAACTTGTTTGATTTTTTAATTCACGGGTACGAAATTCCACGTTTGTTAGTATTATTTGGCTTAAAAATTCCGTTGATTAGCGCTCACTGTCTTGAAGACGGGTAAAAATGCAATCTGTGTTGATCCGGCCTGAAAGACAAAGAGCTGTCATAGGTCACGGACTATAGTTGTTTTCTTTTATTTGCATTCGATCTTTTCATTGATCGATACTGTATAGCAGTGTTTTCGCCTGCTTTCAGTTTTTTGTTTCTCTCGTATCTCGGTAGATGGCGCCTCTTGCTATAGTTCGCTCACTAATTACATTTAATTGGAGACAAAACCGTCTGATTAACTTCGCAAGATTTGTCACATTGACCAGCAGTGTTCTGAGGAGTCCCATAACGACGAAACGGTTAACTGTCAACACTTATTAGGTGTCCATTAGATCTTGGACCCCCGTGAGGTTAAGCTTTCAGGCTACCCACGGAAAAATATAAGGGAAACAAAAAAACTCCTTTTTGCCCGATTAGCCACGAAACTTGTTTGATTAGGTAAAGTTTTTCAAAAAACATAAAGTTCTTTGTTTGTGACAGTAAAGTTTGTGCATAAGATTCAAAATGTTTTCGTGTCCTCAGTGCTCCAAAACATTTAGTAGGGGAGATAGTATACTAAGACACCTCAAAACAGTATGCAAAGTGAAAGATATTGCAAATGAAGAGCCAGCCTCTAAGAAAATATGTATTGCTACCCTCAATAATGCAAATAATCAACAAGAAAGTTACACACTACAATGTGTAGAATGCAATGTGCAGGTACCAGCAAATAAAATGAATAGCCATTGCAAAACATTGCAACACAAAAATAATGCATGTGTGAAGTTTTGTGACGGCATTCAATTGATAAGAAGTGCTTTTCAATCAAGGATTGCCAGCTATAGAGTAAGTTGTGCAAATTCAGGGAATGATTACAAAACATATTTTACGCAGATCAAGTCCAAGGTGCTACCTCTAATACAGCGATATGTTAATAACCATTGTGCTATTAAAGTAAATATGGAATTATTTGCACAATTTATTCATCCCACGAAGGAGGTTATTGCAGTTAAATCATTTAATACAGCGAACGAAGTTATCTGTATGGGTTCAAACTTATTAACTATTTATGAAACTTTTGAGGACAAAATGGTATCACAGGCATCAGAATTTATGGAACGTGATCCAGGTAAAGATTATTTTATTTCTTAGCATTTTAGTCAGTCAATTAAGGTAGGTACTCATTACAGCTAATATTAATAATCATTCATAAGTTTGGCTTAAAAGTGAATAATTAACACCAAATCGTTTTAATCCATTTTAGACAAAATCACTGTAAAAATGCCTATTAAAACCTTTTTATAATTAAGAATCATTCACGAGTTTGGTCGTAAAATGAGTAATATTTTTTTGCCAGAAAAATCAAGTCACTTTAATTAGTTTTACGCAAAATCAACGAAAAATGCCTTGTTGGCGGAATGTGTACCCAATGCTAAGTAACTAAAAATATTAAATCTTAACTTAAGGCTCTGTAAATATTATATATTTTATTTAACTGCAGACTCAATTACCATTCATTTGATACCACACAATCCATGTTTGGACTTAAAATCAGAGTTTTTGAAAGCT
The DNA here is from genome assembly GCA_963576565.1 of Aspidapion aeneum. NCBI lineage: Eukaryota > Metazoa > Arthropoda > Insecta > Coleoptera > Brentidae > Aspidapion > Aspidapion aeneum. The sequence continues at coordinate 17,555,271 of OY755046.1, forward strand.
ACCCCCACCCTTTTTTTACTAAGATGTATTTTGTTTAACAGCAGTCTCAATTACCTTTCGTTTGATATCACGTAAGCCATGTTTTGACTTAAAAATCTGAGTTTTTGCAATCTACCCCCACTTTTTTTTTCATTAAACTAAAATGTGTTTTATTCAACTGCAGACTTAATTACCTTTCGTCTAATACCACACAAGCCATATTTTCACTTAAATTCTAGCTTTTGAAATCTACCCCCACCCTTTTTTTTTAACCAAATGTATTTTATTCAACTACAGAGTCAATTACCTTTCTTTTGATATCACACACGCCATATTTTCACATAAACTTTATACATTTTTAAAAGCTACTCCCACCCCTTTTTTTAACTGAAATTTATTTTGTTTAACTATAGATCTAATTACCTTTGGTTTGATACCACAAATGCCATGTTTTGATTTAAACTCTAATTTTTGAAATCTACCCCTTTTTTTAAACTAAGATGTATTTTGTTTAACAGCAGTCACAATTACCTTTCGTTTGATACCACACAAGCCATGTTTGGACTTAAAATCTGAGTTTTTGCAATCTACCCCCACCCCTTTTTTTAAAACGAAAATGTATTTTGTTTAACAGCAGTCTCAATTTCCTTTCGTTCTGACAAGACCCAGCTTAGGTACCAAATTTCATTAAAATAGGACAAGAAGTTGAGTTCTGCACGTTGGTCGTTACAGACAGATAGAACGCAAAGACATATAAAAGTTTTTGAAATCGAAACAATTTCTTTTCTCAAAAAAATTAGGATCACAATAGCTCACACTACAATAGTATAGTAGTAGTGTGAGCGAATACAAAATTTTCAAAAATATAAACTCGACAACTATTTCTAAAACATTTAAGATACCGTCAAAGCGAGGTGCCACTTTCCCGATTTAAATAATGAGCGTCATTCAACGCATACCTAAAGAAGTGTTTTTCACAAACAATAAAATCAAGTCAAAAGGTTAATTAAAGTCGACATGTCTCAATATATTTGATAATTTTTATATTGTATATCCAAAAATGTCTATTTTGTTTTCCTTGTTATGCACTATCTATCTAAATATGAATACATCATACTTTAGTGATTTTACGGCCCCCAAGAACAAATTTTAAGACAAGAAACATAATTTAAAATCTTGAATCCAATAAACTAATCTTTTGTCTTTTTTTTTTTTGCAGGTTGGGCACTACAGCAAATTATGTATTTGGAAGTAAACGTCAATAAATACACACCACCAGAAGAAGAAAGATCTTCATCTTATCCACACTACTCGACTGTGTCAAATCTGACTGGTATTGATTTTCCAGTTAAGTTAAAAGACATTGAGAAATTTTAAAATTTGAATAAGATGTCAGTTAATGTTTATGGACTAGAATCAAAATTTGAAAATAACCGAGTAAAGTATGAAGTAGTTGGACCACTACACTATTCAAATCGCAAACTTCTCTATCATGTTAATTTATTATTATGGTTTGAAGGATGTAAAAATACTGACTCGAACCACACATGTCAAGACTGTCATATTGTTCACTATTGCTGGATCAAAGATTTGTCACGCTTGGTGCGAAATCAGTTAACCTACCGCCATGATAAGTTATATTTCTGTGATGGTTGCTTAGTTCGCTTTAACACCCCAAAGAACTTACTACATCATCAACAATATGACTGTGGAAAGGTTTATGCAACCACACCTTCCACTGATTTTAAACTTGACAAAGTTGGTAGGGCTGTCATGGGGAACATTTTAAAATTTGAAAACTATGAGAAGCAACTTAAAGCCCCCTTTGTAGTGTACGCTGATTTTGAGTGTGTTCTGCCGCCAATAGAAACATGTGAGCCAGATCCCAATACACCATACACAATTAAAAACATAATTCATAAACCGTATGCATTTTCGTATATAATTAAATGTTCATTAAATGACTCGGTGACAAAGTTTGAGCTATATCGTGGTCAAAATACAGCAGAAGAGTTCATTAGGCGAATCGAATGTGATCTGAGGGAGATGTACAATAATTATTTAAAAGATATTAAGCCCTAACTTATGACGAGAAAAGGTTGAAAGAATCCGCAACCGAATGTGGTATATGTCAAAAGCCATTCATGCCAACAGACAAAAAAGTAACCGACCATTGCCATATAACGGGGGAAAACGGTTTCTTGCCACTCATTCTACATGTAATTTACAATATCAAATACCAAGATTTGTACCAATAATTTTCCATAATTTGAGTGGTTATGATTGTCACATGTTTATAAAGGAACTATCATCACATGGTGATAAAATTGATGTTATAGCCAAAAATAAAGAAAAGTGCATATCCTTTATCAAATCAATTTATATACACGATTACACAGATACCACTGGAAAAACTATCAAAAAATATAATACAACTATAAATAACTATAAACTATAAATTTTTAGCTGCTTCCTTAGATCAGCTTAGTAAAGGATTAGATATAAATATGTTTCAAGAGACACGAAAACATTTTAATGGCATGCAAGAATTTAACTTAATGAGACAAAAAGGGGTAATTCCATACAGCTATGTCACCAGTCTAAGTAAATTAGACGATAAACATCTCCCAACAAAAAATCAATTTTATGATCAACTGAAGGAAGAACATATAAGTGATGACGAGTATGATCGGGCAAAAAAGGTTTGGAGAGTGTTTAATTGTAAAACGTTATGTGATTACTCCCATCTTTATTTAAAAACTGATGTAGTTCTCCTTTGTGATATTTTCGAAGAATTTCGATTAAATTCATTAAAAACATATAACTTGGATCCGGTTCAGTATTTTAATCTTCCATCACTATCATTTGATGCTATGCTAAAATTAACTCAATTAGAATTGGAACTCCTTACTGATTTAGATATGATTCATTTTTTTAAAAAGGGGATAAGGGGTGGAATAAGTCAATGCAGTGAAAGAATGCATACTGCAAATAATAAATATCTTCCTGATTACGACCCAAGTAAGCCATCATCCTACATAATGTACGTAGATGCCACAAATCTGTATGGATATAGTATGACACAACCACTACCAACCAAAGGCTTTAGATATTTGTGATATACCTGCCGATAATAAAATTGGATATGTGCTTGAAGTAGATGTTCAATACCCCGAAGAACTGCATGATAAATACTCAGATTTTCCATTTTTAGTTAAGAATATCATACCTCCTGAATCTGGCTCTAAAATTCATAAACTAATCCCTAACCTAAATGATAAAAAAAATACATTGTACATTATAGAACCCTTAAGCAGACTGTAGAAAATGGCTTAGACGTTAAGCAAACACATAGAATATTAGAATTTCAGCAATCACCTTGGCTCAAAAAATACATAGACACAAATACAGAATTACGCAATAAAAGCAACAGCTGTTTTCAGAGAGATTTATACAAATTATTCAACAACGCAGTATTTGGGAAAACAATGGAAAATGTCGAAACATATAACGATATAAAGCTTGTAACTAGTTGGGAAAATCAGTTAAGAAGAGATCATTAATTGGCAGACCTAATTACAAAAACTGTACAATATTTACAGAGGATCTTGTTGCAATTCAAATGCAAAAACTAAAAATACACTACGATAAACCAATATATTTAGGTTTTTGCATTCTGGATGTTTCAAAAACAGTCATGTATGATTTTTTTTACAATTTTATTACAAAAGAATATGGTGATAATGCTACAATGATGTACACAGATATAGATTCCCAAATATTAAAGATATATACAGATGATTTTTATAAATTCATATCAGAAAACCCCAACAAATTTGATACTTCCAACTTTAGCGAAAATAATCCATATAATATTAAAAATAATCCGTCTATCTTAGGTAGAATGAAAGATGAATTTAAGGGGGATCCAATCAAGACTTTTTTAGGAACTGGTGCCAAGGCTTATTATGTGGGATCCATTTGTAAAGAACTCAAAAAATCAAAGGGAATAAAGAAATATGTAATAGACAAACATTTATCTGTTGAGGATTATTTAAAAATTGTAAAGGAAGGTGGCATTCTATATCAGGTGGTAGACGCTTTTTACTCATTGGGCGTCGACCGGTGAGATACCACCATGCCAGAAGTGAGTAGCGCTAAGTGGTATCACCACGTTCCGCTACTGCGCTGGCAGTCCGGTTCCAACAATGAGTAACAGATAGTATGATGGCGCTTCCAGGATCAAAATATTCCGGAGGTGAAATACCCGACCACTCGGATCTCCGGGCGTCGGGTGATCCTGGGGGTCCTTCATGCAAAGATATTAAAAGAAGACCAAAAACTCAACTCAGAATTGATTTTAGCAATATAAGAGGATTAAGTACCAACATGAATTCAGTTCACCAACATCTTGAAGAACAAAGACCTGACATCCTTGTTCTCACTGAAACTAAAATCAGTTCTGCAACACCTATTGTGAACTATCTTTATCCCGGCTATGACCTACACCACCGATTTCGACATAATTTTGGGATCTCTGTGTACATTAAAAATTACCTTTCATGTCATCGAGAGGAGAAGCTAGAACCAGCGAACCTCGATATCATATGGCTGAAATTCACCTCAAAGTCATCGACCAAGTTCCTTTGCTGCCTCTACCGACCGCCAAGTAACACCGAGTATCAAAACTTTTTTGCGACATTATCCGAAAACTGTGATAATGTACAGTCTAACTATCCACATGCGGAAATTGTTTTTTTGGGCGATTTCAACGTCCACAATATACCCTGGCTAAAACACCACAACAAAACAGATAATGAAGGCAGGGAAGCAGAAGCTTTTGCCATAAGTTGTGGTCTAACGCAGCTTGTCGATGAACCTACCCGTATCTCAGAAAGGGGTGAATTTGCAGCGCTTTTAGACTTGTTCCTAACTACAAATCCTGACTTGTACACAATTCAAGTAGATCCCCCACTTGGTTCATTCGATCATAGACTTATAAGAGCAAAGTGCGAAATGTTCATACCGCCAAGCCAACAATCACTTCCTCGTAAAATGTGGCACTATAAATCGGCAAAATGGAATGACCTTAAACAGTTTTACCTAGATTTTCCATGGCAAGAGGTTTGCTTTAAAACAGCTGATCCCACTATTTGCTGTAATGAAATAACAAAAGTAATCTTATCTGGAATGGATGCATATATCCCACATACAATAAAAAGCGGAGCTAATGCAAAACCTTGGTTTAACAGCCAGTGTCAAACGGCTGTACAGAAAAAACACAGAGCATATAACCTTTGGAAACGACAACAAACCGCTCAAAACCACACAGAATTTATAGAGGCCAGAAATAGTTGCAAAATTACTATTGACGCCGCCAAAGAAACATACAATCAAAGAATAAAAAACAGGTTGCTGAATTGTCCAAGTAGTTCTAGGTCCTTTTGGTCTCTTGCAAAAGCCGTTGAATCAAACTTTACCAAGTCATCCATACCACCACTTACAGATAAAAATACTCACTTAGCCACAACATCAGAGGAAAAAGCCAATATGCTGGCCAAAATCTTTTCCTCCGACTCAAGCCTAACAGTGCCAAATGGAAAAACTCCACCGTTCATTGAAAGGGTTTCCCACAGTATGCCAGAGGTACCCTTTTGTCACAGAGAAATACGAAAATCCCTTAAAAAGTTGGATACAAACAAAGCAATGGGTCCAGATGGCATTCCCGAGATAGTACTCAAAAATTGTGCTAACGAACTCACCCCAACTTTCGCTTAATTATTCAATTTATCTTACAGGCAAGGAGTATATCCATCATCATGGAAGTCTGCCGCAGTACAACCTATTCCAAAGAAAGGAAAAAAGACAGATCCGTTAAACTATAGACCAATTACTTGGAAAAGTACAAACTTGTCAACGACAAGCAATACGGATTTCGGAAATATAGGTCAACTGGCGATTTACTTACATGCGTCACTCATTTATGGCAAAAAGCGATTGAGTTACGGGGCGAAACAAGAAGAATTGCCTTAGATATGTCAAAAGCATTCGATAAAGTCTGGCATGAGAATCTGCTCAACAAGCTTAAAGCAATGGGATTGTCGCCGAAACTTTGCACTTGGTTTGAAAGTTACTTAAGGATAGATCCATTTATGTTGCACTGGATGGCCGGACCTCCAACTCTTACCAAATAAATGCTGGTGTGCCACAGGGAGCAATCCTTTCGCCAACACATTTTCTGATTTACATAAATGACCTCATAGATAAAACAGTAAATCCACTTTATTGCTTTGCAGATGATGGCAATGTAGTCTCCTCAGTCATACCACCCACTCAGTGTCTATCCGCACGTGAATTCCATCATCTTAGACAAACTCAAATATCGCAGATAAATAACGACCTGGAGATAATAGAGGACTGGGGCAACAAAAACCTTGTACAGTTCAACGCGCAGAAAACCCAAGCAGCCCTGTTTTCAAAAAAGACCAGCACCGGTGAGCCAAACATCGTGCTATCTGGAAGTGCTGTCACATTGCAGAGCCAGTTGAACATCTTAGGAGTCACTGCAGAGACCAACATGTCTTGGCACAGTCACGTGGCAGATATAGCTAAAAGGGCGTCCCAAAAGCTTGGGGTGCTATTTCGTACAAGACATCTTGCTTTTGAACACCGTGCAAAAACGAGCTATCAAGCTGATCAATGACCCCGCACTTACCCGTAGTTTGGATAGTCTCGAACATCGAAGAACTGTGGGCGATCTATCTCTCTTCTACAGGTATTATCACGGAAAATGCTCTGAAGAGTTGGCACGTATGATCCCCCGGGAGTAGCACCTACTAGGCGAACACGTCAAACAGACGGTAACCATCAATTTACTGTCAAAATAGAGGCACCAAGAACCTCATTATATCAGAATTCATATCTCTGGAGAACAGCATCGCTGTGGAATAAACTCCCTGCGACAGTTTTCCCTGCAGGTTACAACCTGAACCGTTTCAAAACCAACACACACCAACATTTCCGCGCACTGGCCGCTTCTCGAACGTGATAGGGACCTCCTTGCGAGTGCGCTTAACCGTAAAAAAAAAACTTTAAAACAACCATGCAAACGGTGTATACTGAAACTATAAATAAAGTGGCTCTATCATATCATGATGATAAAAGGTACATAATATCAGGTACAACAGATACACTACCTTGGCGGCATTCTGATATCAAACACTATGATGTTTTAAGGGATTTAAGTGCTTTACGGGGAAACGAACTTCAGCAATTAGAGATAGATATAAGTAATTAGTGTTTAGTTTATAAGTAATTAGTGTATTAAGTAATTTTGATTAAGTGCTTTTTTTTGTTTAATGTAATATATTATTTCAAAATCATATGAATAAATACAACCGAATTTAGTTTCACTTGCATCAATTAATTATGCTGCGTTATGGGTATACATATCAGTATAGATTAACTTTTGTTTTTGAAACTCAGCTTATATAGCCATATTATACGTGATGCAACCTTTAATATACTGTTTTAATCACAATTTGTCTTTTTTATTATTATTCCTCATTTACTATGTAAGCTAAAAAAAAATAAATAAGGAAGTATCTCGTTTTTTAAATAAATTTCTTGGTTGACTTAAGGATAAACAACACCAAATTAGCTTACAAACTAAATGACAAAAAAAACCAACATAGTTTTTCTAGCTTATAAAGTAAGAAAATAAATAAGTGATGCAAAATGTTGCGAGGTTTTTTTAAAAATAAAAAATAGACCAACAATTTTAGCTTATTTTCAATACAATTTTATTATTCATAATTAAATTATAATTAGCATACAAGAGATCATTTACATTTGAATTAATATATAATCTAATATCAGCCAAATCAGCAGAGATAAATTCTGTGGCATCTTTGTCTCTGGCATTACAATTTTCAGTCTTTTGAAATCCAATAATAATGTATCGTGGTTTTTCCAAATTCGTACTACTTCTTACTGCCCATGTATCAGAAGCTGTGCTCCGAAGAAGAGGCAATTCATACAGGTCCCACATGCGATAGGCGGCTTTGATATTAACATTATCACCAGCCTTATTAATTTTAGAAGGAATTTTGACGATCCTCTGGAATTATGTGCCCGATTTTCCATTCGATTTTATCTATTGAAATTTCCGAATCAACTTTACCGATCAGCAATTCTTGAAGGTGTGTGCTATTACGAGAATCAGTTCTTGTTTTTGATTAAAAATGTCCTTTCTATAGTCCTCTGCAAATCCCATCAGGTATTTTAATGGGAGTCTACCACTAAATACATGACTTGCTTTATCCAATATGCATTGATTGGATTCTGTTAAACCCCAACCGTAGGTTGAAAGTAGCTTTTCTTGACTACTTCCAAATGAAACAATGGTTTTTAATGCTGAAGTAATTCCTGGTTTTCGAACAACGCAAACTTGTTCACCACCCATTTCATATCGAATTTCTTCGAATAAAAAAGTAAGAGCATTATTTGATAAGTAGCATCTTTTAGTTGCATCATTTGGTGTAAACTTTCCTTCTATATAAATATAACTTTCGGAAACATCCAAAATTAGATCTTGAAATTGAATTGATATTCGAATTTCATCAGAGTTTTTAAACGACAGACTTATAATTGAATTCTCAAAAATTGGTTCATTAAATGCTTCTAACTTTTCACTAGAAGAAATCATTTTAATCAATGTGTTTTAGACGCAAACCAAGTGATTTCAAAAACAGCTTATCTTCTATGGACAATTTAGATCTTTCTCGTGACAAGTCTTTTACACAAATGATATTTCTACTTCTTTTGCATCACTTTTTATTTGAAATGTAAGTCTCAACATCCTTTTTCTGTGATATTTGATTGCTTTGATGATGATAACAATAACCCATTTTCTTTATAACCTTTTAAGCTCTAACTTTACAATTATTTTTTCTCCTTGAAAATTAATGAGCTTTCCTCTATCATCCACGATCCTTAGTGTAATGTTGTCGATAAACTGACGACCTTCTGGTTGGATTGGCATATAAATGATATTTGTTGGTTCTTTAGTTAGCTTATACCCAGGTTCCACATCAATGTCAAATTCATAAATAGAGTGCGCTTGTTCTGAATTTAAATATGCACCAGTTGTTATGTTGCAATCTCTTATAATGCGAACTTTTGTAATATCAACTATTATTGAAGATTCATGAATCTCATTGGGTTTTAATAGCTCTTCATTTGTGAATCCCAACAACTACCCAATTGAGTTGTAGTGTTTAAAGTGAAGCAGATACTTTGACTTAATTTCGCATTTTAAAATGCTATTGTTTGCACGTAAGCTAAAAATATTTTCATCTAGATCTTTTGCACCTTTTTAAAGATATTTCAGCATTGCATCATGTATTTGGGTTATTTCGTATGCACCAGGGGGTATTTTTGACATTACTGCCCCTCTCCAGTTCAGCTTACTGAATCCAAACCAATTATTAGTGCACACATCAAAATGAAATAAATAATTAAGAATACTAAAAGTTGGATTTACAAAATATAATGAAAATCAAAGTTAATTCAATGATACATGGCAGAATACAACTTACTAGGTTTGCACATTATCATGTAAGAGAATTAAAGAGAACTAATAAATTTATACTCCGAAGTAGCAAAGTGCTATATAATAATAATAAGAAAATAAAATTATTCAAATTATGGATACATTAAAAGTGCAAATTCAGTGTCCTTAATAAACCTGATTAGTAACTAGTGTCCTTATCGGAGGCGAGGTTACCGAATAAAATAAGATCTTATTTTTTTTTATCTGCGCATGACCCAGCACCACATAAATACAAATTAAATAGGTAATTAATAACCAAAATTAATATTAATAATTAAGACAGAAAATATATCTAATTAGGTAACATGACTTAATAAAATAAATAAGGGAATGAAGGTATTACGTAAGTAATCAAAGGAAAGTTACTCTTGCCTTAACCGAAGTTAATTCACTAAAACCGAAGGAATATATGAATGCAAGATATAACTAAAATCACCCGATGTTAATTATTAACAAGGAAGGTACATAACCGAAGTTATTCAATACTAATATATCTACAATCGAGTAAACCGAAGTAAGCTACTAAATGAAGGTAAGGTAAATATCTACAATTGTTTAAACCCAAGTAAACTACTAATAAAGGTAAGGTAAATGTAAGCATAACCGAAGTTATCTATCAAATGAAGGTAAGGTAAGGTAAGTAAATAGATCAAATGACGGTAAGGTAAACGTAAATAAATAAATTGACAGTAATCAGGTAATTTTTTTTACTCCAGGTAACCATCAAACCTGTCCAATCACAGTTCAGGTAGACCACCACAGAACCAAGGGGTAGCAGTACATATGACTTAGTAGAAATTCATGAGCTGAAGTATTCTTGATCCCAGAAAAGTGTTTGCACGTCCAAGACCACGGTACTTGTACAAAATGTTGCGTGAATACGTCAAAGGAAACTGTTGGCCCGTACAAAGTAGTGTCTGGCCCGTACTAAGAAATGGTTGATCCGTTTCAAGAGCTGGCGACAAAGTAGTGTCTGGCCCGTACTAAGTAAACGATTGACCCGTACAAGGAAAGATATGAACCCATCCAAGAACTGGCTGGCTGGCCCGTACAAAGTAGTGTCTGGCCCGTACTAAGTAGTGTCTGGCCCGAACTAAGTAGTGTCTGGCCCGTACTAAGTACCCTGCAAGGCAAAAAGCCTTACTTAATATGGCATAAAGTTATAAAATAATACCACACAATATCAAGTTCATTAAAGTTCTACTAATTAACAGATTTATATTTAATAGAAATTGATCAAATTATCATAAAATTTCTCTGGTGATTGGTAAAAGTACCAGCAGCAAGCACTGGTAATCTGGTAAAAATACCAGGCATGGAGGCCGGAAATACGGTAAAATTACCAGGCACGCACGCTGATAATCTAGGGAAATTACCAGGTCCACGGAAAAGTTACCAGAAATGCAGAACGAATTACCAGGAATCAAGTCCCTAGGACCATCCTTCTAGTAAATTAAAAATAAGAAAAATATACAGATAACTAGATACAAAGTACATATTAATAAAATATATATAAAGAAAAGTAATAAAATTAGTTAGTTACCTCTTATGATGTTACGAGAAACACTGTCAAGGTTTGCCTAGACGTTCATGGCAACAAGACAAGGGCAGGAGAAGTCGATGCTAATAAATCTTCATCAGGAGAATATCTCAGTGCCAAACCAAATAAATCCATCACTAAACGCAATCAAATAAATAGCACTTCGATAAATGGAATAATAATTTTAGATCCCTTTCGGAAGCCGCAGCTACGGCATAAAAAAAATGAATTCCAATTCAAAGTGACATTTTTTCGACCCAATTTAATTATTATAGTGTTGATTGGTTGGAAGGGGTCAAGTTAAACAAGAAATCTTTTTGTTTCTACAACGACGTTTCGGCCCTTTATTGGGCCATCCTTATGGCACTAAAATGCAGCAATACATTTTTAAAATCTTAATAAAATAAACTTATGACATAATTTATTATTATTTTTTTCTTTTCGTTAATTTGTAAAAATATATAAAATAATTAATAAATAAATTTCATCATTAAAATGTTTAAAACATTTTCTGAACTAGGACTTTAAAAACATTAATTTATAAAATAAAAAAATAATAATTAAATAAAATAAAATTAATTAGAATATCACAATCAGACCTATTGCAGATGACGAGACCAAATGGTGATAAAAATAATAAAAACAATAATAATAAAGAGAAACACACACATACACACAAAAAAACAAATTTTACAAAGTGACTTACTAGTTACATAATTTAATGGAAACAACAAAAGGAAACAACCAAAACAAAAATAAAAAATAAACATAAATTGAAAAGCAAAACGGTAAAAATTTTATATAGTACTTACTGAAAACTTTAGATTCCTTTTGTCAAATTTATAGATGTAAATGTAGATTTTACAAACATTTTCGGTTTTCTAATTATTTTCAATATTATTAAAAATAATATATTGTTGTTTTATTATAATTTCTTCTCAGCTGGCAACGGAATAAATCAAAAATGAAACAAGACAATTGCGGCGGCGTCCAATAAAAAACTGGTACTTAGTATTAAAAAATTTATATAGAGTGGGTTAAATAAACAATGTATATAGTGACTCAAAAAAAAATTGTTAGGTTGATGTGGTTAATCTTTTTTCGTTATAATATTTTATAATATTTAATTTAATTTTTACATACGGTAATTAAGTTAAAATAAGATGTGCTGAGATCCTCCGTGTCCGTTTTTTTATTTATGCTGTTCTTGTCTTTTTTTATCTCTACATTTCCTGAAAAATGCGTTTTTTATAGTTGGTCTGATGATTGAGAACTGTTGTATTGGAGAAATCAAAGGTATGTAGGTAACTAAAGCTATTCGTTTGAAACTCGTAGACAATGATTGTGTAGAAATAAAATTTCGGACTTCCATTGTCTTTATTTATTTTAAAACATGACGTTTCGGTTAGTAAGTATCTCTAACCGTTATCAAGTGTAAACTGTTTACACTTGATAACGGTTAGAGATACTTACTAACCGAAACGTCATGTTTTAAAATAAATAAAGACAATGGAAGTCCGAAATTTTATTTTTTCAACTAAAGCTATGTTCACTAAGTGCTGTTTTGTTAGTAGAGGTATAAAGGTTAATTGGTAAAACGCTTCTTTGGTGTTCTGAAATTCGAGTTTCTAAATATCTTCCAGTCTGTCCAATATACACTCCATTACATTCTGTACAAGGTATCTTATAGATGACGTTACTGATGGTCTTCTGGTGTTTTTGTTTTGAGTTTTGAAAAGAAACTTCCTATTGTATTCTGATTTTTAAACGCTATTTGTGAATTGTCAGTGGTTAAAACTTTTCCTAACTTTTCCGAAAGATCTTTGATATAGGGAATTCTAATGTCTTTTGAGTGTTATTGGTGATAGTATTGTGCGTATTAACTGGATTGGTAAATAGAATTTTGTTGATTATTTTATGGAGATAATTATTTTTTCAAAGAAACATTTTTATTTTATTTAAGTTTTTTTGGTGATGGTTTTGATGTGATATAGCTAGTGTTCGGTTTTTTAGGTTATTGATAATATTAAACTTTTGAGAAAAAGAATGGTAAGATTGAAAATTTAAAAATCTTTCGGAAAAAGTGGGTTTTTGATACCAGTCTGTTGTAATTATATTATCAACATCCTCTCAAATAAGATATCTAGAAATGGAATAGTGTTATTTTGTTCTTCCTCAACTGTAAATTGAATTTTTGAATGATGAAAACTGTTGAATACGTCCTTTATTATTTGGATTTGACCTTCTGGAACAGCGGTAAGTATATCATCGACGAACCGTTTAAAAAAGGGGAGGTTAAAAGTTAGTTGTGCTATGCATTTGTTTTGCAGTTCTGACATGGCGATATCAGAGCAGACTGGAGATAAACAATTTCCCATACCTAAGCCATAAATTTGTTTATAAAATTGATTGTCAAAATTAAAAAAGCTATTGTCAAATGTAAAATCTAAAAGTTCCAAAAATTGATCTCTATTTAAGCTACAGTGGTTTTCTATTAAGTGCCACCGTTCTCTTATTAAATATTTAGTTAAATCGGTAGGAATGTTGGTAAATAAAGAAACAACATCCAGAGAGATCAGCACATAGTTTGGAGGCAAATGAAAGTTCTGCCAGGTCTCTACCACTTCGAAAGAGTTCTTGACATAAAATCTGTCTTTACCAAATGCAAATTTCAAAAGATCCGCAAGATATTTGCTTAGATTGTATGTGGGAGAACCTACAAAGCTGACAATCGGTCTTAATGGTGTATTAATTTTGTGTATCTTGGGTAGTAGGTACATTTCTTTGTACTGTTCTTTGCTAAAGCCGTCCTGTTTTATTATTTTATCTATTAATTTTTTTTGTTTATTTTTAATAATCTTTGTGGGATCTTTTGTAAGTTTTATATAGGTTGATTCATCTGACAAAAGTTCCCCTGCCTTTTCAAAATATGTATCCCTCTTTAGGGCTACTGTTGTATTGCCCTTGTCTGCTTTTGTTAAGATAATATCATTGTGGTTGTTTAAAAAGTTTTTTGTTTGTTTCTGTCTTTTCAGCATTTGTTGATCAGAAAAATTATTTTTATTATTATTTGAGTGGATATAATTAGTAATTATATTAATTGACTGATTGCGTTTCTGAACTTTAATATCCTCATCTGTCAAAAAACTTAAAGAATATTAAAGTTTTTTTGGTGATAAGGTAAGTTAAATTTTTCTTCTAGACCTAAAGAAGTTTGAATTTCCTCCGGAATATTTATATCTGTCAAGTTTTTAAACCATTTTTCGTCGCTTTTTTTTAGTTAAACTGTTGTTCATAACTTATTTAGTTTTTTAATTTGCTTTTGTTTATGTATTTTAAAGTTTTTGTTTTAAAAATTATTTTGAGACGAAAGATATGAGTCAAAAATATTATGAGGAAGTTGTTCCTTTGCGATGGTCTGACACTCTAAAATAGACTTTTCTAATTTTGCGACTTTCCAATGCATAAAACTAATCTCTAAATTTAAAGACTTAAATTGAAAATTTCGGAATAGGTTAACACATTTATTTTTAAAAGGATTATCCTCCATTATTAAATACTGTAAACAAGTAATTGATTTATTTAAATGTAAAGGGAGGACTTCATTTGTTCTACACTGCAATAAGAAATTTCTATGATTGTGATACCTTGCCAACTATTCATTAACGTTTGCCCATTTCTTCAAATTTTGACCTGTTACGTGGCCAAACTCCCGCTGAATGTTCTCTATTATCCAGTCAATGCTTATCCAAGAGTTCCAATTCAAAGTGACGTTTTTTCGACCCAATTTAATTATTATAGTGTTGATTGGTTGAAACGAAACGTCGGTGTAGAAACAAAAAGATTTCTTGTTTAACTTGACCCCTTCCAACCAATCAAAAGTGAAAGTGAAATTTTGTCACCGAGAGTGGTCCAGTCCCACGCTTTGTGTTCGTTTGAACGATGAACTAAACCAGAAAAATTCCTTGGCCTCTCCTCTCTCTCTGACCAATGGAACATTTTACTCGAATAACAGAAGAGTGAGTTTCGTGAAACAATTGACTGCAGTGCAATCTGTCACATAGACCACTGACAATACGTCACTTTGCCAGGTTGACTCAAGGCCAACACAAAAATAGAGGCCACGACCCTGAAAAAATCAGCTGTTCTCCCGGGGCTGAATTTTACATTGGGTCTTATGGGAGGTCAGACGTTTTTTTATGATATTTTCAAAATGGCACTACAGATTTCCGCAAAATTTCAGTGAAATATTCTCAGACACCATCCCGATATTCCACCAAAGGTTTGTAAGGAAGCAACATGATTAAAAGGTTAAAATCTTCAAGATTTAGCATTCCTTATTTTGAATTCAAATTACCCGCCATGTACCACATGCCAACTGTTATATTTGACATGTATTTGACTTTGTCATATGTGATTGTCACATTCGCTTCTGCTTTAAACTTAATTTTTGTGTGAGCTAATGAAGCGGCTATGAAAAATTAGGACTTACTATACATTTTAAAAAAATTGTTCTGCCAGAATAAAGTAAAAACAATCTCAAAAACGGCTTTATTTAACAAAAAATCAAATATCCATGAACCGTCATTCCAACTTCAAAATTTTAAAGACAATCAGCTGTGTCGTAACGTGACCATCAAAAAAAAAAATCAGCCCCGGATGTGACGTCAACAAAGTGGAGGATCGTGGCCCGTCCATTTTGATAGCCCTGGTTGACTAAATGTACAGGTCAAAATTCCTGTACTCAAGGCATTGATTAAAATCGCAATCACTTTTACGTAAAAACCAACTAATAGAACGTAAAATACAGAATCGAACCAAAATATTATAAATACATCTAAAACTTAACCCATAACTAGATTTTCTAGTTACGGAATTACCTATCCAAGAGAGAGAAACGTACACCTTATAAAAAGATAGAGAAGGAAAAAGAAGATACATAAGTCCTTAAACGACTACTTTTAATTAGAACCGGCAACACTGCACTGTTCTGACGTTTACCATAACCGCACAATAATCATAGAAAAATACGCAGATGATAAATTTTGTACTGTGTCAACAAAGATGATTTTTTAAAGTTTAACAAATCAATCGAGAAAATTGTTGCTGTTTTTATGTTGCATAACAAAGTGGAGACAGTCACGAACATTCCACATTATTGGTGAAGCTAGGATCAAACAGAAAGAACGTGGAAAAACCACTCAAAGGTAGGGTGTTTATTACTAGGTAAAAATAGATGTAATACCACTAATTCATATCTATTTGTAGGTAAATACCTTCTCCTAGACATTGCACAACTGAATAGATCCTAAATGAAATAAAAGAAGTCATATATATGTAAACAAAATGACGGAAAACCACAGATAAACATATTAACAAAATAGACCATTATGTTGGTCAAAATAGCCAACTAAGGGAACTGAATGCACTACAGAAATGAATGGAAGGTAAGTGTAGAGAGAATTACTAAGTAGGGTATAGAAAAGTTACTAAATTAGGCTTAACCTAATACATAAAACATATAAACAAACAAAACAAAATAATCTACGAACCTGAGGGGCTCGTCAAATCCTAGAACTGACCAAAAATAACCTGCAGCCAATCTTAAGGATGTTGTATAGCTCGGTATGAACCAAAGTTGCAAAATTCTATGAAAGGTTTAGAAAGTTCTCGTTCATTGGTCCCTGCAAAAGGACAAAGTCTATTCCTTATACAGTCTCTCAAGAAAGTATTTAAAACAAAACTTAACGTATCTTAAAACTAATGGTCAAATTACTGTATTTTAGGTACGCGGAACTCCCTAAAAGAAGCAGAATAATTATAACCAACTCCAAGAGATAGAAAGAAATAACGTAGCAAAAGTATCATCTCAACATAGATGACAGAAGGTAAGACCGTAGTGCATTCTTACAATAATAAGGTAAAAGAAAGATTGTGTCAACCTTTCTAGACATAAAAATAATTAAATCAGACAAAAAAATAATTAAACTGTATTTTTAGGTAAGAAACTGCAAATCAAGACCTCCCTGGCAGTCCAAAGAGATTCCAATAAGCCAAGAAGGGTGCCTACTCCACTGGAATGAATTAAGAGTGTTGTAACTTACTTTATTAATAGAGCATTATAAAATTATTAATTTTTGTGACTTTAATACATTTCCTGAGTTTTCTTACTAAATTAGGTTGTTTTGTTTAATTTAAATGAGCTAAAATTATATAATAAGCAAAAGCTATGAGCTCCATTATTAAGCAGTGATCTTTAAACTCATAACGCTATAGAAAAAGTTGAAAAAGGTGAAAGATTATTAACATTTATCTAATAATTTTATTAATGTGATAAAAAAATTGTAGCGTGTCACAATGGAAAGATTGACACGTTACAATATTAGCCAAACAAGTCAAGACAAGTTTAAGTAAATATTTCATTCTCTTGGTACTAATTACACCAGGTGTTCATTCATTATTGATTTTTATGCAGCTGCAAAAGTTATTATTGACTTCGACAATAAATGGCATTGAGTCTAAATTTATTACCCATCACATATCGTTGGCCTAACTAAAATACCCTCGTATCTAACATTTTGATAAATTTTAGATTATTTGTGATTTAGGCAAAATGAGCTGGTTCAAATGTATAATGATATAAGACATCTATGCGTGGGAAATTACAAATATAGCAAATATATTCTTTTACACCTAATAACCCTATATGTGTTACCTAAACTGTTTTTTGCTTCCCTGTAAAGTTGCATTTTTTCAGATACGGGGTATTGCAGTTAGGCCATCGATATATTGTAAAAGAGTGGGGGGTGTTATATAAAGCCATGCTACAAGTAGGATCTTCTTTAGTGTCGGCCTGCTGCCTTACGATTTTGGTTTTATTTTCCAATTAACCGCGCGCTAAAACATTAGGTAAAGTTTTTCAAAAAACATGAAGTTCTTTGTTTGTGACAGTAAAGTTTGTGCATAAGATTCAAAATGTTTTCGTGTCCTCAGTGCTCCAAAACATTTAGTAGGAGAGATAGTATACTAAGACACCTCAAAACAGTATGCAAAGTAAAAGATATTGCAAATGAAGAGCCAGTCTCTAAGAAAATAAGTATTGCTTCCCTCAATAATGCAAATAATCAACAAGAAAGTTACACACTACAATGTGTAGAATGCAATGTGCAGGTACCAGCAAATAAAATGAATAGCCATTGCAAAACATTGCAACACAAAAATAATGCATGTGTGAAGTTTTGTGACAGCATCCAATTGATAAGAAGTGCTTTTCAATCAAGGATTGCCAGCTATAGAGTGAGTTGTGCAAATTCAGGGAGTGATTACAAAACATATTTTACTCAGATCAAGTCCAAGGTACTACCTCTAATACAGCGATTTGTTAATAACCATTGTGCTATTAAAGTAAATATGGAATTATTTGCACAATTTATTTATCCCACGAAGGAGGTTATTGCAGTTAAAGGGGTTCAAACTTATCAACTATTTATGAAACTTTTGTGGACAAAATGGTATCACAGGCATCAGAATTTATGGAACGTGATTCAGGTAAAGATTATTTTATTTCTTAGCATTTTAGTCAGTCAATTAAAGTAGGTACTCATTACAGCTAATATTAATAATCATTCATAAGTTTGGCTTAAAAGTGAATAATTAACACCAAATCGTTTTAATACATTTTAGACAAAATCACTGTAAAAATGCCTATTAAACGGTTTTTATAATTAAGAATCATTCACGAGTTTGATCGTAAAATGAGTAATATTTTTTTGCCAGAAAAATCAAGTCACTTTAATTAGTTTTACGCAAAATCAACGAAAAATGCCTTGTTGGCGGAATGTGTACCCAATGCTAAGTAACTAAAAATAATAAATTTTAACTTAAGGCTCTGTAAATATTATATGTTTTACTTAACTGCAGACTCAATTACCATTCATTTGATACCACACAATCCATGTTTGGACTTAAAATCAGAGTTTTTGAAAGCTACCCCCACCCTTTTTTTACTAAGATGTATTTTGTTTAACATCAGTCTCAATTACCTTTCGTTTGATACCACGTAAGCCATGTTTTGACTTAAAATCTGAGTTTTTGCAATCTACCCCCACTTTTTTTTTCATTAAAATAAAATGTGTTTTATTTAACTGCAGACTTAATTACCTTTCGTCTAATACCACACAAGCCATATTTTCACTTAAATTCTAGCTTTTGAAATCTACCCTCACCCTTTTTTTTATCTAAATGTATTTTATTCAACTACAGAGTCAATTACCTTTCTTTTGATATCACACACGCTATATTTTCACATAAACTCTATAAATTTTTAAAAGCTACCCCCACCCCTTTTTTTAACTAAAATGTATTTTGTTTAACTGCAGATTTAATTACCTTTGGTTTGATACCACAAATGCCATGTTTTGATTTAAACTCTAATTTTTGAAATCTACCCCTTTTTTTAAACTAAGATGTATTTTGTTTAACAGCAGTCTCAATTACCTTTCGTTTGATTCCACACAAGCCATGTTTGGACTTTAAATCTGAGTTTTTGCAATCAACCCCCACCCCTTTTTTTAAAACGAAAATGAATTTTGTTTAACAGCAGTCTCAATTACCTTTCGTTTGATGCCACACAAGCCATGTTTTGACTTAACATCTGACAAGACCCAGCTTAGGTACCAAATTTCATTAAAATAGGACAAGAAGTTTTTGAGTTCTGCACGTTGGTCGTTACAGACAGATAGAACGCAAAGACATATAAAAGTTTTTAAAATCGGAACAATTTTTTTTCTCAAAAAAATTAGGATCACAATAGCTCACACTACAATAGTATACTAGTAGTGTGAGCGAATACAAAATTTTCAAAAATATAAACTCGACAACTATTTCTAAAACATTTAAGATACCGTCAAAGCGACGTGTCTCTTTCCCGATTTAAATAATGAGCGTCATTCAACGCATACTTAAAGGAGTGTTTTTCACAAACAATAAAATCAAGTCAAGGTTAATTAAAGTCGACATGTCTCAATATATTTGATAATTTTTATATTGTATATACAAAAATGTCTATTTTGTTTTCCTTGTTATGCACTATCTATCTAAATATGAATACATCATACTTTAGTGATTTTACGGCCCAAAGACCAAATTTTAAGACAAGAAACATAATTTAAAATCTTGAATCCAATAAACTAATCTTTTGTCCTTTTTTTGCAAGTTTGGCACTACAGCAAATTATGTATTTGGAAGTAAACGTCAATAAATACACACCACTAGAAGGAAGTTCCTACATCAAACTACCAAAATCCATTGAGTCGAAGGTGGCGGTGGTTAATATCAAAAATCATGACAACGCTTGCTTTGCCTGGTCTATTACATCGGCCTTACATCCAGCGGAGAAAAATTCAGAAAGATCTTCATCTTATCTACACTACTCGACTGTGCTAAATCTGACTGGTATTGATTTTCCAGTTAAGTTAAAAGACATTGAGAAATTTGAAAATTTGAATAATATATCAGTTAATGTTTATGGACTAGAATCAAAATTTGAAAATAACCGAGTAAAGTATGAAGTAGTTGGACCACTATACTATTCAAATCGCAAACTTCTCTACCATGTTAATTTATTATTATTGTTTGAAGGATGTAAAAATACTGACTCGAACCACACATGTCAAGACTGTCATATTGTTCACTATTGCTGGATCAAAGATTTGTCACGTTTGGTTCGAAATCAGTTAACCTCACGCCATGATAAGTTATATTTCTGTGATGGTTGCTTAGTTCGCTTTAACACCCCAAAGAACTTACTACATCATCAACAATATGACTGTGGAAAGGTTTATGCAACCACACCTTCCACTGATTTTAAACTTGACAAAGTTGGTAGGGCTGTCATGGGGAACATTTTAAAATTTGAAAACTATGAGAAGCAACTTAAAGCCCCCTTTGTAGTGTACGCTGATTTTGAGTCTGTTCTGCAGCCAATAGAAACATGTGAGCCAGATCCCAATACACCATATACAATTAAAAACATAATTCATAAACCGTATGCATTTTCGTATATAATTAAATGTTCATTTGATGACTCGGTGACAAGGTTTGAGCTATATCGTGGTCAAAATGCAGCAGAAAAGTTCATTAGGCGAATCGAATGTGATCTGAGGGAGATGTGTAATAATTATTTAAAAGATATTAAGCCAATGAGTCCCCTAACTTATGACGAGAAAAGGTTGAAAGAATCCGCAACCGAATGTGGTATATGTCAAAAGCCATTCATGCCAACAGATAAAAAAGTAACCGACCATTGCCATATAACGGGGGAAAACGGTTTCTTGCCACTCATTCTACATGTAATTTACAATATCAAATACCAAGATTTGTACCAATAATTTTCCATAATTTGAGTGGTTATGATTGTCACATGTTTATAAAGGAACTAGCATCCCATGGTGATAAAATTGATGTTATAGCCAAAAATAAAGAAAAGTGCATATCCTTTACCAAATCAATTTATATACACGATTACACAGATACCACTGGAAAAACTATAAAAAAATATTTACAACTAAGATTTTTAGATAGCTATAAATTTTTAGCTGCTTCCTTAGATGAGCTGAGTAAAAGATTAGATATAAATATGTTTCAAGAGACACGAAATCATTTTAATGGCATGCAAGAATTTAACTTAATGAGACAAAAAGGGGTATTTCCATACAGCTATGTCACCAGTCTAAGTAAATTGGACGATAAACATCTCCCAACAAAAAATCAAATTTATGATCAAATGAAGGAAAAACATATAAGTGATGACGAGTATGATCGGGCAAAAAAGGTTTGGGGAGTGTTTAATTGTAAAACGTTAGGTGATTACTCCGATCTTTATTTAAAAACTGATGTAGTTCTCCTTTGTGATATTTTCGAAGAATTTCGATTAAATTCATTAAAAACATACAACTTGGATCCGGTTCAGTATTTTACTCTTCCATCACTATCATTTGATGCTATGCTAAAATTAACTCAAATAGAATTGGAACTCCTTACTGATTTAGATATGATTCATTTTTTTTAAAAGGGAATAAGGGGTGGAATAAGTCAATACAGTGAAAGAATGCATACTGCAAATAATAAATATCTTCCTGATTACGACCCAAGTAAGCCATCATCCTACATAATGTACGTAGATGCCACAAATCTGTATGGACATAGTATGTCACAACCACTACCAACCAAAGGTTTTAGGTGGCTTTCTAGTCAGGAGATATAAGCTTTAGATATTTGTGATATACCTGCCGATAATAACATTGGATATGTGCTTGAAGTAGATGTTCAATACCCCGAAGAACTGCATGATAAACACTCAGATTTTCCATTTTTAGTTAAGAATATCATACCTCCTGAATCTGGCTCTAAAATTCATAAACTAATCCCTAACCTAAATGATAAAAAGAAATACATTGTACATTATAGAACCCTTAAGCAGGCTGTAGAAAATGACTTAGCCGTTAAGCAAACACATAGAATATTAGAATTTCAGCAATCACCTCAAAAAATACATAGACACAAATACAGAATTACGCAACAAAAGCAACAGCTGTTTTCAGAGAGATTTATACAAATTATTCAACAACGCAGTATTTGGGAAAACAATGGAAAATGTCAAAAAATATAATGATATAAAGCTTGTAACTAGTTGGGAAAATCAGTTAAGAAGAGAGGGAGCACGATCATTAATTGGCAGACATAATTAAAAAAACTGTACAATATTTACAGAGGATCTTGTTGCAATTCAAATGCAAAAATTAAAAATACACTACGATAAACCAATATATTTAGGTTTTTGCATTCTGGATGTTTCAAAAACAGTCATGTATGATTTTTTTTACAATTTTATTAAAAAAGAATATGGTGATAATGCTACAATGATGTACACAGATACACATTCCCAAATATTAAAGATATATACAGATGATTTTTATAAATTCATATCAGAAAACCCCAACAAATTTGATACATCCAACTAATAATAATATCCATATAATATTATATTATTATATATAATATTAAAAATAATCCGTATATCTTAGGTAGAATGAAAGATGAATTTAAGGGGGATCCAATCAAGACTTTTGTAGAAACTGGTGCCAAGACTTATTATGTAGGATCCATTTGTAAAGAACTCAAAAAATCAAAGGGTATAAAGAAATATGTAAATTGTAAAGGAAGGTGGCATGCTATTTAGGAAAATGAAGAACTTTAAAACAACCATGCATACGGTGTATACTGAAACTATAAATAAAGTGGCTCTATCATATCATGATGATAAAAGGTACATAATATCAGGTACAACACATACACTACCTTGGCGGCATTCTGATATCAAACACTATGATGTTTTAAGGGATTTAAGTGCTTTACGGGGAAATAAACTTCAGCAATTAGAGATAGAGATAACTAATCAAATAGATTTAAGTAATTAGTGTTTAGTTTATAAGTAATTAGTGTATTAAGTAATTTTGATTAATTGCTTTTTTTCGTTTAATGTAATATATTATTTTAAAATCATACAACCTAATTTAGTTTCACTTGCATCAATTAATTATGCTGCGTTATGGGTATACATATCAGTATAGATTAACTTTTGTTTTTGAAACTCAGCTTATATAGCCATGTTATACGTGATGCAACCTTTAATATACTGTTTTAATCACAATTTGTCTTTTTTATTATTATTCCTCATTTACTATATAAGCTAAAAAAAATAAATAAATAAGGAAGTATCTCGTTTTTTAAATAAATTTCTTAGTTGATTTAAGGATAAACAACACCAAATTACCTTAGAAACTAAATGACAAAAAAATATCAACAGAGTTATTCTAGCTTATATAGTAAGAAAATAAATAATTGGTGCAAAATGTTGCGAGGTTTTTCTAAAAATAAAAAATAGACCAACAACTTTAGCTTATTTTCAATACAATTTTATTATTCATAATTAAACTACAATTAGCATGCAAGAGATCATTTACATTTGAGAAAAAGGAAAACAATTATTTTATACTTATTCTAACCCTTGGTTAAAGTACCATTTAAAATATTATAAGAAATTAATGAATTATGAATAAGTAAAGCATACACTTTTACATCATTTGGAAATTTAGATTTTCTTGTGTTAAATGTCCACTGTAGAGGAAGTTATTGAATCTTGTTGATGTGAAGCATCGATAACAATTAATGGGTTTTTAATGAAACTATCTAAATCAAGCATTGGTTCGTAACATGTTTTACCATAGTAACTGTTTTGAAAATTTTGATATGCATAGTAGGCAGGGCCGCATAATCTTTAAAAAATCGAGGCTCCACCTCTCATAGGGAAAAACTACAGAATTAATATATAATCCAATATCAGCCAAATCAGCAGAGATAAGTTCTGTGGCATCTTTGTCTCTGGCATTACAATTTTCAGTCTTTTGAAATCCAATAATAATGTATCGTGGTTTTTCCAAATTCGTACTACTTCTTACTGCCCATGTATCAGAAGCTGTGCTCCGAAGAAGAGGCAATTCATACAGGTTCCACATGCGATAGGCGGCTTTGATATTAACATTATCACCAGCCTTATTAATTTTAGAAAGAATTTTAACTCTTTCACGATCCTCTGGAATTATGTGCCCGATTTTCCATTCGATTTTATCTATTGAGATTTCCGAATCAACTTCACCGATATAGCAATTATTGAAGGTATGTGCTATTACGAGAATCAATTCTTGTTTTTGATTAAAAATGCCCTTTCTATAGTCCTCTGCAAATCCCATCAGGTATTTTAATGGAAGTCTACCACTAAATACATGACTTGCTTTATCCAATATGCATTGATTGGATTCTGTTAAACCCCAACCGTAGGTTGAAAGCAGCTTTTCTTGACTACTTCCAAATGAAACAATGGTTTTTAATGCTGAAGTAATTCCTGGTTTTCGAACAACGCAAACTTGTTCACCACCCATTTCATATCGAATTTCTTCGAATAAAAAAGCAAGAGCATTATTTGATAAGTAGCATCTTTAGTTGCATCATTTGGTGTAAACTTTCCTTCTATATAAGTATAACTTTCGGAAACATCCAAAATTAGATCTTGAAATTGAATTGATATACGACTTTCATCAGAGTTTTTAAACGACGGTGTTCCATATGGTTTATAACTATGCCCTTGCAGACTTATAATTGAATTCTCAAAAATTGGTTCATTAAATGCTTCTAAATTTCACTAGTTGAAATCATTTTAATCAATGTGTTTTAGACGCAAACCAAGTGATTTCAAAAACAGCTTTTCTTCTATGGACAATTTAGATCTTTCTCGTGACAAGTCTTTTACACGAATGATATTTCTACTTCTTTTGCATCTCTTTTTATTTGGAATGTAAGTCTCAACATCCTTTTTCTGTGATATTTGATTGCTTTATTGATGATAACAATAACCCATTTTCTTTACAACCTTTTAAGCTTTAACTTTACAATTATTTTTTCTCCTTGAAAATTAATGAGCTCTCCTCTATCATCCACGATCCTTAGTGTAATGTTGTCGATAAACTGACGACCTTCTGGTTGGATTGGCATATAAATGATATTTGTTGGTTCTTTAGTTAGCTTATACCCAGGTTCCACATCAATGTCAAATTCATAAATAGAGTGCGCTTGTTCTGAATTTTGTAATATCAACTATTGTTGAAGATTCATGAATCTCATTGGGTTTTTATAGCTCTTCATTTGTGAATCCCAACAACTGCCCAATTGAGTTGTAGTGTTTAAAGTGAAGCAGATATTTTGACTTAATTTCGCATTTTAAAGTGCTATTGTTTGCACGTAAGCTAAAAATATTTTCATCTAGATCTTTTGCACCTTTTTGAAGAGCTTTCAGCATTGCATCATGTATTTGGGTTATTTCGTCTGCACCAGGGGGTATTTTTAACATTACTGCCCCTCTTCAGTTCAGCTTACTAAATCCAAACCAATTATTAGTTTCATCTACGTTAAAAATTGAATTATATGAATAAAACCCTAAAAGACCCAGTCCATATTTTTCTCTGCCATTTATTTCTATAGGAGGGTAGAAGTTGGCACTTGTGTAAAAGTACAAGACATTTTAACTGTGTCTCACAACAACTAGATGCAATGTTACAATCCATAATTTCCTCAGACTTAGACACTTTCGAGCCCTTAGGTATAAGAGGTAAAATACCACCAATTTTTGGAATGGGGATTACTCTTGGGGTTTTAATCTTCTTTTTTCCCCCAGAAGCTTTTAAATGCTTATGGGCCGCTGCCAAGGCAATTTTTGAAATTTTTGAAATATCGTGAAATTTCCCTTTATTTTCATTCTGAATCGATTTTATTTTGGCCTGAACTTTTCTAGTTATCGCAGATCCAAAAGCCGTTTTTTGTGTTTTGGATTTTGTCGTTTTCAGCCCCATTCCAATTTTTTGTTTAACTTTCATTGCGTTTGTAACAAAGTATGCAGCAGCCTTTTCTTTTATTCCGACGTCTTTTGATTTAACAACTTTCCACGCACTTTCTACTAGCTCACGATCAGCTTTGTGTCTTTTTTCTAAATTATCTAAATTTATAGAGTAACTAATGTCGGGTTTTTTTGCAAGCTCTATCTAATACATTTGTTCCTGGATCTCCTCTCGCTAATCTTTTGCCAAGTTTAGTCCTCGGACCACAGTACTGATAACCAGGGATGTGCAACTCTACAGGAAGCTTATTCAAATGTGAATTGAATATACCTCGCCCCACTTTTGTTAAACAACTTTTTCGCTTGACAGATGACATTGACCTGATTTTGATATAAATACAAGTCTGCTTAAATACTAAAAGACAGTTCATGCAAAAATGCCTATAGTGAAACAACAAGACAGAATCTCAGTTATTAATTGGGATAGTAGTGGTATTACTTATCAGCGCCATGGATCTTTACTACCCAACTCCATACGCGGATTAATAATTGGACCATCAAACTGTGGCAAAACCAATGTACTTCTCACACTTCTTGCACACCCACTAGGCCTAAAATTTGAAAATGTCTATATATATTCCAAAACGTTGTTTCAACCGAAATATGAAACTCTAAAACAAATTTTATCACTCATTAAAGGACTTGGATACTACACATTTGATGACACATCCAGCGTTATACCACCATCAGATGCAAAACCAAATTCAATATTTATTTTTGAGAGTATTATAAGATCATATTACAGTATGGGAAGACATAAAAATATCGATTGTTTTTACCTAGCACAGACCTTCTCTAGAATACCAAAACAACTAGTTCGAGATGATTCACATTTCATAATAGTATTTAAACAAGATAAGATGAACTTGCGTCATATTTTTTCAGATCATGTTTCTCCAGACTTTACTTTTACTCAATTGCAAGAAATCTGTGCAAAATGTTGGAAAGATAAATATGACTTTTTAGTCATTGATAAAGATGCAGATTTAAACAATGGTAGATTTAGAAAAGAATTATTTGATAGTTATGCATGTTTAACAAATGCAGCAATAACTTTAGTTGCTTTTAGAACGATCAACTGCCAGCATCTTATCGTTAAATATGTCAAATACTGAAATAAGTTTACAACGTGATTTGGTGGCTGTGACAGATGCAGTAAGAAGAAAATTTAAATTTTTAAGAGATGAACAAGCTCAAAATCACTCAAGTCTTAAAAAATTTTATGAACCCATATCAAAACCACTGTCGAAAATTTCTGAAAATGTTACAAATGCGGCAATCATAAAAAGGACAAATACTACCATAGCATCACCAGCTGTGGGGGTAAAAACGGCAGAGATCGTTAGACTTGGCGACTTGGAAGAAGAAGATGATGGTGGAAATAAATCTTTTTACACACCTTACTCGCCAGTTTCACCACCATTGACGGAAACATCAGTATCTTCTTATTCTAATCAAACTCCAAAGTCATTCACTGCGAATGAATTATCGGGTGATAATAATTTAACACCGGATCTATCCAAAAATAGTACCAACCAACAAGCTATGGACGAATTGTGGAAAAAGGATCTAGAGGAAGATTTAAATTCAATATCTGCAATGTACATTTATGGAATTAAATCAAACCCATTTAATTCTAGTAATGGCAATTTTCAGATGGGTAATGCCATGATAAAATTCCCGGATGGAATAATAACTCTTCATCATAAAAAAGATATGATTGGGGCATTTCCAGCTCATCGTGATTTATACGATTTGTTATTTTTAAAAAAACCAAGAGTGTCAAATATTGCAGACATTCACCCAAAAGTACTCAACGATAACAAGCAAATACTTAATTTGTCAAAAGCCTGTTACAACCAGTATAATGAGATCTATGGAATAAATACCATCTGCAAAATTTAAAAATTTTATAAAACCAATTCTAACACCGAAACATGATAGACATAAACAAGGTTCTGGTATAACCAAAAGTAAAATTTCAAATCTCAAAGAGTTCAATAATAACAAAGTAAATTATGTATACTGGAATACTGCAAAAGAATTAGTTGGTCGTTTGCGATTATTATGGAGCTCAAAAATGGAACATACTGGGCATGATAATGAAATTTTGTCTATAATTGAAGAACTAAAAGAGGAAGGGGTAATATATTAGGATGCTTTAGGCCTTATAAGATATTTCTACAATAACACATGTGGTTTAGTTAATATCTGACATGGGAGGCGCAAACAACACAATTGACAAATTTGGTCGTGTCAAAAAAACTTCAAAAATAACATATATAAAGGGCGCGCAAGGCAATGGTTTTAAGTTGACTGCTAAAAATCACTTTGACATTGATAATAAACGTTTATGTAACATAGCAGATGCAATAGATAATAAAGACGCTGTCAATCAGAACTTTTTGAAAATCGTTTATAAAAATTAGTTGAAGAACTAAAGCTCGTTATAGCAGAATCTGTTAATGCAGTAAAAACCAACTTGGAAATCTATACTAGTGAAAAACTTAAAACCCAGCAATTGACAAGTGGTAAACTATTGTTAAATTTACATGAGAGATTGAGTACCATAGAAAGAAAAGTTTTAAAACATCAGCCACCTGAACCTTCTTGGGAGCCAATATCTTGGTCAGACGGACGCATAGAATATCACACCTCCACTGAATAATAAATAAATTATTTAAAAGATGACTAGTGATCAAAAACTTCAGGTGGTAAATGAGCTACATAAACCAGCAAGAAAAAATTTCCTCCGAAGAAAAACTTTAATAAAAGGTTTTAGGGATTTATGGTAGATTGATTTGGCTGAAATGCAGCAATTCTCGAAATATAATCTTGGATATAGATACATTTTAGTATGAATAAATTGCTTTTCAAAATTTGTCTGGGCTAGACCAATAAAAAATAAAACTGGACTTGAAATATGTGTTGCAATGATGGAGGTTTTTAAACAAGCCGATTATTATCCACACAACATACAATCTGATCAAGGAACAGAATTTTTTAATAAACATTTCCAAGCACTTATGAAGAAGAACTCAATCAACCACTACCATACTTACAGTGTCAAGAAGGCTCCTATTGTGGAAAGGGTAATCAGAACTTTAAAAACAAATCTTTATAAAGAGTTCTCTGCATTAGGGAGCTAAAAGTGGGTTCATATTTTGCAAGATGTTGTTAAAAAATACAACAACACATTTCACAGAACCATTAGGATGAGACCTATTGACGTTAAGCCAAGTACTCCAATTACAAAATATGAAAATATTAAAATAGCACCTAAAAAATTTAAGTTTAAATTGGGCGACATTGTAAGAATTAGTAAAAACAAGTCACTATTTGAAAAAGGCTATACACCATCTTGGTCAACGGAACAATTTAATATTATTAAAAAGAATGTGATACGAGGCGCTTTTTATGAATGGGAACTTCAAAAAACTAAAACACCTGGAATTTATTTGGTAGAAAAAATATTGAAGAAGACAATAAATAATAACAAAGAGCAATATTTTGTTAAATGGTTGGGGTTCTCCGACAAATTCAATTCTTGGATAGCCAAGTCTGATGTTGTATGAATGTATTTTTTATTTATTGTAATTTAGTATCATAGTTAATCAAACTAATATAATTTATAAATATGTATTGCGTTTTTAAAGTTAAATAAAAGAAAATTGTTTGCAAAAAATGTCTGTTTATTATTTATATTATATACTATTAATTCTACGACATTGTTTATTATTATTTACATTTAATGATAAAAAATCCTATCTTTCTAAATCAACTTCCATCTCATAAAAGTTCTTTGATGTAAGTTTTAATAATATAATTGTTGTGTTGCTGGGATCAGTCTTTAAAGACAGCTGGCTTAACCCCCATCACTCTTTCGCAATATATGCAACCTTGACGCATAAATCTGTAATGAATGGTCGGGCTTGAAGTATTGATTTCGGCGCAAGACCACTCATTCTCGAGGACAATAAAATCATTCAAACTATTTGCACCTGCATACAAAGAATAATGAATGAACGCCTGGTGTAGTTAGTAACAAGAGAAATGCAATCTTTACCTATACTTGTCCTGACTTGTTGGGTAAAAAATATTATACCTCTCAGACTATAAGCCTCTGCATACAAAAATATAACACCCTTTGTTGTGAAATGATGAATGGTCGGCTTTGAAGTATTGATTTTAGCTCAAGGCAATTCTCAGGGTCAAACAAAAGACCACCCGCGTTGTTCGCCTCCACATACAAAAGACAAAGACCCCCCTACACCTGCACTCAAAAGACAAAGACACACACACACACACCTTTTGCAGCTGCATACAAAGCATAATGAATGAACGCCTGGTGTAATTAGTAAGAAGAGAATACGATCTTTACTTAGACTTGTCTTGACTTATTGGGTAATAAATTTGGGGTTAAGGTTATTCATTATCGATGACAATAAAACACCCTTTGTTGTTTGCCTCCACATACAAAAGAGAAAGGTACACTCACACCTGCACACAAAAGACAAAGACACACATTAATTTACATATCAATGTTAAAAGACCACCCACAGTGCTCGCCTCTGTACATAAAAGATAATGGTCTTCGCAACTATCCGATATCATATCAAAGCCAAAAAACCACCCTCGCTATTCGGCTATTGTCAAAAAGACAAAAGCTCCCATAACCATAGAAATTGTAATATTAAAGTCAAAAAGAGACACGTACTCTTCGTCTATGCTCTAAAAAACTCTCGCACTATTAAGCTATTGTCAAAAAAACAAAAGCTGCCATAACTGCAAATTGTAATATTAAGGTCAAAACAGTACTCAGACTACTGGCCTATGCTCTAAAAAGGACCCGCACAGTAAAGCTATTATTAAAAAGACAATGACCCTT
The DNA here is from genome assembly GCA_963576565.1 of Aspidapion aeneum. Classification (NCBI taxonomy): domain Eukaryota; kingdom Metazoa; phylum Arthropoda; class Insecta; order Coleoptera; family Brentidae; genus Aspidapion; species Aspidapion aeneum. The sequence goes on from OY755046.1 coordinate 17,586,796, forward strand.
CGCCCATTGTTCAAAAGACCTGCATACAAAAGAACAATAGAACAATGGGATTTCTCGGAAATGACGTCACTACCACCACAATATGAATATATCTACTACTATTGTTTACCAACAAATGAATGAATGACCGCCGAAAACGGGGCTACTACTTTTCTTTATATTTTATTACTCTGAGGTTTTCACTATCTCCAACGTCGATCACAAGGATACGAATGATCCCCATCTGGAAGACGTCCTGACAATCAGGAACAAGTGATCCATGTCAATCCACGACCGGTTCCGGCCTTTTGGCCCATCGTCAGGTGAATGTAGGCGATAGCTCCGTGTAGAGCATAAGTTGTGTGAAACCAATAGAAACAACTACTCCGAGGGAAAATATCCCTTCCGGCATTGAATTATACTGATAGTTTGATGCTTTCATTGGGAACTTGTTAAAACTGTTTGGTTTTCACTATCTCCAACGTCGATCACAAGGACACGAATGATCCCCATACGGAACACGTCCCGACGATCAGGAACAAGCGATCCACGCCAATCAACGACTGGTTTCGGCCTTTTGGGCCATCCTCAGGTGAATGTAGGCGATAGCTCCGTGTAGAGCTTAAGTTGTGTGAAACCAACAGAAACAGCTACTCCGAGGGAAAATACCCCTACCGGCATTGAATTATACTGTTGGTTTGATGCTTTCGTTGGGAACATGTTAAAACTGTTTAGTTTTCACTATCTCCAACGTCGATCACAAGGATACGAATGATCCCCGTCTGGAACACGTCCTGACAATCAGGAACAAGTGATCCATGCCAATCCACGACCGGTTTCGGCGTTTTGGGCCATCATCAGCTGAATGTAGGCGATAGCTCCGTGTAGAGCATAAGTTGTGTGAAACCAACAGAAACAACTAGGGGTATTTTTCCTCGTAGTAGTGGTTTCTGTTGGTTTCACACAATCAAGTAATTATTTTAGTATTTTTTAAGGCAATATTTTAATAAGAAATACGCGTCATATTTTTGTACCAAAGACGTGAAGAATAACATTTGTCCAAAAGATTTTACTTTTTGTACGAACAGAAAATAAATACCTAAACAAATTGTAATAAATATTCCATGTAACAAAAAATATACAAGGTATATACTATGCATGTACTGGAAGTTTTTGGTATATTCCAAATTGAACTTACATAGCACATAACGTCAAATCATGGGAAAAAGCCCTCTCCTATTTCATATGCATAGCATATACCGTCAGGACATGTTTCTGTATGTGCATAAATAAATATACCTGATTCTAAAAAAGATTAACTAACCCATAGATTCGATAAATATAAAAGTTAACGGTAGTCAATTTACTATAACAGCGTGGCCAGCCTTCTATCTATTGGATTGTATGGGAGCACAGAAAAGCGTAAAACCAACGTTGCCAGTTTAGCGAAAATATCAGTAAAAGCTCGCGAAATGCCAACTTAGTCAGTTTTATGACTTTTATGTAAGTGCATTCATCAAACGGGGTTTGGTTAGGTTTGGTTGGGTTTGGTTAGGTTTGGTTAGGTTTGGTTAGGTTTGGTTAGGTTTGGTTAGGTTTGGTTAGGTTTGGTTAGGTTTGGTTAGGTTTGGTTAGGTTTGGTTAGGTTTGGTTAGGTTTGGTTAGGTTTGGTTAGGTTTGGTTAGGTTTGGTTAGGTTTGGTTAGGTTTGGTTAGGTTTGGTTAGGTTTGGTTAGGTTTGGTTAGGTTTGGTTAGGTTTGGTTAGGTTTGGTTAGGTTTGGTTAGGTTTGGTTAGGTTTGGTTAGGTTTGGTTAGGTTTGGTTAGGTTTGGTTAGGTTTGGTTAGGTTTGGTTAGGTTTGGTTAGGTTTGGTTAGGTTTGGTTAGGTTTGGTTAGGTTTGGTTAGGTTTGGTTAGGTTTGGTTAGGTTTGGTTAGGTTTGGTTAGGTTTGGTTAGGTTTGGTTAGGTTTGGTTAGGTTTGGTTAGGTTTGGTTAGGTTTGGTTAGGTTTGGTTAGGTTTGGTTAGGTTTGGTTAGGTTTGGTTAGGTTTGGTTAGGTTTGGTTAGGTTTGGTTAGGTTTGGTTAGGTTTGGTTAGGTTTGGTTAGGTTTGGTTAGGTTTGGTTAGGTTTGGTTAGGTTTGGTTAGGTTTGGTTAGGTTTGGTTAGGTTTGGTTAGGTTTGGTTAGGTTTGGTTAGGTTTGGTTAGGTTTGGTTAGGTTTGGTTAGGTTTGGTTAGGTTTGGTTAGGTTTGGTTAGGTTTGGTTAGGTTTGGTTAGGTTTGGTTAGGTTTGGTTAGGTTTGGTTAGGTTTGGTTAGGTTTGGTTAGGTTTGGTTAGGTTTGGTTAGGTTTGGTTAGGTTTGGTTAGGTTTGGTTAGGTTTGGTTAGGTTTGGTTAGGTTTGGTTAGGTTTGGTTAGGTTTGGTTAGGTTTGGTTAGGTTTGGTTAGGTTTGGTTAGGTTTGGTTAGGTTTGGTTAGGTTTGGTTAGGTTTGGTTAGGTTTGGTTAGGTTTGGTTAGGTTTGGTTAGGTTTGGTTAGGTTTGGTTAGGTTTGGTTAGGTTTGGTTAGGTTTGGTTAGGTTTGGTTAGGTTTGGTTAGGTTTGGTTAGGTTTGGTTAGGTTTGGTTAGGTTTGGTTAGGTTTGGTTAGGTTTGGTTAGGTTTGGTTAGGTTTGGTTAGGTTTGGTTAGGTTTGGTTAGGTTTGGTTAGGTTTGGTTAGGTTTGGTTAGGTTTGGTTAGGTTTGGTTAGGTTTGGTTAGGTTTGGTTAGGTTTGGTTAGGTTTGGTTAGGTTTGGTTAGGTTTGGTTAGGTTTGGTTAGGTTTGGTTAGGTTTGGTTAGGTTTGGTTAGGTTTGGTTAGGTTTGGTTAGGTTTGGTTAGGTTTGGTTAGGTTTGGTTAGGTTTGGTTAGGTTTGGTTAGGTTTGGTTAGGTTTGGTTAGGTTTGGTTAGGTTTGGTTAGGTTTGGTTAGGTTTGGTTAGGTTTGGTTAGGTTTGGTTAGGTTTGGTTAGGTTTGGTTAGGTTTGGTTAGGTTTGGTTAGGTTTGGTTAGGTTTGGTTAGGTTTGGTTAGGTTTGGTTAGGTTTGGTTAGGTTTGGTTAGGTTTGGTTAGGTTTGGTTAGGTTTGGTTAGGTTTGGTTAGGTTTGGTTAGGTTTGGTTAGGTTTGGTTAGGTTTGGTTAGGTTTGGTTAGGTTTGGTTAGGTTTGGTTAGGTTTGGTTAGGTTTGGTTAGGTTTGGTTAGGTTTGGTTAGGTTTGGTTAGGTTTGGTTAGGTTTGGTTAGGTTTGGTTAGGTTTGGTTAGGTTTGGTTAGGTTTGGTTAGGTTTGGTTAGGTTTGGTTAGGTTTGGTTAGGTTTGGTTAGGTTTGGTTAGGTTTGGTTAGGTTTGGTTAGGTTTGGTTAGGTTTGGTTAGGTTTGGTTAGGTTTGGTTAGGTTTGGTTAGGTTTGGTTAGGTTTGGTTAGGTTTGGTTAGGTTTGGTTAGGTTTGGTTAGGTTTGGTTAGGTTTGGTTAGGTTTGGTTAGGTTTGGTTAGGTTTGGTTAGGTTTGGTTAGGTTTGGTTAGGTTTGGTTAGGTTTGGTTAGGTTTGGTTAGGTTTGGTTAGGTTTGGTTAGGTTTGGTTAGGTTTGGTTAGGTTTGGTTAGGTTTGGTTAGGTTTGGTTAGGTTTGGTTAGGTTTGGTTAGGTTTGGTTAGGTTTGGTTAGGTTTGGTTAGGTTTGGTTAGGTTTGGTTAGGTTTGGTTAGGTTTGGTTAGGTTTGGTTAGGTTTGGTTAGGTTTGGTTAGGTTTGGTTAGGTTTGGTTAGGTTTGGTTAGGTTTGGTTAGGTTTGGTTAGGTTTGGTTAGGTTTGGTTAGGTTTGGTTAGGTTTGGTTAGGTTTGGTTAGGTTTGGTTAGGTTTGGTTAGGTTTGGTTAGGTTTGGTTAGGTTTGGTTAGGTTTGGTTAGGTTTGGTTAGGTTTGGTTAGGTTTGGTTAGGTTTGGTTAGGTTTGGTTAGGTTTGGTTAGGTTTGGTTAGGTTTGGTTAGGTTTGGTTAGGTTTGGTTAGGTTTGGTTAGGTTTGGTTAGGTTTGGTTAGGTTTGGTTAGGTTTGGTTAGGTTTGGTTAGGTTTGGTTAGGTTTGGTTAGGTTTGGTTAGGTTTGGTTAGGTTTGGTTAGGTTTGGTTAGGTTTGGTTAGGTTTGGTTAGGTTTGGTTAGGTTTGGTTAGGTTTGGTTAGGTTTGGTTAGGTTTGGTTAGGTTTGGTTAGGTTTGGTTAGGTTTGGTTAGGTTTGGTTAGGTTTGGTTAGGTTTGGTTAGGTTTGGTTAGGTTTGGTTAGGTTTGGTTAGGTTTGGTTAGGTTTGGTTAGGTTTGGTTAGGTTTGGTTAGGTTTGGTTAGGTTTGGTTAGGTTTGGTTAGGTTTGGTTAGGTTTGGTTAGGTTTGGTTAGGTTTGGTTAGGTTTGGTTAGGTTTGGTTAGGTTTGGTTAGGTTTGGTTAGGTTTGGTTAGGTTTGGTTAGGTTTGGTTATGTTTGGTTAGGTTTGCTTAACAAACCATCCGTCGAACTTTAAAAACATAAAGTCAATATCCTCTATTGTGAAAGGTGCATGTAAAATGAGCATGGTGATTATTTTAATTCTTTTGCGAGCAGAAATACTATTAATCTTGGTATATCTCAAAGACTACTTGATTTATTAAAAAATGAGTATTTACAAAATTTATTTGCCTTTAAAAATGGAGTATAACAAGCCTTTAAAAATTTAAATCGGATGACTGGGTAGGGAGATACGCTTAAACAAAAAAAATCTACCACTTTGGCGGCCATTTTCAAGGATGGCGGCCAAATGACCATTTGGATGCAGGTAGAATAAATTATTGTGTTACAGTTGAAAATATTACTTAGTCTATTAATATTTATATAGCTAACAATTAGAGTTTAATGTAATTAACTTTACTATTGTTAAAATTGTAGCATATTCTTGCTAAATAAAGTTTTAAAGTTAAAGTTAAAGTTCAACCACGTCACCAAACTTTTTTTAAACACCTATGGGTGCTTATCAATGTCCCGCAGTAAAACTGAGCGCACATATTAGGTTACACGTGACAGGAGCCAGCGCCTAGACTAACTAGAAAAATTGCAAAAAATTTATAAAATTTCGAGAAGAGGATCAGCTAGGATTTATATGAATATCGCTCTGATGTCAGGAAAGAGTCCATATTCAAAATGTGCAATTAGTTTTTGGAACCATTTTTATGTAACCTATACTTCGTTCAGGCACACTGTGAATAGCTAAAGGGATCCTACTCTTCCGTTATATTACATCTCTTATTATAAACCCATTATTGGTAAGTTAATACAACTTTTGTTTTCCATGTTCCCCCATCTACCTTTCTGTAACTAATCATAACTTTTAGGTATTTTATAAAACCAGAAAAGCTTTTTATAAAGTCTGAACACCCTTATAAGAACAGAACCAAATTTATAAAACAGTAGTTAATTAAAAATGTTACTTGGGACCATAGACGAATGACAGAGATAGACCAGACACTGACACGGTGGGAGTTTTATTACTCAATTGGCGCAGTATACCGGGGTGCCGTGAAAAAACCAGCGCCTCTCTAACTTTGTATTCCGTACTACACATTTACAGGGGGATTTGAAACAATATAACGCTTGCGCAGATTGTCTCTAAGCTACAGGGTGGCTTTTCAATTTATTGTATACCGGATGCTCATAGCCATTCATGCAATCGTTCTCCAATCAAGCTACATCTTATAATATGGTGTTTTGAAAAGTTTTTATCAAATTGAATTTTAACACCAAAAAATCCATTCTACTCGTCAATTAAATACATAGTGTTAAATTTAAACTTTGCGCGCTGATAAGAATGAGTTATTTTGTGTCAACGCTCAATGTGCCTAAAAACACTCTATAAACACCAATTAGTAAGGAAGGTCAATCAAAGAATTTTTTTATTAATGGCTACTAGAAACAATAAAAAGGGAGGTTGAATTTTTTAAAATTAAATCTAAGGTTTAGAAGTTTGTTTTCCATTGATTTAGGTACATAAATTTCCTAGAAAGGATAATTTTCTAGTAAAAAAAAGGCTCTTTGACGAATATTCTGCAGTAAATTCCTTTTTATTAGTGCATAGAATACATTAACTTAATTATTACAATGCTTTACACATAATATAATACAAATATAGGTTATTTTTCTATCAACGGAAACTTTTTTAATTGTTTTTTTATTGAAAAATATAAACTAATGGATTTGGTAAAGGATCAGTGTATAATGAACCTCTTATGGGATTTTCGTACTCCGTAAAACTTCACGAAATTTTGGTTTGTTGTAGACTGAACCTTACTTATCAAAAGTTCTCAGGGGCTCAACTCAAATTAATGACCAGTTTTTGAAATACAGGGTGTTGAAAGTGATAATGTCCAAGAAGCATAATGGCTCTTTAGACGACTTTTCCAAACATATGCGCACTGTTACTATTTCATGTATTTACGATTTTTTAATTTTTTTTTAATCTATACCTTTAAAATCGTATAGGGTGTTTAAGTAAATATTATTCGAAAGTGTTAATGAGAAACAAGCGTTAGTGTGTTTTAGGTTGAACCTTTGGTATCAAAAGTTCTTATGGGCCCAACCTAAATTAATTACCAGTTTTTAAAATACAGGGTGTTGAAAGTTATAATGTCCAAGAAGCATTATAGCTTTTTAGAAGTGATTTGCAAATATATACGCAATGTTACTATTACACACATTTACGATTTATTCATTATTTTTATCTGTACCTTTAAAACATTATATACAGGGTGTTTAAGTAAATATTATTTGAAGCTTTTATTGAGAAACAAGCTTTAGTATGTTGTAGACTGAAACTTGATGATCAGATGTTCTTATGATAAGCCCACGTAAATTAATTTCCAGTTTTTGAAATACAGAGTGTTGAAAGTAATAATGTTCAAAAAGCATAATAACTCTTTAGACGGAGTTTCCAAACATATACGAAATGTTACTATTACATATAGAGAAAGTAATTAGTTTTTTAATGGTTCTCGACTTATTAAGTATTTAATAGAGGGTGTTTCGGCAAATATAATTTTTTTAATGATATTAAAAAATACTTAAGCGTTTTGTACATCTGTACCGTGCCCTGTAAAAAGCTATAATGCTTGTTTCTCAGTAAAAATTTTGACTAATATTTATTAAAACACCCTGTGGATAATGTTTTATTGGTACAGATTAAAAATAATAAATAAATCGTAAATATATGAAACAGTAAAATTGCATAAGTGTTTGGAAAATCCGTCCAAAGATAATTCTTCTTGGACATTATTACTTTTAACACCCTGTATTTTATAAACTGGACATTAATTTAAGTTGGGCCCATAAAACTTTTGATACGAAAGGATCAATCTAAAACGCACTAACGCTTGTTTCTCATTATCACTTTCAAATAATATTTACTTAAACACCCTGTAGAGAATGTTTTAAAGGTACAGATTAAAAATAATAAATAAATCGTAAATACATGTAATAGTAGAGACATTATGCTTCTTGGACATTATCACTTTCAACACCCTGTATTTCAAAAACTGGCCATTTATTTGATTTGGGCCCCTGAGAACTTTTGATAAGAAAGGTTCAGTCTACAACATACCAAAACTTCATTAAGTTTGACGGATTACAGAAATTCCATTATAGGTGTGCCTGATCCTTTTAGCTATGTGATGTAAAAATGTATTTAAATTAAACATTATTATATTATATTTGGTTCATTCATTGAACAAAATGTTACGTAAGCTTTTTAAATTAAAGTAAAGTATATCGCTTTTAAGTTACTGTACGAGTGAAACTTTCAGAAATCAGCTTTGAATGTGTATCGAAAAAAATGGCCGCCACATGGACTCTGTAAATTTCAAAACTTAATAAAAACCAATGGTATAGAATAGAGTTTCAGTAAAAAAATCTAAATAGCATTTACAATGGCGTCTTTAATGTGCGAGATCATTATGCCGGACCCTGTATATAAATATAGTGAAATAAACTATGTTTTTCCAAGCGCGGATTTGAGGTGGGGTAACGTGGTAATTACTCCCCTAGAATAAAAAATATGCACTTTTTGTTAATAATTACAGGGAAAACAGGAAAATTACCGCCTCCCCCCTTGAAAAAAATGTTAATAAAAAACTATCGTCGATTATAACCCTTCCCCCCCTTGATTTTGACCTAGATCCGCGCTTGTTTTCTAAATATTAAAATTTAAAACTAAACATTTTAAACTCTGTCCTGGTTCAAATCACACACTATATATTTAACGTAAATTTCGTCTTTCGTCAAAGTTAGCCAGTTTTTAGGCCGAAGTATTTTTAGCCACTCATTGGGGTTTCATTTGGGAAGGCAATGGCGCTTGCTAACATAGTCTTCGCACCCACCAACCGAACATTGTTTTCTTTTCAATTTCTTAAGCGATGGATCGCCCCCATCAAAACGCGCAGAATACCGATTGGTCATAATTTAGCAAAACACACCATAAAAATTAAGGTAAAAAGTCGAAAAATAACGAAAAACTGCATCCAGAAACGAAAAATGTAAAATGAAATTACATATTTTTATCTATTTTGCTAAAGTCAATGTCAGTCATAATCAAAAACAAATTGTCAAAATATACCAAGAGTAGCGATTAATATATATTGCGACAGCACAGAACTTTGTCCATAATATTTTTATACAAGGGGTGACGGTCTGTAATCAGCGCTTCTCGAACTTTGTATTCTGAACTAATGTATACAGGGGTTATGTATAACAGTATTATGAAAAGATCGGGGTGCTTTCCTTACTATAAATAATTAGTTTACTGTGCTTGGGACCTTGGGAATACTATAAGTCCAAGTGTACGATGGGTTTTTTTACAAATAATTTGCTGTATCTATAATAGTTATTTAAACAACAAGGTTTGAAAACGACTCTTTGCACACGATCGAGACAGTTTGGTAGACCGAGCCGAAGGCGAGATCTACAAGTCGAGGGAGTGTGCAAATAGGTTTTCAAACGAGTTTTTTACAATATTTTTTATACGACTGCTAATAAGAAAGAAAAATCAAATTTTAATTTAACTTGTTTTTATTTCCGACATTTTTACAACAAAACTCTAAAAATTCAACAATTTTTTGACGTATCTAATCAACAAAACATACGAGCAGTGACGGTTGCTACGGAACTAAGCCAACTTATATTGATGGGTGACAACAACAAAAATCACAATGACGGGAGACCCGTATGCAGAAATGACATAGGCGTGCGCAAAAATGACATAAGCGTGTGCAAAACGTTTTGCATACAGCGTGCGCAAAATGCCATTTTCAGATTGTGTTCTCCGTGCGCAAAACCCCCTTTTACAAGACAGTCGTATAAAATAGTTATTTTAACAACAAGGTTTGAAAACGACTCTTTGCACACGATCGAGACAGTTTGGTAGACCGAGCCGAAGGCGAGGTCTACAAGTCGAGGGAGTGTGCAAAGAGGTTTTCAAACGAGTTTTTTTACAATATTTTTTATACGACTGCTAATAAAGAAAGAAAAATCAAATTTTATTTTAATTTGTTTTTATTTCCGACATTTTTACAACAAAACTTTAAAAATTCAACAATTTTTTGACGTATCTAATCAACAAAACATACGAGCAGTGACGGTTGCTACGGAACTAAGCGAACTTATATTGATGGGTGACAACAACAAAAATCACAAGCGTGCACAAAATGTCATTTTCAGATCGTGTTCTCCGTGCGCAAAACCCCCTTTTACAAGACAGTCGTATAAAAAAGTTTTTACACAACACATTGATTTGAATAGCATAACTTAAGGCCGTTGTTTAACCCTTTTCAGCAATAATAAAATCTGTCGATCACCAATCTTACCTCAAATATTTTTAAGTTCTTTTATCTCTTACCCACAAAAGCATCTCCAGCGCCATTTGTATCAACAATATTTTCGACTTGTTCAACGAAATAGTCTTTTGCTTTCCCATCTTTATATATTATAACTGGACTAACTCCATTTGTTTTAATAAACAACTTTTCGGGTTGGTTACTTGAAAGAGATTTGATCATTTCATTAATTTTACTTTCGCTTTTAGCACTGTGTTGTAAGTATACATTAAATTCCTAAAAACGTTTAAGAATATGAGGGGAGAGAAATAAAGAAAGAGAGAGAAAGGGTAGGAGAAAATTAAGGTAAGAAGAAAAATGAAAGTAAGGAAATTGACAGAGGAAAATGATGCAAGAAAATTAGTACTGGGCATAATCTATCTAACTCCCCATCCTTTCCCCCTAAATTTTGTCGTGCATTACAATACTAACTGCTTGATTTCCAATTACTATGTCGGCATTTAACATCATATACTGCATTTCTTCAGAATATTTTTCAAACAAAAATGCTGCTCCTAAATTGACCACAATGGTTTTTCCATTGCTAGTGAAAAAATCAACCAGTTCTTTTGTGACTTTCACAGAAACTCCAAGGAAGAAAGCCTGAAATAACAGCGAATATGTATTAGTGTAAAAAAACTAAAAAGTACTAAATAAAGTTAGGGTTGGCCCCAAGGCAGGGCAAGAAATGGTCTCATTTTCAGATTTCATTAATTAGGGCTTCTGATGCCAATGCTCTTTGGTCGTCCCTGTTTAGTACGAGAGTCATGCTAAAAATTGTTAACGCAGTCAACCTTTCGTAATAAGCAAAAAATCCCAAAATTAGTAATAGCGCATTTCCTTTTTAAAAAAAATGCTCTTAGCAGTAAATTATTTTTTTAGTTGAGATAATCAAGAAAAACCATTTTTATAAATAAATAAGTAATCCTTGCAAAAAAAAGGCTTAGCTACCAAATTTTCTGATGGTGCCTATCTATCTGTTTGTGTGGGACACGATAACTTAAAAGCCCATAAACTATTTTTAACCAAATCTGAAACAAACAATTTTGCGGTACCCGTGGCTAAGCCCATTATCTTTTGGGTGGGGGTAGCAGGCTGCAATTTCAAACCATAATATTAAGGATTAGATTTTTAAAAATATTTGTCATAACATCATTGTTCGTCAGAGTCACAATTTTTGAGATATATATTTTTTTATTTATCTTACATCTTACGAAACGCAACAGCTAAAACGAATAACGACACGGCTTTTAAATCAGGATTTAAAATTTCTCATAGCATCAAGGTTTGCCAGTCATAATTTTTGAAATTAAAAAATTGTATATATTTCAAAAACGCCAGCAGCTAGAGTAACGTAGTTTTTACAAATTCATGAAAAATTTCATTTTCAACAAAAGTAAAGCTACCTTATCACCCGAACGATGAGCATGAAGTTAGCGAAGCACCCATCGCAGATCGAATCGGGACTAGGTGGATAATTTGCCGTTAATTAGTCGTGAATTAGTTGTGGAAAAATTAATTTTGTCGCTCTTATTTTTGACCGTTTTTGAGGGTGCTTCGCTAACTTCATATGAAGTTAGCGAAGCACCCTCGTAAAAATGACTTTTATCAAAATCGAATGTGGTGGATAATTTGCCGCTAATTAGTCGTGAATTAGTTTTGGAAAAATTAATTTTGTCGCTCTTATTTTTGACCCTTTTTTTGGGTGCTTCGGTAACTTCATATTTTGGCACCCATCGCAAATCGAATCGCTACTAGGTGGATAATTTGCCGTTAATTATTCGTGAATTAGTTGTGGAAAAATTAATTTTGTCGCTCTTATTTTTGATCGTTTTTGAGGGTGCTTCGCTAACTTCATATGAAGTTAGCGAAGCACCCTCGTAAAAATGGCTTTTATCAAAATCGAATATGGTGGATAATTTGCCGCTAATTAGTCGTGAAATAGTTGTGGAAAAATTAATTTTTTCGCTCTTATTTTTGACCGTTTTTGAGGGTGCCTCGCTAACTTCATATAAAGTTAGCGAAGCACCCTCGTAAAAATGGCTTTTATCAAAATCGAATATGGTGGATAATTTGCCGCTAATTAGTCGTGAATTAGTTGTGGAAAAATTAATTTTGTCGCTCTTATTTTTTACCCTTTTTGTGGGTGCTTCGCTAACTTCATATTTTGGCACCCATCGCAAATCGAATCGCTACTAGGTGGATAATTTGCCGTTAATTAGTCGTGAATTAGTTGTGGAAAAATTAATTTTGTCGCTCTTATTTTTGATCGTTTTTGAGGGTGCTTCGCTAACTTCATATGAAGTTAGCGAAGCACCCTCGTAAAAATGGCTTTTATCAAAATCGAATATGGTGGATAATTTGCCGCTAATTAGTCGTGAAATAGTTGTGGAAAAATTAATTTTTTCGCTCTTATTTTTGACCGTTTTTGAGGGTGCCTCGCTAACTTCACATAAAGTTAGCGAAGCACCCTCGTAAAAATGGCTTTTATCAAAATCGAATATGGTGGATAATTTGCCGCTAATTAGTCGTGAATTAGTTGTGGAAAAATAAATTTTGTCGCTCTTATTTTTGACCGTTTTTGAGGGTGCTTCGCTAACTTCATATGAAGTTAGCGAAGCACCCTCGTAAAAATAGCTTTTATCAAAATCGAATATGATGGATAATTTGCCGCTAATTAGTCGTGAATTAGTTGTGGAGAAATTAATTTTGTCGCTCTTATTTTTGACCCTTTTTTTGGGTGCTTCGCTAACTTCATATGAAGTTAGCGAAGCACCCTCGTAAAAATCGCTTTTATCAAAATCGAATATGGTGGATAATTTGCCGCTAATTAGTCGTGAATTAGTTGTGGAAAAATTAATTTTGTCGCTCTTTTTTTTGACCGTTTTTTGAGTGCTTCGCTTAATTCATATAAAGTTAGAGAGGCACCCAAAAAACACTCAAAACTAAACGCGACAAACTTAATTTTTTAACAACTAATTACCGACTAATTAGCGGCAAATTATCCACCATATTCGATTTCGATACGTCATGTCTAAAACCATTTTTACAAACATCGCTAACTTTATATGAACTTAGCGAAGCACCCTCAAAAACGGTCAAAAATAAGAGCGACAAAATTACTTTTTCCACAACTAATTCACGACTAATTAGCGGCAAATTATCCACCATATTCGATTTCGATAAAAGCTATTTTTACGAGGGTGCTTCGCTAACTTCATATGAAGTTAGCGAAGCACCCAAAAAAAGGGTCAAAAATAAGAGCGACAAAATTAATTTTTCCACAACTAATTCACGACTAATTAGCGGCAAATTATCCACCATATTCGATTTTGATAAAAGCCATTTTTACAAGGGTGCTTCGCTAACTTTATATGAAGTTAGCGAGGCACCCTCAAAAACGGTCAAAAATAAGAGCGAAAAAATTAATTTTTCCACAACTATTTCACGACTAATTAGCGGCAAATTATCCACCATATTCGATTTTGATAAAAGCCATTTTTACGAGGGTGCTTCGCTAACTTCATATGAAGTTAGCGAAGCACCCTCAAAAACGATCAAAAATAAGAGCGACAAAATTAATTTTTCCACAACTAATTCACGACTAATTAACGGCAAATTATCCACCTAGTAGCGGTTCGATTTGCGATGGGTGCCAAAATATGAAGTTACCGAAGCACCCAAAAAAAGGGTCAAAAATGAGAGCGACGAAATTAATTTTTCCACAACTAATTCACGACTAATTAGCGGCAAATTATCCACCATATTTGATTTTGATAAAAGCCATTTTTACGAGGGTGCTTCGCTAACTTCATATGAAGTTAGCGAAGCACCCTCAAAAACGGTCAAAAATAAGAGCGACAAAATTAATTTTTCCACAACTAATTCACGACTAATTAACGGCAAATTATCCACCACATTCGATTTTGATAATATAATAACTTTAAACTGAGGCAGAAGGAATCTTTTTCAAGAGAACATTTGACATAACCTGCTCTCCTACTTTGCAATAGGAGAACTGAGATTTATTATTGAAAATATTTACCAAAAATGTCAATACTATCAACTTTATGTCATATAACTGATATTGAATAATGGTAACCGTGAATTTAAGATAACATTTACTTCGTAGGGAGCATTTAAAGAATAAACCCCCCAGGGAGATACTTTACTGTTGGTTTTGTCTATTTGTACTCACGTTTGGTATGAGACTCGGTTCGGTTTATTTTTTAATTTTTGTTAGTTTTTGCAGTTAGCAGGATGCTTGCCTCCACAGTGGAAGTAGTTTGGCTGAGATTCTTTTGGTTCTACAGTAAGATGTTTCCCCGTACATGTTACACAACGTGGTTCAGCGCAATATTTTTATGAGGTTTTTATTATATATTTCCATTTCAATCCCAAGGATACTGAATTAAAAAAAAAATGTTGATATCTTTATCGTGACTAAATATGGGCATAAACATATTAAGAGGTTTTCTTGTTCTCCATTCAGTGCTTAAAACCTTTTTTTTTATAGATTAGCGATAATTTTTTGTGGGTCACTTGAGAAGTGTAGCCTATTACTATTGGCTTTGTTTGTTTGTGAAGAAAAAAAATTAATTCTCTGTTTTAGGAGAGTTGAAATTATAATTGATTGACTTAGTTTAAGGAAGACCTACCTATTCTAAAACTGTTAAAACATTTAACACCTGTTAATTCAAAACAAAATTTCAAAAAATAAGTGTTTTTTCGATATTTCCTTTAATTTTTGTGCGATATTTATTTTTTTCGCCTCCTATTAAAGCTATTTACTAGTTCTCAACCTACCTAAATAAAGGGATCGATGACGGATCTGATACCTTCCTAGCTAGCCTATTAGCACACTTCAAGTGAAGCCATGACATATCAGCCTTGAAAACAGTTTATTGTATATAAAAAACCGTAACTTTTGAAATTTATACACATTATCGTTCAGAATTTCATACATATCACAAGTCTGCGATTTCAAATTCGTCATATTAATTATTAAGTTAAAGTTAAAAATTTTATTGAGTGACTTTAAGCACAGCGATGTTTCAAACTTCGTCGTTTTGTATTTTTGTAATAAAAACATGTTGTATTGTATAATCACCAAAATGCCATAACCCTACCAAATTTCAAGTTTTTTGCTCATAAGAAAGTAGTAGAAACAACTATCGCCAGATATGGAACAAAGGCATAAATAAAACTTCTTTATTGAAAAACGGACCTGTACGATAAACAAAAGCATCACTCCCGGTATACAAAACCAGTCAAATAATTGTCAAACACTTTTTGAAGTTTCTTGATTGGGGGTCAGTTTGAAACATGTGACACTGGCAAATGATGATGATTTTGCAGGGGTTTTAGTAATGTCCACTTTAAACTGAACTAACCTTAACTAACTCATTGTAATAGTCTCCCGCGTTTCCAACACTTCAATTCTTATATTTATTTTTTCATAACTTGACTTAAAAATAATAAAAAATGTGTGTAAACTAGAATAATTTGTTATTTCTTTAAATAATACAAATAAATCAGTTAATTTTCTTTATATTTTTTAAGAATTGCTAGGGAAATTTGATTTGCCCTAACTGACATTTGCCATATCTAAAAACTAGCCGGCAATCCCGCAAAAAAGTTGCTACTTTTTATTGAATCCAGTATACATTATACATTAATCAAGTGAGCTTACATGTCCATAAATTTGCAGAGTATTTTTTATTTACTCTTTACTTAAAAGCTTAAAATGTAGTATTAATGTCGATTTTTTTACACAAAACTAAACATTATGTTTTATAAAATATTTAAGAACTTAGGTTAGGGGTTCCCTAAAAAAAAAGCAAGCTTTGAGAACCACTGCTATAGACCAAGCGATTTTTTTTTACAAAAAAAATGAGATTATTTCATCAAGAGTAAGCCAACTGTTGAAAGTATTTATAAAGAGTTTAAATTTGACTTTTAATATTCAAAATGATGTTCAGATCAAGAAGTTATTTTTTCATTCTTGCGTAGCTATATATTTTATCAATTTATACTAAATAAGGGTCGCTGATTTTAAAAACTCCATAATAAAAGGCATATTAGGGTTTAATCTAGGTGGCAGAAAATAATTTATCCCATATTATCTTTTGGGATATATCATAAGAATCAGATGTCAATGCTTATGTCAAATTTTAGCAGCAACTTTCTTAAGTTAAATATTTTACTAACTGATATTTTCTGTCAGAAAGAAAGACGTATTTTCCCCGATTTTAAAAAGAAAATTCTATTAATATCTATTTAAGCTGTCAGTCTATGGACAAATCAAGTTTCGTGTGCAAGTCGTGCCAACTTTCTGCCGATAAGCTAACTTTGTAAAGGGCATCCCATATATTAGGTTTTGACTTGTCATTCTGGTAAATGCGTTTTTTAAAGATTCAAAATGGCGGAATGGCGTATCTTTAAAAAAATTGTAACTTTTTGATTTCTTATCCGATTTTCATGAAACATAGTTTAAAAGACTTGCTTTGTAATGTACTTAAAAATGTATTAGTCAGAAAATGTATTTTTTTGTATTTGTCAAAAAAATTAAAAAATTAAAAAAAAAAGGTAATTTTTTTTTTTTTTTTTTATTTTATTTTTAAAACTGTTGGAGCTAGAAAAAAAGTTTATATAAAAAAGATAGCTGTTTTGATTCTTTATTCAAATCTGGTTCAAATGTTCCAATACGTTAATTAGTTTTTAATTTATTGCCAAATAACTGGAAAAAAATAGGGGTATTTAAAAATTATGCTTTTAATGAAAACCATAAGAATTTTTTAGAAGTAACTTAAATTTGTTTAAAAGACCTAGAAGATCAGGTTTTGAGTTATTGTCATTGTGACAATCGCGCTTTTTTTAAAATACGGCGGATTCAATATGGCGGAAAAGTATATTTAAAAACAAATCTTTTTTTTATTTTTTATCCGATTTTAATACAACAAGGTTTAAATTACTTGATTTGAAATGTATTAAAAAAATACTTTTTAAAAAATGTATTTCGAAACAAAAATCGGGTGAAACATGTGACAAAAATGATTTTATTTATTTTATTTTTAATTGACCCCCATATACGGACGTCGCTGAAGGGTTTGTCATAAATTAAACCCCACTGACTTACACATACTTAAAAAGAAAATTTAATTTTCTACAATAAAGTATAAAACATATTTTTGCGACTTGAGCTTAGTTTCTGAGAAAATTGGAAAAAACCTGTAACAGATTTAATTTGTTTGGTGATTTGTAAAAATTGATTTAAGTTGCACAGGCCTGTGAAGTTTTAATCTGAAGATAAATCTTACATTATTATACACGTTTAAAAGAAAATTTTATTGTCTACAATCGACTATAGGTCACAATTTTTGATAGAGAGTTTGGTTTTTAGGATAATCGGGTAAAATATATGTGGTTTCTTTAATTTTTTATATTTTCTTAATAAACGGACGCCACTGGCGACTTTGTCATTAGCCTGACCCCACTGACTAATACATTGTTAAAAAGGAAATTTTATTTTCTACAATAAACGGCCAAATTATGTTTTTCCAAAAAGCTTAATTTTTGAGAAAATTGGATAAAACTTGATAAATTTAGTGATTTTTCAAAATTGATTTTATTTACGGACGCCCGTAAATTGTTATAGGTAAAACTACCATTATCTTATTATACATCATTTAAAAGGCAATTTTATTGTCTATAACAAAGTGTGTGTTATATTTTTTGATATAGTGCTCGGTTTTTAAGAAAATCGGGTAAAACCTGTAATAAACATGTTTCTTTTTTAAATTTATTTATTTTATTTATTTTTAAACGGACGCCACGGACAGTTGGTCATTAGTCGTACCCCACTGACTTATATATTGTTGAAAAGGTGGTGGTCTACAATAAAGATTAGTACATATATTTCCCTAAGCATAAAATTTTAAAAAAATCTAAAAATTTCAGGATTTGGGGAGCCTGGGGTGTTTTGCAGGATTTTGCAGCTAAAATTTAAAAAAACTAATATAATTTTATTTTTAAATTAGATTTTACACATTTTTGATCCATTTCTATGTCATTGTGTCTTTAGGGCGTCAACTTAGTTACATTTTTCAAACACGACTATATAAGGAGGGGGGATAAAAAAAATTGGACCAAAAACTTGTCCGGCAACATCCAAATCGTTAGTCTGTGACCTATTCTCAGAATCCATTGTCAAACTGCGGTCCTCATATTTTGCATATTCAACTACCTCTACTACCTGCACTATATTGCAAAAACTTTCGTCGATTGATATCCACATTCAAAAATAACAATAACAACGTTGTTTGATAATGTCCATCAAACAACGATAACAATTATAATAGAAATCACCTGTTTTACTAGACGCCTCGGCTGCGTAACGCCACGCGCTGCTTTATAGGCGTTCATCCACACCACATGACGACTCAGCAGGCCGGCCAACTAAGCAGCCCCCGGTAGCCAATTTTCATTTTTTAAGGAGGAATTAATTTTGCCTGATACCCTTTGTCGGGCACAGGGATCTTTATCGTGCTAGCGCCATCTACGCTCTTAACACGGGACCATTCGCTTAACGTGACTTCCGAACCATGGCCTTGTATTTTTTCATCAACTTTGCCTACTTCGTTGATGCCCAAACTGCACCAAAGATAGGCGTTACCCCTACCTCCGGTGAATCTGTATTCACAAACGGAAAATAGGTTTGAGTTTGTCGAGGCAGGCATGGGGATCGAACCCATTACCCTCTGATCGAAAAGCGAACGCGCGTCCACTGAACCATCAGATGCCCTCAGATTTGTTTTTGAAAAGGCGCCATATTTGTGTCGGCTGGGAAACTTTATTTGTTTTTCGGTAAGTTTAAAGCTTGCCAATAGCTTTAATAAGAGGTACCTATTAAAAATAAATAGGAACCTATTGCAATAAAGCCAGGCACAAATTGTGCCGGGCACTATATTGACAGTTTCGCATTAAAAACTGACAGTTGATGTTTCAAAATTGACATACCAAAGTCGAATTTAGAAATCCAGTCGTTTATTTTCCATTAATTGTGGCGTCACTATTAATTCCGGCTCTTATAATACACAATGGCCTTATTTTGAAAGAAGTCAGCTGTTCTTATAATGTGAAACTGTCAATATAGTGCCCGGCACAATTTGTGCCTGGCTTTATTGCAATAGGTCCCTAATATCGCACGAACACTAATAATATCATAGGAAAACTAATTTTTTTGAAATATAGCCGCTATTTTCTTTTGAAGTAACTTGTGTCAATTTTCTTTTTAATTTTTTTAATTGAGTAGATCCCGCTCAAAGTTAAGCCATCAAAATTAAGTTAATTTCTCCTAAAATGGAGAATTCATTTTTGTTCTCAACTTTGGCAGCCGCTTTGGATTCTAAAGCCGGAAAATCGGGGATTCTCGAATGAAAATTTAGCTTGGGTATAAGATATGCCAAATATAAAAAAATATACTTTTTTTGCGGCTTTATTTTTCAAATGTACTCTACTATTTGTTATTATCAAAGCTTCCTAAAACAAATCTTTGAAAAATTATTACTATCCTTCTTCACTGCTTCCGTCTTGCGGTTAAATCATCGACTATAATCAGTTCTGAAATGACTTGTTGCTTGTCAATTTGTGATACAATATTGGGTCACCCACCAAAATTTTTAGAAAAAATCGTAGAATACGATGTTTCACGGTCCTCTGGGAAGTGGTGCAGAAACACTCTGCACCCACTCCAGATAAGAATGGGGCGGGGTGGAGTTTTTTTTAAAAAATTCAAACTCGAGTTTTACCTTGGTTTTTTAAATCCCCCATTTTTCAGCATTTTCGTACATAATTTAATTACCTACCTACCCATAGGGGGATTAGCAACTCCCAAAATAGATCTTAAAACGTGATCTTTTTTCAATACATGACATAAAAACCTTTGAAAAAAGTACGCTGATACAATTTAGTAGGCGCATTCAAACATACAGGATCAGAGTTTTAATATGAGTTGTTTTCTTTAAACGAATGTTTCAAAACCGTTTCAACACAATGACGTCACATCGACGTCATCACTTGAAAAATCGCTTTTGGCTAACTTCGGTCAGCCCGTCAGAGGTTCGATTCCCGACCATACACGATGTGGGTGTTCTATGATAGAGCGGGAACGATCTTATCATGTACCACGTTATCAAGGCTGCACCGTACTGAATTCTCGAAAAATGAGCTTTTCTCCTACTATGTTGCCAGATTTGTAAAGGGCTTGGTGTTCAATTTATCTTTTTTTGGGCTCCGATTGATTGATTCAAAAATTTCAGCCAATCAAAGTCTGAGAAAAGTCCTTGGAAAACCAGCTTATTTGGATTATTTTCATGACAATTTCCTATTCTGTAAGCTAAGGAAAGAAAATGGTTGGTTGAAGCTTGTTGTTTTTTTGAAGTGGAAAATTCTTTAGGCGCGTTTTGCAGTCTTTGTGGGTAGTGAATTGAACTGACCCGTCAGGCTCGGCTATGTAACGCTCATTCGGGTGAAGTCGGCTCGAGTCGACTAACTGTGAGAGGAACATTCAGCGAGCGATATGATGATGCAGATGAAGGCCAGTATTATTAATTTCGCCTTGTTGAAGTTTACACTTCTGCCGTGTGGTCTTAAGCACACACAATTTTTTTTTTGTAATTTGGGTCGTTTACAAATTACGTAACGGGTATGGCGGTAAAGTTCTACAAAGTTTGATAAGGTGTTAAAATCTGTTACGTCAATTACGAAACATTTGTTAGCCCACATAAAAATAAAGTAATCTCAACACCAATGTGTACTATAAGCTGGATGAAGGTATTAGTAAAAACTAATAAAAATTTTTGTTGTGTAGTTTTTTTAGGGGTCAGGACAATTCGTCGGGGCCAATTAACTACTAAGATACCACTATCTTCCTCAAAAAAATGTCCCACCACAGAAAAATCATTTTTCAAAAAGAATTCTTTTTAAAAACTGCTTTTTGAAAAACAAAACAAAAAAATTTTTCAAGAAATTATTTGAAAAAAAATGTGCGACGAATTGTAGAATAGGATTTTTAAAATTTGAGGAGTATTATCTGGCTAATTATGATTAAAATATGTGTTTTTTTTTTTTTTATAAAATGGCAAGTTAACGAGATAGTCAAAGTTAACTCTAAAACTAATAAAATTCTTTTAAAAAATTAAAAAAAAAATTGTGCTTACATAAACTTAAAAACATTAATGATATGTTATACCTACAGACTTGTTTCTAATAACATAAAACAGCAAGAAAAATATTGCGTTTACTATGGCATTTATAAAAGTTTTAAAACAAAAAAAAAAGTTTTTTTTTTAAATTTCCGTCATATTTTTTTAAAACCATTTTTATATCTGATTAGTTTTTTCTATCTTAATAGATTTCACCAAATTTTATATATTTGCTGTGATTTTTAAAGAAGTTGTAACCAAAAAAGTTTATGTTGGGTTTTCAATGATTTTAAATACGGTATGACTAATTTTATGTCCTTTATTTTATTTAATTTACGATTTTACAATTTAGCGGTAAAAAATAACGTATGGACACTTTCTGGAGTGACAATTTGACGTTCATTGCGCATGCTTATCATTGGAATTATGGTATGCAGCCAGTTACGCTCTTGTGCGGTACATTAAATAAATTAGCAGAGTATTGTATTAAACATATCGCCGGCCTTGAAAGGTATTCCGTCTCTTTCAATAAAAAACAGTTAAATAATTAGCGAGACACACACCTTAGCCAATGCTCGTTTTAGTACACCATTTTTTGTTTTGACGCTCACTACGCGTACAACATTGTCCTTGCCTGGAGAACCACCAAGGAACAAATCAGTTTTACTTCTGTAGCAGCACTGTGTTGCTTCCATTTAGTACGTTGTTGCAGATTGTCTAGATAATCATGCTTCCATCGTCTCCATAAATCTTGATTCAGTCTTTGCAAGTTTTGGAAGCGTGTAAGATGACTGACTTTAACATCGGAGTGGTCATTTTCTGGAAGGGCATTCAGTGGTTCTCCAACGATGAAGGGTCCTGGTAACAGCGCTTCAAGGTCAGAAGGCTCATCGGACATTGGGGTAGTGGGACGCGAATTTAGAACAGATTCAACCGTGGTCAACCGAAGTACCGAACTCCTCAAACGTTAATGGAGTTGAACCCATAATTCGCTATAAATGGTATTTTAAGGATTTCACGGCAGGTGTAAGTGCCATTGAATATGGTGATTATAAGTTCGTTCCATCAAAGCGTGGGACGGTTATAAAACGGTACGAAAAATCCTGTTTGCGTTCCAGGTCGACGTTGTACTGTTATGGGACAGTCAGTTTTCCGTTCCATCAAGCAAAAGACAAGAATTGCACACAGGCGCATTAGAAGGCGCGGAAAAATTGTATGTAAAACACACACATTTCTAGTTTACATCACCTGAGATAATAATATACCATAAAATTACATTAAACTTACATTTGTCTGAGAACATTAAAAAAAACAGTGAATAACCCAAAAAATTAATTTTTTTTTCAAAATAAATTGAGTTTTACAACCAATTTTAACACATGACAAAATGCCGGGGAAGCCACGTAAATATACAAATATTTTTTAAATTTCCAAAAAAAAATTTTGCAACATCTGCAGCATCTGTTGATTTTTTTGCAAGAGCCTCTTAATTTTTATTACTACAGGACTGCGGATCGTGTAGGTATACCACATGAAAAAAAGCTACACTGACCATAGGGTAGCTTGCTTAGAAAAAGAAAAACTAGTTTAGCAGGTGATTGGATAGGATTCGCTTTAAGGCATCGACATTAAGGTCATTACTAAAGTACAAGCTACAAAATGTGATTTTCCTAACTTCTTAGAAGTATCACGAAAGCCTTGTGAATATTAAGGCTTTCTATAATATCTAGGTAATTTCACAAATATTTTATAAAAATCAAATTAGAAAATACAAATAAATAAATATATAAATTTCACATAAAACTTGTGATATTAGAAAAAATAAATATATTTTCACAAGTTTCGCCCAAAAATATGTGCTAATGCAAGTTCGTGTTAATTTTTGGTATATTTAGTTTATTAGACAGTCTGTAGTGGTTTATAGTTTGTGAATACAGGGTGTAACTAAATAAGTGTAAAACATTTAAGGGAGTGATTCCGCATCAAAAAAAGATAGGATCTTTCATATGTAACGTGTCATTTTTACGTTTAAGACAACGTTACATATTCGTTTATTCAGGTAATCAGGACTCTTCGACTCGTCTTTCTGTACACAAATTAAGGGTATTTTATAGAGCTAGGTTTGGAGGTTATATAGTGTCCAAAAAGTTACCTTATAAAGGAGACATTCCATCGAATTACTGTGGACACTACGCACATCGCATTATCTGGACATCGTAATTGGAGTGTAAGATCACAGGTTTCGGGAAAATCACATTAAAACTTTTGTTTGTTTTGTTTATTTCTGTAGTTTCGTCGTTTACTTGACGTTCATAAAGTTAAACAGCTGTTATGCTGGGGAATGGCGGCGTTGCCGCATCACAAATGGTTTCAGTAACAGGAAGGAAACATTTAGATGAACATTTCATTCCCTTACGTTTATTTTCGAGGATATTGGGACAATCCGAACCTCATATCCTTCACGGATTAACTAGTTTTGATAGTACGAAAATATATTTGGGTTGACCAGTAACAACCGAGGCCCCGCCCCTTTGATATCTTTATTAATTTGATGAGGAGAAGATAAAATAAATACGAGTTGTGCACTTTTGTAAATGGGAGATAAACGAGTGATAAAAACCAGGACTAAAAGAATAAACGAAATCGTGTAACTTAACATCTGAACACTCTTGTGCCTTTAAGCAGTGGTTCAGTGTGTATTTTTGGGTTCAGGTTCAGAAACAACTTTATTACTGTAGAAATGTTTTACAAAAATGGCGTTAAACCATATGAATATTAGAGAAAACATTTATAAAGAGCAAAGGAAACTTTTGACTAAAACTGTAACTAAAGTACAACTAAATTCTACACTTAGTTTAGCTTTACTCATATGGGAATTGATTGAGTGTTCGAATATTCCTGGGTTTGATGCAAGTTCTGATCTCCAGTAATTGATTTTACAGTTGATGGTTTCAATGCTGAGCTTCTTATAGTCCGTCTGGTTATTTTCCTTCTAGTTGCTATGTCGGCAAGGGTCCGGTAAGCAAATGTTCGGTCTATGTATGGAGTGTGTCTCGATGTCCTTGTTATAAAAATTTCAACCGTGGAAATAGATCCGACAACACCTCAATGTGCGTTTTAATTAATTTCAATGTCCCCTTGGTCGGTGCTGGCCCCTATATACAGGTATGGAACTATTGCTGTATTTCCTCATTGGTTAGTTTGAAAACCGCGGGTCTTTTCTTCCAGTCGTGCCATTTTACTGTCATTTACAAAACGGTTTCCGGCGACTTCATTTTTTGCATTCTCAACAGAGTGCCTGGTCTTTTTTGCTAACGAATTTTGGCTGGGTCGGCAACAGGTCTCTGGGATCGCCTTTGTCTTTGGATTGGCACTACAGCGATTGTAGGAGATATCCCAGAGACTGTGAGGAGTGAGTCCGTCGTGTCTAGGGTAATCTAGAGTGACGCTCGCACCCTTTTGAGGGGATTTTAAGTCAGCCTACGCCATTTGTACGGGGAAGAGCATTGCCCTGTCCATTCCATCGACAGCGGTGCTGGACGCTGGTGGGAAGCCGGACGAGCCAGTTGTAACCCTGGGAAAGGGTTTCTACGCTCGGGCAAGAATCCCACAACCTTTCTACAACCATGTGCTGCCCTAGTACCATGTGCTAAGGGATCTTTAGGGGAGGCGCGGGCAAACCAGGAGCAGCAGTAGCAGTGAGGAGGTGTCTGGACAACTCTAGGTTTACAAACTAGAACACACATTTATACATAAAATAATCAAGGACCAAGGTAGGAGCAAGCCTTAACTATAATTTTTTTCATATATAATTTTCACAATATAATTTAGACATAATCTTTTCCAATATAATTTTTACAGTATAATTTAACACCTCTTGTAAACGCAAGATAAGGTATGACGTCATAACCCTAGTTTTGCGGCATATTTACGACATTGACTTGTTTCCTTCATTTCATTTATTTAAGATAATTTTACTGTCAAATTTAAAGTGCCTTGCTATTTTGGCCCTATTTAAAGTGCCTTGCTATTTTGTCCCTGACTTGTTTGGTATTTTTCTCAGGTTTTACAATCAAAATATACAAGATGAACTAAATTTCTGTGTTATTTGTGCAATCCAGTGAACCAACTTTGCAGAGACAAAAGAGAGATGAGGTTATATTTTTTTTTTCAGCAGTTTCCTTACATTGTTCTACCTCATGGGGTAGATCTCGGACTGGGTTGCTGTCTGTCTCATCCTACCCAACGTAGAATGATGACAGCAGATATTTGGTCCAGATCTCCCCTATGATGGAACGATTTTGGAAGTATATTTTTTTTTACAATCATTCATATAATTGAGTCCTATGCTACTGACTCAGATGTAGGTACACTATGACCTGTTAAAGGAGTCCATCTACCTGTAAAGTGCTTCTAGTTTTATCATTTTGATTCAGTTAAAAATCTTTTAGAATTTTATCTCGTTTATTAGTCAATTTTTTTTGGTTTTTTTAATTACACAAATACTCTGGAAGCCTCGGAAGTAGGTAGAATTTCATTGTTTAGCTACAACGTTTGGGTTGAACTGTATTTTATTTAAGATCTTCTTTGTAAAACATTGGTATTAAATAATGTGGCGCACTTAAAATTTTCTTATTTCTGAACCCCCCCTTCTCCACTGTATAAAAGTTACCGGGCATATCAATGTTTTACCTAGCTGGAAAATACAGTTCTGCTTCCAGATATTCGTTTAATTATTCAGTGGGTTTTTTGTGTCACAAAATGGCGGCAACGTCTTTAAGCTGCCACAAATGTCACACAACGCATTTTAATAGGCCACAAATTGGCGCCCTACGTGTTTTTTGGCTAGTTTTTTAACATCTGATGTAATTTTTTTTGGTTTTTTATGAATTTGGAAAAAAAAAGACAAAATTATTTTTACATTTTTTTTTGAGAAAAATTTTTTTGTGGTGCAGCCAAAGCCAGGTTAAAGGCTTTCAGTGGCTGTGGGTGGTCTTGACACTCAATCATTTTTTTTAATAAAAAACAAGATCATTGGTTTTTGGAAATAACACTTTTTTAAATATTTTTTGGTAATTTGAGCTTTGATTTGGGGTTCGTTTTTTTAGTGATTCTCATAGTTTTTTGTTAGCTTATCTTCACAAGTTTTTCTTGGAAAATAAAATATTCATTTTTATGTATTAAGGAAGAATAAGTGGATAAAAAACATGGGAGTTTTTATTGAACGGAGTCCAACTCATGTCTTAATTCTTTAAAGTTTTTTTTGTATGAAAAACATGTTTTAATTTTTTTAAACTTTTTTTAAGAAGAATAAATACAACAATGTAAATTTACTTCAATTTTTTGTTGATTTATAGGTGGATGGACCTCCAGACATGGTCTTTTTATGTTTTAAATATATGACATAGGTAGTGTGTTTTTTTCTAACAATTTATTTTTACAGGTTGCCTACTACTAATATGTTATTATTTCCTGCTTGTGATAAGATAGAAACTGTTTCACCAATTATTTTTTAGTGCAGTCAATTTATTTAGGTCAACAAGATTTTTTTTGGTGATTTTAATTTTTTTGTGGGATATCACCACTTGGAAATTGGAATATTTTTACAGGGTTTCACACAAATTTTTCTTGGCTGAGTTGTTTTAAAGTAAATATAGCTTAACAGATGGTAGCTTTGTTTATTTGAAAGTATTAATTAGTAATGAAAGAAAAGGAAAATGAGTTTATTTTGCTTTGTCATTTTCTTTTCTTGTTTTTTGGAGGTAACTGTTGATGGCATTTAAGACCTTACGTCACTCAGTTACATCGGGTCAGAGGAGGGTACTACTACTTATAGTTAGCTCGGAAGTTTAGGGAACACAAGGCTAAAACTCCTAGAGCAACATATTGGCTGAAGATCAACGCCAGAGGTCCAGTTAACATTTTTTTTTGGGGTATTGTTTTTGGAGCAGTTTTTTTTAGGTCTTTGGTTGCCAGTTTAGTTGTCTAGTTGTGTTTTTGTGACTGGTCAAATTTTTTTTGGTAGAAAATACAGCGTTGGGCTTTGGAGTGCATTTTTTAAAAAATGACTTACGAGTATTTCTATCAATTAAAGTTTTTCTGGTTCACAATTATTTTTTTCTGTAATTTTTGCCCTGTTTCTGAAGAGGCAAAATTAGCTATCGTCTTCAGAAATATAGCGGACATCTATAAGAAAGGGTTGATTGCTACTGAGGTCAATAGCCTATCACATTTAAAGGATCTGTGTCGTAGAATAGACCAGAGATATGGTTTAGAGGAGGAAAATTTTACATCTAGAAGAAACCAATCAATCGAACCTGACTTGGCCTACGTTGACGTAGAGAGCGACAGTGACGATTTTTCAACAGGGGTTGATGCAATTCAAATATCAGGTGCCGGGACATCGAACCAACAGAATTTAAATCATCCTGCTAATAGATTCGACAGAAATAGGCAGCAGCCAGCAAGCAATTTTGCTGCTAGGGCTGATAGAGATAGACAGCAACCAGCTAGTGGTCAGTCTAGTGTAAATGACAGAGATGGACAACCACCACAGGGTGTTGGATCTGGTAGGGCGAATAGAGACGTTGTTTATTATAGATGCAACCAAACAGGGCACATGGCAATCGGGTGCGCATTATCTAGAGGTAAGCAATGTTATTCGTGTGGTCAGGCAGGGGTAACGGTCAGAGAATGTCGAAATTGTAATCGTCAGGGAAACGGACCCAGGCGCTCGTAGGTGGTCGACCTTCGAGTCAGCCTGAACAAGCATCGACCGATAGGCTAACGAACATTTTAGATTATGTGATAAGTCATGCTCGTAAAGATGAGAGGCCTTATTTAGAAGTGGATGTGCTCGGAAATAAGTTATTAGGTTTGTTGTATTCCGGGGCTTCACGTACCTTTTTAGGGAATCATGGTTGGTCAATCATCGAGAGGTTTGGTTTTTCACTGGATACGACGAAGAAGACGAGTTGTATTGTGGCAAATGGTCAAAGCACGAGTAGTATTGGGACAGTGCAGCTTCCTATGCGAGTTCAGGATAAATTTAGGTTAATAGAGGTCGTCGTCGTTCCTGAATTACAGCACACTTTGATTTTGGGATTAGATTTTTGGATTTCGATGGGTATAGTACCGAACTTAAGTATTAATGAGTGGCACTTTGCCGATAATAAAGATGTGATTTGTTCTTTGGAAACGTCAGACCAGCAAACTACTCTTACGCCTTATGAATCAGAACGACTAGAGGAATTGGTCGATAAATATAAGACTATTATGGGTGACTCACTAGGATGTACAGACAGGGTAGAACACAAGATTACAACAGATGCAGCACCGATAAGACAACGTTCTTATAAGGTCTCACCGGTCATTCAAAAACTTATGGATGGCGAGATCGACGAAATGCTGAAAATGGATGTAATAGAACGTAGTAGTAGTTCATGGGCTTCGCCAGTGGTAATGGTACAAAAGAAAAACACAAAGAAATATCATTTCTGTGTAGACTACCGCAAATTGAACTCAGTGACGGCGCGTGATAGTTATCCTTTACCACTCGTATCCGAGACTCTTGACAAATTGAAAGATGCTAAGTACTTGTCAACTTTAGATATTAAGAGTGCTTATTGGCAAGTACCAATGGAAGAATCATCGAAGCCACTAACAGCATTCATCTGTCGACGAGGTCTCTTCCAATTTAAGCGTTTACCATTTGGTCTTCATAATGCACCTGCAACTTGCCAAAGACTCATAGATAGCATCATAGGGAACGATTTAGACCCCTACGTGTACGTATATCTCGATGACCTCGTAATTGTCACACAGAGCTTTTCTGAACATTTCTTGAGGAAGTCCTACGAAGATTGCAGAATGCAAAGATAACGGTAAGTTGGGAAAAATGCCAACTGTGTAGGCCAGAAATGACTTATTTAGGATTCGTAGTGGACCGTCGAGGCATCCGAGTTGACCCTAATAAAATTAGAGCCATGTTAGAGCTCCAGAGGCCAAGAACTGTCAGAGAAGTTCGTAGAGTTGTAGGTACAATATCCTGGTATAGACGTTTCATAGAGAATTTTTCAGCGATAATAGCTCCAATTACAGCTCTAGCTAAGAAGAATCAAAAGTTCGATTGGACTCCAGACTGCGAAAGAGCATTTATTAAGATTAAGGAACTTTTAGTGACTGCACCGATTCTTACATGTCCAGATTATACCAAAGAATTTGTCATTCAAACAGACGCATCAGGATATGGAATAGGAGCATGTTTAACGCAGCCTTATCCTGAAGGAGACAAAGTCATATGCTATTTGAGTCGATCTTTGACTAAGCAAGAACGTGTTTACACGACCACCGAGCGAGAATGTTTGGCATTGGTTTGGGCGATAGAGAAGCTCCGGCCTTATATTGAGGGGATCTCATTTAAGGTCATAACAGATCATTTTAGCTTAAAATGGCTTCATAGCTTAAAAGAGCCCAGTGGGAGACTTGCTCGTTGGTCTGTAAAACTGCAGCAATATGATTTTGAAGCAATTCATCGGAAAGGGAAAGATTTAGTTGTCCCGGACATGTTGTCTCGTGCAGTACCTATGATTGATACAATTTCGCAGCCCAGAGATGTTTCAACAGCAATTAAAGATCGATGGTACCAAAAGATGGTAAAGAGGGTCGTAGAATCACCGTTAAAATTTATGAATTGGAGATACACTGATAATAAGTTGTATAAATATGTCAAACAAGAATACCCTCAACTTTCACCATCTAACGAATATTGGAAAGAGGTAGTCCCCAAAGATCATAGGCGTAGAATTATTGGAGAAGCTCACGATCCTCCTACCGCAGGACATATGGGTGTGTATAAAACCTTCCATAGACTGGCAGAAAAATATTATTGGCCAAAAATGCGCCAGGACGTGGCAACTTTTGTAAAGAAATGCTTTGTCTGTGCAGCTCATAAAGGTGATACACAAGGTGTATCTGATCAGATGATATCTCACCCAAAACCAACTCGTCCTTGGGAAATTATTTCGACTGATTTATGTGGACCTTTACCTCGTTCGACAAAGGGTAATTGCTGGATTCTCGTCGTTACGGACTATTTGAGTAAGTTTTCCTTAGTTTTTCCAATGCGAACAGCCCCTACTCAAGCTGTTGTCAAGCATCTTGAGGAGCAAGTATTTATGGTCTTCGGAGTGCCCCGTTTGATACTTTGTGATAATGGCCCTGAGTACAAAAGTAACGAGTTTAAGCGTTTTGCTGAGAGTTATCAGGTTAAAATTCAGTATAATCCGTATTATCACCCCAGAGCAAATCCAACAGAAAGGACGAATCGTACGTTAAAAACCATGTTATGTTGTTATGTGAAAGACAACCACAGAAAGTGGGACGAACAGATACATAAACTTGCCTGCGCGATTCGTACTGCAACCCATGACACGACCAGGATATCTCCTTTCTTTGTTAATTTTGGTAGGAATATGTGTTTGTCAGGAAAAGATTACTCCAACCCAGTTTTGTTATCTGAAGAGTCTCGAAGAAGTTAGCACCGAAATTTGTTGGTCCTTATGTGATTAGGAATAAAATTTCTCCATGGATATTTGAGCTTCAGGAACCATCGGGTAAAGTACTACCAGGGAGCTGGCATGCCAAAGACCTTAAGTCGGCAGCGGACCTCTCCGATTAACCTTTTTAGGTTAATCGTCTTGAAGTTGGGGGGGATTATGTAACGTGTCATTTTTACATTTAAGACAACGTTACATATTTGTTTATTCTGGTAAATAATCAGGACTCTTCGACTCGTCTTTCTGTACACAATTTAAGGGTATTTTATAGAGCTAGGTTTGGAGGTTATATAGTGTCCAAAAAGTTACCTTATAAAGGAGACATTCCATCGAATTACTGTGGACACTACGCACATCGCATTATCTGGACATCGTAATTGGAGTGTAAGATCACAGGTTTCGGGAAAATCACATGAAAACTTTTGTTTGTTTTGTTTATTTCTGTAGTTTCGTCGTTTACTTGACGTTCATAAAGTTAAAAAGCTGTTATGCTGGGGAATGGCGGCGTTGCCGCATCACAAATGGTTTCAGTAACAGGAAGGAAACATTTAGATGAACATTTCATTCCCTTACGTTTATTTTCGAGGATATTGGGACAATCCGAACCTCATATCCTTCACGGATTAACTAGTTTTGATAGTACGAAAACATATTTGGGTTGACCAGTAACAACCGAGGCCCCGCCCCTTTGATATCTTTATTAATTTGATGAGGAGAAGATAAAATAAATACGAGTTGTGCACTTTTGTAAATGGGAGATAAACGAGGGATAAAAACCAAGACTAAAAGAATAAACGAAATCGTGTAACTTAACATCTGAACACTCTTGTGCCTTTAAGCAGTGGTTCAGTGTGTATTTTTGGGTTCAGGTTCAGAAACAACTTTATTACTGTAGAAATGTTTTACAAAAATTGCGTTAAACCATATGAATATTAGAGAAAACATTTATAAAGAGCAAAGGAAACTTTTGACTAAAACTGTAACTAAAGTACAACTAAATTCTACACTTAGTATAGCTTTACTCATATGGGAATTGATTGAGTGTTCGAATATTCCTGGGTTTGATGCAAGTTCTGATCTCCGGTAATTGATTTTACAGTTGATGGTTTCAATGCTGAGCTTCTTATAGTCCGTCTGGTTATTTTCCTTCTACTTGCTATGTCGGCAAGGGTTCGGTAAGCAAATGTTCGGTCTATGTATGGAGGGTGTCTCGATGTCCTTGTTATAAAAATTTCAACCGTGGAAATAGATCCGACAACACCTCAATGTGCGTTTTACTTAATTTCAATGTCCCCTTGGTCGGTGCTGGCCCCTATATACCGGTATGGAACTATTGCTGTATTTCCTCATTGGTTAGTTTGAAAACCGCGGGTCTTTTCTTCCAGTCGTGTCATTTTACTGTCATTTACAAAACGGTTTACGGCGACTTCATTTTTTGCGTTCTCAACGGAGTGCCTGGTCTTTTTTGCTAACGAATGTGAGGAGTGAGTCCGTCGTGTCTAGGGTAATCTAGAGCGACGCTCGCACCCTTTTGAGGGGATTTTAAGTCGGCCTACGCCATTTGTACGGGGAAGAGCATTGCCCTGTCCATTCCATCGACAGCGGTGCTGGACGCTGGTGGGAAGCCGGACGAGCCAGTTGTAACCCTGGGAAAGGGTTTCTACGCTCGGGCAAGAATCCCACAACCTTTCTACAACCATGTGCTGCCCTAGTACCATGTGCTAAGGGATCTTTAGGGGAGGCGCGGGCAAACCAGGAGCAGCAGTAGCAGTGAGGAGGTGTCTGGACAACTCCAGGTTTACAAACTAGAACACACATTTATACATAAAATAATCAAGGACCAAGGTAGGAGCAAGCCTTAACTATAATTTTTTTCATATATAATTTTCACAATTTAATTTAGACATAATCTTTTCCAATATAATTTTTACAGTATAATTTAACACCTCTTGTAAACGCAAGATAAGGTATGACGTCATAACCCTAGTTTTGCGGCATATTTACGACATTGACTTGTTTCCTTCATTTCATTTATTTAAGATAATTTTACTGTCAAATTTAAAGTGCCGTGCTATTTTGGCCCTATTTAAAGTGCCTTGCTATTTTGTCCCTGACTTGTTTGGTATTTTTCTCAGGTTTTACAATTAAAATATACAAGATGAACTAAATTTCTGTGTTATTTATGCAATCCAGTGAACCAACTTTGCAGAGACAAAAGAGGGATGAGGTTATATTTTTTTTCAGCAGTTTCCTTACATTGTTCTACCTCATGGGGTAGATCTCGGACTGGGTTGCTGTCTGTCTCATCCTACCCAACGTAGAATGATGACAGCAGATATTTGGTCCAGATCTCCCCTATGATGGAACGATTTTGGAAGTATATTTTTTTTTACAATCATTCATATAATTGAGTCCTATGCTACTGACTCAGATGTAGGTAAACTATGACCTGTTAAAGGAGTCCATCTACCTGTAAAGTGCTTCTAGTTTTATCATTTTGATTCAGTTAAAAATCTTTTAGAATTTTATCTCGTTTATTAGTCAATTTTTTTTGGTTTTTTTAATTACACAAATACTCTGGAAGCCTCGGAAGTAGGTAGAATTTCATTGTTTAGCTACAACGTTTGGGTTGAACTGTATTTTATTTAAGATCTTCTTTGAAAAACATTGGTATTAAATAATGTGGCGCACTTAAAATTTTCTTATATCTGAACCCCCCCTTTTCCGCTGTATAAAAGTTACCGGGCATATCAATGATTTACCTAGCTGGAAAATACAGTTCTGCTTCCAGATATTCGTTTAATTATTCAGTGGGTTTTTTGTGTCACAAAATGGCGGCAACGTCTTTAAGCTGCCACAAATGTCACACAACGCATTTTAATAGGCCACACATATAAAGAAACTTCATTGGAGCATTCCTTGTTAAGATACAACCCCTTAAAGGGTTCTACTACCAAAAAAACCGGTAATGAATTTGGTTTACCCCATGTTGTAAGGGGTGAAAAACGTAACCCCTAAAATTTATTTCCAATGTAATTTTTTGTCTTATTATTTGTTGTCCATTTAAAAATGTATTTCCGATAGCCTGTTTCATTGTAAATAAAAAATGTCTCTTTGATTTTTGCCCAAAATAAACCAGTTCGCAGCAAAAAATTATTTCACGAACAACTACAGAGATACATCCTCATAAATGTTATGACCCCCTTTAAGGGGCGGTATCTTAACAAGGGATGCTGCAATAAAGTTTCTTTATATGAAAGATCCGAGATACTATCTTTTTTCGATGAGGAATCATCCCCTTAAATGTTTTACACTTATTTAGTTACACCCTGTATAAATTAAATTGATGTAACTTTATCTACATTTTAAAGAACTAAAATTAAAAATATATTATGATAATCCTATGTAATTGTGTAATCTTTCTGTGTGCAAATTTAATTTCGTGCTCTCGAATTCATCCGTTGCCTTCGATTTATCTTTAAGCCAGACGCCAAACCTACCCTTTTTTTTAGTCATGTAATTTTGAATTTAACTCTCTCGCATATGATCACGTGCCTGAAGTAAATCGAACAGCATTCGGTATTTGGACAGTTATTTGGTCGTTCCAACCGTTTTAAAACAGTCCTCGTACTCCTTGTACTGCATTGCGCGCGCATTGGGATTTTTTGGACGGTTCTATGACCGTAGAACTGTTTGATGGAACAGAACTTATTTAAAAAAGTTTGAATTTTTTGACTTTCTAGAACCTCTGAAATTATTAGCACCCGCAAATGTGGTACTATTATCAGAAAAAATATCGCTACACAAGCCTCGTCTTGATACAAATAATAAATAAATAAATAAATAAATAAATAAATGTTTATTTTCAATCTTTCAAGGTACAGCAATTTAACTTAACTAAATTGAATTAAAAGAATTGGAAATAGAAAAACAAGTGAAAATAAACAAAAACACATGAAGTGGTATTACCCACTTGTTGCGTAAAAGTCATTTGATTTTAAATAATAATCTAGTTTTATTTTTAACTGATTGGATTAAATTTTCACTATTGGTTTAGCTGGTCACTATCGGGTTAACTTGTCATTATTGAGTTAAGTTGTCACTATCGGGTTTGAAGAGACACTATCGGGTTTTTAAAGACACTATTTTGAAATTCACACATTTTGTGAAAAAAAGTATACATAATTAAAATGTTGGTTTTAATGAAACAAATTTTCAATTTCTATATTGGTCTTGTATATCCAGTTTTTTATTAAGAACTTATATTTTTTTAATTGTTTTACTTTTTTAATTTCACTAGGTATTAAGTTAAATAATTTTGGTACAATAGAACTTATGCATTTGGTTCCTATTACCTTATTCGACCTTAAGGTTTTTGTTTTTTGCTGCACAACGCTTCTAGTTCTATGTGGGTGGTGGTAAATCTCAATTTTTTCTTTTCTATTAAAAATTCTTATGGCAATTTTTTGACAAAACAATTGCCTTATGTTTAAAAATCTAGAATCATCAAACAACTTTTCAGTTGGATATTTTAAGTTTTTATTATAGATTACTTTAATGATCCATTTTTGAGTGGTTTTTAGTTTGTTAATGTTAAACTCGTTGACTCCTCCCCACCCACAAATACCATAGGTCAAATGAGATTGAACCAGAGCATAATACAGTGTTCTAAGCTCCGGTAATTTAAGGTGCATTCTGAGACATTTAAATCCAGATATTAGGTATCTCAATTTATTAGTTAAGTGTTTTATTTGCAAATTCCAACGTAAATGTTTGTCAATTATAATTCCTAGGTATTTGGCAGACTCTGTGGATTTTACAGTATGCAAATCTGATATCTTTAAGCTATCTATTTCGGGAGCTCCAGAGGCATAAGAAGAGAATGTCATAAAATTGGTCTTATTTGTATTTAAAGTTAATGTGTTATAGTCAAACCAATCTTTAAATTTTTTTAAATCTTCCTCAGCATTGTATTTTGTTTCGCACCAAGATTTAGTTTTTACAAAAAGAAAGGTGTCATCAGCGAAACTTCCAGCAATACCCTTTAAATCCAGCTCAAAGATATCATTCATATAAACAATAAACAACAGTGGACCAAGAACCGTGCCCTGAGGAATGCCGTACTCCACATTTTTCATAGAACTAAAATGTTCTTCAATTTTAACAGATTGTTTTCTATTATTTAAGTAACTTTTTATTAGTTCAAGGCACGAACCCCGAATTCCATGTCGTTCAAGTTTCTCAATAAGTTTTTTATGACACACGGTGTCAAACGCTTTAGCCAGATCAATAAAGACGTTAAGTACACTATTGCGTCCTCAGTTGATCTACCTGCACGAAAACCGAACTGGTTATCAGAGAGCTGTTTATACTTATCCAAGAACTTCACAATTCTATTTTTTAGTGCCATTTCAAAAATTTTAGCAAGAGTTGAGATGAGTGTTATTATCCTATAATCGATTATTTCTTGTTTATTGCCCCCTTTGAACAATGGTTTGATGATTCCAATCTTTGAAACCCCCGGAAAGTATCCCATCTCCATGCATTTATTTATTAAAAAACTTAGATGCGGTGAAACAATATCCGATATATGTTTTAGTGTCTCTGATTTAATTGTATCATAGCCTGGCGTTTTTTTAAGATTTAACTTTTCTATTAATTTTTGTATTTCTTCTGGATTAGTTAGATTTAAAAAAAGCAAATTTTGATTACGGGTTTTCTTAGGGGGTGGATTTGCCGGAGGAGTGATTTTGTTTGCATATTTTTTACAAAGTTTAGTATAATGTGTATTAAATGCCTCTGCAATTTGTTGTGTATCAGTAGATACATTGTTGTTTATTTTTATTATTTTTATATCTGTTTTTTGCAGTTTATTGTTGTTAGATATCTTATTTACCAATGTCCATAGTTTTTGTGATGAATTTGAGACCCGTTCTACTTGTTTTGCGTAATATTCCTTTTAAGTTTTTTGTATTAAACTTGTTAATTTATTTTTGTAGGTTTTATACTTTATAAGCATCTCGTTATTTTGAGGGTTTTGCAGACATTCTGTGTACATTTTATTTTTTGTTGCTACTGATTTAACTAGTCCTTTTGTCATCCAGATATTTTTTGGTTGATTTTGAGTTTTAAGGCGAACTGTTTTAGAAAAGTTTTTAACTGTTGAGTTTATGTTGTTGATTAAAATTTCTGTCGCTCCATCTATATCTTCAGCCAAATAGAAAGAGCGCCAAAAACTGTTTTCCTGCATTTTCTGTCTAACTTTAGGATAGTCAGTGTATGTTTTGTAATAGTCATTTTTGTTTATAATTTCCAGGTTTTTAATTATTTTAATAAATGCCATAATTGGGTAATGGTGTGTAAGTTCATACTGAAATACCACTGAAACTACATTTAATTGGTCTCTGATAAATTTTATAAATATATGGTCTAAACATGATTTTTGTTGATCTCTGACTCTTGTTATTTTATTTATGTAAGGTTGAAAACCATTCGTAGATAGACAGTTTAAATATTCTTCAGAGACATTTGTCTGCTTTAAAATGTCTATATTAAAATCCCCTATAAGAATTTGACAGCCTGCGTTTGTAATAGTTCTCAGATAAGAATCAAGACTCTCTATAAACTCAAAACAATCTATTTCATGAGATCTGTAAAGTGCTGTAATAAAATAGTTAGCCTGATCTAAAGTTAATTTTAATTGAATGCATTTTATTTTTCCTATGTTAGAAATTTCGAACTGATAATTGAAATGCGATCGAACTAAAACCACGGTACCGTCGTTTCTGTTTATATTACTACCATTATAAAGGAAATCATAACCTGACAATTTAAACAAACTTATATCATGGATTAGAAATGTCTCAGTTAATACCAAAACATCAAATTGTTCTTTTAAAGATGATATAAAAATCAATAGTTCATCAAAGTTTTTTACTATGCTGCAGATATTGATGTGAAATATTTTAAGGGAATAGGGGAATTCTTTTATCTTATTTTTAAACTGAGAAACTGTATTAATTTCAAATGCATCATACTGCAGCGGCGTAAAGTTTTTTATGTATTCATCCATATTTAAAATAAAAAGTTTATTACGACAAAATCAATTGTAAAATTGTTAATTTATAAATATTGATACTTTATTTTTTATAATTATTTACCTTCTTCGCTAGCTGTGGTTGATAGTTACTATTGCTAGTTGAACCGGATCTGGTTGTTCTACTCTTTGGTGTCTGTGTTGTGGAATTGTGATACTTGTTCGTTTTATTTTGTTTCGCTTCTTTTACTTCCGTTTTATTTTCCTTGCTTTTTATGTTAATAATAACTTCTTGCGTTTCTTCCTCGGCTGGTTCTTCCTCGTATTCAGTGTTTCGTAAATTGTCATCAACCGTTGGTGTGGGAGGTGCACTCGTATTGCGAAATAATTTATTTTTATCAACTATTGGTTCCAAAAAAGTCTGTTTGTCAAGGGTTTTCAAAGTTTCCAGAGTATATTCGTCTTTATTTATCATTAATTTATTATTTTTTATCACTGCAGAGAATTGCTTTCCAATGGCTATTTTATAGAAATCGTACAGAATTTTCCTGTCCGCTCTTTTTTCCGGAGTAAGATCGAGAGCAATGCTAATTCCAGTACCCTTCAGTTTACTAACATTTTTGAACACTTCACGTACAGTTAGTTCTCTAGTAAATTTTATCAAAATGGGTCTTGTTCCATCGACTCTTTTTTCACCAATTCGATAAAAGTTATCAAGATCAGTGATTGTTTTATTTATCTTTAGTTTTTTATTTAAAAGGTCTAAAACAATCTGCTCCAATGATTCGTTCTCAGCTTCCGTAATGTTAAAAGCTAAAATATTTTTTCTCTTTAGCTGATCTTCTTGATATGATATCTTTTGCTTAAGATTTGCGTTTTCCTGTTCCAGAGTTTCTAAGGATTCTTTTAACATCTCAATTTGCTCCTTGTAGTTCTCGAAATCTTGTTTAATATCCTGGACATCCTGGCTTGTGCGCTGCAATAACTCAAAAATTTTTTCGTTTGAAACGGTGCCCATTTAGGTGTATTCCGGTCAAAACAATGTATAGTAGGCGCAGTAGTACCGTGTTCTTATCTCCACGTACTAGTCGTGCTGTTCTTTGTTTATTTAACGGCAGCCGTGTTTTTGATAACAGCGTAACAATTTCAATTTCTTAGCAATATTTTTGACTTACGTGTTTACGTTAGTGGTCTCAACGGATAGGATTTTCTTTCAGGTTTTGTTTGGTTATACCTTTATATTAAACATTTAACTTAAATACATTTAAAAACTTATATTTTGAAGAGCCACACAATTCGTGTTGTTTAAACCAATAAGGCCTACTATACTATATACTAAATCTGTCCATACAAATGAAAATACTAACATAAGATTTAATAATTTTCCTATTTCGGTATTTTCCGTCCTTAAGTGGGAAGGGAAAGGCATAATCAACACCAACTAGGCTAAAAATTCGAGATTCTGTTACTCGATAGGACGGAAGACCTCACATTAAAGGATTTAAAACTTTTGGAGAGACCCTGTAACATTTTACACAGCTATGCAATACCTGTTTACCGTGAATAGGCCAATAGCTTCGCCTAAGAAATGAAAGGGTTGCTTGAGGACCTGAATGTAAATTTAAAATGTGTATGTTTTGTAACGTGTCATTTTTACCTTTAAGGCAACGTTACATATTTGTTTATTCAGGTAAATAATCAAGGCTCTTAGACTCGTCTTTCAGTACACAAATTAAGGGTATTTTATAGAGCTAGGTTTGGAGGTTATATAGTGTCCAAAAAGTTACCTTATAAAGGAGACATTCCATCGAATTACTGTGGACACTACGCACACCGTATTATCTGGACATCGTAATTGGAATTTAGGATCACAGGTTTCGGGAGAAATCACATAAAAACTTTCGATTGTTTTGTTTACCTGTGAAAGTTCATAGTTTTCTTTGACGTTCACGAAGATGAACAGCTGTTCTGCTGGGGAATGGCGGCGTTGCCGCATCACAAATGGTTTCAGTAACAGGAAGGAAACATTTAGGTGAACATTCCATTCGCTTATGTTTATTTTGGAGGATATTGGCCCACTTTGATATCTTTATTAATTTGATAAGGAGAAGATAAAATAAATACGAGTTATGTACTTTTGTAAATGGGAGATAAACGAGGAATAAAAACCAGGACTAAAAGAATAAACAAAATCGTATTTTTATATTATATAAATTTATATATAATCATAGTTAATAACTAACTCAGTCGGATTGAAGGGTTGTGTAGGGCTAGCTAGTGGAGAGCAAACTTAACATCTGAACACTCTTAGGCCGGGTATGAGCAGTAGTTCAATGTGTATTTTAGGTTCAAGTTTAGAAATAACTTTATTAATGTAGAAATGTTTTACAAAAATGGCGTCAAACCATATGAATCTTAGAGAAAACATACATAAAGAGCAAAGGAAACTTTTGACTAAAACTGTAACTAAAATACAACGAAATTCTACACTTAGTATAGCTTTACTCATATGGGAATTGGTTGAGTGTTCGAATATTCCTGGGTTTGATGCAAGCTCTGATCTCCAGTAATTGATTTTACAGTTGATGGTTTCAATGCTGAGCTTCTTATAGTCCGTCTGGATATTTTCCTCCTACTTGCTATGTCGGCAGGGGTCCGGTAGGCAAATGTTCGGTCTATGTATGGAGGGTGTCTCGACGTCCTTGTTATAGAAATTTCAACCGTGGAAATAGATCCGACAACACCTCAATGCGCGTTTTACCCCTTGGTCGATGCTGCCCCCTATATACCGGTACGAAAGTATTGGTGTGTTTCCTCATTGGTTAGTTTGAAAACCGCGGGTTTTTTTTCCCCAGTCTCGCAAACCAGACTTAGTGTTTTTTCGTTGAGAGCGTTTTTTTTTAATAGGTTTGCATCCTTATTTGAATTTAACCGAGAAAATTAGGTTGGTACTGTGCGTTTTACTGTCCCCACCACATTTACGAAGCGGTTTCCGGCGGCTTCATTTTTTTTGGGTTCTCGACGGAGCGCCTTCTCTCTTTCCTAACGAATTTTGGCTGGGCTGGTGGCCGTCTGTTGGTGCCGCCATTGTTCTTGGTGGTTATTGGCACTGCAGTAGTTGCGGATTATACCACAGACGGTTTACTGTGAGCCGTCGTTGTTTTAGACGAATCTAAAGTGACGCTCACACCCTTTTGAAGGGGATTTAAGTCGGCCTACGCCATTTCTACGGGAAATAAGAGTGGTAAGTTCGATTTTATTTTTTTCATTTTTTTGGATTATTTGAGGACTCTTCAAGATAATATTTGCCTTCCAAATTGTAATTGTTTTTCGTGTGAAATGTACTTTTCGACAAGAGACATGGGGAATTTTTGGAGTTTTTTTTATTTTTTTAAGACCACGTTTTGGATAAAAACTATATATTGTTTTTCTCCTTTGTCTACAGCCCTGTCCATTCCATCGACAGTTGTGCTGGACGCTGGTGTGAAGCCGGGTGTAGCCTTGTAACCCTGGGAAAGGTACGTTAGGATTATTTTAGTTCATCTGTTTAAATCTGCTTTATTTTATTGGGTCGACATGGGGTTCTTGATTTAAATTACTCGGTGTAGGGGAACTTCGTGCAAAATAGACGAATTCCAGGAAACTGAAACATTTCATTTTCCACAGGGTTTTACGCTCGGGCAAGGATCCCACAACCTTCTCACAACCATGTGCTAAGAGATCTTCAGGGTGGGCGTAAGCAGGACACGGGACCCGGTGCAGCAGTGAGGAAATGTCTGGGACAACAGAACTTCCAGGTTTAAAATCAAACTAAGTAACTAGAAAAAATAAAAGGACCAAGGTAGGGGTTTTTCTTCAATTTTATGCAAGCAAGGATATTTTAGATATATTTTTTTCCAATATAATTTTTACAGTATAATTTAACATCTCTTGTAAACGCAAGGTAAAGGTATGACGTCATAACCAAAATTTTGCGGAGTATCTACTAAGTTGACTTGTTTTCCTTCATTTCATTTATTTAAGATAATTTCTCTTGTGAAATTTGGAGTGTCTTGCTACTTAGGCCCTGACTTGTTCCACTACATTTCATTCATTTTTTTCTATTTCATGTTTTTGGTAATACTTTCCAGTTTTACCTTTTAAAATAAACAAGGTGAACTAATTTTTTTTGTGTTATTTGTACAGCCCAATGACCAACTTTGCAGAGACAAAAGGTTATATTTTTTTAGCGGTTACTTTACACTGTTTTACCTCATGGGGTGGATCTCGGACTGGGTTGCTGTCTGTCTCATTCTACCCAACGTAGAATGATGACAGCAGATATTTGGTCCAGATCTTCCCTATGATGGAACGATTTTGGAAGTGTATTTTTTTTGACAATCATTTATATAACTGAGTCTCACACTACTGATTCAGATGTAGGTGCACTATGACCTGTTAAAGGAGTCCATCTACCTGTAAAGTGCTTCTAGTTTTGTCATCTTAATTCAATCTTTTAGAATTTTATTCTGTTTATTAGTCAATTTTTTTTGGTTATTCTTAATTACATAAATACTCTGGAAGCCTCGGAGGTAAGTAGAGTTTCATTGTTTGGCTACAACGTTTGAGTTGAACTGTATTTTATTTAAGATCTTCTTTGTAAAACATTGGTATTAAACACTGTGGCGCACTTAAAATTTTCTTATTTCTGAACCCCCCTTCTCCACTGTATAAAAGTTACCGGGCATATCAATGTTTTACCTAGCTGGAAAATACAGTTCTGCTTCCAGATATTTGTTTAATTATTCAGTGGGTTTTTTAGTGTCACAAATTGGCAAATTGTTATTATTCTATTTACAGTGTCACAAAATGGCGGCAACGTCTTGTAGTTGCCACAAATGTCACCCAACGCATTTTAATAGGCCGCAGTTTCTAATAAGTAACTTTTTAAATGAATGTTGACAATAACATTGGGTGTTTATGACTATAGTTTAAATTTGAATAATTTAATCTCAAACCAACTCTTAAAATATTATAGTCTAAAAACGGATTTAAAGAAATTAATTTGCTGGAGTTGTCTAATTTTTTGCTGTTTTTTAAAGTCTTAATTTCTTTATTAAAACATTGACCTTGAATTACCTTTGTTAATTTATGGTATTTTTTCTTTCCTTTAGAGTCAAGGGGTCTGTGTTTTTGGGTAAATTTAATTTTTTATTTTTTATATTTTAAATAAATCTTAAGCAGAATCCAGCAATC
The DNA here is from genome assembly GCA_963576565.1 of Aspidapion aeneum. Lineage (NCBI taxonomy): Eukaryota > Metazoa > Arthropoda > Insecta > Coleoptera > Brentidae > Aspidapion > Aspidapion aeneum. Next base: position 17,629,712 of record OY755046.1, read on the forward strand.
TTTATAAGTTTCTCAAATGAGGAGTATAATTCAAATATATGAGAAAAATGTTGTGGTATATCTACTGTCAATAAAGTAAAGTCAGGATATTTTGAGTTTATTTCTGGCAACTCGACATTTGATTTTGAAAAATTTGAAATATGTGTATTTTTTAGCCAATTTTGAGGAATATCAGATAAAAAACTTGGACCATGCCACCAGAGGTGTGATTTTTCAAAATCTACTGGACTGATGCCACGAGCAATTATGTCAGCTGGATTATTTTCAGATGAAACATGGTACCAATTGTCAATATTAGTCAGTTGCTGTATTTCAGATACTCGGTTGCATACATATGTTTTTAAAGAAGCTGATTCTTTGGTAAGCCAAGCGAGTACTATAGTAGAAAAATATATTTCACATATATACAAGCTCCATAGGATTGTAAGGAAGCATATGCTAATCCGTGGATTTGAATTGAAGTTGGATTACTTAAAGTTATATGTCTTGGTATTTTTATGATCTCATTATAAAAAAATATCCATTGTTTAAATAAGTCTGTTGGATAGGATCATCCCAGTCAAGTTTGGTTTTCCAGAGTTTTTGTAAAATTATTTTGGCTTGAACGATTAATGGTCCAAGAAGTCCTAAACGGTCAAAAATTATTCAAAGAATACTGGTTTTTGTAATTTGATTGGGTTGTGCTAAATTAATGTTTGTATTGTACTCAAATATGTCAGATGGGTCATAGGATATTCCTAAGGTTTTGGTTGTTTCATTATCAGTAATAATGTATTTCTTAAAATTTTCCTGATCATTTTTTAAATCAATAAGTACTTTAGGATCATTTGATAAAAATTTACGAAGCTCAAAACCGTACTCTTGAAAAATATTTGTCAGGTTATGGCGAATTGTGAGCATCTTTGCTTAAGAGTCATTATTAATTATTTGTGACTCATTTGGGTAAGTAGATTTTATGTCTTCTGAGATCTGCTTTAGGCATCAAGTGGACAGATAGCTAGCACTAGCTGTGCCATATGTTATCGTATTAAGTTGGTAAATACCAATCTCTTTTTCAGGATGGTCACGCCAAATAATTCTTTGGAGGTCTTTCTGAGTGGGATAAATCAAAACTTGTCCATACATTTTTGTTAGATCTCCTATTAAAATTACAGCATGAGCTCTAAATCTTAAAAGGATAGAAAAAAGATCATTTTGCACTATTGGGCCTACTTTTAAAACTTGGTTGAGGGATAAATTTGTTGTTGTTTTGGCACTGCCATCTCTATCATTGCAACGTGTCATTTTTACGTTTAAGGCAACGTTACATATTTGTTTATTTAGGTAAATAATCAAGGCTCTTTGACTCGTCTTTCTGTACACAAATTAAGGGTATTTTATAGAGCTAGGTTTGGAGGTTATATAGTGTCCAAAAAGTTACCTTATAAAGGAGACATTCCATCGAATTACTGTGGACACTACGCACACCGTATTATCTGGACATCGTAATTGGAATTTAGGATCACAGGTTTCGGGAAAATCACATAAAAACTTTTGGTTGTTTTGTTTATCCGTAAAATTTCATGATTCTTTTTGACGTTGACGAAATTAAACAGCTGTACTGCTGGGGAAGGGCGGCGTTGCCGCATCACAAATGGTTTTAGTAACAGGAAGGAAACATTTGGATGAACATTTCATTCCCTTACGTTTATTTTCGAGGATATTGGGACAATCCGAACCTCATAGCTAGTTGTGACAGCACGAAAACATATTTAGGTCCACGGTTTGACCAGTAACAACCGACGCTCCGCCCACTTTGATATCTTTATTAATTTGATAGGGAGAGGATGGAATAAATACGAGTCGTGCACTTTTGTAAATGGGAGATAAACGAGGGATAAAAACCAAGACTTACTTACAGTTGATGGTTTCAATGCTGAGCTTCTTATAGTCCGTCTGGTTATTTTCCTTCTACTTGCTATGTCGGCAAGGGTCCGGTAAGCAAATGTTCGGTCTATGTATGGAGGGTGTCTCGACGCCCTTGTTATAAAAATTTCAACCGTGGAAATAGATCCGACAACACCTCAATGCGCGTTTTACCTAATTTCAATGTCCCCTTGGTCGGTGCTGCCCCCTATATACCTGTATAGAACTATTGGTGTATTTCCTCATTGGTTAGTTTGAAAACCGCGGGTTTTTTCTTCCAGTCTTGCCACCGAAGTAGAGATTTTTTGGCGAAAAAGTTTTTTTTTTAAATAGGTTAGCATCCTTATTTGAATCTAACCGGGAAAATTAGGTTGGTACTATGCGTTTTACCGTCCCCACTCCCCACCAAATCTACGAACGGTTTCCGGTGGCTTCATTATTCTGGTATTCTCGACGAAGCGCTTTGTCTCTCTTCCTAAAGAATTTTGGCGGGGCTGGTGGCCGTCTTGTGGTGTCGCCATTGTTTTGTGGTTATTGGCATTGCAGTACAGATATAGGTAATAGATATGATACAAAGAAACTGGTAATTTTAGTCATGTGGCCAAGTTTCTCATATTCTTCCATGAATTTTATGTATTCTGATCTAAGTTCAGGCCTTTTACAATATTTTCGTTCTTGCGAATAAAATCTATTTTGAGGCTGTACTATAGGATTCACCAAGCTCTGTATAATTGGATTTAAGGGGTAATTGTTAAACAAATCGATTGCTTGTTCTATCCCTTCTATTCCCTTCTATTCCGTGTAGTTTTCCTCTGAATTAATAAAGCTCTGAAATTGTTGCATTTCTGTATTTAAAGTTAGAAAGCAATTATTTTTATTGCAGGTATCATTATTAGGGATTGATCCTGAGATAATATAACCAAATTTTGTTTGTTGTAAGATTGGTAGGTTTCTTCCCAATTTAATTTTGTTTTTCTCAAGCACATCAAAAAATATATTTGCACCTAAAAGCATATCAATTTTATTTGGGTTTCCAAAATCAGGATCTGCTAGACCTATGTATTGAGGGAGGTTGAGTTTTGAGGTATTTATTTTGATTTGAGGCATAAGACCCGTTATTTCTTGTACTACTAAAAATGGTACTTGAGCCTTGTAAGGAGAATTCATAGACTGAATACTAATTGGTAATCGCTTTAAAATGTTTGTTAGATTTTTTCCTAAACCACCAACAGGTAGGTTTACCTTTTCATAGGGTAGGTTCAACTTGTCGAATAATTCCTGACTTGTTTGTTTGTTTGGGTTTGAACTGTTAAATTGAGTTTGAGGATAACTTTGAGGGTTATTATTAGGGTATGTAGGTTGATTTTCTGGTTGTTGGTATGTAGGTTGAAATTTTGGTTGCACATAGGGTGGCTGATAAAAATTTTCATTTTGTTTTGGTTGTACATAGTTTATATTAGGTTGGTTTTGGGTAGTTTGAGGTTTATTTACTTGTTGAGGTTGGTTTTGGTTTGCGTGGGGTTTATTTAAAAAGGATTGAGGGTTGGAGTTCATGTTCGGTTTAGGTTGGTAGCTGTTTTCAACATGTAACAACGAGTGGTGCCTTTTCCGGCATTGCCTACACCTATGAAATGAGTGGCATTGGAAACTGGAATGATTAGGCCTTAAGCAGTTTGTACAGAGATTAAAACGCTTCGTCTGTTTTGGAATTTTTCACATACATAAATAAAATGTTGCTGGTCACACAACGGGCAAAAAGTATCTGCCTTCAAGAAGGATTTATTTTATTGAGGTCTTCTTTGGCATGATACACCGGTGCCTATTTTAAAGTCAAGTGCTTCTAATAAAATGCACCTGTTAAGTAAAAAATCTATAAAATCTTGCATTTCGATATTATTTTTTAGCTTTTGTGAATGAATCTCCCAATCTTTTCTTATTTGCAAGGTTAACTTTGTGTTAAAAGGATAAATTAAAATTGTGCTCCAATCACGAACCTTTTCACCTAGGTTTTCTAATGCTCTAAAATTTACTAAAAAATCATCTGTAAATTTTCTTAGGGTAGAGTGGGTTTCTTTGAAAATATCAGGTAGCTTAAAAATGCATTTTACATGAGCATGTATTATAGCCTTTAAATTATCATAGCGGTCACAAAGAAGTTTCCATGCTTTGGTATAGTTGGATTCAGATAAGTCAAGAGAACTTATTACTCTTGAGGCTTTATTTTTAATATTCTTTTAAATACATCATTTTTTGCATGTTATTATAATTTTGATTACTATCAACTATGGAAATGCATTTTTAAAAGGTTGCCATTTTTCATACCCTCCACTAAATTCAGGGACCTCAAGTTAAATATTTTTCAAAAAATGTCAACTTTCGTGTGAGAGTACCTCTACGACCTATGCAGTCTTTCAGGTTAGGACCGTCGAGACTCATAATGATTTTATTACTGGGTGGGGTTTAAAATAGGGTAGGTTTAGATATTGAAATAGGTTAGGTTAATTTAAGGTTAGTTTAATATAAGGTTACGTCTTACAATATATTATCATTATTATTATTATTATTATATACTTTTATTGTCGCTTTGTTACATACAGATATTCTTATAAGGTTACATTAAATTCTTATAACCTACGTGGACAAGCGACAAAAGGCAGAGTTCGCACACCGTATTTGAAAAATACGGCGCGGCGCTCTTCCACTCAACCCTTTGTAAACTAAATAAATTGAGATACATGAACTATTAGAAGGAAAAAGGTATTTTAGTAATATGAAATATGATATTGGTTCTATTATACGAATTTTTACGACTATGAATTCAAAACTTAGTACTAAAAACTTAATTAGGAATGACGTAATAAATAATTATTTTCTTAAATAAATTTATGCAGTTTACCTATATTTTTTAAACAATCAGGTATTTTGTTGTAAAGTTTGGAGATGTTATAAGAAAACGTAGCACAAAAATATTTAGATTTGTGAGCTGGGATTGCGATTACGTTTTTAATTCTTGTGTTCTTATTGTGTATGTTATATCTAAACTTTATTTTTCTAAACAAATATACAGATTCCTTTTTTTTGTATTAGTTTATGATAGAAAACAGTGCAGTGTAAAGGTCTACGTTGTTACATGTTAAGCCAGCCCAGGCTTTTTAAACTTTTAGATACGTGATCTCTTCGTCGTAGACCACAAATCAATCTCACACATGCATTTTGCAACAATTGCAATCTTCTGCTTGCGCTCACCCTGATGCAGTGTCCGTAAACCACATCTCCATAATTTAAATGAGATAAAACTAATGAATTACAGAGCATTGCCTTTGTTGAATTAAATATTTTTCGGTGACTATAAATTAGTTTAAGATTGCAAAATCCACGTCTTATAATGGTGGAGATATGGCTACTAAAATTAAGAGAGGAATCCATGATCATACCTAGGTTTTTAGCAGTTTCCGTGACTTCAAGTCGCTGGTTGTCCATGATGATTTGATATGTCCTGAATAGCGTGAAAGTCTTGATTTATTAATAAGCACACATTATCAATGTCATTTTCTGGGAAAATTTTATAGCATTGCCTGTCATCCGCAAACTCATGTGTAATACACTGTTGAATAACTTTGTAAAGCTGTGATGTATACAAAATAAAGAAAAGAGGAGAAAGCGCAGATCCTTGCGGGACACCGCTAGAGACGGTTTTAAAACTAGAAAAGTTATTATTCTGGCTTTACTGCCTAAGTCCTAGATTTCAGATAGCTCTTGACAAGATCAACCGCTCCAACATCGAACCCAATGTAATTTAACAATGCTAAAAAAAGTGGGTGGCTGACCCTGTCAAAAGCCTTGGCGTAGTCCAACATCACAAGTAAAGCTAGGTTATTATCATCCCGCAGTATACCATCTGTTACTTCTGCCAGAGCACTAGTACAGCTATGATTTTTCCTAAAGCCTGATTGGTTCGTAGGTGTCAGATTGTTGAGATTTGTAAATTCTCTTATTTGTATTTCTATAAGTTTTTCTAGGGTCTTCGATAACGCACATAAAATGTTTACTGGCCTTAAGTCGTTGAAACTTTCGGGTGATTGGTTTTTGGGCAGTGGTATGACAAGTGATTTTTTCCAAACGTCAGGAAAGCAATTAAACAGAAGGCACAAGTTAAATATATGTTTTAATACTTTAAGAATATGCGGACAGTAGAGCAAAACCATCTCTACAGTTATGCCATCGAGCAACAGCTTTGGACTTAATGGAAATCGGAGCTTTTGATATGCTTACTTCATACACCTGTGAAAAGTTGAATTTTTGAATATCACCCTGAAGAAATTCAGATTTAAACTTTAAGATAAGGTCTGCATCGGGGGGTTAAATGAAATTGCTGCATTGAGAAAAAAGTCATTAATTTGCTCAGAGTTGTTTAGGTGATCCGGTAGTTAAGAGTTTGAAAATTTGTTGTAAACATTCAATTTTTTTAAATCCTTCCATATAGTAGTATTATTTGAAGTGTACTCTAAGTACGCTTTTTTTTCTCGTTTTATAGCATAATTTGTTTAATTTCGTATTACTCTATAAAACTCGTACGTATTCTGATTTCTCTTAAATCGCAAAAAAGCACGGTCTCTTTGGGTGATTAACAATTTAAGTGCATCTGTTAACCATGGAGCTTCTGCTTTAAACAGTTTGTCGGTTTTTAACGGGGCATGTTTATTAAATAGATTAAGTATTAGTGAGTTAAAAAGTTCTTATTAATTTCAGTCTCAAAATAAATGCAAGAATAGTCAATATTCAAAAGATCCCGCTGAAAGTATTCCTGGTTAATTTGGCTAAAATCTCTAAATGCATGCATTTTTGGCTGGATTTTTGTTTTTGGTTTACCCAATGTGCAAGACACCAAATAATATTGTGACAATTAATTACTTTAGTTTGTGTAACGACCAAGTCACCAGAGCAAGCGATAACATCGATTAAAGTAGCAATCGATTTTCCATATCTACTAGGCTCATTTATTCTTTGAACTAGGTCGTAAGAATCTAATATATCGGACATTTTTTTGTGAACTAAGAATTAAAATTTAATAAATTAATATTAAGGTCGCCCGCACAAATATTTGCTGATACCTTGGTGCTACTACGCTTAGTACCTCTTCAAAATTATCCAAAAATTCAGCCACGTTTTGATTGGGCGGACGGTACCAAGTACCAATCGCGATGTATTTTGTGTGGTACTTAACTTTAAGCCAGAGCTGCTCGCTGGTTCTCATTTCAGGCAGATTTAATCGACTAGCACTTATATTTAACCTAATATGGATCGCAACCCCACCTCCCCAAGTATCTGTAATTCTGTCTCTTCGATAAAATCGATACCCTGGTAGATTTATGAGACGGGAGTCTATGTTTTGATCTAACCAAGTTTCAGATACCGTTATGACGCCATATTTGTTAAAAACTTGTTTTTTAAATTCAGAAAAATGCGGTACCAATGATCCGACATTTACATGACAAAATGAAAGTGACGTAGCTAAAGAAGTATATTTATTATACAAAACTATAAAGCAAAAAAAATAATAATATTGAATAAAAGTAAAAAAAAATTGTTTTTAATAATTTAATATTAGCAAAATTTAAAGAGAAAATGTAATAAAAAAAATATATTGGAAAAAATTACACAAAATTATATTTCCTACAATCTTAAAGCTAAATTTATTTCGATTCTCCTTTTTCTATCTCTTTACTACCCGTCTTCTTTTGGTTAACTACTATTTTGTCTATCAGTGTTGCGCTACTAGCTGACGGGTTTTTTGCAGCAATCCTAAGTTTTCTTTTCTTTGATTTTGTTCGGGACTTCCTACACCTATATTTTGAATATCGTCCTTATTTTGAGGGTCTGCGTGTTTAGATAAATCGCCTTCAGTATCGGTATCAAGTTCAGTCCATTCTACCCCTTCAGTCAATTCCTTAGATGTGTATAATTTGCCTTCGATTTCAAGTTTAAAACCTCTGATTTTTGCAGTTTTGCTTCTTTAAGGTGTTTGATAAGTGTTTTATGCTCTACTAAATTGGCTGGGTAAAGATCGTTAGTAATGGAGATATTTGTACCCTTTAGTTACGATAAATTTTTAAAAGCTAAGATCTTCTTAAAGTAAGAGACAAATTCGATGATGATCCCCGCTTTAGGACCTGTTCCAACTTTTCTTATATTATTTATATCGTTCTCGACTAGTTGAATCTGCAATAGGCTATTAAGTTTTAGTACCACTTCCTGGATAATGTTATTTTCCGTTACGATTATAAGTCCAAAAACTAGAATATTATTTTTGTGTAATCTCCGCTCAAGTTCAAGAGTTGTTTTAGCGACACTCTTGATTTCTACTGTATTTTCTTCAATTTTAACATTAACAGAATCGATTGCTGAGTCTAGCTTGGCCATTAGCGTATTAGTTTGTTCCTTGTTTGAGTCAAGTAATTTTTTGTATCTCATCTAATGTCATAGACATTTTTCAGGTCGTTCTTAAATTGAAAGCAGTAGCAATATCGCAATTTTTGAAGGTGTACTACTTTCATCCGAAGTATCAAGTACTGCTTTATTTATACTTTGCTTTTCAAGCGTTACTTTGGGTTAGACTGATAAGACTTATAATTTAACAAATTGTTAATTAATCCAGATACAAAACATCATACCTTGATAATATCCTGAATGTCTACTGCCTGTTCCACAGAATGATACCAAACTTAGTATTTTATTCGCAAAATTAGACCACTTATTTAACAAATTCTTTTCTTGGCGCCATAAACAACAACTTCTATTTCACAATCATTTTTATGAATGTTTGAATATACGTAAATATTTTATGTAATTTTGGGCTTAAAATAGTTCTTTTTAGGGTTTGTTACCGCTTCAAAACCGGCTGAATCTGTACCAAAATCTAGGGTTAGGTAAATTTTAGGTTAAAAGATAGGTACTTTAGCTAGGTAGGACTTACCTGTTTTCCATATACGTTTTGAAGGACCAGACTTTTATGTTGGGTTTTTAATGATTTTAAATACGGTATGACTAATTTTATGTCCTTTATTTTATTTAATTTACGATTTTACAATTTATCGGTAAAAAATAATGTATGGACGCTTTCTGGAGTGACAATCTTGACGTTCATTGCGCATGCTTATCATTGGAATTATGGTATGCAGCCAGTTACGCTCTTGTGCGGTACATTGAATAAATTAGCAGAATATTGTATTAAACAGATTAAAAAATGGTTAATCGATTGATGCTCTGTATCTCGAAAATAAACGAGTTTTTTTCAAGGTTTTATAGTTTTTTTCTTATTTTGACCTCTATCACGCATTAGAATATTGTGAGTCATACCATTTACATCCTGTATATTAATGCGAACAAAAAACGAGAATTTAAAAACTTTCAAAAAATAGGTAACTAATATTGGTATTTTTGCAAGTACATTTTTTTCCATTGCAGATTGGATTTATATTGTTACAAAAGAGAAAAAAGCAGTTTTTCCGTATATAACTAAACGAAAGAATAAATTAGCAGCCACAGGGGATGTTGGAAAAATTTACACAATTTTTAGCTCCTAGTTCGTGACCATCTCGAAGAACACATAACATACAATAAAGGTTTGATGTTTTCTCGGTGTTAATGCGCATGCTTCTATCACGAAATGCCTTAGTTCTACTGGGTCGACCCAATAGAACAAAGTTTTCTTAAAATTTAGTAGAAGTGATCCCTCATAAGAAGCTCAAGAATATGGATTTTGTGTTTTCAGTAGAACGTTCCTATAGGAAAGATTTCAAGAATAGACGCCCAGAACGGAAGATTTGTCGAAAAAATAATAACAAGCTTGGACAAGAAGTTAGCGACAATAGCTAGTCCACAGTCGAACGTCGTGTAACTGGCTTCTATTTCTGTCTTTGTCGAAAAAAATGTGGACTTTAGGCAAGAAACTCATGCGCTGGTTCGAAACTAAAGAAAAGCTAGCCATTGAAATTGGTTCAAAAGTGACGTCATTGCTAACGAGCGGGAAAAATCATTAGGTAAACTGATTGAATAAATAATAAAAAAAAACAAGACCTATTTAACTTTCTCTGGAAATTACCAAATTGTTGGGAGGAAATACTGATGGTATTGGGTTTCCAATTGTTTTTAATTATTAATAACACGACATTTCAGAGCTGTGACGTCACCAGTTAATGACGCAATTTATTGAAACAGTGTTTCAAACATGTTTCAACAAAGAAAATGTCTATGATGTATCGCTTATTTATGTGGTTCTAAAACTAACAAGCCTACAGAGTGTCGAATTAGGGGTAGTTTCTTAAATTTAAAGTGATTTTTATTATGAAACAATTTTTTCTCAAAAACCAAGAGATTTTTTGAAAAAATTATGAAGACCAATCTTGTAGAAATTAGAACTGCCTATAAAAATAAATAACTTAGCTTCTTAGTTTGAGTTCGCAGCTGTCCAGGACAGCTTCAATTTGTGACTTTAGGAAAAATCTATGTTTTTGTTATATAAGACACAGTTTTCTGGACAACCAATATAAGAACATTTTTTGTTTGCAGCGGATTTTTTGAATAACCGAATGGGTGGCCTAAACTTATAGCTTAATCAATTTTCTTTCGAACGATATGCTTAGGAGCTATCTAGCTTATATAAATATTGCTTTCTTTAAAATTTCCATACGCAGTGACAATCACGCGGCAAGGCATCATATCCCAACTGCTGCGTAGGTATACTTTTAAAGGCGATGCTCACGGCCGATTTCTTGAGGAGATGCAGGTTGACCACTAACCGTTTGGTGCAGACTTATTAGGCTGCTTTGCGAGATTTAGGCGTCGAGACGATGCTTGAGCACCAGGGGGCCAATTTCTGTCAATTAGACTTCCGTCCGTTTTAGCCGACTAAAAAATTTTTGCCATAAGATTTGACCTGAAGTCCGGCAACGTCGCCGGGGTAGACTTCACAGAACCCCTTGGAAGTGGCGATAAATCGCCTGGTGTGCCGTCGCACAGTGGGACCAATTGTTATAATTTGGCAGTTGTATAGTACATGATTAAGGGGTAGTATATCTACCGATGTACCAGGTGTCCTATAAAAACATTTCATATTTAAAATGCAGCTAAATATTTGACTAGGTACCGATTCTAAAAATTTTAAAATATATGTAAAGTAAATAAATTTTTAAATCCAACTAACCAAAAATGATCGCAAAGATAGCAGACAACTAAAAGCTGAGAGGTATTTATATTTATATATATTTTCAAAATCAAACAAGTTCAGTCGTTCTCCGCTAGTTTAATTTTTTTACAACTACATGTTTCGAGAGCATAAGCTCTCATCTTCAGGTTGTACACTGAAATAAAATAGGTGAAATAAATGCCCGGTTCCTACAATTATTTATAAAATAAACAAGTTCAGTCGTTCTCCGCTAGTTTAATTTTTTTACAACTACATGTTTCGAGAGCATAAGCTCTCATCTTCAGGTTGTACACTGAAATAAAATAGGTGAAATAAATGCCCGGTTCCTACAATTATTTATAAATAATAAATAGTTTAATTTTTTTACAACTACATGTTTCGAGAGCATAAGCTCTCATCTTCAGGTTGTACACTGAAATAAAATAGGTGAAATAAATGCCCGGTTCCTACAATTATTTATAAATCACCTCCACCCAACATGGACTATTTCTTCAATTTATATATATTTTCCTAAAAAACTGCGTTTACATCAGTACATCAATACAAAAGGTACAGGGTTTTTTTTATCGCTTATTTCAGATACTACTTAATAAATTTTAATGAAATTTGGCATACATGTTTTATAAGCAATTCTCCTGTGTTAAGTTTTTTTACGCTAACAACCAAGTTCAGTTGTTCTCCACTAGTTTAATTTTTTTACAACTACATGTTTCGAGAGCATAAGCTCTCATCTTCAGGTTGTACACTGAAATAAAATAGGTGAAATAAATGCCCGGTTCCTACAATTATTTATAAATAATTGTAGGAACCGGGCATTTATTTCACCTATTTTATTTTAGTGTACAACCTGAAGATGAGAGCTTATGCTCTCGAAACATGTAGTTGTAAAAAAATTAAACTAGTGGAGAACAACTGAACTTGGTTGTTAGCGTAAAAAAACTTAACACAGGAGAATTGCTTATAAAACATGTATGCCAAATTTCATTAAAATTTATTAAGTAGTATCTGAAATAAGCGATAAAAAAAACCCTGTACCTTTTGTATTGATGTACTGATGTAAACGCAGTTTTTTAGGAAAATATATATAAATTGAAGAAATAGTCCATGTTGGGTGGAGGTGATTTATAAATCAAACAAGTTCAGTTGTTCTCCACTAGTTTAATTTTTTTACAACTACATGTTTCGAGAGCATAAGCTCTCATCTTCAGGTTGTACACTGAAATAAAATAGGTGAAATAAATGCCCGGTTCCTACAATTATTTATAACTAATTGTTGTTGTTGCAAGGACTGTAAATACTCCAGATGCCAGCGGCGCCAAAAATGCTGCTGGATCTGTTGAACAAGCTGCCAGCGATGGAGACGGTTTAACTTAACATTGGTTAGGTCTTCATCGGGAGGGGCTGTCAAGGGTTCCAAAGTGAGGAAATGTCCAGTAGTAAGACTTTGAAAGTCATGAGGATCAGGGCTCATACTACACAGTGGTCGACTATTTAAAATAGCCTCAATTTGAACCAAGACAGTCATCAACAAACAAATGGGTTTTCGTGGATTTTACCCCAGACTCATGGAGTCCACCAAAATGCAGACTGGCGGGTGGATTAAAACACCACTTAATCGCTAAAGTCTCAGCAGCTTGCTGACAATAGGACACAAGGAGGTTATATGCCCCAACGCAATTAGTGCCCTGGTCACTGTAGAGGGCAGCACATCTGCCACGTCTAGCAACAAATCGGCGGAGGGCAGCCAAAAATGCACCAGAGGACAAATCAGAAACAGCCTCCAGGTGAATGGCCTTTGTTGGGAAACAAACAAAAATACACCCATAAGCCTTTTTACTTACACCACGATGCTTGGTTAACGTGATGGAGAATGGACCCATAAAATTCACACTAACATGGGAAAAGGGACCTGGGACACTCTAAATTTAGGAAGGTCATCCATGAATGGGTGCAATGGTTTGGCATTTACCCTGGGACAACAAAAATACTTGGAAATAACACTGTGAATGGCACTTTTCACAGACAAAATCCAAAACTGTTGATTTAATAGGTACTCCAATAAACGAGGACCCGGGTCCATGCTCATTATGGAATTTTTCAATAATCAAAGTGGTAAGCCTGTGACTACAAGGCAACAACATAAGATGTTTTATCTCATATGCCAAATCAGTGTGACGTAATCTACCGCCCACCCTGAGGACACCATGTGAATCAAGAAAAGGAGCTTTCAAAGGGGTTTAGCACAACTCTCCCCTTACGTATCCTTTTCAAATCTTCAAAAAATACTTCTTGTTGTACAAGTCTTACAACAACTAAAGTAGCATAATAAAGATCTGCCTCATTGAGGGCTTTACTAGAAAAAGATAAAGAAGGATCTTTTTTCACTCGAAAAGGTCTTAAACAAAAGGCAACAATGCCTAATATTCTACGCAAAGACGAGTACCTAGTGAGTAACAGCTGTACTCCATCATGGGGTGTTTCTGTCAAAAAAGCAAAACGATTTTCCTCAGGGGGTAGATCAGCATTAAACGCATCAATATTTTGGTTCATAGGCCAAATACGTGTTGATTTTAAGAGTTTTGATCTCGAAATGAGTACGGATCTGTAAGAGAGCATCGCTCATTAAACTATTACAAAAGCGTATTCAATTGTCAGGTTAAAACGCTAACATAACGAAAGCTAATCAATCAAATCTAACCGAACCGAACCAAAGCAAACTGAACCAATAATTTTTTTCAAAAAAAACTTTTCTGACTTCCTACCCGGGATCCTAGAGTATGTGAATCCGAACCGAATTGAACCAAAATGAACCGAACCAAAGCACACTGAACCAACAATTTAAAAAAAAACTTTCCTGACTTCTTTCCCGGGATCCTAGAGGGTGTGAATCGTGTTGTAGTTTAGTTGGGTTAGGTTAGGTTTGGTTCGGTTTAGTTAGGATCGGTTCGGTTCGGATTCAAATTCTCTAGGATCCCGGGAAGGAACTCAGGAAAGTTTTTTTTTTTAAATTATTGGTTCAGTTTGCTTTAGTTCGGTTCGGTTAGATTTGATTGATTAGCTTTCGTTAGGTTAGGTTTTTGAAACTTTCTATTTTCATGTGGTTAGAAATCAAGTGAAAATCATTTAAATCATTAAAATTTATTAATAACAGAACAACATCTGTCGTCGTAGTTGCCGGTATAAGACAATGAACACTGCACTTTGCAGGTATAGTTAATGGAAGAGTGTTCTTCAAACTTCAAAGAATTTCAAAATCTTGAGTAATATTAGTACAATTACTTTTAAACTGCTCCATAATTTTCACATTAACAAACATATAACCTAAAAATCAAACAAATAAACAACGTGAATCCAATTTAAGTTTCAAATGTGCACTAATAAGTAAACCCCTGCGCTGCGTAATTCAATACAAATCCGTGCCTTGTTCGACCCTCGGCGCCTTAAAATCAACACGCATTTGTAAGCAAATATGTTGCAACATTTCCGTGTCTATTTCAAAACAGCGCTGCCTTGAAATCAGCACGGAAACGTAAATACTTGTTGTTGTTGTTGTAATTTCGATGATAACAACAATAGAAAAATTTTGAATTTTATTAGCAAAAACATTACTTTTTACTCATTTTTTGTATATTCAAAAAATTCTCGGGGGGGGGGGGGCAAGTGCCCCTAGTGCCCCCCCCCTGGATCCGCCACTGGAAACATGGCTTAAACCCAAGGATAGTACAGATATTTTTAAAATACCTAATTACCAATTTATAAGCAACGATAGAATCAGCAGAGGAGGGGGCGTTGCTGCCTATATAAAGTCAGAATATAGTATTGAGATGGTCAATTTTGATTTTGTAACTAATAGACAACTAGAATTTCTTATTTTCAAACTTAAAATGAAAAACAAATCCTATGCTTTTTGTGTTTTTTATAGACCTCCAAAACTAAATTTTAATACATTAATACCCGATTTTGATAATATTTTCTCATTTCTTTACCCCACTGTCTATGAAATTTTTTGTCTCGGTGATTTCAATATCAATCTAATGAATATTCACAATCCTTTAGTTCCTTTATTTGAAAACTATAACTTTGTGCAGATCATTGACGAGCCAACGCGTATTTCTGGGGTATCAAGTACACTTATTGACGCCATTTTTGTTACAAATAAGTCCCTGGTATTAAAATCTGGAGTGGGGCCAACTGGAAGTATTTCCGATCATAAATATATTTATTGTGATGTTCATCTATCAAGGGAGCTAAAAACGCCAAACATTATCAAACATCGATCATTTAAACATTTTACTTTAAATCATTTTTTGACAGATATGAATTATTTACTATGGGATGATATACTTTATGAACAAAATATTGATAATAAAATAGCTATATTTAATAAACTAATTCTGTCGTTATTCGATCGCCATGTTAAGGAGTCACTAATCACCAAACCTAAAGCTCCATGGTTGACAGAAAATATTAAAATATTTATGAAGGCAAACAGACTGGCTAAGTTATAAAAATCTTAGGAATATTACACTAGCTGCAATAAGAAAGGAAAAAAAATGTAATCTAGAATCCTTAAAAAATAATCAAAAAAAAAAACTTGGTCAGCTTTAAAAAGTTTTAACATTTGCTCAACGAAAAATAACGAAATTCCTCAACGATTTTCAAAACCAAACGATATAAACAATTTTTTTTCAACATTTTTACAAAATAAATCAAATTGTATACGGAAAAAATAAATTTTTATAAAAATTCTTCTTTTAATGAAAACTTAAATTTTACTTTTAAAATGACAGAAATATCCACAGTAAATAGAATTCTTAACAACATCAAAACTAATGCAACTGGAGTTGATAAAGTATCCCCCATAATGTTAAAATACTGTAGCCCCTTTATAGATAAATATGTCACTCATATTATAAATTGCTGTCTTGAAATAAGCTATTTTCCTGCCCAATGGAAGGTTTCTGTGGGCAAGCCGCTACCTAAAGTTTCAAATCCTTCTAGTTTTAATGATCTCCGCGTTATCAGTATTCTTCCGGCTTTATCCAAGATTTTTGAGAAAGTTCTTTATGAACAACTTTACGATTACTGTACAAAAAATAACATTATTCCCAATGTCCAATGCGGATTTCGCAAAGGATTTGGTAAATCGGTAGCTTTGACTAATGTATTGGATGATATTATTAAAGCCTGTGATAAAAAAATGAGTTCTGTGTTAGTGCTTTTGGATTTTTCAAAAGCTTTTGATACAATTAGTCATGAGCTGTTGGTGGCTAAACTACGTTATTTTGGTTTAAATATAGACTCTTACACACTTCTTGAATCTTACTTAACTTCCAGATTTCAATCAATTTGTTCAAATGGTGAGTACTCAGACAGAGTAGAGATACTCTCTGGCGTTCCCCAGGGATCAATTTTAGGTCCTTTGCTGTATCTAATCTACACATCTGACATTCTAAGATCTCTAAAATCTTGTAAAGTTCAAGCCTTTGCCGATGACACCCAAATTTACTGTTGTTTCGTTATGGAAAATTACAAAGAGTTTGAAAAATGTATAAACGACGACTTAAAGATCTTAAATGAGCTATCTCACGATCATAATTTGAAGCTCAATCCAGATAAATCTTGCGTTATGTTGTTTGGTAAAGACAAAAATATAGATTTTTTAAAAAGTAATCTTAATATAGTTATCAATAACTCAAAATTAAATTTTAAAGATTGTACAAAAAATTTGGAAGTCATGTTGGATAACTTAGATTTAAAGAACATCTTAAAAAGTTATTTCAAAAATCGTTTACATCCAAGAGAGTTTTATATGGCAATAGGCATATTCTTAATAAACAATTAAAACGAAATTTATGTGAATCGTTGGTCCTTTCTAACTTTAACTACTGTGATTTTGTTTACGGATTCTGTCTAGATCAGGAAAGTAAAAATCGTATTCAAAAAGTACAGAATGTGTGCGTAAGGTTCGTCTATGGTTTGCGCAAATTTGATCATGTTTCACATTTATATAAAGATATAAAATGGCTTAAGATGAATGAGCGCAGAGATCTTCATTTTTCGTTCTTCTTGGTGAAAGTAATATACAATCCTAATTCACCTGTTTCTTTAAAAGAACGTTTAATATTTCGTAGCACTATTCATAACATAAATATAAAAGACTTAAATTAACTATGCCACTTCATAGTACTGCGATTTTTCAGCGCTCATTTTCCTATAACGCCGTCAAACAATTTAACTTAATACCACATCAGTTTCAGATTCTATCATCACAAACATTTAAATCAAAATACAAAAAGTATCTGTTAAATGTTAATCACTAAAAAAAAGATATATGAACCTACAAAAAAAATAGAAAAACTAAAGGAGTATTTCGGAGTAACATTCTATGGGTAGCGTCGCCGCCGTCAAACTATTATATAAACAATTCCATAAAGTAAGATTGTTGTTATTATCAGTTTCTTAATCTATTATCACAAGGGTTTAACTAAAAATATAAATATGTCATTTAAATCTTAATGAGAAACCTACAAAAAATTTTCGTAAAAATGTTAAATAGACCAATAAGCTTTCCTTTAATGTAAAAGTGTCTACATAAAGTTTAGTGCCATGTATACAGCACAACTATTCTTTAAGTTTAGTATATTTAGTTTA
Source organism: Aspidapion aeneum (assembly GCA_963576565.1). Lineage (NCBI taxonomy): Eukaryota > Metazoa > Arthropoda > Insecta > Coleoptera > Brentidae > Aspidapion > Aspidapion aeneum. Next base: position 17,647,476 of record OY755046.1, read on the forward strand.
TTGTAGTACCGGCGTTGGAATCGTCAAAGGCTAGGGGAAGAAAACCTCGATCAAAAATCACCTGGTCCTCCAGGTTGGGGGTTGGGGCATTAGACTAACTCTCTGATACCCGGAAAAAACGTACACTGTTAAAAAACCCAATCAAACGCCTCGGAAAGAAATGAAAAACCTAAGACGAACCAAGCAAAGAAACAGGAATATGATTTTTGGTACATGGAACGTACAAGGAATGAGTCGAAAAGTGAATGATATAGTCCATGAGTGCAGCAGAATGAAGGTTGACCTTGCTGTACTAACAGAAACGAAGAAGAAAGGAAAAGGATCTGAAAACCTAGGACAGTATGACCATTTCTATAGCGGAGTGGCAAAAGAAAAACATGCGCAACAAGGAGTATCTATTTTGGTCAACAAAAGATTTAGAAAATATATCACCAACTGGGAAGCAGTAAATGAACGGCTAATAAGAATGAATATAACAATAAAATGAATGAGACTTACGATTTTTGGAATCTATGCGTATAATGTCGATGCAAATGTAGCCGTGAAAGACAATTTTTTTGAAGAAATCCACAATGAAATATCAGCAGTAAGTACATCTAGAGAAATTGTAATATTGGGAGATTTAAATAGTAGAACAGGTAACAGAGTAAATGATCTGACAGTTGGCCAATATGGAGAAGATGTTGTTAATGACAATGGAAACCGGCTTATCACAGTATGTGAGCAATTAGACCTAAAAATCCAAAACGGTTTTTTCCAACATAAGAAAATACACAAATATACCTGGACCAAACCCTCACAAAACCTGAAATCCGTCATTGATTATCTTATCACTAAACAAAAGACAAAACTAAAAATTCAAGATGTCAGAACAAAGCGTGGATCAACATGCGGAAGTGATCACTATTTTCTGGAGACCAAAATTCTCTTTCCTTATCAAGGCCGAAGCCTCCATCAACAAAATCTTGATGATACAGTGAATGAGGAAATTGATCACTGTCAATATAATCTACTAAGCCTAGAACATGACAGCGTAAAAAACTTATACAAAAAGAGACTGAACGAAAAACTTAATTCAAGTTCAGGTGAAACCCCAGATGAGGAATACGAATGTATCACATTAAGCATCCATCAAGCTGAAAAAGAAGCACTAGGATTAGTGGAAGAAACTCCTAAAAGAACAAAACCATACTGGTGGGATGCTGAGATTGAAAGTGAAATAGAGGAAAAAAGGAAATTATATCACACGTACTTATCCCAAAAGACAGATAGAAGCAGAGAAGAATACAAAATCGCGCAATCAAAGGTGAGAAGAATGATCAGTGATAAGAAGAATCAATCATGGATGCAAAAGTGCCAGAAAATAGATTCTTACTTAGGAGGTAGGAGAAGTACCGAAAGCTGGAAAACTATAAGATCGATCAAAAAAGAAACATGCAGAGATATTATTTCACCAATACCAGACAAAGAATGGGATGAGCATTTTAAAAAACTTTTAACTGAAGATAGAGCAGAATTCAAGGAAGACGAAAGAGACAATATCATTAGAACGATGGGATCTCCAGTACCCCTCACAATATCTGAGGTCAAAAACGTGTGCAAAACCTTAAAAAGCGGTAAATCTGCCGGACCCGGAAATATTCCAGCTGAACTTATTAAATATGGCACTGAAGAATTGTTTTGTAGATTACGGAATCTTTTCCAAAGATATTTAAATGGAGCTGTAGTACCAACTGAGTGGAAAACGTCATATATATCCACAATACACAAAAAAGGAAGGAAAGATATATGTGACAATTATAGAGGTATATCTGTAACTAGTACGCTAAGCAGAATATATGGCAAAATAATAAGAAATAAAGTGGAGAGCGAATATAAAGATATGGAGGCAGAAGAGCAAGCTGGTTTCAGGGCGGGTAGATCGACTTCAGATCATCTCTTTTGTATAACCCAAGTTATTGAAAAGAAAATGGCATACGGACAGGAGCTAAGCACTAAATCTACTTTGGAAAGCGTTGGAAAAGACAAACATAAGCGTACAACTAATTAAGGCCATCAAAGAGTTATACCGCAATAGTAAGGCAAAAGTTAAAATAAAAGCAAAACTAACCAAAGGCTTTCAAGTAAATAAAGGTCTTAAACAAGGTTGCTGTATCTCGCCTACGCTCTTCAAGATATATTTGGAAAAGGTCCTTAAAGTCTGGAAGAGAAAATGCCAAAACATGGGAATTCCGTTGAATGAAACCACCTTGTATACTTTATGTTTCGCCGATGATCAGATAGTGGTGGCTCAGGATTATGACGACCTCGAATATATGACACGAAAACTAATAGACGAGTACAATAAGTGGGGACTAGAGGTTAATATCAATAAGACAGAATATATGTGTATTGGTGGAACGAAACAGGATCTAATCTTAAATACTGGGCAGCGAATTCAGTCCTGTGATGAGTATAAATATTTGGGTATAAAAATTACAGCTGACGGAGCACTAGACAAAGCTATAAAAGATAGAAACGTACAAGGAAGAAAAGCAATAACTTTATAAAATGGAATAATTTGGGACCAAAGTATATCAAAACATAACAAAAAGCTTATATATAACACTATTGTAAAAAGTATTATTACATACGGCTCAGAAGTATGGCCAATCAAAGATAGAACAGAAAAAATACTTTCCGCTACGGAGATGGACTATTGGAGAAGAGCAGCAGGGAAATCAAAAAGAGAAAGAGTTACCAATCAAAGAATAAGAGAAATTATGACAGTGGGTGAACGTACTCTAGTGGATGATATAAGAACAAAACAACTGGTGTGGTACGGACATGTACAAAGAATGGATGATGGAAGACTACCTAAACAAATATTACAATGGAAACCAACTGGCCGAAGAAAACGAGGAAGACCAAGGAGAAGCTGGAGAGAAGGAATAGATAGTGAAATAAGAATAAGAGGCCTAGATGATGAATTATGGGCAAACAGAAACGAGTGGAGATTGGGTATCGGAAGACGTAGAACGTTGTGAAACCGATATATATATATATATATATATATATATATATATATATATATATATATATATATATATATATATATATATAGTTTATTTAAGTAGGCAAAATAATTTCTGAGTGTAAATTAAATAGTATTTTATAACTTTATTTGTCTATGCTTGGTTCAGTAGAGTAGCCAATGGCTAGACTTGCGCCCGGCGTAGCCAAGTAGAAATATTGTTTTTGTTACAACTGATTCTATAAATTATTTTTCTCAATAAAGTCATTTATTATTATTATTATTATATTATTATTATTTGATACACAATATCTTTAATACGGCCCCATAGATAAAAATCCAAGCAAGTCAGATCTGGTGAACGTGCTGGCCACGGAAACACGCTTCCTCGCCCAATCCACCGATTTGGGAACTGTCTATCCATCTCCTGTCTTACTTCTCTGGTGTAATGAGCTGGACCACCATCGTGCTGATACCACATTGCTTGTCGGTTTGCTAATAAAATATCATCAAACAGGGTAGGCAGGTATTCCCGCAGAAGTTCTAAATAACTTTCTCCGTTTAGTGTATTGGGAAGGAAGACTGGTCCTAATATTTTACCCGCAAATATGCCACACCAGACATTAACTTTCCACCGGGGTTCTCTAATCAAATGTGGATTTTCCTGGGACTAGTATCTCATGTTGTGAGTATTTACTTCACCGTTTTTATGAAAGGATGCCTCGTCAGACCACAGTACGTCCTTAAGAAAATCTGGATTGTCTTCCAACATGCCGAGACACCAGTTGCAGTGGTCAAGCCGTTTATCATAATCATTTTCTTTCAGCTCCTGTACTAATTTCATTTTATAACGATGGAAATTCTGCTCTTTTAGTATCTCAAAATCGTGCTTCGGGTGATTCCAAGATCTATGGAAACTCTCCTGGTGCTTAGTCTAGGATTTGCAATGAAATACCCAACCACTTTTATGGTATTTTCTTCGTTTCGAGCTCGACGTCTTCTGCGTGGGTGTCGTATGGGTTGGATTTGACCATGGAGGTCAAGACGGCGCACTAGCCTTTGAATAACTCTTCTTGCTGGATGGTATTTCGCAGGGTATCTTAAAGCATACCATCTCGCCGCAAGTGCTGCATTTTGGTAGCACTCATGGTACACAGCCAACATATCCATCGCCTCCGCATTTGTGTATGGCATTTTTAAAAAGTACAAAATAACATTAAAAAAAAAACAAAACTTTGGCACTGACAACCTTTCAACTATTCTTTAATTTTTTGACAATTAAAAGTCTTATTAACTCAATTGGCAAGAATTATAACAAGTGTGATATTAAAATAATGTAAAATAAGTTCCCGTGTCACCACATATACACACAAAACGTTTTTTATAAATATCTTGAAAACTAAGTCAAATATTGAACTACGAATTTCAATATTATTTTAAATTAATAGCGTTCAACCACTTTAAGTAAAAATATTCATATGTTTGTATCTAAATTTATAAAGAAATTTAAGTTTTTAGGTTTGATATTTTTTAAAAATTTCCTCTTCCGAAAAAATACACACTCAAACAAAAAGCCCAGAGGATTTGCATTTTTAGGCTTCTCTTAATAGGCCAAATAAATAATAACATCAGGTTTAGTTACTCATGAGGAGTAATTAATTGTTCAATAAAAGGTGACTTTTTTAATGCCTCCCGGTGGGGAAGTAACACAGAGGTACACGCGAGGGGTCCAAATTATGCAGAATTGTTCAGGGAATATGAATATCGTATAATTTGTGTGTGTTAATCAAAGTGTTTTATCCAAAAATGCATTTTTTCTAGTTGGAAGATGTGATTACTGCCCCCTAGTGGGGAGCTACATAAACAAAAATATTTTAGGTGAACGCGCAAGACACGATTTTATACTAACAATTTTTTTCTCAAAGTCGTAGCGATAGTAGTTTCGGAGATAAATCCGGTGGTCAGCCTTATTGGACCACCCTGTATACTGCCCCACCATATGCACACATTGAGGCGTCACAAAAGCCATGCAATTCAGTGATGACAGCAGTTTGCTTCACAACATAACGAGGTATTGATATCGAAGGTCGACAATGGTAGCGACACATAAAGTTGCCACTGTGCAACAATATCACTGGAGGGGGTATCATCCCATGAAAGACCCTGGACCCACAAACGTTGCATTAAACATTTAGCAACCAAAACAACTGGGGCTAGGAACCCGAGTGGATCATATATACTTGCAATCTCAGAGAGAATGTTTCTCTTGGTACAAGGTTTTTCCATGGGCATCTCATCATAACAATACGAATCCAATTTTGGACACCACTTTAATCCAAGGACTTTTAAACCAGCAGATTCATCATCAAAAGAAATTGGTTGCTGATGACTAGCTGGAACCGATTCTAGTAACTCAGGAGGGTTGCTAGTCCACTTACGAAGTTCAAAACAACCAAATTTTGACAATGCAATTAGCTGTTTCTGGCTTTCTAAAGCTTCAGCTACAGAATTAGCTAATCCAATGACATCGTCCACATAAGTAGTATGCATCAACACCTTGCTCGCTAGTGGATCTTTAACGAGCTGGTGAAGAGTACGAATAGCTAGGTATGGGCTCGAATTCACACAATAAGTCACAGTTTGAAGAAAGTACTCTTAAATCTCATCGGTTGGGTCGAACCCCCACAATTTCTTTTCATAACATACATCAGACTGATGCATATCTTTCTGTCTGAACATTTGATGTATGTCACTAGATTATACTATGAAGGTGAAAAGTAAGGAATATTGGCACAATATCTCTTTGGAGTTTAGGTCCTACTAATAAAATAGAATTTAAGCAACGACTATTTGAGGTCTTGGCAGATGCATCAAATAAAGTTCGAATTTTTGACAAGTCTTCTAAACTGGGTGGTGTGGAATAAAATATGAATGGAAGTCAGGGCTAGAATTCTCCAGTTTCATATGCTCCTGGTCTAGGTAATCCTAAACAAAGTCTTTGTACGAACTAATACAAAGCAGAATTTTTTCATAATCGGTTTTCCATCATACTGAATCTACGCAATGCTTGACCTTTAGAGTTACCAACTTCTTGTCGAGGCTCTCTGAAAGGTAAGCGAACAACATATGTGCCAGACTCAGTTTTTGAATGAGTGGTAGCAAATATTTTTTCACACAAGTCCTTATCAGAGGAAAGAGGGATTTTTTGAGGGGTCGATTCTAGTTCCCAAAACTTTTGTAAGGTACTATCCAATCGAGATTCTATAAGGGAAGACACTGAGATCAACAAACTAATGGGGTTTTGAGTTTTACGAGGACCATTAATACCACCAAGGTGTATCCAACCAAATGTTAAATTAATGGCACAAGTTCCTCCATTTTCTCCTTTTTTGAAGCCACGCACAAGCATCTGATCAAACAAATCAACACCAATTAAGAGGTCTACACTACTAAGTTGTCTAAAATTAGGATCAGCAAAATCTAAGTCTTTTAGGTATGGCCACTGAATAGAATCATATTCTACAACACTGACAGGTATGGTTCCACAAATTTTAGGAATAAGAATGGCATCACAGGAAAACAAACTATCAGGAAATTTAGAGCAGCCAATTTGCATTGTAACATTGCCATATGGCGTACTAGAAATCATGCCAGTTATTCCTTCAATAGGAATTCTATTCGGAGCCACTTTAAGTCCTAACCTCTCAGCCAACGAGTTGGTTACAAAGGACGCTTCTCTAGCGGAATCTAAAATTGAGCGACAAGACACAACTTCTTGTTGGCATCTATAACTAAAACTTCGGCAGTTGCAAAAAGCACAGGTCTCCTCTTACAAGGTTCAAAATGGTTGCTACTGGGTGTAGCGGTACACAATGCCTGTTTGGCACCTTCACTATTAGGTATACGGGCGGTCTCCCCTGGACAATCAACCTTGGGGGCTCGGAGAGCTTTTCACAAACTGCAACAGGGAATGGCGAAGACTCTGGCACTGACGACACGTGGCATTAGTAGGTTATTGAGATACACCATGTTTGCCAAAACAGTTAAAACTCACTCGTTCATGCTTAACAAATAGATAGCGTTGACCTACTTGTAATTCCAGAAATCTGGCACACTTCACGGGGGGGGGTGGTAGGACTGCTGGTGGTAATAAACACAACCTTTATTACCAGACTGGCCTGTTCCACTCTATAAAGCAGGATAGGGTGATTTGCCACCCTTCCTAGGGGGTAGTGGAGGTGAGACCTCCTTTGGCTTATTCAATAGAGAACTATTTTCCAAAGCCCGACAATGTTTCTTTAAGAATTTAAACAAATCTTTATAGGATGGAATTTCCTTATCACTATACTCAATCTCAAACTGAGTTTTCAATGGGTTATCAACCTTTAGCAAAAGAAGAATCATTTTAGCAAAATCTAAAAGGTCTACATCATCACAGTTTGACAATGCTTCCAAATTTTCCCGAAAAGTGGACAACAATAATCTCAAATCATGTGGGTTGCTCGATTTTGCAGAAGGGGCTTGACAAATAGATGTCCAATAATTTATTACCAAAAGTCTTTTATTATTAAAGCGCCTAATCATCGCATCAAAAGCTACTCGATAATTATCCGAGGTTAGCGGTATGTTCTTAATCACAGACGCTGCTTCTCCCACCAGAGCGGTATTTAAGGCTTGAAATTTAGCTATTTCACTCATGTCAGCTTTATCATGAACAAGTGACTTAAACATATCAAAAAAGTTGTATTCTTTTAATTTCAAGACCCCTGTCCACATTTACCAGGGAATGGTTTAAAATTGTCTGTGAGGCATCTTAGTAATCCTCAGGATAGAGCTCACGACAAATCGATCTAATTGTGTATTTTATTTCATCAAATTCCTGCACTAAGTTTTCCTGACTTTCCTGTATCTGATCACTACTATCTAAGCTTATAATTTTAAAATGCAAGGCATCAAATTGACTTACCAGAGAAGGCACATCTTTCCATCTGGGTTTTAACTTTTTTGCCTTATCTGCATTGCCCTGGGCTCCGACGGCTTTATTATAAGTCGTTTTTAATTTATTAGAAATACTTTTTTGTTGTTGTTTTAAAACTTTTGTTTCAGACATGACAAAGCGGTTTTTATCAGATACAAAAAAGTAGGTTTGTTAGCGACAAATTCGCTATCAACACACGGGTAAGGTTCGATAACAAGGCGACAACAATCTCGCGCTTAACGAAAGCAAAAAGTATGGGTTTTCGCGACAAATTCGCTATCAACATACGGGCAAGGTTCGGTAACAACTCGGCAACAATCTCGCGCTTAACGAAAGCCAAAAAAAGGTAAATTTCGACGGATTTCACACAAACAAATTCGAAAACGACGAAAATCAACAAAAAATTTCTAACCTCGTAGGTAAACAAAACAACACGTCAAATTGTGAGGTTAGAACACACAAACGTCAATGAAACGTCAGTCAACCAACGGCCAACAAGAAAAAACAACGCGAAGCTCGCAAATGTCGAACGGGGATTTTTTATAGCCGCACGAGGTCATAGACCAAACTCAGGGCAACCAACCTGAAACCCAAAAAAAGCCGGTACAAAAAACAACAATGTTCGAATCTGGCAAAAAACGCTAAAATGTGGCTGCTGCAAAAAAAACTATAAATTTACCAATTTTTTAACAAATAAAACTGTAAAATCTATAGGCCTTTTTCATACATCCGGCTCGAAGGACTAAATAGACGGCTGTGCCCGAAGGGGAGAAAACTAGAGATATCACAAAAAAATTACCCCAAAGTTAAATTCACTCCGTCTGGGAAAACAGACGTTTTATATGAACACGCTAGAAGCTTACCTTCTTTCATTCAGCAGCAGTTCCAATTCACTCGCGGCGCCGCGGCGTTTCTTGTGGTTGGAATATTGGTCTTAAATCTTAAAACACGTGTGACTTCTTTCAGTGTCCTGTCGGAAGTGGTTCTTCATTCCCCTGTCAAACACAGGGGGCGCTTCAAACTCCCAGCGTGTGCAAAGCGCGCATGATTTTTGCCAAAATGATCAGGTGATCAAAAAGAAAATAATTTTCAACAAAGAGAGAAATAATCACCTGACCGGAATTTTCCCAGGAGTTTCTTTTTTGAAGGTTTTGACTAAAAAGCCCAAAAATATCAAAACAAAATTTAAGGTTAGGTTTTTCCAAAAATTCAAATAAAAACAAAAACAAAAATGGCAGCACTAAACATTTTTAAAATAAGTTACCCCCATACCCTTGGAGGGCGTGCAGAGTTTTTGTGCACTACAGAAATTCCTATTTTAAGATTTTTTTAGAAAAAATTGATGTATCACACAATATTGTATCACAAATAGGCAAGCAGGAGCAAAAATGGCCTATTTCGAACCTGACTATAGGGTTGGTACATTTTTTGTTTTCGTCAAATCTAAAGATTTTTTTAAGGCAGCAATTTATCTCCCCGTTCGGCGAAAATACCGCCTGTTATGGCCGAATTCACATTGGCTGCTTTTTGTAAATGAGTTAACGAATGAGGTTTTTCCAGAATATTGCTTGCTTAAACTGTGAACATAAAGATCACTGCTTCAACTTAATTCTTATGCTCTACAATTAGTGCCCAAATTTCGACACCAGTTTTCGCTTAGCCCCTGATCGTTAACGGTTTCTGAAGAAATCGCAGTAGATAGCAGACTTAATCACTTCGTCCTTTAAGGTTGTCTTCCCGCTTTCCGAGATCCGCAAAACGATTACAAACAGTGGCAACAAAGAAAATTATTTAGAACGTTTCACCATAGATTAAAGACATCCCTTTTGTCCCTTTTTAAATTTTATAAAATATAATGGCTCCATAGACATAATATACATAATACATACAATACAAAAATAGCCAAGTAATCTACTGTAAAGTATCAAAATGTATTCAAGGGCGGCGTTGCTATTTATCTAAACATTTTAACAATAGCCCCCGTGTATTGAATCATTTTAGTAGCCTCCAGTTTTGATTCAATTAGTACAAATGCGTTTGCTATTTTTGTCTAAAATTAATTTCGTTGGGGCTTTCAAAATATACCTTTTATATACAACAAACCCTTACAGAAATATAAAGGCAGTCAGATCGCTTCATTATGTATTGCATATTAGGGGATTTTAAATCTTCTAAACTAAAACAGCTGGATGCACCCAGGTCCGTTACAAGACACCTGAGTTTGCCATTTTCCGTCAATAAAACGGCACATTTGCCACTTTCCATATCTTCTCTTTCTAAAAATATAAGAAAATTGATTGTGATAACTATAAATATAAACAAATTTTATTAGGGGAAACGGCGGAATATCACTACCTTAATGTCTGCACAAGCTGATTTAATTCTGTTTCGTTTTAACGTGGTATAATGAATCATTTACCAACAAAAAAAAGGATTTTAGTAATTTCACATCCGACCTTGTCACAACTTTATAGGGGCTGTTTTCTTTTTAAATAAATATATCAAAAACATTTTATCAACTATACTATACTGTGCAGCTTTGTAACAGGTTCTTTTTATTTTTATAACATACGTTACATATTTGTTTTTATTTTTTTGATTAGTAATAATAATAAATCGGAGAATTCATTAAAAATCTTAGTTAGCAGTTATTCTGGGACTCTTACCTTAGTTTTGTAGTTGAGTTATATCCTAAACAGGGAAAATCCTAGGAAATTCTTTGTTGGGAAATTACTGTTTTTATGTCATATTTTACATGTTTATTATTTGTCGTCTTGGTTTAGTATGAGTGTCGACATACGTTAGCAGTGGCCCCATGGACCAGTCGTGGAAAGCGTGTGAGTGAGCATGTCTTTTCTTGATTTGGAGAAGTTGGAAATTCATTGGGTTGGCAACACTGGGTCTTTTAAGACGCGGTTTTTTTCCTGCTGGTTACTTTAAATTCAGCGCAGAAGTTTAGCCAATGAACTTATGTTGTTTCGAGTTTGACTTAATATATATGTACTTGCCAATACGCTGAAGTTCACGAGAACTGCTAAGGGCTTTCTTGAAACATCGACTTAAAATTCTTTTACCCACAACAAGTTATTTACAGATGCAGGGTAGACACCCGAATTGAAACGATAGATAGGAGATTGGTATGATTGAACCTTTTTCATATTTTTTTATTCCAAAATTATTTAATAATTACTGGTGATTTATTTTTATTTAGAGACAATTTTTCTAATAATTAGTAAAATTATTTGTCATGAATATTTACGTAATTATTATTAATTAAAATTTTTCATATCCATTTTTGTTACAGTAAGGTTGCGGTGTTTCTGTAAGCAGTACATGATCATGTTGCGCGCGCACGTCTAACGCTAATTTTGATTATTTCCCGAGGTGTAATTATTTTTATTATAACCAAATAAATTATTCGCTTAACTTTAAGTTAAGTTTCATTTAATTAAATCGATTTTTTAATAAAATATAGTGAAAAAAATCTATATTTCTTGATAGAAATCCAAAACGTCTTATTTATAAAATATAAGATAAAATAATGTTCTACCACTCTAAAAGACCGAGTGACTAGAAGGTCTGCTCAATTCCTGGCGCACTTATTTTCCGGTGCTGTGCATTACGATGAATTTATTTTTTAAAGGCCCAACGCTCTCTAACTTTGAATGCACCGGACAAACCTTTTGCACGCAGTAGCGGCTGTAAAGTAGTCAAATTGGAGTTTATGTTAATTATTTTGAAATAAGTTTTTTTTTAATCACAATAAAGTGCGTCGCAACCTTATTTTAGTCATATAAACCTAAATAGGCAATTACAAAAGCGTAGCCAATCATTGATGCCCTTTTTCTATATAATTACCGACAAACTCTGTTTGAATATTTTCTTCATTCAACTTTTCCTTGATAACTTTTCCAAATTCATCTTGTCCAATGGAACCAGCATAAGCAATCGTGATTGAAGATTTAGAAATTGCTTGAAAAATTCTAGCCGAGTTAGTAATACTTCCTAAAAAATATGCTTAGGTATTTAAATAATTATATCAAAGAAAAGTATAAAAAAGTACCTCTTCCTAAGAAAAACTGTTTAATTGTTACGGCAACCGTTTAATGGAATGTTGCTACAAGCACAAACCTTAACTGAGCAGCATCTCGCGGCGGTTGATTCGAGGGGTTCCGATTTTTTATGATTTGGCCGCATTCAAACCTCTGTGACCCGAGACCTGAAAAGACCCTCTTCGAGACGCCAAAAGTCCCGATTTTTGCTATTTTTTCTCAATAGCTCCAGGCACGGATCAACGGGGGTGGGGAAAAGGGGAAATACCCCCCTACCAAATCCTAAAATAAAATTTGGTTTTGACACACCTTCTGGTCTTTAAAATCTTGCGAGAGAGCTTTTTCAACTACTTTTCGATGAGCTACAGATTTTATATTTGACAGGTATTATAGAGTTCCGGATACAATGCAATTTAATATTTTTTAACACAAACCATTCAAAATAGCGAATCCAAATTAGTATAGTTTTTATTTATAAAGCAATTTGTCTCAAATTTAAAACTATGCGAAGTTAAGGCTACGTAAAACATTTTTTGACTGAAACCTAAAAAAAAATCAAAATGGCGCTTCCAAAATGGTAGAATTTTCTATTTATAAACTGTCATATATATTAAATTTAAAACTTGGGCACCAGTATTTACTAACACCTTAAGACTTAGCATTGCAGACCGGGTTTAAGTATCAAGTCTATAGACTTGATACCGACCGGTTTAAGTGTATTTTTTTAATACTCACAGGTCAAATAACTGCAAAGATTCGCCAAATGTTATACTTTAAAGTTTACTTTTAACTTTTCAAAAAACTTTATTTTGATTAAATACAATATAGGACTTAAACGTTATAATTGAACGTGTACTTAAGAACGATTCTAAAGAGATTCTCCCCAATGTGCAATATGATAGTAAGCATTTCTCAGTGAGTTTCATCTCATATAAATTCAAATTAACTTTAGAAATAAAAAAAACCACATAAAAATTTTGTAACGAAATGTCATTTTTTGGAAATTTAGTCCCCGTAGTCATAGGATTGCCGTTAAAAATAGTCTCAAATTGTAGTACCACACCTGAGGGGTGGTTTAAAGTCTGCAAAATAATATACTAACTACATTTTCGTGTAAATCTTTTACATACAAAATTTTTCCAATCAAAATAACGAATAAATAACTGAAAACTATTTATAAACATAAGTAGTGTAGTTGTGGAGGTTCTATATCAAATGGTAACATGCCATCCACTTCTGTCTGTCTGTATGTCTGTCTGTCTGCTGCTGAAGAAGTGAACCTGGTATGACCTTCGGGCTAAAAGAAGCGTACAAGAAGTTGTCAGCAATGACGTAACAACCAGAGGCTGTTGAAAGGCCCTATTGGTCAATGAGTTAGGTGCCAATGCGAGAGTAGGTAAAATGGGATGTTTTTTTAGTAAGATAGCTACTTTACTAGCTTAGCCTGGTCTAGGTAAGTCTTAATGTGAAAAAGGCCTTGGTTAAAAAATAAAATAATTTATAAAAATATTTGTTAAAATTAATCGGGATTGTCTGTGTATCTCTTATCATTGTTTATGCATTGTTTATAAACTTATGACCCACACACGTTCCTGTTTTATTTAATACAGCTGGTTACTTATGCTGTACAGGATGTCTCATAGTAAATAATTCTAAAATAAAAAACTCAAAGTATGTTTTAATTTTATACTTTTATTCATATATATCATATAAACCACACTCATCTCGACCATCAAATTTAAAAATAATTGATTGGAGATGTTTTTTCGCGTTATAGTTTGGATATATTTTCGTATATTCCAGCGCTGCCTCTGTTAATTTACGTTTCCATATTGTAGGTAATAATGGGTATAATGTTGGTAGTTTTTCCTCAATGATGTATCTGCATGAATCAATCCCAAAATATATCCATTCTGCTAACCATTTATAAATATTTTCATTTCATTTTTCCCTTCTAAAAGTTCTTCTATTTCAAAGTCAATTTTAGTTGACCAATAATTATATTGAAAGTCCATCTTAAAGTATTCTAAATTTTAATTTATGATCTAACTGTTATAGCTCTGGCTGAACGAATGAACGACGTGTTGGTTAAAAAGATATAAGGCGAAAGTTGTTTGTGGTGTTTAAGACATGACCAATGCGAGATTTAATAGTGATGTGTGTGTACTGTGTCACCTACTATGCTACGTAACCCGTGGGTGTAGTTCAAGTTGGGGGCCCATACGAAATGTATACCTATTGTGTTACCTAACAAGGTGTAAAATTGACAGAATAGTCAAAAAAATACTGCACTAGCTTATCCTGATATGTTTTAATATAAAAAAGTTGATTAATAATTGTCCCTGTTTGTTAAAAATAAAATCATTTTTAAAAATATTTCTTTGAATTTTTCTATGTGCGTTTTCCTATATGTATCCCTTTTCACTATTTATGTAGCTAAATGATAACCTTATGACCCCTCACATGTTTTTGTTTTATCTACTTAGCAAGGAGGAAAAGTAATATGATGCAATACGTAATGCAGTTGGTTATTTAAATGGTGTGACGCAATTGTCGTAATATTTGAAAAAAATTGCAATTTTTAATTTTTTATTTTATAAAAATGGTCGTAATGATCGTCAAGAATATTGCAAACGTATTGAATGTTAATATTTCAGAACCACTAAAACCGCATTAAAATAATTATTAATTTTAATATCTATTGGAAAAACACACAAACAAAGGCTAAAAGCCTCCCTCAAACAGTGCCAAAAGGTATAATAAAATAAAATAAAAATAAGGGTATATAATGAAAGATCGCTATCAGCTGGGAGTAGCAAAGCTACTTTTTATGCTATTTGCGCATGTTTTGCGTTGACAGTTTCTAAGAAAAACGTAATTCGGTGAACTGCGCAACTATTATTTGGTCCTTAATAGTTTTTCGCTAATTTCTCAGTACCTATTGAACCGATTTGAGATTTTTTTTTTGTATTGGATTGATATGTCTAACTTATATTAAATTTAAAGAAGCAATAGATCACCCAAAAGGGCCTTAATCAAAAACATTCAACTAAAGGTAGACCCCGTATAGAAATCCTAAACTTCATCAGACACAAAAAGTATTATACTGGGGATTTCTTTTAAATTCGCAACAATGTTGCCAGTACTTTTATAACTTGTAATTTTGATGTAGGTACATAAGTAAAATGGTAACTAATAAAAATCAAAAAAATATTTTGTTTTTGAATTCGGCTTACGTTTTGGATTGCTATACATGTATCTGTAATAGAATATGTTTACCATCCTATGTGAGAAAAGGATTGTTTTCATTGATTTTTTTTTTGAGATCTTATCATTAATAACGTTTTTCTATACAATTTAATTCTAGGTAAGTATAACCTCTAGATATGTATGTACGCATGTCTGTCTGTGTACCTATATGCACATATGTATACAAATGTTTGAAAAAAAGTTCTTTTTTAAGTTAGAATATGTTATCCAATAATCAATCGGTAAATTTTTGTTTACATAGGTACCTAAACTTAACAAAAATCATAAAACATTTGCTTTTAAGTCCCTGTTGTTATAGATCTATGTGGCAGTTTAAATCCTTATCTATTTTGAATTAAAAGGAAAGTATAAATTAGAAATAATCAGCTAAAGTTGGTTTTTTTCGAAGATTGTTGATTGTCGATTTTTATAGAACGTACAACGATTAGCACAAAATTGCAATTTTTGTGCAGTCAACCAACTTGAGCTTGTTTTTTGCAGGAACACAAAATAACTAGCGGCGATATCCTGTAATGCAAACCATTTTTTTAAACTGCACATGCGCACCTCTCTTTTTCTGATCACATAAAATTATCTTCCTCTTACTAACTTCACACATGCTCGACCACAGCTGAGAGGGAGATATTTTATGTGAGAAGAAAAAGTACGGTAGCGAATGCGCAGTTTAAAATATTGATTTGGTTTTCGGTTTTCTGAAAAAAACGGGACTCCATTTAATTGTGAAAAACGTTCAACTGAAAGTAAGTTTAATTAAATTTCTTTGGTGTGAGGTTAGAGTTCATAAATAGTTTATTAGTTTTGTCTTCCTAGGTGGTATTTAAAAAGTTATTAAAACCAGATGACTAAACTGCACTTTTAACTATTAATTATTGTTCTCACTACAAATGTTTATAAAAATAACTCTTGCTTTTAGTCCAAATAAATTTAAGTTAAATGTTTTGATCACGAAAGTTAAAAAAACCTTTTCTTTATATATATAAAAATTAGTCTACAACCCTCTCCTGGGCAACTCTGGAAAACTCAAAAAGTGTTTTGATTTGATTTTACGCGAAAATGGAACGTCGCAGAGGAAACCTTTGTTGACAAAAAAAATTGTGTGTGCTTAAGACCACATGGCAGAAGTGTAAACTTTAACAAGGCGAAATTAATAATACTGGCCTTCATCTGCATCATCATATTGCTTGCTGAATGTTCCTCTCACAGTTAGTCGACTCGAGCCGACTTCACCCGAATGAGCCTTACATAGCCGAGTCTGACGGCTCAGTTCAATTCAGTACCCACAAAAACTACTAAACGCGCCTAAAGAAGTTTACACTTCAAAAATTCCTTTACAATTTTTCTTAAAGGTTATAGCTCTAGACTTACATGTATAGAAGATAGAGAGCACCAAAATTATCAAAAATCAGTTTTTTGCATTTTACACAAAAACGGTAAGTCGTAGAGAAGAATTTTATTTAAGAGAAATATTACCCATACGAGTCTTCACAATCAATCTCCATAGTCTATAGGTCTACAACGACATGTTTAGAAGGTAGATGGCAGCTAAGTTGTCAAAAATTGTGTTTTTTTAGTCGTAGAAAGAAACTTTATAAACATAAAATGTTAAAGGACACAATTTTCTACATTCTTTCCTTTTGGGCCACAGGTTTACAACTACGTGTAGAACATATAGGGCGCCAAATTTGCAAAAATTATTATTTTATTTTATGTAAAAACGGTAGGTCCTAGGAAAACACATTATAGACAAGAAATCTCCAGGACGCCATTCTCTACAATTCACCTATGTGAGTCACAGCTCTATGACTTATGGTTTTTGCGTAAAACGAAAAAAAGTATATAATGGGCATTTTCGGCACCCTCTGTCTTCAACACATATGGTTGTAGAGCTGTAAATTGTCATTGTCGCATTGTAGAGAATTGTGTCTTGATCATTTTATGTCAATAAAGTTTTTTTTTATGACTTACCGTTTTTGCATAAATTGCAAAAAACATAATTTTTTGAAATTTTCTTCTAAACGTGTGGTTGTAGACCTATAGACTATGGAGACCGATTGTAGGGAATTCTATGGGTAATATTTCTCATACATTAAATTTTGCCCTACGACGCGTAAAATGCAAAAAACTGATTTTTGTTCGCTATTTTTAAGAAAAAAAATTAATACCGGCAACCATGTAGACCAAACGTCACCCTTGAATCATTTATTGTTGCCTTTGAGAGGTTATCCGAATAAACGTGCGTTTTCGTTGTTTTTTTTGCAATATTGATCACAAAATTAAGATTTTTTTTATTAAATAACTTTAAAAATACCTAAGAAGTGTGACAAAAGTGAAGAGAAGTGGCTGCATTTATCATTTCACCGGTAAGTTTGAATCTCTTCCAGAAACCGTCATATTGTTTACGATTTGGTAAGACAGTGGTGTGGTTTATAACTTTTTTTACAAAATATTAGTGATTTATTTTACAAAGAAGTTTTAAGAAACATTATTTATTGTTGCAAATTCCCTTATTTTCCCACCTCTAGTGTTTGGGTTTTTTTGGAAAAGTTTTTGAATTTATTCTGGCAATAATATATAAAAAAATATATTTCTTATGTAAACAACCATTTTCACTCTGTAATGTTATGTTATGTCATGCTACTGTACAGTTATTAAACATTTTAAAAATATTCAAATTTATGAGTTTACTAGATTCCCCACTGATCCACACAAGAGAGAGCTTTGGAGGGTGATTATTGGCCTTAATAAGGAGAAAATTCTGTCAAAATGGGCATTCTTTGTTCTGACCACGTTGATCCTCAGTATGTTCGTTTAGCACCTAGTTACGAAATGCCTTGCCCAAGGTCAGGTGTTAAAGACTAGTTCAAATTAAGAAAACTACTTACTACTAGTGGTTGGTAGTTAAATATTCAACTATCTCTTTTTATTATAAAGTATACATAATATATTATCACTGGTTGTTTTTGATGTTCGATCATCATATAATGATGTAAAAAAGTAGTTAGAATTAACAAATATAACTATAAGAAGAAAAAAGGTAGTACCTACTTTTACACAGAAAAAAAAGAGTTTTAACTTCCTTTTCACTTACTTACTGCATAGTCCCTGGTGATTAATTAAAAGAGAGCCTTGAGTCAAATGGATTAAAATATTGTTCTTAATTCTTATATTTGCCAAATTTAATAATGTTTGTATATATAGGGTGTCCCATAACTTAGGGGCCATAGGCCAACAAGTGATAGAGGAGGTCATGTCTGATCAAAAACTTGTTGTTGGCAATTTTTTTAACTTTTGTGATAATAACTTTAAAAAAACGCAGTAAAAATATGAAATTGGGTAGTCTTGTATTAGAACAAAAGCAGTAAATTGAAATTAATTTAAAAAAATTAATTTGAAAAAAGTTAGTCAGTCAATTTTTTTAGAAAATACTATTTTTTTGGTATGAACTTTTATGAATGCCATATTAAATGCAATGTTTTTTAAATATTTTTTGTTAATAAAAACAAGTCTCTAGCGAGACATAATAATAAAATATTATTGATATTTTTTAAAAGAGAAAGCAAAAATTAATTAAAAAAAAATGTTATTTTTTATACATTTTCGAGGTTATTTTGACAGCCCGTACCTCCTCCACTTGTAATATTATCAAAAAAGGAGTACCACATTTTTTAATCACAATTAGCTGAGTATTCAGCTGGCTGTCACAGATTTTTTTTTGTATAACCGGTTTTCACCCACTCCTCTTTAAAAATCCTATATCTTAAAAACAGATGAATGTTGACCCCATGTTATATAAACTTTTTTCTTGGAAATAACCTCCTCTATCACCTGCTGCACTACGGCGCCTAAGTTATGGGACACCCTGTATAATAATCACTTAATTATAAATAATATTTTTTCATTTTTATTTTATTTGGTAAATAAAAATTAAATAGATTTTTTATGGAAATCAAAAGTATTTTGTTGATAAAACTGAATAAGTCATATTTTTTAACATTTGCAAATGTAAAAAAACACAGACTCATAAACATCGCATATCAATATTATAAACATAGAAACCGAAAACACCCAAAAGTGTCGAAAATGCACTCTTTACACTAGGGGATCAAATAGACTCTTTAAATCCTGATGCAAAAATTTTGATAAATATCTCAAGGTCTGAGTATATAATTCGGAGTTTTTGACTTTTTTTAACAGAACAAATCTACTTACTGTAAAAAATTTACTAAGAGCAATGTATTACCAAGGTGAAAGAGTAAAAAGCTAAAAAAACACCTTTGACAATTTGAAATAAAAAGAAACACTTTTACCTGTGTTTTAAATTTTAGGGATTAAAGTAACACTTTTCTATATCCAAAAAAAAATAATATAAAGTAGATTTCTTATCTTTAGGGAAAAATAATAAAAATCAAAACTACGGATATTACCAGCTGTAAATTAGTTATTGATTTCTAATATTATAAATCGATAAAAAAATTAATTCTGTAAAAATAGAATGGCTGTCAAAGCTGTACCGGTAATATTTTACACTTATTTAAATTTTATAATTTTGGGTGCAAAAATTTTATAGGAAAATGTCTATAATATATTTATTTTATTTTCAACAAAATCTGCACGCCCATGGTTTTTCATCGATTTCTCTTTTATACCTCTTACAGTGTTGCCTGCGAGGATTCGGCGAAATTTTCTGAGATTTCATGCATGATGAATGAATTTGCGTATTAAATAATGGGGATGCTTTTTCTAGGGTTCCTTGAATTTCTTTGGCCTTAATAGTTTTTTGACTACTTTCTCAGCACCTACTAAACCGATTCAAGAAATTCTTTTTGTGTTGCATTGGTGTGGCTTAACTTGTACTAATTCTTAAGGAGATCTAGATCAATGGCAAGGGTCTTTATATTTTCCACTAATTTCTCAACATCTATTGAACCGATTCCAGAAATTATTTTTTTATAATGGATTGATATGTCTAACTTGTATGCATATTTAGAAATACAAAGGTCGATCAAAATGTTTTTGTTTGTTTTGCAGGAAAGATTTCAAAAATTGTTCTTTTATTAGATTCACAAAAATAAATGAGAAAATAGGAATGTGGTTTCATCAAAAGGATATTAATAAATAAACACACACACACACACACACTAACTAAAGTATTATAATGCATTACGTTTTTCATATACAATTGTAGAAACTTAATAAACAAGCAGTTGTTAAGGTAAAAGTAGGAATCCTCTAACCTTAGTATTAAACGTTACTTATGAAACAAAAAAATTCATCTTGTTTAATTCTATTCTTACCCATTTAAACTTTTGTGACTTTGCACAATAGGAATCAAACAGGTTTTTTTACAATATTTATAAAAATGGTACCAGGACTAGCTACTTAAATAACTTAAAATGTAGACCCAATAAGCATTTAAAAATAGTCTATTTTGTTAACAGTATATTTTAGATAGTCTACAAAATTAAGATTTACAATTATTTGTTTTAACCTTACCCAGCACTCTCTAATAATCACATCTGAGTCCGAAGATGCCCGAAACCTAGCGAAGATTTACAAATACCGAATAGAGTAGGTACAAAAACTAAGACGTGTGCTGTATAAATTATCGCAACGGACTGAATATTGAGTAAGTACATTAATATCTATACATATGTGAAGTATGTTTGTGGTGTTTTATGCTAGATTAAATGCCATATAAACGGCAGGAAACTAACTTTACAGGTCTCCTCAGGGTAGTGTAAAAAGGGCCTTATTACCTAAAAATAGACATTTTTAACGTAAATTATGGGTTGTCTGCTAGAAATAAATATACTAGCCATTGAGTAGGTTAGGAACGACAGGAAACTAACTTTACAGGTCGGTCTCATCAGGTTAGTGTAAAAAGGGTTTTATTAACTAAAAATATTATAGATCTGGTTAAATGGTTAGATTAACAAAGTGTTGGTTAAAAAAGCATTAAGACTAATACTAGGCTAGTGTAGTCTAGTGTGACACACCTCTTTGTTAAACAGTTTAGTAAATTTTTGGTATTTGGTTAGAAGAGTTATCTATATCTATTACAAATAGAATGATACAAACACGAAAAAGCCAATTTAATATTTTTTTTCCTAATTTCTCAACATATATTGAACCGATTTGAGAAATTATTTTTGTATGTGATTGGTGCTGGATTCACATTGACTTTATTTTTTTGGAAGATAACTCTCGGTCACTAGGACCTTGTTAGGTTTTTGTTGATATCACAACTTTAAATAGACCGATTTGAAGAAAAAAAAATTGTATTGAATTGGAGGATCCAAATTAAATTTATTTTTATCAAGGCAAAGCTTAACCAAAAGTAGTTTTCTGTTGATATCTCAACTTCTTATTTAACCGATTTTAAATATTGTTTTTTAAGTAGAATTTTTTGGTTCAAAAATAAATGAGAAGAGAAAATGTTATTTTAATATGCAATCAAAAGGACATTATTATATAAACACACCCTAGGAAAAGTTGTTTACCTATAAGTTTAATTCTTGTTTGATACCTATTTATTATTATGTGAGATTTGATTTTAAAAATTGAATTCGAACTAACACCTGAATTCGAACTAACACTTTAATTTTAAATAAAGCAAAGAAACTTTAATTTAAAATAAAGCAAAAAACTTTAATTTAAAATAGAGCAAAAAAATGGCCATTTTTGTCAATGAGATAATTTAACTAACTA
This sequence comes from Aspidapion aeneum, assembly GCA_963576565.1. NCBI lineage: Eukaryota > Metazoa > Arthropoda > Insecta > Coleoptera > Brentidae > Aspidapion > Aspidapion aeneum. The sequence goes on from OY755046.1 coordinate 17,669,497, forward strand.
CCTACGTAACTGCTAAAGAAATTATTATTAACATTTTCTTCTTTGTTTAAACTTTAAACAAAATCCTTCAACATTTAATATCCGAAGATGCCTGAATGTTAACGAAGATTTACGATTACCTTAGGAAATCTGGTTTAATGTTCGAAGTTAGGTACAAAAACTCTAACATGTGTCATATAAATTATCGGTTTGGTGTAACGTAATGGATAAACGAAGTAGGCTGAACTTCTAAAGATAGTAAGTGGTTGACCCAAATCTCTCATATAAGCTTTTCAGTACAGCATTAAACAGAATGGTAAAAAATTGATAAAATGTGCACGCGCTTGCAGATAGAACAACAATCTATGAAAAAAATATGGATATCTTTCTTTTGATAGCGTTATATTTTTTAAAATCATTTTGCATATATATTAAAGCGAAAAACAGAATTAAAATATCATACACAAACAAGTGTTTCTTTATTGAACAATATTTGGCATTTGGTAACAAACCAGTGTTTCTTTATTAAGACTAGCAAATAAAGAAAGAACTTTAAAATTTATTTAAAAAAACGGACTTACTTAAAGAAGTTTAAAATCTTTATTTGGCCCATCGATAACTCAATTTCCTTTCTCTTTAAGAATCATCAAAACTCTATTCTCCTCTAACCTTTATTTTTCTTTTTAAAATCCATGCAAGGGAAAACTAAAACAGTGCTTCTTTAGAAACCCTTATAATGATCATAGAACACCAAATATAGCAAGCCTTTCTTAAACCAATTGTAGAGAAAGAGATAAAACTGTTACTATGATACCAAAATATAAAGGACTGAATCTTTAAGATCTGCCTATAAATTCTGAATGGTAAAATGCGACGTTGAAAAAATTTTTTGGTAGTTTTAAGTTGTTTTGATGTTATTTTTAAAGTCAAAGAACATTTAAAAGATATTAAAATGATGCGAGAGTGTTTCATACAGCGTTGTTATACACTTTCTTAAAAATATTTATCTTTTTTCTTATAGGCGCATGTTGAGGTAAAAGCAAATTGTTTTCATTAATGAATTTTTATCGTTGTTCCGGGTCTTTTGGTCTGGGTTGGTCTCCTAATACGTTAATAATTAATATTATCTACCTACCAACCAAATAAATATTTAAAAAAATAAATAAAATAAAATATAAGAAAAATGTATTTATTTATATTATGGGCGATACTTATTTTTTAAGTTGTAACAGAATTCACCTCGAATTTTGTTGCGCTTGTAGCAGTTTAACACATAATCAAACTAACTAAAGTTTATAATTATATACTTTCTTCTGAAAAAAACTAAAATTTTAACCATATTGAATTGATAATTGAGGTAAGTGAGTGGCAGAATAGATTTGTCCTGTAAATGTCACTTATGTCCCGCTACCTTCTTCTTTCACTTTCCAAAATATAGTACTAATTTTATTAACAGTTGTTTTTTAATGATCTCACTTGATTTGACTGCAAATTTTTTCCAGGACTTAAGCAGTTGCGGAAAAATATTTTACTTGTGTTTTTCTTGTAGTTTTAAACTTTTTTTATTTTTTAGTAATGGAAGCACAAACATAGAAACAAGTTTTTGATTAGGGACACGAGTGACTCAGAACCTAGATATAAAATGTATATTTTTTTTATATGCAAATAACTTGATGTTTTTAGTAAGGTTTAGTAATTCCTATACTCCAAAAACATGTTTAAAATAATTATATCTTATGCTGTTTTATTTTATAAAAAAATTACATTGTTATTAAAAAAAATTATACGGAAGACAGAGACACCACAAACTATAATTGATTACATTTAGTCTGCCTCAGATTAATTTCTTTAGTGATTTTTGAACAACAAGATCATACGTGAGTACTAATCATGGGGATATGATTTTAAACAAATGAGAATTGCTTCACAATAATATCGGGCACTTCCGAAGGCTACAATTTACACAATGTGTTCACCTATATACATAGATAGTTAAGTAAGCAAATTCCTAAGCAAACCTGGAAACCATATTTAAATAGTAAAATTCTTCCCCCCAAATTTTAGGTACCCTCATGTTTTAAGACATTATTCTAAAGTTGCCAGACACCTTTATACAACATTATATAGTAACTACTGGCCGTAATTTAAACAAGTGGTATGTTCTCAAGACTAGGCACTAGTTTTCTTTTTAATAAAAATATGCTGCCTGCAAATTTATATTTTTATTATATGTAGGTTTTGTCTTGTTTTTAAATAAAGGCCAAATAATATTTTTGTATTTAGTCTTACAAGCTTGCATTCTTAAACGCCCTCTAGAATCTCGATGGACACCACTCAGCTCTAATATTTGTTTGTAGATCTGATGCTCTAGAGGTAAAAAGTTCTTTGGTTCTTTAAATAATATTAAGTTTTCAAGCCCCGAAGTGTTCTTGAAAATGTGATCATCTAAAGCAATATTCTCATTATACATTGATATTTTCCTATTATCTTCCATCCACTTATTGTTATAATATCGGGGACCAAAAACCTTATCATACACATCTTCCTTATTGGAATCATTATCGTCTTGAACAAAATTTAATGCAGTTTGTTTTTGAGGTTCGAAGAATATCTTTAAAAAGTTTTCTGTTTGCTCTTCCTTGTCTAATTCCACTCTTTCTAATACGGAGCACCTATCATTTACACCGTACAACAACATATTGGTAAGTTAATTATGTTTAAACTACACCTGAGGATAGCTGAATTACGTCTGCAGTACATCTGAAGTACATCTGATGTACATCTGAAGTACACCTGAAGTACAGCTGAATTATTTCTGAAGTAGGTCTGGATTAATGTGTTAAGTTTTCAATTTTTTGCTTACAATATGTATAGAATTACTGATCTCCCCACAAACCGTTTTCTTCTCCAAATGATGTTGGCATTTTCCAAACATTTAAATTGGTCTTATCATTTAATAAAGATATTAATATAGTTTATCTTTATTTAACCCACCTTTTGCCTTTTATGTTGCTAATAAATAATAATTTGTATTATATTTTACAGATGGTACAAGGCCCTTGCAAACATAGTCAAGAACTGACTGTTATTTAAGTTTTATTAATCTATTTGTTTATTATGTTATTACTAAGTGTATAACAACGCTGTATGAAACATACGTATATTTATTCTTTATACATCGAGTACATCTATCGGTTTACCAGTACCGGCGTCTGAATAGACATATTTACAATACAATAATAACATTTTTGAGGTTATATTCTTAAATACGGATGCCGAAGTTTAAAAATATGAGGCTCTGATGATTTTCATATCCCCTAGACCTAGAAGTATTAAAACCACCAAAGTTTGGGATACTCTGTACATTTTTTGAATTACAGTTAGGATTAAAAAATGTACTATATTGGTATGTGCTAAAAAAAGTCACACTTAATTATTCTCAAAATGTCTTTGATTTATTTGTACTTATGATTTTGATTTGAAAGGTGTTTGAAGGTCAAGCAGTTTCAAAAGATTTACCTGAGAAACGAAATTTCTGAACACTTTTGTTCAGTTTTGTTGTATAAGTGACTCTCGCATCATTTTAATATCTTTTAAATGTTCTTTGACTTTAAAAATAACATCAAAACAACTTAAAACTACCAAAAAAATTTTTCAACGTCGCATTTTACCATTCAGCATTTATAGGCAGATCTTAAACATTCAGTCCTTTATATTTTGGTATCATAGTAACAGTTTTATCTCTTTCTCTACAATTGGTTTAAGAAAGGCTTGCTATCTTTGGTGTTCTATGATCATTATAAGGGTTTCTAAAGAAGCACTGTTTTAGTTTTCCCTCGCATGGATTTTAAAAAGAAAAATAAAGGTTAGAGGAGAATAGAGTTTTGATGATTCTCAAAGAGAAAGGAAATTGAGTTATCGATGGGCCAAATAAAGATTTTAAACTTCTTTAAGTAAGTCCGTTTTTTAAAATAAATTTTAAAGTTCTTTCTTTTCTTGCTAGTCTTAATAAAGAAACACTGGTTTGTTACCAAATGACAAATATTGTTCAATAAAGAAACACTTGTTTGTGTATGATATTTTAATTCTGTTTTTTGCTTTAATATATATGCAAAATGATTTAAAAAAATATAACGCTATCAAAAGAAACATATCCATATTTTTTTTCATAGATTGTTGTTCTATCTGCAAGCGCGTGCACATTTTATCAATTTTTTACCATTCTGTTTAATGCTGTACTGAAAAGCTTATATGAGAGATTTGGGTCAACCACTTACTATCTTTAGAAGTTCAGCCTTCTTCGTTAAGTAATCGAAAATCTTCGTTAACATTCAGGCATCTTCGGATGTTAAATGTTGAAGGATTTTGTCTAAAGTTTAAACAAAGAAGAAAATGTTAATAATAATTTCTTTAGCAGTTACGTAGGTAGTTAGTTAAATTATCTCATTGACAAAAATGACCATTTTTTTGCTCTATTTTAAATTAAAGTTTTTTGCTTTATTTTAAATTAAAGTTTCTTTGCTTTATTTAAAATTAAAGTGTTAGTTCGAATTTAAGTATAGGTAAACAACTTTTCCTAGGGTGTGTTTATATAATAATGTCCTTTTGATTGCATATTAAAATAAAATTTTCTCTTCTCATTTATTTTTGAACCAAAAAATTCTACTTAAAAAACAATATTTAAAATCGGTTAAATAAGAAGTTGAGATATCAACAGAAAACTACTTTTGGTTGAGCTTTGCCTTGATAAAAATAAATTTAATTTGGATCATCCAATTCAATACAAATTTTTTTTCAAATCGGTCTATTTAAAGTTGTGATATCAACAAAAACCTAACAAGGTCCTAGTGACCGAGAGTTATCTTCCAAAAAAATAAAGTCAATGTGAATCCAGCACCAATTACATACAAAAATAATTTCTCAAATCGGTTCAATATATGTTAAGAAATTAGGAAAAAAAATATTAAATTGGCTTTTTCGTGTTTGTATCATTCTATTTGTAATAGATATAGATAACTCTTCTAACCAAATACCAAAAATTAACTAAACTGTTTAACAAAGAGGTGTGTCACACTAGACTACACTAGCCTAGTATTAGTCTTAATGCTTTTTTAACCAACACTTTGTTAATCTAACCATTTAACCAGAGCTATAATATTTTTAGTTAATAAAGCCCTTTTTACACTAACCTGATGAGACCGACCTGTAAAGTTAGTTTCCTGTCGTTCCTAACCTACTCAATGGCTAGTATATTTATTTCTAGCAGACAACCCATAATTTACGTTAAAAATGTCTATTTTTAGGTAATAAGGCCCTTTTTACACTACCCTGAGGAGACCTGTAAAGTTAGTTTCCTGCCGTTTATATGGCATTTAATCTAGCATAAAACACCACAAACATACTTCACATATGTATAGATATTAATGTACTTACTCAATATTCAGTCCATTGCGATAATTTATACAGCACACATCTTAGTTTTTGTACCTACTCTATTCGGTATTTGTAAATCTTCGCTAGGTTTCGGGCATCTTCGGAATCAGATGTGATCTTAGAGAGTGCTGGGTAAGGTTAAAACAAATAATTGTAAATCTTAATTTTGTGGACTATCTAAAATATACTGTTAACAAAATAGACTATTTTTAAATGCTTATTGGGTCTACATTTTAAGTTATTTAAGTAGCTAGTCCTGGTACCATTTTTATAAATATTGTAAAAAAACCTGTTTGATTCCTATTGTGCAAAGTCACAAAAGTTTAAATGGGTAAGAATACAATTAAAAAAGATGAATTTTTTTGTTTCATAAGTAACCTTTAATACTAAGGTTAGAGGATTCCTACTTTTACCTTAACAACTGCTTGTTTATTAAATTTCTACAATTGTATATGAAAAACGTAATGCATTATAATACTTATAGTAGGTTAGTGTGTGTGTGTGTTTATTTATTAATATCCTTTTGATGAAACCACATTCCTATTTTCTCATTTATTTTTGTGAATCTAATAAAAGAACAATTTTTGAAATCTGTCCTGCAAAACAAACAAAAACATTTTGATCGACCTTTGTATTTCTAAATATGCATACAAGTTAGAAATATCAATCTAATATAAAAAAATAATTTCTGGGATCGGTTCAATAGATGTTGAGAAATTAGTGGAAAATATAAAGACCCTTGCCATTGATCTAGATCTCCTTAAGAATTAGTACAAGTTAAGCCACACCAATGCAACACAAAAATAATTTCTTGAATCGGTTTAGTAGGTGCTGAGAAAGTAGTCAAAAAACTATTAAGGCCCTTTTGGGTGATCTATTGCTTCTTTAAATTTAATATAAGTTAGACATATCAATCCAATACAAAAAAAATTTCTCAAATCGGTTCAATAGGTGCTGAGAAATTAGCGAAAAACTATTAAGGACCAAATGATAGGTGCGCAGTTCACCGAATTACGTTTTTCTTAGAAACTGTGAACGCAAAACATGCGCAAATAGCATAAAAAGTAGCTTTGCTACTCCCAGCTGATAGCGATCTTTCATTATATACCCTTATTTTTATTTTATTTTATTATACCTTTTGGCACTGTTTGAGGGAGGCTTTAAGCCTTTGTTTGTGTGTTTTTCCAATAGATATTAAAATTAATAATTATTTTAATGCGGTTTTAGTGGTTCTGAAATATTAACATTCAATACGTTTGCAATATTCTTGACGATCATTACGACCATTTTTATAAAATAAAAAATTAAAAATTGCAATTTTTTTCAAATATTACGACAATTGCGTCACACCATTTAAATAACCAACTGCATTACGTATTGCATCATATTACTTTTCCTCCTTGCTAAATAGATAAAACAAAAACATGTGAGGGGTCATTCGTAAGGTTATCATTTAACTACATAAATAGTGAAAAGGGATACATATAGGAAAATGCACATAGAAAAATTCAAAGAAATATTTTTAAAAATGATTTTATTTTTAACAAACAGGGACAATTATTAATCAACTTTTTTATATTAAAACATATCAGGATAAGCTAGTGCAGTATTTTTTTTACTATTCTGTCAATTTTACACCTTGTTAGGTAACACAATAGGTATACATTTCGTATGGGCCCCCAACTTGAACTACACCCACGGGTTACGTAGCATAATAGGTAACACAGTCATGTATTAAACACCACAAACAACTTTCGCTTTATATCTTTTTAACCAACACGTCGTTCATTCGTTCAGCCAGAGCTATAACAGTTAGATCATAAATTAAAATTTAGAATACTTTAAGATGGACTTTCAATATAATTATTGGTGAACTAAAATTGACTTTGAAATAGAAGAACTTTTAGAAGGGAGAAATGAAATGAAAATATTTATAAATGGTTAGCAGAATGGATATATTTTGGGATTGATTCATGCAGATACATCATAGAGGAAAAACTACCAACATTATACCCATTATTACCTACAATATGGAAACGTAAATTAACAGAGGCAGCGCTGGAATATATGAAAATATATCCAAACTATAACGCGAAAAAACATCTTCAATCAATTATTTTTAAATTTGATGGTCGAGATGAGTGTGGTTTATATGATATATATGAATAAAAATATAAAATTAAAACATACTTTGAGTTTTTTATTTTAGAATTATTTACTTTGAGACATCCTGTACAGCATAAGTAACCAGCTGTATTAAATAAAACAGGAACGTGTGTGGGTCATAAGGTTATAAACAATGCATAAACAATGATAAGAGATACACAGACAATCCCGATTAATTTTAACAAATATTTTTAGGAATTATTTTATTTTTTAACCAACAATTACCTAAGGCCTTTTTCACAATAAGACTTACCTAGACCAGGCTAAGCTAGTGAAATAGCTATCTTACTAAAAAAACATCCCATTTTACCTACTCTCGCATTGGCACCTAACTCATTGACCAATAGGGCCTTTCAACAGCTAAGCCTTACCTAAACCAGGCGAAGCTAGTGAAGTAGCTAGCTTACTAAAAAAACCACCTCATTTTACCTACTCTCGCATTGGCACCTAACTCATTAGGGCCTTTCAACAGCCTCTGGTTGTTACGTCATTGCTGACAACTTCTTGTACGCTTCTTTTAGCCCGAAGGTCATACCAAGTTCACTTCTTCAGCAGCAGACAGACAGACATACAGACAGACAGGCAGAAGTGGATGGCATGTTACCATTTGATATAGAACCTCCACAACTACACTACTAACATACATTAATAACAAAATGCGAAGCAATTTAAAATCTCACTGCATTTACATAGGTTCATTTCGCGGACTAATTTTCAGTGCACGTTAATAGAGTGAGCTCATCAAATTATTTTTTTTGGGGACCGTTCGTTAATTATATTAAATTACGATTGAAGTCGTTACATAAGTAATAATCTACTTTCCTTGGAAATACCATTTTTATTTAGTTAGTTAACTTAAACCTTATTTTTAAGTATATTGCTACAAAATTTATTTAAACAATTTCAATCTTAAAAAAAGAAGTATAACTTTGAACTGGTTAAAATAAAAATTATCTTTTAATAATTTTTAAATTTTTCTAAAATTATTTCACGGTATTTTTAAATTTATTATATTCGCTTAATCCTTAATAATAGATTAACGCACTATTAATTTACATTTCGCTATCATTTAGCATTTGCAATTTTGTTCCGATCTTTATAACTTGTTGAATAAAATATGTGAAAAAGAAAAGTAAATAGGTATCGTTGAAAAACCGATGTATATGAGTTTGACATCTTTCAGTTCAATGGGTAGCACAAGGCCCGTGGAGACACCGGCAAATAAAAGGGAGGGGAGGGTAATGGAGGTTATTAACCCCCCCTTCTTAATATTGGTAAAAAGTCAGGATTTTTCCCCAAAAAATGCAAAATTTTTGCCCGGCACAAAAAAGTTTTTTATTGTTACTAAAATTGTACCACTTTTTATTATTACAAGCTTTTATTTAGCTTCAGATGTTCTGTCTATCTTACTAACTATCTAACTAACTATCTATCAAATCTTGTGAAGCGGTTTTGACACACTTCCCATTATCCGATTTGGATGAGATTTGGTACACACATAGTGGTCCCATGACAATACAACATTAAGAAAAAATATCCTCCCACCCTTACCCCCAACCCTTCTATAGAAAAATGTGTATTTGACACACTTCCCGTATCCGATTTGGATAAAATTTGGTATACACATAGTGGTCCGATGATAATACAACAATAAGAAAAAAATATCCTTCCACCCCTACCCTCACCCCCTTCCATAGAAAAATTTGTTTTTGACACACATCCCGTTACCCGTTTTGAATGAAATTTGGTATACATATAGTAATCCGATGACAATACAGTATTATAAAAAAATATCCTCCCACCCTACCCCCACCCCTTTCATAGAAAAATGAATTTTTGACACACTTCCCATTATCCGATTTCGATGAAATTTGGTATTCACATGGTGGTCCGATGACAATACAACATTTAAAAAAATATATCCTCCCACCCTACCCCCACCCCCTTCCATAGAAAATGTGTTTTTGACACCCTTCTCATTATCCGATTTGGATGAAATTTGGTATACATATAGTGGTCCGATGACAATACAACATTGAAAAGAAAATCCTACCTCCACCCCCATCTATAGAAAAATGCGTTTTTGACACACTTCCCATTATCCGATTTGGATGAAATTTGGTATACATATAGTGCTCCGATAACAATACAACAATAATGAAAAATGTCCTCCCACCCCTACTCCCCACCCCCTTCCATAAAAAATGCGTTTTTGACACACTTCACTTCAAATGACTTTTATAAAATTTGGTATATGCATAAAGGTCCGATGGCAATACAGCCCAAACAAAAAATATATTTCTACCTCTACCCCACCCTCTCCTTCCACCAATAGAAAAATGAGTTTCCAAACAACTCACGATCAGCGATTTCATTATAATCTAGAATAAACTCTTCTGTTTTGTTATTGAACAAATATTTTCATTTAATAGTGTAGATAGCTGAGACTAAAAAGTAGAAAATAAATTGGTAAAAAACAAAATTTAAGTCACAAGCTTTTATAAAATGCACTAAAAATTTCTAACATTCTAATATCATCATCATAATAAAATGAACCCCTGGAAAAAATCAAAAAACCCCAAAATTTTAATTTACTCCCCTCCCCTATACATTTAAAGTTATGTAAAAGTAGCATCGCCCACTTCCAGAAATGCTAGAGAGTTGAGCTTTGGCAGACTGATAGGAACTATGATAAAACTATAGGAAAAAATTAAAACACCCCGAAATTCTAATTTACTTCTCTCCCCTATAAATGTAAAGTTAAGTAAAAGTAACATTGCCTACTTCCAGACATGCTAGAGAGCTGAGCTTTGAAAGACCGATATTAACTATGATAAAGTTATAGAAAAAAATTAAAACACCCCAAAATTCTAATTTACTTCCTTCCCCTATAAATGTAAAGTTATGTAAAAGTGACACACCCACTTCCAGAAACGCTAGAGAGCTGAACTTTTTAAGACTGAAAGACAATATGATAAAACTATTTGAAAAAATTTTAAAACAGCAACATTTTAATTTACTTCCCTCTCCTATAAATGTAAATGATATAAAACTAACATTGCCCACTTCCAGAAACGCTAGAGAGCTGAGCATTGGAATGCTGATAGAAATTATGATAAAACCATGGGAAAAAATTTAAAAAGTCCAATATTTTCATTTACTCTCCTCCCCTATAAATGTAAAGTTATGTAAAAGTAACATTACCCACTTCCAGAAACGCTAGAGAGCTGAGCTTTGGAAGGCTCATAAGAACTACGATAAAACCATGGAAAAAATTAAAAAACCTCAAAAATTTAAGTAAGGCATTGCAAAAGTTTTGAACAATATTCCGCATTTTTTACTACTTCAAAAATTAAGTATTATCCAATTCCTTTAAAAAAGAAGTGAAATCATAACAAAAACATTTCATGTAAAAAAAAGCCAAGTACGCGAAAATGGCATTCCGTAAAAAGAATTGAGATAAAAGTAAAGCCAAGTTCTCCAATAGAAATTTCAAAATGAAAGGTTCTTACTAGTTTAAGAATAATTTTCTAAAGTTGGCTATTACGGCTGTAAATGACTCTTAGGCACCGAGCTAAATTGAACATAAAGAAGTTTGGTTGTAATAGCAAAGTTTAAAGAAACATTTACAAAATAGTAAGAACCTTTCATTTTGAAATTTGTATTGGAGAGCTTGGCTTTACTATATATATATATATATATATATATATATATATATATATATATTTATCGGTTTCACAACGTTCTACGTCTTCCGATACCCAATCTCCACTCGTTTCTGTTTGCCCATAATTCATCATCTAGGCCTCTTATTCTTATTTCACTGTCTGTTCCTTCTCTCCAGCTTCTCCTTGGCCGTCCTCGTTTTCTTCGGCCAGTTGGTTTTCATTGTAGTATTTGTTTAGGTAGTCTTTCATCATTCATTCTTTGTACATGTCCGTACCACACCAGTTGTTTTGTTCTTATATCATCCACTAAAGTACGTTCACCCACTGTCATAATTTCTCTTATTCTTTGATTTGTAACTCCTTCTTTTTTTGATTTCCCTGCTGCTCTTCTCCAATAGTCCATCTCCGTAGCGGAAAGCATTTTTTCTGTTCTATCCTTGATTGGCCGTACTTCTGAGCCGTATGTAATAATACTTTTTATAATGGTGTTATATATAACCTTTTTGTTATGTTTTGATATACTTTGGTCCCAAATTATTCCATTTAATAAAGTTATTGCTTTTCTTCCTTGTGCGTTTCGATCTTTTATAGCTTTGTCTAGTGTTCCGTCAGCTGTAATTTTTAGACCTAAGTATTTATACTCAACACAGGAGTGAATTCGCTGCCCGGTATTTAAGATTAGATCCTGTTTCATTCCACCGATACACATATACTCTGCCTTATTGAGATTAACCTCTAGTCCCCACTTATTGTACTCTTCTATTAGTTTTCGTGTCATATATTCGAGGTCGTCATAATCCTGAGCCACTACTATCTGATCATCGGCGAAACATAAAGTATACAAGGTGGTTTCGTCCAACAGAATTCCCATGTTTTGGCATTTTCTCTTCCATACTTTAAGGACTTGTTCCAAGTATATCTTAAAGAGCATAGGCGAGATACAGCAACCTTGTTTAAGACCTTTATTTACTTGAAAGCCTTTGGTTAGTTTTGCTTTTATTTTAACTTTTGCCTTACCATTGCGGTATAACTCTTTGATGGCCTTAATTAGTTGTACGCTTATGTTTGTGTTTTCCAACGCTTTCCAAAGTAGATTTAGTGGTATACTATCATATGCCTTCTGCAAATCCACGTAAAGCAGATGCAGCTCTTGTCCGTATGCCATTTTCTTTTCAATAACCGGTTATACAAAAGAGATGATCTGAAGTCGATCTACCCGCCCTGAAACCAGCTTGTTCTTCTGCCTCCATGTCTTTATATTCGCTCTCTACTTTATTTCTTATTATTTTACCGTATATTCTGCTTAGCGTACTAGTCACAGATACACCTCTATAATTGTCACATACATCCTTCCCTCCTTTTTTGTGTTTTGTGGATATATATGACGTTTTCCACTCAGTTGGGACTACAGTTCCATTTAAATATTTTTGGAAAAGATTCAGTAATCTCCAAAACAGTTCTTCAGTGCCATATTTAATAAGTTCGGCTGGGATATTTCCGGATCCGGCAGATTTACTGCTTTTTAAGGTTGTGCACACGTTTTTGACCTCAGAGATTGTGAGGGGTACTGGAGATCCCATCGTTCTAATTATATTGTCTCTTGCGTCTTCCTTGAATTCTGCTCTATCTTCAGTTAAAAGTTTTTTAAAATGCTCATCCCATTCTTTGTCTGGTATTGGTGAAATGATATCTCTGCATGTTTCTTTTTTAATCGATCTTATAGTTTTCCAGCTTTCGGTACTTCTCCTACCTCCTAAGTATGAATCTATTTTCTGGCACTTTTGCGTCCACGAATGATTTTTCTTATCACTGATCATTCTTCTCACCTTTGATTGCGCGATTTTGTATTCTTGTATGCTTCTATCTGTCTTTTGGGATAAGTAGGTGTGCTATAATTTCCTTTTTTTGCTCTATTTCTCTCTCAATCTCAGCATTCCACCAGTATGGTTTTCTTCTTTTAGAAGTTTCTTCCACTAATCCTAGTGCTTCTTTTGCAGCTTGGTGGATGCTTAATGTAATACATTCGTATTCCTCATCTGGGGTTTCACCTGAACTTGTATTAAGTTTTTCGTTCAGTCTCTGTTTGTATAAGTTTTTTACGCTGTCATGTTCTAGGCTTAGTAGATTATATTTACAGTGATCAATTTCTTCAATCACTGTATCATCAAGATGTTGTTGATGCAGGCTTCGGCCTTGATAAGGAAAGAGAATTTTGCACTCCAGAAAATAGTGATCACTTCCGCATGTTGATCCACGCTTTGTTCTGACATCTTGAATTTTTAGTTTTGTCTTTTGTTTAGTGATAAGATAATGAATGACGGATTTCAGGTTTTGTGAGGGTTTGGTCCATGTATATTTGTGTATTTCCTTATGTTGAAAAAAACCGTTTTGGATTTTTAGGTCTAATTGCTCACATACTGTAATTAGCCGGTTTCCATTGTCAATAACAACATTTTCTCCATATTGGCCAACTGTCAGATCATTAACTCTGTTACCGGTTCTACTATTTAAATCTCCCACTATGACAATTTCTCTAGAGGCACTTACTGCTGATATTTCATTGTGTATTTCTTCAAAAAAATTGTCTTTCACGGCTACATTTGCATCGTCATTATACGCATAGATTCCAAAAATCGTAAGTCTCATTCCTTTTATTGTTATATTCATTTTAATTAGCCTTGGCTTTACTTTTATCTCAATTCTTTTTACGGAATGCCATTTTCGCGTACTTGGCTTTTTTTACATGAAATGTTTTTGTTATAATATGTAGTTGTATAGATATATCTTGTCGGTCGCGTTTCTATGACCGTTCGGCGATATTACGCGCTGTGAGAAGCCAGCGTATGAAAGGCGCAGTTCGAGCTAGTAGTCAGAGCATATTATTTTAAAAGGCTTTCCGTTCTCGGTCTAGAAGCAAATCATATTACTTTTTGGCAACAGACCATGTCCCTCTAATTTGACCCCGCTAAATCCGAATATCTCTGTTGCCAACTCGAAAAATCGACAGGTAAGGAGAGAATCCCCTCCAAACCCCCAAAAACCTGTTATTTTTCAGTTTTATGCAATTTTCTCAAAAACTAACCTTTTTATCAAAAATTGCATAGAACAGTTTTTTGTGGAAAATAAAATTCCCTTTCCAACAATGTATTGGTCAATAAGGTTAGGAAAAGCAAGTAGCTCTTCAGTGGCGTACGTAAATTGGGATTATTTAGAAAAAACATGTTTATTATAGGTTTTTCAAAATTTTCTCAAAAACTACACTTTTTAGGAAAAAATATGTAGTGTACTTTATTGTAGAACATAACATTTTCTTTTAAAAACTTTATTAAAATGTCGGGTTGTTGCCATATTTAAGGCTTCAGGGGCGTACTAATATAAAACTATTATAAACTTATTTTCAAAAATAACTGAAATTTCTCTTGCATATTTAAATATCTTTTCTAACTAAGATTTTCAGAAAAGAATGTGCCTTTATTCTTTATTGAGGATAAGACAATTTCTTGTTAAATGATATATTACAAAGTAAGGTTAATGTTATGATAAATACTTCAAAAGGGTTCGTGATTTATACCTACTAAAATAAAATGTTTCCAAATTAAAATAAACTGTTTTTTGATTAGATTAGATATTTTGATTTATCTAAATAAGTTCTTTAAAGCAAAAAAACACCGGTGGTTATAAGGGGAGGGGGCATAGGGGCCATGGCCTCCCCTAAGCAACATTTTTGTGCAGAAATTAACAGTAGTAACTTTGACACAGGTGTTTTTGGTTATTTTTTTAAGCATATGGAACTAAAAATAAAGTGGTGAATCTTATGCAACGGTTTGGGGGGGCGGGGCGTAATCATAATTAGGTACTCATTGGGATCAACAACCAACCTGTCAACCTGTTAGGAAGAGTTTTTTACGCCCCTGCAGAGTTTTCTATACTATGGGTCACATTTTGTGACACACTGTTTAAAAGGACATTTTATTGTCGGACCCGCCGCCGAAGCCATAAAAGGTCGAAGTACAAAAGGTCGAAAAAAAATCGACAAAACAAAATATTAAAAATACAAATTTACCGTATCAAGTCGAATTGACCTGTCCAGTCGATGTGGACCCGCGGCCGTACTTTCGATCTTTTGTACTTTCGATCTTTTGTACTTTTGACCTTTTGAACTTTCGACCTTTTGTTTTTTGATCTTTTGTACTTTCGACCTTTTGTACTTTCGACCTTTTGTACTTTCGACCTTTTGTATTTTCGACCTATTGTACTTTTGACCTTATTTTTTCGACCTTTTGTACTTTCGACCTCTTGTACTTTTGACCTTATTTTTTCGACCTTTTGTACTTTCGACCTTTTGTACTTTCGCCGCTCTTCATTATCCACCGAAAAGCTAATAAGACACAAAATTGAGTAGTTTGGATTGACCTTAAATAATTTCTTTAAATTAAGAACACCACTGGAGCGGTTAATATAAAATGACTTCCACTTTGTTATACATCGATTGAAAAGAAATTTTATTGGCTATGATGAAGTATAGAACACATTTTTTGATAAAGAGCTTGGTTTTTAAGAAAATTGAATAAAACGTATGAAAAACATGTTTTTTTAATGATTTGTTGAAATCACCCCCATTGACGGTCGTCGCTGGAGAGTTTGCTATAAGTCAGACCCCACAGTGTTTCACATTTTTAAAAAGGGAATTTCCCTGTCTACAAAAGAGTGTAAAACAAGTTTTTTCATGTTAAGCTTAGTTTTTGAGAAAATTAGGTAAAATATGTAACAAAAATGTTTATTTTATTATTATTTTATGTTTTTACAAAATTAATTTAATTTACGGTTGCCCCTGAAGTTTTATTTATAAAATCGATTTAATCATGTTATACGTCATTTTGAAGGAAATTTTATTGAGTATACCAAAATAAAATACAGGGTTTTCTGTATATATTAGTTTATATAAAAATTAAATAAATCCTGGAAAAAACATTGGTATTTTTTCAATTTTTTTTAATTACTTCAATTAACGGACGCCGCTGGAGAGCTTGTTTTTAGTCCAACTTTATTAAGTTATACCATGTTGAAAAGGGACTTTTATTGTCCACAATAAAGTATATTATACATTTTTCTCTTAGAAGCTTAGTTTTTAAGAAAATTTGAAAAAACCTCAAACTTTCAGATTTTGGGGGGTCTGGGGGGGTTTTTGGAGGTTTTTGCAGCCATTAAAAAAAAATATGTTACTATTTTTTAATTATACAAGTATATATTTTGAATGTACACCTGTGACAATTTGGGCTTTCCAGCGGCAATTTAAAATTTCGCCGCCATTTTGGCCGCCATCTTGAATATGTCAGCCCCTGTCAATATTTCGAGTTGGCAACAGGGATATTCAGATTCAGCGGGGTCAAAATAGGGGGAATTGCCCATTTGCCAAAAAGTAATATAAAATGCTTCTAGAAAGTGGATTTTCCCGAATCTTGCCTGAACTACAGCTTGTGAAGGTGCGAGCGGGAGCGGCTCGCGATATCGCGCACGTGAGAAGCCAACCTTCGACGTCCCAATTTTTTTTTTTGATAAAAATAATATACTTTTTCTTATTACTTTCCCAGCCCGCACAGCAATGGCTAGAGAAAGTATTGTTCTCGACGAATTTTTTTTTTTTTGCTTACGCCGAAAATGTGTTATTTGGGTGTATTTTGACCTACCCTAGCAGCATCGTCGTGATGTCTGTGTTTGTGTGTGTGTATGTAACTGTCCGTAATACGATAGCTCCTAAACCGGCCAACCGATTTTCATGAAATTTTTAGGTAAAATAGTATTCGATACTGTAACCAGCTGATTAAATTGTGGTCGAAATTCGACAATGCTAATGGCAGTTTTTTGACAGTTAAAAAGTTTTAAAATTTAAAAAAATTGTATAACCAAAAACTTGGTAGAAGCTTTCGTTTCAGACATATTTACAAAAAACTGTTGTTAAGGTTCATATAGCATGGAGTTTACTTGGGGTGTGGTCATGGTTTAGGAAGGTATCAGATCCGTCATGGATCCATTTAATTTTTTTGCGCAAGGTTAAAATTAAACACTCTGTACTTACTAGGTACCTATTCACTTACCTATTGGTACATTTCTCAACAGCTTTGTCCCGTACTACCTATTTTTTAAACGGTCCCAAAACAGTGTGTGAATGAGAATCTTTATTCTCCCAGTGCAATTCGAAAAAAAACTGCTCGAAGGGTGTTACTCCACATTAGTTTACAAATGTCGGACGACTCGCCATATTTACACCGGACTTTTTATTATTTTTATTTATTCCTAAGGGTTGTGTCGATATAATGGCATTGTAATAACAACAAAAAAGATGATTCATATCGCAAGGTATTTATGAACAATTTATATAAATATTAAAAACTATTGCATTCACGGGAAAAATGAGTTAAACCTTCAACCAAAATGTAGACTTTTAAACCTAGGATTGTAGGACTTAGCACTTAGCACCTAGCACCCTTTAGTAAATACTGGTGGGGGTGTTTAATGTCGCTAATTATGATTTTTTAATTAAACTTAAAATAAAAGCCAAAATAGCGAATTTTTTAATTTAAAAATCGATATTTAATAAATTATGGGTCTTAAAGGTTTCTGATTGTGATTTCACGTTTAAAACTTTGTGGTGTTTAATGTCGCTGATTATTATTATTAAAAATGGGAGACTTTTTGGCTTAAAATATGACGCAATGTTAAACATGAAGTAGCGGAGTTATTTTTTTTGACGCCACATAGGTGTTACTGTAATAGTAGTAGATATATATATGTTCCAGACCAAAATGAGGAGTGAATGACGTCATTTCCGGGAAATCCTATTGTTCTATTGTTCTTTTGTATGCAGGTGTCTTTTTAACAAGAGGCGAACTGTCTGGGCGGTCTTCTTACCCATAGTCGAATAGTGCGTGTGTTTTTAACAATAGGCGAAGGCTCATTGTCTTTCTAACAATAGCTTTATAGTGCGAGATTTTTTAGAGCATATATGAAGAGTACGTTTCTCTTTTGACTTTGATATTATAATTTCTATGGTTATGGGAGCTTTTGCTTTTTTGACAATAGCCGAATAGCGCGACTAGTTTTTTGGTCATAGGCTAATAGTATGAAGGTAATTTTGTATGAGGAGGAGTTTGGACGGGTTTTTTAGAGCATAGGCCAATAGTCTGAGTGCTTTTTTGACTTTGATATTACAAATTGTAGCTTACATACTTTTGTCTTTTGTGCGCAGGCTTTTTGATAAAAGCCGAATAGCGTGAATGGTCTTTTTGGCTTTGATATGATATCGCATAGTTGCTTTTGTGTACAGAGGCGAGCACTATGGGTGGTCTTTTAACCTTGATATGACAATGTAAATTTATGTGTGTCTTTGTCTTTTGTGTGCAGGTGTGAGTGGATCTTTCTCTTTTGTATGTGGCGGCAAACAACAAAGGGCGTTTTATTGACATCGACAATGAATGGCCTTGAGCTCAAATTTATTACCCAACAAGTCAAGACAAGAGGTGAGCACTGTGGGTGGTCTTTTAACCTTGATATGACAATGTAAATTTATGTGTGTCTTTGTCTTTTGTGTGTAGGTGTTCAGGTGTGAGTGGCTCTTTCTCTTTTGTATGTGGAAGCAAACAAAAAAGAGTGTTTTATTGACATCGACAGTGAATGGCCTTGAGCTCAAATTTATTATCCAACAAGTCAAGACAAGTCTAAGTAAAGATTGCATCCTCTTGGAACTAATTACTCCATGGGTGGTTTTTTTGGCCTTGATATGATATCGCATAGTTGCGAAGGCCACTATCTCTTTCGTACAGAGGCGAACACTGCGGGTGGTTTTTTAACCTTAATATGAATGTGTGTCTTTGTCTTTTGTGTGCAGGTGTGAGTGCCTGGAGAACGTAGTAAGACGAACCGAACTAACTACGAACATCTTCGGCCATAATGGACCCTGCCTGATTCTAGCTTATGCAGATGATCTAGATGTTGTAGGAAGAAGTACAGTTAACGTGAAGGACGCCTTTATAAAACTAGAAAAAGAGGCAAAGAAAATGGGACTGAAAGTCAATGAGGAGAAAACTAAGTATATGCATATGACACGAAACGTAGAACGAGATCGAATACGTCAAAATGTCACTATGGACGAATACAACTTCGAACATGTACAGACTTTTCAATATCTAGGAGCTTTAATAACATCAGATAATAACGTTAAAGTAGAAATAAAACAGCGTATACTTCAAGGAAATAAATGCTATTATGCAACACAACAATTATTAAGATCAAGGACTCTGACAAGGCAAACAAAAATAAACATATATAAAACTATTATAAGACCAGTTGTAACATTCGGCAGCGAAACATGGACCATGACGGAACAAGACACGCTACTACTCAATCGTTTCGAAAGAA
The DNA here is from genome assembly GCA_963576565.1 of Aspidapion aeneum. Lineage (NCBI taxonomy): Eukaryota > Metazoa > Arthropoda > Insecta > Coleoptera > Brentidae > Aspidapion > Aspidapion aeneum. The sequence continues at coordinate 17,689,158 of OY755046.1, forward strand.
AGATCCTTAGGAAAATATACGGAGGAGTCTGGGATCAACAAACAGTGCGGTATAGGAGGCGCACGAACAATGAGGTATATGAACTATATAATAGCCCAAGTATAATACAAGAAATTAAATCCAACAGATTAAGATGGCTGGGACATGTCCAGAGGAGTAATGACTCAAGGCTAATTAAAATGGTCTGGGAAGAAGCCCCTAACAACAAAAGACCACTTGGGCGCCCAAAACTTCGATGGCGTGATAATATACGCAAGGGCCTGCAAACTTTGGGAGTCCTTAACTGGGAAGAAAGGACTTAGGATCGACATGAATGGAGGAGAATTGTTGAGGCGGCCAAGACCCACCCCGGGTTGTAGAGCCATGGATGGATGGATGTGAGTGGGTCTTTCTCTTTTGTATGTGGAGGCAAACAACAAAGGGTGTTTTATTGACAACGACAATGAATGGCCTTAAGCCCAAATTTATTACCCAACAAGTCAAGACAAGTCTAAATAAAGATTGCATTCTCTTGTTACTAATTACACCAGACGTTCATTCATTATGCTTTGTATGAAGCTGCAAAAAGTGTGTGTGTCTTTGTCTTTTGTGTGCAGGTGTGAGTGGATCTTTGTCTTTTGTATGTGGAGGCGAACAACGCGGGTGGTCTGTTTTTTGATCCTGAGAATTGCCTGGAGCTAAAATCAATACTTCAAAGCAGGCCATTCATTACACATTAATGAGTCAAAGTTGATATATTTCATAACAAAGGGTGTTATATTTTTGTATGCAGAGGCTTATAGTCTGAGAGGTATTATATTTACCACCCAACAAATCGAGACAAGTTTAAGTAAAGATCGTATTCTCTTGGTACTAATTACACTAGGTGTTCATTCATTATGCTTTTTCAAGATTTGGAATGCTGTAAAGTGACATTATATTATTAAAATTTACATAAAAGAACTGCTACAGCTTGTGATTTGTGATCCAATTAATGTAAAGTATATGGGCACCTAAGCTCACACTTACTATAGTTATAGTATACGTGTGAGCTAATATAACTAAAAACTGAAATATATTTTATTCAACTCCAGACTTTAATAATAAAATTACATTTCGTTTGATACCACACAAGCAATGTTTTAACTTAAACTCGACACAAAACCCAGCCCAGGTACCAAATTTTACTCAAATCAAGCAAGCTGTTTTTGGGTTATGTGACAGACAGACAGACAGACATACAAACACACACACAATAGTATACGTGTGAGCTAATATAACTAAAAACTGAAATATATCTTATTCAACTCCAGACTCAATTACAATTCGTTTGATACCACACAAGCCGTGTTTTAACTTAAATTCGACACAAAACCCAGCCCAGGTACCAAATTTCACTCAAATCAAGCAAGCTGTTTTTGGGTTATGCACGTTGGTCGTTACAGACAGGCAGACAGACAGACATACAAACACACACAGACAGACGACGCGACAAAAAAAGTTTCAAAATCATCTGAAACACAAAGATATATAGTATATTATATTTACTCCCCAACAAATCAAGACAAGTTTAAATAAAGATCGTATACCACACAAGCCATGTTTTAATTTAAACTCGACACAAAACCCCGCATAGGTACCAAATTTCACTCAAATCAAGCAAGCTGTTTTTGGGTTATGCATGTTGGTCGTTACAGACAGACAGACGGCGCGACAAAAAAAAAGTTTCAAAATAATCTGAAACAAAGATATATAGTATAGTAGTAGTGTGAGATAATATCAACAACAATTTCATTCTTGGCAATCTAAGAATTAAATTTTTCGGAGAATCACAGACATTTAACAAAATATTGCTCCTTATGATCATTTATGCTCTTCTTCATACCAAGAACATTAAAAAATAATAATAATTTAAAGGTCTGCTTAAAAATATATGCACTAAAAACATTGCAGTGCGTTATTAGGGACTTATTGGCATAAAGTCATGCAATAATAGTGTCAGGCCGTATTTTGGCAGTTTTGCATTGGAATATGAGAGCTAATCTTTCAACATAAGGTTTTACTATACGAATCGAAATAAATACTGTCGACTTTAATTATAGATAAATAAACGTCTTGGTTTTAAATTTGACTTTGGTATATCAATTTTGAAAGAACAACTGTCAACCTGCAATGTAAATCTGTCAAAATACTGCAACAATAATGTCATTGCATGGCCTCATTCCAATAAGTGCCTATTATTAAATCTTTAAACAGAATCAACCTTTTTTTGCACTTTTACCGAAACCAACTAAGTTATTTTGAAATGTGTCGAAGTTGATAAAACTTGAGTCCAAATTTATTACCAAACAAGTCAAGACAAGCTAAGGTAAAGATTGCATTCTCTTGTTACTAACTACACCAGGTGTTCATTCATTATGCTTTGTATGCATCTGCAAAAGGTATTATTGACTTCGACAATGAATGGTCTTGCGCCTAAATTTTTCAACCGACAAGTCAAGACAAGTTTAAGTCCACACCACATATATTGTGCAAGAGAGGGGGATACGCGGGTTGTCTTTAAAGGCCGATCTTGGCCACACAGCAAGCATTATCATTTAAGAGCTTCGTTTTAGCAAAAGCAAATTTTATTTAAAATTGAATGAATGAAAATTGATGAACCAAATGGTCGAATTAAAATCCACTGGTCCTCTACGAATCAGTAGTCCCTACCTAATCAAGGAAATGCGTATAGTTAATACACAATTTGGAAAATCAATTTTGGTGACTTTTATGTATCTATAATTAAAGTCGACAGTATTTATTTTGATTCGTAATAGTAAACCAAATCCTTATGTTGAAAGATTAGCTATCATATTCCAATGAAAAACTGTCAAAATACGACCTGACACCAAGATTGCATGACTTTATGCCAATAAGTCCCCAATAACACACTGCGATATTTTTAGCGTATATATTTCTAAGTATAGCTTTAAATTATTCTTATTTTTTAATATTCTTGGAATTTTTTAAAAATATTTGTTAATATTTATATTAAACGAAAAAATGCCTTTAGCCGGTTGTGTTTAAAGGACCAACCTACCAGGTAGGAAGTATGGATGGTGAACCAATACCAAATGCTTTTTATGAATGAGAACTTTAAAAAACTAAAACACACGGAATTTATGTGGTACAAAAATTGTGAAGAACATAAATAATAATAAGGAGCAATATTTTGTTAAATGGCTGGGGTTCTCCGACAAATTTAATTCTTAGATAGCCCACTCTGATGTTGTTGTTCTAATGTATTTTTCTATATTTGTATGTATCATAGCTAATGAAACTAATATAATTTATAAATATGTATTGTGTTTGCCTCTTAAGTTAAATAAAACAAAATTGTTTGCAAAAAATGTGTGTTTATTATTTACATTATATACTATTCATTCTACAACACTGTTTATTGTTATTTACATTGAAAGATAAAAAATGCTAAAGAGTATACTTCATTACACTAATAATCAACAAATTCACATGAATTTTCACTAAAGCCGGAATCTTCTTCTTCCTCGCTAAGCTCCCCCTTTTCTTCCTTGACATGTGCTTGTGGATTTAAGTATTCTGCAAAACATATCTCAATATTGTTAACATAATCTTGTAATCCCAAATCATTTAATTCTACACAAAACGCATCGTGAGTCATAAATCCAACAATGTATCGAGCAGTTGCCCATGCCGCTGTATAAAATTTATCTGCGTCTTCATGATTAATTGGATCACAATTCAAAACTCTTGCAAGTTCTTGATTAAAATTTTGATGTAGATCTAAAAGATATCTTTCTAAATCACCTTCCATCTTATAAAACTTCTTTGATGTAAATTTTAATAATATAATGTCACTTTACAGCATTCCAAATTCAAATAGAGCTTTACTGTTTTTCAAACTTGTAGCGGCTTGTCCCAAATATGTTAAGGTATAGTTTTCACCACTACTCTGCTTGTTGACTGCTTCCACAAAATCACTTTCTATCGTTTTAAGAATGCGTTTGGGCAAAAATACTTTAAATGTATTAGTCTCATCAAACAGCGTCACCAAAATTGATTTTCCAAATTGTGTATTAACTATACGCATTTCCTTGATTAGGTAGGGACTGCTGATTTGTTGAGAACCAATGGATTTTAATTCGACTATTTGGTCATTATTTATTTCAGAGTTAATTTGTTGAAGCATGTTTTTTGTAATATTCATAATGCTGCTTTAAACGAACTATTTCACTATAACAACAACAACAACACTTTGAAATTTTAAATAAAATTTACTTTTACTAAAACGAAGCTCTTAAATGATTATGCTTGCTGTGTGGCCAAGATCGGCCTTTAAAGACAATCCTCGTAACCCCCACTTTTGCACAATATATGTGGTGTGGACTTAAACTTGTCTTGACTTGTCGGTTGAAAAATTTAGGCGCAAGACCATTCATTGTCGAAGTCAATAATACCTTTTGCAGATGCATACAAAGCATAATGAATAAACACCTGGTGTAATTAGTAACAAGAGAATGCAATCTTTACCTAAACTTGTCTTGACTTGTTTGGTAATAAATTTGGACTTAAGGGTTGGTTTTATCAACTTAGACACATTTCAAAATAACTTAGTTGGTTTCGGTAAAAGTGCAAAAAAAAGGTTGATTCTGTTTAAAGATCTTAATAATAGGCACTTATTGGAATGAGGCCATGCAATGACATTATTGTTGCAGTATTTTGACAGATTTGCATTGCAGGTTGACAGTTGATCTTTCAAAATTGATATACCAAAGTCGAATTTAAAACCAAGACGTTTATTTATCTCTAATTAAAGTCGACAGTATTTATTTCGATTCGTATAGTAAAACCTTATGTTGAAAGATTAGCTCTCATATTCCAATGCAAAACTGCCAAAATACGGCCTGACACTATTGTTGCATGGCTTTATGGCAAAGTCCCTAATAACGCACTGCGATGTTTTTAATGCATATATTTTTAAGCAGATCTTTAAATTATTGCTATTTTTTAATGTTCTTGGTATGAAGAAGAGCATAAATAATAATAAGGAGCAATATTTTGTTAAATGTCTGTGATTCTCTGAAAAATTTAATTCTTAGATTGCCAAGAATGAAATTGTTGTTGATATTATCTCACACTACTACTATACTATATATCTTTGTGTTTCAGATGATTTTGAAACTTTTTTTGTCGCGTCGTCTGTCTGTGTGTGTTTGTATGTCTGTCTGTCTGTCTGTCTGTAACGACCAACGTGCATAACCCAAAAACAGCTTGCTTGATTTTAGTGAAATTTGGTACCTGGGCGGGGTTTTGTGTCGAGTTTAAATTAAAACATGGCTTGTGTGGTATCAAACGAAATGTAATTGTGTCTGGAGTTGAATAAGATATATTTCAGTTTTTAGTTATATGAGCTCACACGTATACTATTGTGTGTGTGTTTGTATGTCTGTCTGTCACATAACCCAAAAACAGCTTGCTTGATTTGAGTAAAATTTGGTACCTGGGCTGGGTTTTGTGTCGAGTTTAAGTTAAAACATGGCTTGTGTGGTATCAAACGAAATGTAATTGAGTCTGGAGTTGAATAAAATATATTTCAGTTTTTAGTTATATGAGCTCACACGTATACTATAACTATAGTAAGTGTGAGCTTAGGTGCCCATATACTTTACATTAATTGGATCACAAGCTGTAGCAGTTCTTTTATGTAAATTTTAATAATATAATGTTACTTTACAGCATTCCAAATTTTAAAAAAGCATAATGAATGAACACCTAGTGTAATTAGTACCAAGAGAATACGATCTTTACTTAAACTTGTCTCGATTTGTTGGGTGGTAAATATAATACCTCTCAGACTATAAGCCTCTGCATACAAAAATATAACACCCTTTGTTGTTAAATATATCAACTTTGACTCATTAATGTGTAATGAATGGCCTGCTTTGAAGTATAGATTTTAGCTCAAGGCAATTCTCAGGGTCAAGAAACAGACCACCCGCGTTGTTCACCTCCACATACAAAAGACAAAGATCCACTCACACCTGCACATCTGCTCACAAAAGACAAAGACACACACCTTTTGCAGCTTCATACAAAGTATAATGAATGAACGTCTGGTGTAATTAGTAACAAGAGAATGCAATCTTTATTTAGACTTGTCTTGACTTGTTGGGTAATAAATTTGTCAATGTCAATAAAACACCCTTTGTTGTTTGCCTCCACATACAAAAGAGAAAGAGCCACTCACACCTGCACACAAAAGACAAAGACACAAATACATTTACATTGTCATATCAAGGTTAAAAGACCACCCGCAGTGTTCGCCTCTGTACGCAAGAGATAATGGCCTTCGCAACTATGCGATATCATATCAAGGCCAAAAAGACCACCCATGGAGTAATTAGTTCCAAGAGGATGCAATCTTTACTTAGACTTGTCTTGACTTGTTGGGTAATAAATTTGAGCTCAAGCTCACTGTCGATGTCAATAAAACACCCTTTTTTGTTTGCCTTCACATACAAAAGAGAAAGATCCACTCACACCTGCACACCTACACACAAAAGACAAAGACACACATAAATTTACATTGTCATATCAAGGTTAAAAGACCACCCACAGTGCTCGCCTCTTGTCTTGACTTATTGGGTAATAAATTTGAGCTCAAGGCCATTCATTGTCGATGTCAATAAAACACCCTTTGTTGTTTGCCGCCACATACAAAAGAGAAAGACCCACTTACACCTGCACACAAAAGACAAAGACACACATAAATTTACATTGTCATATCAAGGTTAAAAGACCACCCATAATGCTTGCCTCTGTACACAAAATTAACTATGCGATATCATATCAAAGCCAAAAAGACCACCCACGCTATTCGGCTTTTCTCAAAAAGACAAAGACCCACTCGCACCTGCGCACAAAAGACAAAAGTATGTTAGCTACAAATTGTAATATCAAAGTCAAAAAAGCACTCAGACTATTGTCCTATGCTCAAAAAAACCCGTCCAAACTCCTCCTCATACAAAATTACCTTCATATTATTGGCCTATGCCCAAAAAACTAGTCGCGCTATTCGGCTATTGTCAAAAAAACAAAAGCCCCCATAACCATAGAAATTGTAATATCAAAGTCAAAAGAGACGTACTCTTCGTCTATGCTCTAAAAAACTCTCGCACTATAAAGCTATTGTTAAAAAGACAACGACCCTTCGCCTATTGTTAAAAACACACGCACTATTCGACTATGGGTAAAAAAACCGCCCAGACAGTTCGCCTCTTGTTAAAATGACACCTGCATACAAAAGAACAATAGAACAATAGGATTTCTCGGAAATTACGTCATTCACTCCTCATTTTGGTCTGGAACATATATATATCTACTACTTGTAATGTGTTGATATGATGATGATATTTCAAATATAATCTTTAAAAATTTTAAGTTTTATTTCTACCCTTGGCCGTAAATTGGTCAACTGGGGTATAGCAGTAGCAGCTCGCGGCCGACGGTTGATTCCAGGGGTTTCGATTTTTCAAGATTTGGCCGCATTCAGACCTCTGTGACCCGAGACCTGAAAAGGCCCTCTTCGAGACGCCAAATGTCCCAATTTTTGCTATTTTTCCTCAATAGCTCCAGGCGCGGATCAACGGGGGTGCGGAAAAAAGGGGAAATTCCCTCCCCCCAAAATATTGCGACAGAGCTTTTTCAACTACTTTCTGATAAGCTACAGATTTTATATTTGACAGGTAATATAGAGTTCCGGATACAATGCAATTTAATATTTTTTAGCACAAACCATTCAAAATGGCGAATCCAAATTGGTATAGTTTTTATTTATAAACCAATCTGCCTGAAATTTGAAACTATGTGGTGTTAAGGCTACGTAAAACATGTTTTGACTGAAACCTAAAAAAAATCAAAATGGCGCTTCCAAAATGGTAGAATTTTTAATTTATAAACTGTCATATATTGAATTTAAAACTTAGGGTGTTTAATGTCGCTAATTATGGTTTTTTAAATAAACTTATATAATAAAAAGCCAAAATAGCGATATTTTTTATTTAAAAATCGATATTTATTAAATTATCGGTTAAGGTCTCAAAAAAAATCAAAATGGCTAATCCAAAATGGGGCATTTTTCCTTTATGAACATAAACTATTTTATTCATTTCAAGTTTAATTCTAAAATCAAAATCAGCGACCTTGAACAACCCAAACTTTCAAATTTAATACACGCATATCGGTTCATACATATGTAACCATTAACAAGAAAGTTCGCCATTTTGATTTGTTTTTTGTTAAAAAAATATTAAATTCCATTGTTACCGGAACTCTAAACAACTGAATAAATTGCAAACTGAAACTACGGCGGCCGGCAACTAGTTGTAGGCGGCGGCGACCCCTTCCATTTTCCCATCCCCTTGTGCCTATGCAAAACGCAAAAAATCCCCCCCCTCCGAAATAGTTTAGAATCTAAAGCAAAAACTTATCTGTTTAGCTTTATTTTGCGCCTTTCCTTTTTCTGGGCAAATACGAATTATTTTCTTAAATCGCTATTTTTACGTTTTTTTTACCGGAATGCGCGTATGTTATAGAAAACCCATCAGATCCCTACTCAAAAAAATTTGATACCATTTGACCAAAAATGTCCCAAAGGACCCCGCAACCGTTTATTCAGATAATATGTGTAATTCTTTCCTCGGTGGAATTGGCTATAATTTTAGTATGTTGTAGTAGGATATGTGACTAGTAAAGTAAAGTTCTTCTATGTACAGTTTTTGTGATACAAGCGGTTAAAATTCTTGAAATGATCATTTTTGTGAATGTTCTAATAACAGGACTCTTATATCTTGACCGAAAAAAAATAAGTAATAATAAAAATGACCTAGTAGAGGCCTTAAGATAAAGTCACTTTTAATGCGATTCTTAATGATTTATTAAATATAAGGGGAAAAGCCAAAAAATTAACTTTTTTGTACCTGGACTACTAACGAATTTTAAAACTAGCACATTGCATTTTGACATAAATTAATAGTTTAATACTATATTTTTAAAAAAATATTAAATAAGGTATGGCCTTCAACATATCTCAAATTCAGCTCATCTGACGCATCCCGGTAAACTATGTATTTAGTGCCTCCTTCTCTGTGTCCCTAAATATTTAATTAACGACATTAATCATGTAATCGACTGTACATATATACCAATGACATTTTCTAGAGCGGCAGGGTAGTGCCGGGGTATGGTCGTCGGCTTTACATGCAGAAGGTACTAGGTTCGCGTCTCGAACAAGAATGGAAAAACAAAAAAAAGTATTATCGTCCTGTCGCCCACTTCCTTTTCAGTGTTCAACAGTCGTCATCGAATTGGCGTGCGATGCACACAAAATATAAGTTGGCCTTGAACATCGAGAATATCCGCAGGTGTAGTCCAGACAAAGAAGATATATCAACAAGAAGCGAAATACTGTCACTCAAAGCATTGTTCATATAGGAAACAAATATGTGACGTCACGCTTGGACTAAATGACACTAATGCAGTTATATTACACTGAGAAAAATTTCGTGTAACTGTGATTTGTGGTGGATTTTTATTACGCGAAGAAAAAAATCAAATTAAGAGGGACATTACACCTTTATAATCATATAACTGTGGTCATAGAAAATCGATCCTTTTTAACTTTTTATTTGATTGTTTGCAAAAACGGTTATATATTTTTATTGAGAAAAAGCGGTTACGGAATTAAATAGAAAAATTATTAACTAAAAATTAAACAATAATTATTGTAATATTTATAAAAATCTAAGTAATATATATTGTTTAAAGATTCTTACCGGCTATTTTAAATTTAAAAATTATGAGAAAGTGGGAAAATTTTTGTTAAAGTAGATATTTTTATAAAACGTTTCGAATCTCCGTTAATGTTTTTATTGTTTTAGAAACAGGAACAAACCCAACCACAATTGGGAGAAAATACAATTAATAGCTATTTACGTTACTAGACCTGTAAAGATAGTTTCCGGTCATGTATCGTAAGTATTTTTTTAAACCGGTATAAAAGAGCACAAACACAACCAACATGTAAATAATATATTTTTTAAAACGACATGAAACACTACAAACATTTTACTCTACATGTAGATATTAAAGTACTCAAAAGCTAGGATATTAATAAATATAAAAAAACCCCATAGGTTGCATTAATAATTGACTATGTTTCAATTAATTCACGCTTAATTTTAAATGTCGCTTCATATTTTAGATCAATTTTAAAAAAGGGACCACAAAAATTGATTTTTCGGTCTCTTTGTTCTTTTTCCGTGCCTGGAAAATTTTCGAAAAAAAATATACGCAAAGTAGTTGTTTTCCAGTCGGTTTAAAAAAAATAATTAAAGCTACCTGCAAAAAAATTGTGTTTTTAAAACGAATTCTAACTAATATAGAATTAAATTAGGTGGTCTCCAGAGAACTTCAAAAATAAAGGCCTTAAAAATTCTGGTGTATTACACACCTACATGTAATTCTTTTATGTCAACATAAAGAAAACGTCCACTAGACACTGGAATGGATTAGTCGGATAAAATGTTTTGGAGTCAGCCGCGACACGTGCCGGTGGCGAGCTGAAGACGCACATTATTAATACCGGTACAAACCTTATTCTCTTTTAAAACTCGTTACATTCTAGAAGTCATAGAATATGTTAGACCAGTTGAAAGGGATAACAAAAATATTTATAGGCCAAAGTGAAACATGCATCCCTGTATACAGGACGTGGCTCCATTATACAAATAAAGAAATAAGGTTACCATTCAAACAAAGTAAATTACAGGGATTCCTGACAATATTTTTGCCAGTAAAGTTTTGAATTTGTTTTTTTTAGTGTAAAACAAAAATTACACAGTTTTTTCTTTGAGTGTAATAGTACTGCATTACTGTCATTCAGGTTTTGTCGCTTCTTGTTGATATATCTTCTTTTTGGTCCAGAAACCGACACCCAGCCAGTCGAGCAACCAGGACTAATAACCGAACCGAACCGAACCAGGAGCCTGCTATAAGTAGTGCTATAGTCGGTACCAGGATGGCGCCAGCATAAGTCTCCTAAAGTCAACTCACGACGACCACGACTGTTGCAGAAAGAAGTCTATTGTCTATAACAAAGTTCAGCTGGGACGATAGCGATGTTAGATAGATGCAAGTCTAACATGTATCAGGACCACTTAGGAAAGGGGTGTTAAAGCGTGTGTATATTTGCTACGCAGTCTAAAGAGCCCTGCCCTCGACAATTCTAAGGGGCACGTGCATCAGTTTGGTAGATGGTGCACGGGCAAATCGGGGTTTGCAAAAAGGGCGCCGTGTGCCTAGTTGCTGAGTTAAATTAAAAGTCATTGACTAAAAGAAAGGGTAGGTTTCTTCGTCTCGCCTATTATAAGTACAGATAGATCGAAGGCAACGTATAAATTCGAGAGCACGAAAGTAAAGTTGCAAACAAAAAGGATTACACAATTGCATAGGATTATCATAATACATTTTTAATTTTAGTTCTTTAAAATGCAGATAACATTACATTAATTTAATTTATATTCACCAACTATAAACCACTAAAGACTGCCTAATAAACTAAATATACCAAAAATTAAAACGAACTTGCATTAGCACATATTTTTGGGCGAAACTTGTGAAAATATATATTTTTTCTAATATCACAAGTTTTAGGTGAAATTTATAGATTTATTTATTTGTATTTTGTAATTTGATTTTTACAAAATATTTGTGAAATTGCCTACATATTATAGAAAGCCTTAATATTCACAAGGTTTTTGTAATTTTATTCATTTTTAGGAAATAGAGATCGTGATACTTCTAAGAAGTTAGGAAAATTACATTTTGTAGCTTGTACTTTGTTAGGTATATATAGTTCATGACCTTAATGTCGATGCCTTAAAGCGAAGTCGTTTGCTTTTCCGCCAAATCTGGTGTAAAATTTCACATCCGGTGTTACCCCTCTTCTTTTAACTATTAGTTCACAGGTCACCGGGATTTGCTGCGATCAGGGTAAACCCTTATGTTTCTATTCCTATCTGTAAAATAAAAAAATCTGTCTGACTTTTTCTTTAGTTTTTATTCAAAATCTGAGATCAATCTGACTGACTAAAAACTGACTGACAAATATTATCAAAACATTATAACAATAAAAACACTTAACATTTCTTCCCCTTCGAAAAATTCAGGACGTAAAAACACGCAACATCTTTCTTCGTCTTCTTAAAATTCAGGACGTAAAAAAACTTCAATGATGAGAAAACTTCTTTTTTCTTCAGTCATTTAAATAATAGAACTTAATCTGTAACTTTTGCTAACTTACTCACCGGTCTTTTTAGGAGCCCACCTTTTATCTTTACTTGAGCAACTCTTACTCTTCCGTCAAAACCATAAAAGATTTGTTCAATTTTTCCCAATTTCCAGTCATTTCTTACTTGATTCTCTTCACAGATTATGACCACGTCACCTATTTCTTTTTGTCAATGTTGGTAAGTATTCCTTTACCCATTGTTTCCAAAACATTCTTAAAATTTCTTGACGTTTTCTGTACTGTTTTCTTAAGTCAATTTCATCTCCCAATTGTGACATATTATTTGCGCCAATTAAAAAATGATTTGGAGTTAATGGTTCATAATCATTCGGGACTGTAGATAATTTGGCCAAGGGTCTGGAATTTATCATATTCTCCACCTCACAAAAAATTGATAAAAGTAGTTCATCTTTTAATTTTTGATTTCTTAAAATAGCATGGAATGAATTCTTTACGCATCGTATTAAACGTTCCCATATCCCTCCCATATTTGGAGTTCCTGGAGGAATAAATTTCCATTTTATTTCTTTCTTTAACATTTGGTTCTTAACTTTTGAGAAGTCGATTTCTTTAATGGCTTGTTTTATTTCTTCTGACGTTCCTCTTAGGTTAGTTCCATTATCTGACAAAATAAGTTCTGGTTGTCCTCTTCTGCTGATCATTCTTCTTAAAGCCATAACTGCTGAATCTGTACTTAAAGAATGCGCGACTTCTAAATGTATTGTTCTGGTATTTAAGCATGTGAAAATCACCCTCCATCTCTTTTCACTTCTTCTACCAATAGAAACTTGGAATGGTCCAAAAAAATCAATTCCAATTTGTGTAAATGGCCGTAAATTAGGGGTAAACCTTTCCTTTGGAATTTGACCCATTAATGGCACAATTGGTTTTGGATTATGTAGTTTACATTTAAGGCAATCTTTACAGTAGATCTACCATCTATAATCCAAAATTTTTGTCGTGACGCATTCAGAACATTTTCTACACCTTGATGGCCAAAGTTTTCAAGTAAATTCATCAGAAATAATTTAGTAAATCTTTTGGTAAAATAGCTGGTCGTTTGGCTGAAATATTCATGCTTTGCGCTAAATCAGTTCTTCCTGACAGCACAATTAAACCATTTTCTGACAAAGTTGGATTAAGAGTGCGTAAGCGGCTTTGTTTTGGAATTTTAAGTCGATGTTCGTCTCTACAGGATTTTTTTAAATACTTAATTCTTCAGGGAATGATTCCTCCTGGCATTTTTTTATCCACTCAAGCTCAGCTCTTTTCATGTCACTTACAGTAACTTTTGTTGAACAAGACTCATTTGGTTTTAGTGTAGCTTTAAAGGCTTCAAAACACCTGAAAATTTGTGCGGTAGTTCTTATTAACTGATAATAATCTGAAAATTCTTCTATTTTGGGTAAGCACTGATTAGATATTATTGGTGTTGTGGTTGTACTTGTCAACAAAGTTGTCTCAATGTTCTCCTTTCTCTGTTCCTTTATGTTTACTATATCTTTAATTGACCAGGCTGAAACATCTCTTATCTTTAAAAATTCTGGTCCTAAAAACCACTCTTTAAAACTCATTTGGTTATTTCCATCATATGATCTTGTGGCTAAGTCGGCGGGGTTATGTTTTGATGGTACCCGATTCCAATCGTTAGTTTCAGTTAGTTCTTGTATTTCACCTACTCTATGTCCTTCATATTGTCCAAGTTTTTTTCCATCTCCGGAAATCCAATATAGTACCGTAGTTGAGTCGGTCCAGAAGTACTTTTTGTTAATTTTTCACTTAAATAATTGTCGATAGTTTTAGCAAGTCTGCTTCCTATAAGCGCAGCTTGAAGTTCAAGTCTTGGGATTGAGATCGGTTTATTGGGGGTTACTCTTGCTTTGGCTGTCAGTAACGCTACATCAATATTATCTTTTGTGATAGTTCGTAAGTAAATTGCTGTCGAATATGCCTGTTTACTGCTGTCACAAAAAATATGTAATTCTATGAAGTCTGCGTGAGGAATATGTATTGAAAGGCATCTTGGTATAGTTAAATGATTTATGTCATTTAAATCGTTCATCCACGTTAACCAATTTTGATAAAATTCATCATTTATATGATTGTCCCAGTCAATTCCGCTTCTCCATATGTCTTGAACTATTAACCTTCCTGTGATCACAAAATTTGCTATAAATCCCAATGGGTCATAGATGGACATTACTACCCTTAGAACTTGTCTTTTTGTAGGTCTTTTTGAGGTACTCTCTTCTAGTAATTTTTTGTCTAATTTAAATACAAAATTGTCATTTAGTGAATCCCAAACTAAACCTAAAGCTCTTTGAACTGACGATTCTTCTAAATTCATATCTTTTTGCATGTCTTTATCAAGTGATAACATAGTCTTGAGATCTGTCGAGTTTGTTGACCATCCAGTAAGTTCAAAACCAGCATTCTTTTGAACTTTCTGAACTTCTCTAACAATTTTGTATGCTTCAATTGGTGTGTCAAACGAATCTAAGTAATCATCAACGTAATGTCTGTCTTTGATGGCTTCAGTAGTTTGTAACCGATTTATTGTTACAAACTAAAGATGCCTATCGGTAGCTCAGTTGAGACTGAGGTCGTGGGTTTATCTCTTAAATAACTAGATAAACTAAGAAAATTTCCTTTTGCCTAATGGGCGCCAACACAAGTATTTAAAAGTTTATAGAAAAAATATTCTAGTGAATTAATAATTTTAGTGAACCTTGTGTTATTCACTAGGGTAAAGAGAAGTCGGTTTATGTTTAAGAAAAAATGCAAGCAATTTACAAAAAAATACTGTAATCTACTTTTTTGCTATCACGTAAGTTACAAAAGATATTGTAAATAAATATACATCTGAAAGAATTTTCATTTAAATTAAATATGTAAATAAATTATTTTTAAGAAAGTTTATTTATATATATATATATATATATATATATATATCCTTGTTTGTTATCACAGTTTCATCTATTTATATCTTCCTAGGATTGAACCTTTTTTAGTTTTTCTTATTTTAACAGATAAAGTTTATTTATAATTTAACACAATAAAAACCGGAGACAGAGAAAATAAAACTACGCCGTATTACAAAAAATTGAAATACATATGTGAGACTAAAACTATTGGCAATATGATAATAAGAAAAATACCATGGCCTTAGCGGGGTAAATGCGCATTCACTCAACCAAAGGTTATATGTTGCCAGATTTTATCAAGGGCAATGAGGTTTACCAAATTTACTTAATGTTTCAATAAAATAGGGTTAGTAAAAAAAGTATCTAAAAATCTTATCTGCCAATTCTTCGTTGTAGGTTGGATCTCAAAAAACTGGGTCTCGATTAGTCTCGGTACTTCAGAAAAAACAGGACAGCAAAATGGCATGGACAAACAAGAAAACAACAGCAGCGTTCAGACATTTAAAGGTCGCTCAATGTCATTAAATGTTATCTTCCGTCGTCGAACGGGTCTCAAAAATTTGTCATTGAACGGGTCTCAAAAAAAGTTGTCATCTTAATAACGTAGTGACGTGTACGATAGGACGAGCTACAACGAACGGAACGACCTGAAAGGGTCATTGTTGGTTTTAGAATATTTTAACAAATATAATTTTATCATCTTTATGAAGTTTAAAAGATTTACTTTTATAAAACAACGTTTTATTTTATTTTCAGTCAATTCGTAGGTTTGTAGAAAGTATAATAAATAAATATGAAAAACTCACCAGTAATGAACAATAATCCAATTTTCACACACACACAAAATATAATTTAATAGGTATTTTAACTACATGTTATTTTAAATGGTGCTAAATGCTTTCTGTTAGAGTCGAATTCGTTGATAACTGAGACTCAAAAAACTGCAACGCCTTGGAAATACACCTGCAGTGAACACGGTGTATCACTGATCTTGTCTCGCGCGAGCGCTTAGAGAAAGAGAATGGGTGTTTGAATCAACCGAGTGGGTCGCGATCAGTCTACTAGCGGTACTCGAACAAACCTTTGTCTCGCAACGCATAACTGGGCTATTCAAAAGTATGAAAGTTATGGTACTCGTGGTCCAGGGGACAACGCGGCGAAACAAAACCGAACCAACCGCCAGACCAGGGGATCGAATCTCCGTGCTCTGTTGTATTCTTTTTTTTTGAATGTTACTTTTAATTCATTATGGATATTAAGGTTTAAGTATAGGTAAATTTAGTTGGAATAAGGACACTGTTGTTCTGGTAAATATACGTTTTAATCCATCGGTAACGGATGGATTAAAACGTATATTTACCAGAACAACAGTGTCCTTATTCCCACTAAATTTACCTATAGTTGCATTGCAAGGACGTGATAAGTTTACCAAATTAAGGTTTAAGTTATAATTTTTGTTTATTGTTTGTTAATTATTTTTATTTCCGAATAACAATCAAGGTCTGCAACTTTTCTTTTACATTTAAAAAAAAACTGTTACAAGTTCTTGGGCTTCCATATAGTTCTGCATTTTTATTTTTGACGAATTGTGCATATGATGGAGAACACGTTGCTCCAAATGTCATGACAACCATTTCGTATACATCAGGTTTTTTTTATCATCGTCAAGGCACAAAAATCTTTGAGCATGCCTATCTTCTGGTCTAATTTGACAAAACATTTCTCTGATGTCACTGGTAACAGCTATTTTTCCTGTTCTAAAGGTCATTAAAACTGATGTAAGTGGAGCAAGTAAGTCAGGTCCAGCTAGAAGGCATGAATTTAGACTTATACTATGAGACTTAGCAGCAGCATCAAACACTGTTCTGACTGTTCTCCAAAATTACTTAAATACCATGTTAAAGGATGTTCATTCTCAGCTTCTTCTATTATCAGCTTTCTGGCATAGTTCTTTTCCAAATACATTTCTATGTTTTCTTTATACTTTGTTGCAAAAACAGAATTCTTTTTCATTTGCCTTCCTGTACATTCTAATCTTTTTAAAGCTAAACTTTTACTCTCAGGCATCTGCTAACTCCCTCTTTCCATAATAATCCAATTTCATATCTATCTACATCGTATTTGAGTGTATTTTCCATAATTTTTTGAGCGTATTGTTCTTCTAATGTTTTTTCTAAACATTTAGGTTTTATTCCTTCTGCGTCTAAAATAAAATTATCTTTCATGATTTGATGCAATTCTTCGTTTGTTATATTGTCATTGGCTTTGTTACAAATATGAACAGTGTTACAAATATGAACAGCAAAGTTATTTGTTGGTTTTTTATCGGTCTCACAGGTTCCATGGATAATCCAACCTAAATGTGTTTTTGTTGCTATTGGTAAATTAGGTGGACCTTGTGCAACTTTTCTGGCTACAGTAATTCGTATATTATCTTGTCCTATCAGCAACATTGGTTGTGATTTTATTGCTTGTATTGGTAAACCCTCTAGATAAGATAAATCTCTAAACTGTTTAACGTCGACTTCTTGATGTGGTAATGAAAGATTTGATATTGTTCTAACATTTTTAAACGTTAACGTTTTTGAATTTTCAAAAGTGTCGCAAATTTTTAGGTTAAAGCAATTCGAGTCTTCTTGTGTTCTTGTTACATTATTAGTCCATTGGATACAAAGCGGTTCTTTTTCTCCTTTTAATTCCAGAGCATCTGCTACATTTTGATCAAGAAGTGTTACAGTAGATCCCTCATCACATAAGGCTACAATGTCCATATATTTTCCATTTTCTCCATAAATTCTTACATTTACCATTCTCAAATATGTAGTCATTTTTCTGGGCGAATTAATAGTCTTAATTTCACAATTTTGCATCTAGTATCAATATCGTCATTCTTTATTTTAGGACAATTGTCTATGGTATGGTCTGTTCGGCAATAGTGACAAAAAAGTCTTTGCGTATTGTTTTTTGTTGTTATGAAAGATCGTTCGTGATATTTGTTTTCAAATATATTAGTAACTTTTTCTTTTTCAGATGCGACGAAACAAGCTGCTTCAGCTTTTCTGTTAAGCCATTTTTCAAAATGTTCCAAATTTGCGTTTCCAAATTTTGACAGCATTTCTTCTCCCCATTGCAATTTGAGGTTATGTGACAATTTTTGTATGGCTACTTTGATTAGCATTGGGTTTTCCAAATGATTGTTAACATTTAAAGTTTTTATTGTAGCAATTAAACTAGTTATTAGGTTAGCAAATTTTATTAAATTTTGTAAATCATAATCTCTTATAATAGGAAAATTTTTAATTTTAAAAAGCATGCTGTCAACGATTTGATCTGGTTTTCCGAATCTTAACCTAAGTGTTCTTAAAATCTGTTCTAGATTTCCAGGCCTGATGAGTATACCGGATACGGCGGCATATGCTGCACCTTTAAGTGACTTTTTAAGTTATAAAACGTTGTCTTCATCTGTAAATTGACAATTTTGTGATATTTTATTGAAACTGTAAATAAAGCTTGGATACTGTTTAGGTTTACCGTCGAAAAATGGAAAATCTTTTTCCGTAAATCTATTTGTAGTACTTTGCTGTTGCATTAGCATTTTATTTAAATTTTGGAAATACTCATACATTGAGCGAGACTGACTAATATCTTCCTGTCCACTTGGTGGTCTGCTTGTCTGTCCTTTTTCCTTGAATTGTCCAATAGATTGTGAAGGTCCAGCACAGTTCTCTCCAGGCCGATCGACAAAAGTTTTTTCATTGTACTGACGAATTGTATCCACATAATCTGAGCAATGGTATGTGGGGTTTTTCTTAGGTTGTAAAGTTTTTGTTTTAGATAGTTCAAGATGATCTAAGTCTAAAAAATTTGTATCTTGGCTCGAACAAATAGATGGCGCTTTTGATGGGGCGCAAAAAGACCGGGAAACTTGTAACGGGGCGCAAAAAGACCGTGATGGCAATGTTACTTGATTAATATTATTAGTAGAAAATGACATACCTTGTTGTGAGCAGGCCATTTCTACGTGATGATCCAAATTCAAATTTTGCATGATAGCCTGTGTCCTTGCTGTGGCGATCGATCGACGCGATTGCTCTAAAACTTGCATGACATGAGGTGCACGTGCGCGGTAGTCGATCGCTGACTCTGGGTTTCTACATTTTGTCTTGTATCTAACTCTGTAAAACTAAGAATTCTACTTTGAGTTTGTTCAATATAAAGTTTACTTTCAAGAGATTTCATTCGGACATGTTGCTCTAATTTAAGCATAATATTTTCTTCTCGCACCTTTGCTAATTTTCTTTCTAATTCTTGTCGTCTTTTTTCGTTTTCAATTTCCTTTATCATTCTCAATGTGCTTTGAGAGGACGCAACGGAAACATTAAAGCTTTTTTCACTTACTTGGGATTTTGTTGATTGTCGCTTTCCAAATTTTTCAGGCCACAAAAAATTATCATCCAAATCTCACCTACCTGCGTTCTTTCTTGGTTGTCTGGCAATTAAAACACTTAACACTATCCAATCACCTGCTAGAGGTGTTGAAAAAGTAACTATTCGTTACTCGAGTACTCGTTACTCGAGAAATAACGGAGTAACGAATACCGATCCGAAAATTAAATGATTACTTTTGTTACTTTGATTACTTTGATTCCTTCGATTATTTTAGTATTTGTCTCTATTTTTATTTATTTTTAGATTTTTTTGTATTTCTTTGTATGTAAGGCATAAGATTTTTTATACAAAGTTGTACACAGGACAGTTTCTACGTAATTCCTATCTTTATTTTTTTAATTTTAGCCCGCATGTTAAAAATTTCAATTGAATATTTCCATAATATCAACAACAAAAATATACCTACAAGTTCGAATTAACGACACTCCGAGAATTTTGCACTAATTGTCTGAATTGAATAAAGTTATCAAAGTAACGATAGTAACAAAGATATAAAATGATTACTTAGTAGTCGAGTAACCATTAGTAACGAGTATTCAAACCAAACAAAAATCAACACCTCTATCACCTGCTAAACTAGTTTTTCTTTTTCTAAGCAGGCTACCCTACCCTATGGTCAGTATAGCTTTTTTCCCTGTAGTATACCTACAACATTCCGCAGTCCCGTAGTAATAAAAATTAAGAGGCTCTTGCAAAAAAATCATTAGATGCTGCAGATGTTGCACATTTTTTTTTTGGAAATCCAAAAATTATTTGTATATATATATGTATATATATATGTATATATATATATATATATATATATATGTATATATATATATATATATATATATATATATATACATATATATATATATATATATGTATATATATATATATATATATATATATATATATGTATATATATATATATATATATATATATATATATATATATATACATATATATATATATAATGAATTATACATATATATATATATATATATATATATATGTATATATATATATATATATATATATATATATATATATATATACATATATATATATATATATATATATATATATATATATATATATATATATATATATATACATATATATATACATATATATATACAAATAATTTTTGGATTTCCAAAAAAAAAATGTGCATATATATATATATATATATATATGTATATATATATATATATATATATATATATATGTATATATATATATATATATATATATATATATATACATATATATATATATATATATATATATATGTATATATATATATATATATATATATATATATATATATATATATGTATATATATATATATATATATATATATATATATATGTATATATATATATATATATATATATATATATATATATATATATATATGTATATATATATATATATATATATATATATATGTATATATATATATATATATATATATATATATATATATATATATATATGTATATATATATATATATATATATATATATATATATATATATATATATATATATATATATATATATATATATATATAAATGTTATACTTTAAAGTTTACTTTTAACTTTTTAAAAAACTTTATTTTGATTAAATACATAAACGTTATAATTGAACGTGTACTTAAGAACGATTCTAAAGAGAATGACTTAACATTACAATGATTTCAGTTTATATAAAGAAAAAGTGCTGATTAAGCAATGGAATAATTCCTTAATATTCTAGATTTAAACTTCTTAGAACTAAAGTGCAATTCGGCAGGAATGCACGTGTTGTTTATTCCATGAGAGACGCAAGTCAGCAGAATGGTCTTCTTATCTTGAAAGGTTCTGAGAAATAAAGTGCTAATTCGGCTTGAATGCACGTGTTGTTTATTTCATGGGAAACGCAAGTCAGCAGAATAAGCTTCTTATCTGGAAGGTTCTCGGGTTTGATAGAAGGTTCTGGTTTCTTCTAAGTGTAGGCAGGATATTTTCATATAACAGCCTCTTTTTGAAAAAGTTGGCGTTATACGGCAACTTTTATTAAGATGATTGATTGATCATTAATTTTGCATTGGGTTCGATTTCTTCCTCGATTTGATCTTCGATGTGTATGCTTGGTCTTCTTCTTGGTAAGATATTCGATAAATTCTTAATTCTTTGTAGATTAGGTTTTGGAAATGGTGGAAAGTCATTACCATTATCATTATCGTTATTAGTATTATTACCATTTCTTGTTCTTCGGCGTCTTCGACATTTGTTAATAATGTAAAGAATTACTAGTAGTACTATCAATGTTATTGTAATGATAGTAAACCAATCAATGTGTTTTTGAGTGAATGGTTGATTGATCATTTTATCTAATTCTTCTGAATATTGGTTAAGATTATGTTGTGCAATATTCAGATCTTCGACGTGTATTTTGCTTAACTTTAGTGGTTTTAGGCCTTGAATTTTGGGGATTTCAGGCATATCTTTACAACAAGTATATGGAATATTGATTATTGGTGAATTTATTTCTTCGAAGGTACTTTCTTGAAGTATGGTTTCAGAATGAATTCTCGTACTTCAAATAAAAGCATTGCATGTTGATTTGAAATGAATTATACTATTGGTTTCAATTAATTTCGTAATGATTTCTTGATTCTTGCATTTAATATTGGCAGGTACTGGTTCTGATGTAGTAACTAGCCATTGATTTTATTCTAGTGGTTGAACATTGTAGCCTTGTGGATAGAAAATGGTTGTTTGACATGTTTTCGGCAGCTGAGTTTGTTGCTTCAATAGTTGAGCTTCACAAATAGCATCACTGTCGATGGGATACGGAAGTACTTTGGAACAGAGCTTCGTTCTTCTTTCGATGATCTTGCAGTGGTCCACGTTGTGGAAGGTGACGAAAAACATTGAATCATCGTCACGCGCAATAAATTTATTAATTGTTGATATAGTATGGTGAAGACCTGTTCGATTATCTAATATTGGTATTGGGTAAAGTCTGTATAAAGTATAAGTCGAAGGGTCTATAAGAGGTATTTTAAGAACAAATACTATTTTTGATTCAGTTTGAAAAGCACTAAGTTCAATTAAATTAATGTATTGGGCTACCGTTGAGATTGATATTGGTAAAGGCAAATTATTTTTTTGTAATGA
The DNA here is from genome assembly GCA_963576565.1 of Aspidapion aeneum. Classification (NCBI taxonomy): domain Eukaryota; kingdom Metazoa; phylum Arthropoda; class Insecta; order Coleoptera; family Brentidae; genus Aspidapion; species Aspidapion aeneum. The sequence continues at coordinate 17,712,032 of OY755046.1, forward strand.
ATGAGAAATCTTTTTTAATGAATCTACCAAATTTGATGCTTTTATTATTGAACCATGCAATATTTTTAAACGTGCAAAAGTTACTGCGTTTAACGCGTCATTTAATGAATCTTTAATAAAGGTGTAACTTTCCATAAGCGATTCGCATAAATCTATGCTTTTATTTGTGCTTCTGCATAGGCAGCGTTATCAGAAATCGAAGTAACTAAATATTGAATTAATTTAATATCATGATTAAACGTTTATTAATCAATTTGTAATTTTTGTAAAGTCGTATTAAAACTTTTAATAACAGAGGTTGTTACTGAAATTTGTTTTTGCAATAATCTTTTAATATTTTTCTCATCAGTCGATACTTTATTAATACAATCATTAAAGTATTCTCCGTCTGATGCATCTAAATTTCCTGTAATAGATTTCCAAATAGTTCCGATGCCATTAAATATTCCACGTTTTTGCCTATATGATTTTTCTTTTGTATCCGAGATAAGTTCTTCGTATTTAATATTAACGTAATTAGAAATTTGTTTTAAAAGGCTAACATGCGTTTTAATTTGCGATGTGAAATTTGCAATTTGATTATTATTGATTGAAAAGTGATCCATAAAGGTATCTAAAATTTTGTCGTTATGTTCAATTGCTTTCTTAAAGGGTAAAATATCTTTGTAAACAACAAGTGTCCATTCATTATTAGAAATTCTGATAAGGGATTCTTCATGATAAAATAGTCCTAGAGTATTAATTATTGGTAATATTGAATATTGACTGGAAACGATTGAGATTATTCCCATTAATCTAAAATAAAAGATTTTTATTTTATTCAAAGCACGGTTTTAACCTATCAAAATTAACTTTGGTTAATTAATTTGTTTGTGGGTTTTTAAGTGTTGCAGAGTTACGATGTATTTCTAAAATTTCAAAAGGACCATTAAATAAGTTTTCTGATTTTGATTTGATTTGTGATTCTTTAAGCCAAACTTTGTCTCTTTATTAAATTCAGGGAGATTCTTTCGTACGTGTTCGTCAAATCGTTCTTTCGATTTTTGTTTCGATTGATCAGTTCTATTTCTAGCTAATTTGTAAAAATAGTCCATTCTATTATCGCGTACATATTTAGATATCAATTGTTCTTGATTATAAAGTTTTTCGGGGGGTCTACTTGATGTATGTCCGAAAACGAGTTCGTAAGGGGTAAATCCGTGTGTTTTGTTTTTTGTATTATTATAGCAAATTACTGCGTATGGAAGAACGCTAAAACAATGATCTTTAGGGTTTTCTTGTTTATTGATTCTAATCATTTCGCAAAGGGGACTGGGGATGTGCTACGCTAGAAAATGTTAACTTAACATCGTATAGGGTACATAAATCTTTTAAAAGGGTATTATCAAATTCTTTGCCATAATTGCAATGTATTTGCAAGGGTACACCGAAATATTGGAAAAATAGTAAAATAGTACTAACTACTGTACTGGCTTTTTTATCACTAATTGCGTAAGCTTGTGTAAATTTTGTTAATTCATCCCGTACTGTTAACGCGTAATTTCTGGTGGGGTATTCGAAAATATCGATATTGATTCGTTCAAAGGGGGTACGTGGTGTTTCTGTTACAACAAAGGGTCTGCTTAGATTTTTACGAACAATTTTTACTTTTTGACAAGTTTCACATTTTTTTAAGAAATCTGCTACGTGTTTTGTTAAACCACCCCAATTATATTTTTCTCTAATGCGTCTAACTGTTACATTTATTCCACGGTGTAGGGTGCTTTTTCCTAAGTGATAATTTTCTAAAATTATTGGGATTTCATCTTAGTCGGGGGTTGTTATTATATTTTGGCAAATTTTTAATTTTATGTCTTTATCAGAAAAGATGTAAGAAAGCATCTCTAAAGTTGGTAAATCTAGATTGATTTCGATGCAGTATGTTTTGTTAATTTTAAATTCATTTTGGTCTTTAAAAAGGCAATAAAATAAGTGTTGTGAATAATCATCATTATCGAAAGGTAGGGCTATAATAAAATATTTACCATCTTTAACGGTTTTGCTAGAAACAATATTAATTTTTAATTCTTCAAGGTGGAATTCTTCTTCAAAAATATCGACAATGATTTTGAAATGTAAATCTTCCATTTTATTTTGTCGGTAAAAGGTTACTATTAATTTATTTGATTTATCTAATAATTGATCATTCGAGGTTTCGATTTTAGAATAATCAATTTGGGATCGCGTCTTGTAAAGTTCAACAAATCTGTTAAATTCATCTGTGATTTTTTTGATCATCGTCTTCGTTAAAAATTGGTTCTTGATCGTTATTTTCGTTGTTTGCAAATATTTTAATATTTGATTTAAAGTCTATACAGTCTTTGAAATGATTGATTTTTATCCGCGATAAAGCGTCTGCATTTTTATTGATTTTACCGGGTTTATGAATGATTTTAAAACTATATTCTTCTAATTTTAATCGTCAACATGCTAATCTGCTACCGGGGTCTTTAGTTGAAAGTAGCCAGGTTAGAGGTCTGTGATCGGTGACTATAGTGAATTTTCTACCAAAAAGGTAAGGTCGAAAGTGTTTTACGGACCATACTATTGCTAATAGTTCTCTTTCAATAGTGGAATATTTAGTTTCTGCACTACAAAGGGTTCTCGATGCAAAAGCTATCGGAAGGTCTTTACCAATTGGACCTTGTGAAAGTACGGCTCCTATCGCAAATGCGCTCGCCTCTGTAGTTAAAATGAAGGGTTCTTCAAAATTTGGATAGATTAATATTGGATCAGAAATTAATGCATTTTTAAGTGTTTCGAAAGCTTCTTTACATTCTTTAGAAAAAATAAATTTTGTATCTTTTTTGATAGAAGTTTTGTTAAGGGTTTTGAGATTTTCGCGAAGTTCGGTATGAATCTCCGATAATATCCGGCAAGTCCGAGAAATGATTTTACGTCACAAGGATTTTTTAATTCTGGAAAGTTTTGAATACATTTTACTTTGTCAGGGTTTGGTTTTACTCCATTTTCGGTGATTAAATGTCCGAGGTATGCTACTTCTTTTCATAAAAACTCGCATTTGTCAGGTTGAATTTTTAAATTTGATTTTCGTAATCTTTGGAAAACTTCGGAAAGACGTGAAATGTGTTCATGAATGGTGGGTGAATAAACAATAATGTCGTCCATATAAACTAAACAACGTTCATTTAGAATGCCTAATAAATTGTTATCCATCACACGTTTAAATGTGGAGGGTGCATTTTTTAAACCAAATGGCATACGAACAAATTCGTAGTGTCCATTTTCGACAGAAAAGGCTGTTTTTTGAATGTCTTTTTGATCAATTTCAATTTGGTGAAAACCGGATGCTAAATCAAGTGTTGTAAAATATTGACATTTACCTAACTGATCTAATAAATCTGAAATATTTGGAAGTGGATATTTATCGTCAACTGTTACTTCATTCAGTTTTCTATAATCGATTACTACTCTCCATTTTTGTTTGTTAGAGGCGTCAAGTTTTTTTGGGATTACCCAAACAGGTGATGACCATGAAATTGATGGGCGGATTATTTTTTGATCGAGCATTTTATTAATTTGTGTTTTTACTTCCTCTTTGTGTATTTGAGGGTACCGATATGATTTAGTAAAAATTGGATGAGCATTGTTGGTTTCAATTGTATGTTTGATTTCATTAGTGAAGGTTAATTGATCTCCTTCGATATAGAAAATATCAGAAAATTCAAAACAAAGATTTGAAATTAGTTCTTTTTCTTCGTAATTTAGATGTTCTAGTCTTAATTGATTTTTAATAAGATCGATTCTGTCAATGAGTTCGTCTTCATTGGTATTAAAATTTAAAATATCGTGAACACTTGGTATGGGTTCAAAAGACAAGTTATTAAAATTTATTGTTTTAGGAATAGCATTGGGATTTATTACTGATGTATAAAATTCACCATTTTCGTTAATGTGGACTAGGGCGTTTGGTAATCTTACTTTTTCTATTTCTTGACCAATTAAAATTCCATTTGTGTTTTTTAAATTACATCTTAATTTGAAAACTTGTTCGGTTCGCGATTCTAGAGATATTTGATTTTGAAAATTATTTTGATTTATATTTATTCGCGGTTTTGGTATTGGTGGCATTTTTTGATTTTGAATAATTTCGGGATTTTGTTCAAACGTTTTTCTGTTACTTGAATTAAAGGTATTGTTTTAAAATTGGTGCATAGCTGTTTCGAATTTAAGTCAATTACGCACTGGTAATGTTCAAGAAAATCGAGTCCTAATATTCCGTCAAATTCTATGTCTAAATTACAAATATAGACTTTTAGTGGATTGTCTTTAGCGAAAGGGATTAAAACAGATTGAGTGATTGGAATTTTTTTATCGGTTATACCTTGTACTATTACATTTTCTGCAAATCGAGTATTATAATTTTCGACTATTTTTTCTTTAAATACTGAAAATCCTGCGCCGGTGTCAATTAAAAGTTTAAATTTATTTGTTGCGTCGTTAATATACAAGAGATTTTTCGAGTTTAAGTTATGTAGATTGGTATTTACACGAATGTTTGTTCTGGTGTTTGATCGATTGACATGTGTTGGATTTTCGTAGTAGTTTGTTCTAATTGGGATTCCGTTTCTTGAATCGATAAGGGTGGATGGTTTTGATTGGAAGTAATTTGAAAATTTTGGGTCTCTGGTGGCAAAATTTGATTTTGGTTTTCAAAATTTTGATATACTCCGGATTGAATAAAATTATATTGACATGTGTCATTTCAATATTGTTCATCAAAATTATTCGAAAATTCTTGTGAGATTTCATTTTCGTAATGAAACTGATTTTCATACTGAAAATTTTCAAAATTTGGATCATAAGGATCGTAATTGTCAAAATTGTTAAAATTTTCAAAATTTGGATCATAAAGATCGTAGTTGTCAAAATTATTAAAATATTCATCAGAATAGTTCACTACATTTGTGTTGTGTTGTGGGGAATTGTAATTTGGATTTCTTTGAATTACTGATAGTCTAAAATTATTTTGTTGGTTTTGGGGTACAAAATTTCTACAGGTTGATTTTGGGCAAAATTGGGTCTTTGAAAATTTTGGTTAAATTGTTGATTTTGATTTTGGGCAAAATTGGGTCTGAAAATTTTGGTTAAATTGTTGATTTGTGTAGACCGGGGGGTCTCTGTACAAAAGTACGACATTCACTTGCGTGATGACCTAAACGATTACATTTAAAACATTTTTGGGGTTGAGAAGGTATTTTTCGCGATTGAAAATTATTTTTTCTATTTCTTATGGGATTATTTAAAACATTGGGTCGGTTTGGAGTTTTTTGTGTTTCAAAATATGAAAGTTGTAGTTCACGTCTTATTCTTACTTGTACTTGCTATGACCTATGCGCGATTCTAATCCTGTTAAAAGCGTATTTAATGCCATAGAATCTATAATTTGCATTTGTGCATCTTTTTGAAGCATATTTAAATTTGATTTTTGAATACAAGCGTGCATTTTTGAATTCATGACTTGTAATCTATTGAAAAACATTAAAGGTGATTCGTCTGTTTGCTGTTTGAGTCTTTGTAGATCTTGAATTAATGAAGAAAGGTCTCGCGTATCTCCATAATATGTGGTTAATAATTGTTTAATTTGAATCCACGAAAGAGGATTTCGAGAGTTTACTAATTGTGCGGCTTTTCCTTTTAATTTATTTTTAATGTGTATGACCAATAAATCGCGTTGATCTCCGACGGCCATGTTATAAGCACAATCGCAAGCATTGATAAAAGTTCCTTAAAAGTATTTGATCTCCATCGTATTCAGGGATTATAACTGCAGGTTGGTTTGCTGGTATGTTTGCTGGTTGTTATTACGAGGTTCAGTCATTTTAAATGGTTTTTGTTTTCTTGTGTTTTAAACTTAAATTAAAACTTTTTTTAGATTTTGTTTCTTAAAACTAAATTTTATTTTTGACTTCTTTTAAATTAAAAAAAATTTCTTAAAAATTCAAAATTGTAAAAGTCAGGGTAAGAAAATCGAACAGATTTTTCAAAATATCAACTTAATTGAAAAAAAAAATAAAACATGATGATTCAATTGTCTTACTCCCAAAAGCTTTAGCTGGACCATTTGTCTCCACGTGTTCGGCTACTAGGGGCTTCACTAGGTGTTCCTTCCGTATTCGTTGGTTGCGAGGACGCTTCGTTGGTTGCTGTCTAGCTTCTTGGTTGCTTATGTAACTTCTTAGTTGCTATGTAACTTCTTTGTTGCTTGTGTAGCTTCCTGGTTGCTGTAGATTCTTGATAGCTTAAAGAGCTGGAGCTTCACCACTCGCGAATTAGAATACTCGTGTTTTCGCGTGTGTTAAACTATCCGTACGACTGCGCCAAATGTTATACTTTAAAGTTTACTTTTAACTTTTTAAAAAACTTTATTTTGATTAAATACAATATAGGACTTAAACGTTATAATTGAACGTGTACTTAAGAACGATTCTAAAGAGAATGACTTAACATTACAATGATTTGAGTTTATATAAAGAAAAAGTGCTGATTAAGCAATGGAATAATTCCTTAATATTCTAGATTTAAACTTCTTAGAACTAAAGTGCAATTCGGCAGGTATCCACGTGTTGTTTATTTCATGGGAAACGCAAGTCAGCAGAATAAGCACTTTAAAATTAAATACAAACAACTACATACGGAGACTCTTAGTTTGCTAAATAAATATAAAATACAGCATAAATGTGTGTGTGTGTGTGTGTGTGTGTGTGTGTGTGTGTGTGTGTGTGTGTGTGTGTGTGTGTGTGTGTGTATGTGTGTGTGTGTGTGTGTGTGTGTGTGTGTGTGTGTGTGTGTGTGTGTGTGTGTGTGTGTGTGTGTGTGTGTGTGTGTGTGTGTGTGTGTGTGTGTGTGTGTGTGTGTGTGTGTGTGTGTGTGTGTGTGTGTGTGTGTGTGTGTGTGTGTGTGTGTGTGTGTGTGTGTGTGTGTGTGTGTGTGTGTGTGTGTGTGTGTGTGTGTGTGTGTGTGTGTGTGTGTGTGTGTGTGTGTGTGTGTGTGTGTGTGTGTGTGTGTGTGTGTGTGTGTGTGTGTGTGTGTGTGTGTGTGTGTGTGTGTGTGTGTGTGTGTGTGTGTGTGTGTGTGTGTGTGAGCGCTGTGTTGTGGTAGTAGTAGTAGTAGTAGTTGATTGTTGAAGTTTTTCTGTTCTATTTTATAATTTTACTTTTTTTGTTTTTGTTATCTGTTTTAAGCAATAATATAGATTATGTTTTTGGTGGGTTTGAGTTTGGTTAGAATGAGTGTTATTTTTTTGGTAATAAGTTAAAATATATTGGATTTAGTTGTTTTATGTCAGTCCGTGAGTTTATACAATTATCACTTTTTTGTATTTCAATCATTTCCAAAAACTCTCGTTTTTTTTGGTGGTATTCAGTGTTTAATGTTTTTGTGTTTTCAAAATCAAATGTATGATTCAATGACGTACTGTGGTTGGTTAGGGCTGTTTTATTTTTTTTGTCGTATTTGTGTCCATCTAATCGGTTTTTGAGATATTGTGATGTTTCTCCAATGTACACATTGTTGCCGTTTTTACAGGGTATTTGATATACAATGTGGCTTTTTTCTCCTTTGGGATCGAAGACTTTAACTGACTGAAATTTCTTTTAGATAAGTTGTAACCTTTATATGCTGTTGTTATATTATATGGTTTAAAAATATTGCTTATTTGTTCTGATAGTATTGGTACATATGGGATTGATAGATATTTATTATTTTTTGTTCTGTTTTTATGTTGAAGTTTATTGTAAAATAAATAGATTCTATTTTTAAAAGTTTTGTCAATTAAAGATTCAGGGTAGTTGTTCAGTTGTTGTAATTATTTAGTTTTATTTATATTTTTTTCTCTAAAAAATAATTGCTTAGAAAACAATTATCTAAAAGCGTTGTTTCCTTTCTTTTTTAGTTTCTGAAGAAGGTCTTTGGACCGAAACGTCAATGAATGTGAATCTGTAATTGCTAGTTTTATTAGAACCACATGCCCAAGAAACCAACAAAACTAAATATATATATAAAATTGTTAAAATTGGTTATAAAACCCAATTTATTTTGAGAAAAATTTAAATTTTTGGGTTAGGTGATGTAAACTAGAAAAGTGTGTGTTTTACATACAAATTTTCTAGTGCAACATCTGATAAACACAGACAAAGAAAAGAGAGAGAGCAAACATTTCTAATACGCCGTTCTTCAATCCTTATATTTCAGAGGAGTCCGAAACCAGTTTAAGTGGCTTGATGTAACGGAAAACTGACTGTTCGATAACAGTACAACGTCGACGTGGAACGCAAGCAGGATTTTTCGTACCGTTTTATGACCGTCGCACGCATTGATGGAACGGACTTAATTTTGTTTCTGCTGTTTCAGCTCATAGTAAAGTTTGCATTAGGCCGTTTTAAGCTACAGCTTACCTATTTGTGATACAATATTTTGTAATGCGCCAAAATTTTCAGGAAAAATCGCAGAAAACAAAATTTATGGTGGAGATCTGGCATATGGTGCAGAACCCCTCTTTAACGGGGTCGCGGGTAACGTCTTTTCAAAAATTAAAGATCGGGTAAGTGTTATAATTTTTGAATTGGTTTGATTCGGTTTGGTTTGATACGGTATTTTGATACAGCGCTATTTTGGTTAATGTAATTCGATAAAATTATTTTCAAACAAAATATATTAGGAAACTAATAGGGGAACGTCCTTAAATTACGTAACGCAAAAATCAAGGATTTTCAAGATAAAATATATCAAATAGACATTGTGTGTAACGCAAGGCCAATCTTCCTTCTACCTTTGAGCGTTACGTAATTTAAGGATAGGCCCTAACCAGCCAGGTCAGCTAGATTTAACTTTTTCTTTCTACCGTACCGGTACCATTTTGTACCGGCGCTATTTTGTACCGGCGCTATTTTGTACCGGCGCTATTTTGTCCCGCGCCATTTTTTCCAGCGCTGTCTAGTCGCAACGCCGTTTTGTACAGCGCTGTTTTTTACTGGAGCCAGCTTATTTATATAGCTGTCTTTAATGCGGTGACAACCACGCGGCACTGCATTATCATATGTCAAGTGCTGCATATGAATACTTTTGAAGGCGACGCTTACGGCCAATCGTTTGGAGACCTACTGGTTGGACATTTTGGGCGCTATTAACTTGGGCGCCGATCATTTGGGCTCTGAATATTTGGGCAATAGCCGTAAACAACAAAAAATAATAATGCCTTAATGCTACGACTATTTGGACGCCTACTATTTGGGCGGCAACTTTTTGAATGCTGAAGATTTGAGCAATAATAGACGTAAACAAGAAATATTAATGCCTTGACTACCACAATTTTTGCGAAGATTGTTTGGGGGCCATTCGTTGTGGTTTGGTTAAGGACACTTACCGTCTAGGTGCAAACCATTTGGGCGCCAACCATTTGGGCGCTGAACGTTTGGGCAATAGCTGTAAATGACAAAAATTAATATTGCCTTGATACCTACTTTTTTGTGACGACTCTTTGGGCCCCTGCTCTTTTGGTGGTAATTGACGCCCAAATAGTCTGCGCCTAGAAATCTGTGTTATATAATATATATATATATATATATATATATATATATAAAACAAAGATTTTTCCTAAAATCACAAAATTAAACTGTCCTGGACCGCTACAATTTCAAACTAGGAAGCTAATTTATACAGGGTGTCCCATAACTTAGGGGCCATAGGCCAACAGTGTAACGTGTCATTTTTACGTTTAAGGCAACGTTACATATTTGTTTATTTAGGTAAATAATCAAGGCTCTTCGACTCGTCTTTCTGTCGGAATGGGACAACTGGGCGCCGCCAACTCGGCGCCGCCAACTGGGCGCCGCCAACTCGGCGCCGCCAACTGGGCGCCGGGCCAACTCGGCGCCGCCAACTGGGCGCCGGCCAACTCGGCGCCGGACTAAAAATTTTTTTTTGATAAAATGTGTGGATGAAAAATAAAATATATTATTTATATAATAACATCTTTCAAAAATCCTTTACGCAGTTTTTTACAAGCTTTTATATTTAGCTTCAGATGTTCTGTCTAACTAACTAACTATCTATCAAATATTGTGAAGCGTTTTTGACACACTTCCCATTATCCGATTTGGATGAAATTTGGTACACACGTAGTGGTCCCATGACAATACAACACTAAGAAAAAAATATCCTCCCACCCCTATCCCCACCCCTTCTATACAAAAATGTGTTTTTGACACACTTCCCGTTATCCGATTTGGATAAAATTTGGTATACACATAGTGGTCCGATGATAATAAAACAATCAGAAAAAAATATCCTCCCACCCCTACCCCCACCCCCTTCCATAGAAAAATTTGTTTTTGACACACATCCCGTTATCCGATTTGGATGAAATTTGGTATACATATAGTGGTCCGATGACAATACAACATTGAAAAAAAAATCCTACCACTCCCACCCCCACCCTCATCTATAGAAAAATGCGTTTTTGACACACTTCCCATAATCCGATTTGGATGAAATTTGGTATACGTATAGTGATCCGATGACAATACAATATTAATAAAAAAATATCCTCCCACCTCTACCCCCACCCCGTTTCATAGAAAAATGAGTTTTTGACACACTTCCCATTATCCGATTTGGATGAAATTTGGTATTCACATAGTGGTCCGATGACAATACAACATTAAAAAATATATATCCTCCCACCTCTACCCCCACCCCTTCCATAGAAAATGCGTTTTTGACACCCTTCCCATTTTCCGATTTGGATGAAATTTGGTATACATATAGTGATCCGATGACAATACAATATTAAAAAAAATATATCCTCCCACCTCTACCCCCACCCCCTTTCATATAAAAATGAGTTTTTGACACACTTCCCATTATCCGATTTGGATCAAATTTGGTATACATATAGTGATCCAATGACAATACAATATTAAGAAAAAAATATCCTCCCACCCCTACCACCACCCCTTCTATAGAAAAATGTGTTTTTGACACACTCCCCGTTATCCGATTTGGATAAAATTTGGTATACACATAGTGGTCCGATGATAATACAACAATAAGAAAAAAATATCTTTCCACCCCTACCCCCACCCCCTTACATAGAAAAATTTGTTTTTGACACATCCCGTTATCCGATTTGGATGAAATTTGGTATACATATAGGTAGTGATTTAGATTTAAAAAGATTTACAGAGTGGGTAAAAAATTTTTTAAATAAATTCGTGGCTAAGCGGGTATAGAAAGATTTTGCTTCTCTTGTATTTTCCGTGGGCAGCTCGAAAGCTGTAAACCGACAGGGGTCCACGATCTAATGGTGTGATCTTTGACCTCCGTAAGTGTACAGCTTTCGAGCTGCCCACGGAAAAAGACAAGAGAAACAAAATCTTTCTACACCCGCTTAGCCACGAACAATTTTTGTTTTCTTCATTCACGAGTACTAAACTTTACGTTTATAAAAAATTTAATTTTTGTCATTTCTGAACTAACGAAATACTTTTGAATCTTAATAATTTTTAAAAAACTTTTTTTTTAGCTTACCAACTTATTGTTCTCAAAAAAATGCAATATTCTGTCTCATAAAACATTTTCGTATAATTTCAAAAACAATGATGAATAAATAAAAAAGTCCGCCATTTTGGATCTGCCATTTTGTTTTTTTAAAGTTTGAGTTAAAAATTGTGTTAAATGACCTCAAGCAATGCAATATTTCGAGTTTGAGACAAATCGGTTGGTAAATAAGAAAATCCGCCATTTTGGATCCGCCATTTTGATTTCTGGATTCGCCATTGTTGTAATAATAAACGTAAATTGTAGTATTACCAGGTTACCAAACACTACAACTACCAAGATTCAACAGTCGACTTAATGGATTTAACTTTACTTAACAAAAACAAATTTCAAATAAATTAGTTAAAAAAATGGAAATTTTGACGATGTTAGTACGATAAGATATCCGTATCAATTAAATATCACTATTTGCAAGAATCAATCTAGCAGAAAAATGCAGAGGTAAATAAATAAAGAAGAGTTTATTATAGATTATAATGAAATCGCTGATCGTGAATTATTTGGAAACTCATTTTTCTATTGGGGGAAGGGTGGGGGTAGAGGTAGAAATATATTTTTTGTTTGGGCTGTATTGCCATCGGACCTTTATGCATATACCAAATTTTATATTTCATTTGAAGTGAAGTTTGTCAAAAACGCATTTTTTATGGAAGGGGGTGGGGGGTAGGGGTGGGAGGACATTTTTTCATTATTGCTGTATTGTTATCGGACCACTATATGTATACCAAATTTCATCCAAATCGGATAATGGGAAGTGTGTCAAAAACGCATTTTTCTATAGATGAGGGTGAGGATAGGAGTGGTAGGATTTTTTTTTTCAATGTTGTATTGTCATCGGACCACTATATGTATACCAAATTTCATCCAAATAGGATAATGCGAAGGGTGTCAAAAACGCATTTTCTATGGAAGGAGGTGGGGTAGGGGTGGGAGGATATTTTTTTCATAATGTTGTATTGTCATGGGACCACTACGTGTGTACCAAATTTCATCCAAATCGGATAATGGGAAGGGTGTCAAAAACGCATTTTCTATGGAAGGGGGTTAGGGTAGGGGTGGGAGGATATTTTTTTTAAATGTTGTATTGTCATCGGACCACTATGTGAATACCAAATTTCATCGAAATCGGATAATGGGAAGTGTGTCAAAAACTCATTTTTCTTTGAAAGGGGGTGGGGGTGAAGGTGGGAGGATATTTTTTCTTAATATTGTATTGTTATCGGATCACTATATGTATACCAAATTTCATCCAAATCGGATAATGGCAAGTGTGTCAAAAACGCATTTTTCTATAGATGAGGGTGGGGGTAGGAGTGGTAGGATTTTTTTTTCAATGTTGTATTGTCATCGGACCACTATATGTATAGCAAATTTCATCCAAATCGGATAATGGGAAGGGTGTCAAAAACGCATTTTCTATGGAAGGGGTGGGGGTAGGGGTGGGAGGATATTTTTTTAAATGTTGTATTGTCATCGGACCACTATGTGAAGACCAAATTTCATTCAAATCGGATAATGGGAAGTGTGTCAAAAAGTCATTTTTCTATGAAAGGGGGTGGGGGTAGAGGTGGGAGGATATTTTTTTCTTAATATTGTATTGTCATCGGATCACTATATGTATACCAAATATCATCCAAATCGGATTACGGGATGTGTGTCAAAAACAAATTTTTCTATAGAAGGTGGTGGGGGTAGGGGTGGGAGGATATTTTTATCTTATTGTTGTATTATCATCGGACCACTATGTGTATACAAAATTTTATCCAAATCGGATAATGGGAAGTGTGTCAAAAACACATTTTTCTATAGAAGGGGTGGGGGTAGGGTGGGAGGATATTTTTTTCTTAATGTTGTATTGTCATGGGACCACTACGTGTGTCAACCAAGATTTGATAGATAGTTAGTTAGTTAGACAGAATATCTGAAGCTAAATAAAAGCTTGTAAAAAAAATTGCGTAAAGGATTTTTTAAAGATGTTTTTATATAAATAATATATTTTATTTTTCATCTACACATTTTATCAAAAAAAATTTTTATTCCGGCGCCGAGTTGGCCGGCGCCCAGGTGGCGGCGCCGAGTTGGCCCGGCGCCCAGTTGGCCCGGCGCCCAGTTGGCGGCGCCGAGTTGGCGGCGCCCAGTTGTCCTAGACCGTTTTTCTGTACACAAATTAAGGGTATTTTATAGAGCTAGGTTTGGAGGTTATATAGTGTCTAGGAAGTTACCTTAAAAGGAGACATTCAATCGAATTACTGTGGACACAGGCACATCGCATTATCTGGACATCGTAATTGGAATTTAAGATCACAGTTCTTTAAAAATCACATAAAAACTTTCGACTGTTTTGTTTATCTGCACTTTTGTAATTTTCTTTGACGTTCACGAAAATAAACAGCTGGGGAATGGCGGCGTTGCCGCATCACAAGTGGTTTCAGTAACAGGGAGGAAACATTTAGATGAACATTTCATTCGCTTATGTTTATTTTCGAGGATATTGGGACAATCCGAACCCCATATCCTTCACGGATTAGCTAGTTTTGATAGCACGAAAACATAGTTAGGTCCACGGTTTGACCAGGAACAACCGAGGCTCCGCCCCTTTGATATCTTTATTAATTTGAGAAGGAGAAGATAAAACAAATACGAGTTATGCACTTTTGTAAATGGGAGATAAACGAGGAATAAAACCAGGACTAAAAGAATAAACAAAATCGTATTTTTATATTATATAATTTATATATAATCATAGTTATATAAAGTTAATAACTAGCTCAGTTAGTCGGATTGAAGGGTTTTGTAGGGCTAGCTAGTGGTGAGCAAACTTAACATCTGAACACTCTTGTGCCGAGTTTGAGCAGTAGTTCAAGGTGTATTTTTAGGTTCAGGTTCAGAAACAACTTTATTACTGTAGAAATGTTTTACAAAAATGGCGTTAAACCATATGAATATTAGAGAAAACATTTATAAAGAGCAAAGGAAACTTTTGACTAAGACTAACTAAAATACAACTAAATTCTACACTCAGTATAGCTTTACTCATATGGGACTTGGTTGAGTGTTCGAATATTCCTGGGTTTGATGCAAGCTCTGTTCTCCAGTAATTGATTTTACAGTTGATGCTTTCAATGCTGAGCTTCTTATAGACTAGCGGGTTATTTTCCTCCTACTTGCTATGTTGGCAGGGGTCCGGTAGGCAAATGTTCGGTCTATGTATGGAGGGTGTCTCGACGTACTTGTTATAAAAATTCCAACCGTGGAAATAGATCCGACAACATCTCAGTGTGCATCTTACGTATTTTCTATCCCCTTGGTCGGTGCTGCCCCCTATATACCGGTACGAAACTATTGATGTATTTCCTCATTGGTTAGTTTGAAAACCGCGGGTTTTTTTCCTCCAGTGTTGCAAACCGCATTTAGTGACTTTTCTGTGAGAGCGTTTTTTTTATAAATAGGTTTGCATCCTTATTTGAATCTAACCGGGAAAATTAGGTTGGTATTGCGTTTTACTGTCCCCACCACATTTACAAAACGGTTTCCGGCCACTTCATTTTTTGTGTTCTCGACAAAAGTGCCTGGTCTCTTTTCCTAACGAATTTTGGCTGGGTCGGCATCAAGTCTCTGGGATCGCCATTGTTTTTGGTTGGTGGCACTGCAGTGGCTGCAGGTTCTGTCCCAGAGACTGCGAAGAGTGAGTCCGTCGTGTTAGGCGTAATCTAAAGTGACGCTCACACCCTTTTGAAGGGGATTTAAGGCGGCCTACGCCGTTTCTACGGAAAGAGCAGTGGTTCGATTTTATTTTTTCATTTTTTTATTTTTCGTGTGAAATGTACTTTTTTTGACAAAAGACGTGGGGAATTTTTGGCGTTTTTATATTTTTCTTTTAAGCACGTGTTGGATAAAAACTATATATTGTTTTCTCCTTTGGTTACAGCACCGTCCATTCCATCGACGGGACAGTTGTGCTGGTGGAACGAGGTTCTGTTCCATCGACGAGCCAGTTGTAACCCTGGGAAAGGTACGTTAGGGTTATTTTAGTTCATCTGTTTAAATCTACTTTATTTTATTGAGTCGACATGGGGCTCTCTTCTAAATCTTTGTGTTATTTGTACAACCCAATGAACCAACTTTGCAGCGACAAAAGAGAGATGAGGTTATATTTTTTAGCGGTTTCCTTACATTGTTTTACCTCATGGGGTAGATCTCGGACTGGGTTGCTGTCTGTCTCATTCTACCTAACGTAGAATGATGACAGCAGATATTTGGTCCAGATCTCCCGTATGACGGAATAATTTTGGAAGTATATATATTTTTTTTAACAATCATTCATATAATTAAGTCCTACGCTACTGACTCAAAGGTAGGTACACTGTGACCTGCTGGATATGTGCATCTACCTATAAAGAACTTTCTATTTGTGTCATTTTGATTCAGTTAAAAATCTTTTAGAATTTTATTCTGTTTATTAGTCAATTTTTTTTGGTTATTCTTAATTACATAAATACTCTGGAAGCCTCGGAAGTAAGTAGAGTTTCATTGTTTGGCTACAACGTTTGAGTTGAACTGTATTTTATTTAAGATCTTCTTTGTAAAACATTGGTAATAAACACTGTGGCGCACTTAAAATGTTCTTATTTCTGAACCCCCCCCCCCCCCCTTCTCCACTGTATAAAAGTTACCGGGCATATCAATGTTTTACCTAGCTGGAAAATACAGTTCTGCTTCCAGATATTTGTTTAATTATTCAGTGGTTTTGTTGTGTCACAAGTTGGCAAATTGTCATTATTCTAATTACAGTGTCACAAAATGGCGGCAACGTCTTTAAGCTGCCACAAATGTCATCCAACGCATTTTAATAGGCCACAACAGGTGATAGAGGAGTTCATGTTGGATAAAAAAGTTCCTATAGAGCATGGGCCAAAACTCTTTCTTTGCAATTTTTTGTTGACAATTTTTTAAACTTTTTTGATAACAACTTTTTAAACAAACGCAGTAAACTTATGAAATTGGGTAAAGTCGTGTCAATTTTTTTTAGAAAAAACTATTTTTTGGTATAAACTTTTATAAATATTAAACGTAATGTTTTTAATGTTTTTTTTTTTATTTTTTGTTAATAAAAACACTAGCGAGACATAATAATAAAATATTATTGATATTTTTTAAAAGAATAAGCAAAAAATTATTTATTTTTCATTATTATTTTTTATACATTCTTGGAGGTTATTTTGACAGCCTGTATCTCCTCAACTTGTAATTTAAAGAACACGAATACTACATTTTTGAATCACAATTAGCTGAGTATTCACCCACTTCTCTAGCCTTAAAAATCCTATATCTAAACTTTTTCTTGGAAATAACCTCCTCTATCACCTGGTGCACTATGGCCCCTAAGTTATGGGACACCCTGTATATTTTTTGAAGGTAGTTTTAATCTCTACAAGATTAGTTTCAACAGGTTTTTTTTTGAAAAACCTTTTAGGAAAAAATTATTTCATTAAAAAAATCACCTTTTTTTAAAGAAAGTATCCTTAATTTAACACCCCGTAGGAGTGTTTTTTTTAACAGTATATAGATAAGCAATACAACAAATTTAAGCTCTAATCCTGTGCTTTTAAATGCGCCTACTAAATTTTATCATACAAAAACTGTGCCTAAGAGTCATTTTACAGTAGTAATAGCTAAGTTAGAAAAACATTTCCAAACTAGTAAGAACCTTTTATTTTGAAATTTGTATTGGAGAACTTGGCATTATTTTTATCTCAATTTTTTTTACGGAATACCACTTTCGCGTACTTGGCTTTTTTACATGAAATGTTTTTGTTATGATTTCGCTCCTTTTTTAAAGTATTTGGATAATATTTATGTTAAGTAATAAAATTTGCGGAATATTGTTCAAAACTTTTGCAACGCCTTATAAAAAATTTTGAGGTTTTTTTATAATTTCCTATGGTTTTATCATATTTCCTATCAGCCTTCTAAAGTTCAGCTCTCTAGTGTTCTGGAAGTAGGCAATGTTAATTTTACATAATTTTACATTTATAGGGGAGGAAAGTAAAATAAAATTTTTGTGTTTTTAAAGTTTTTCCTATAGTTTTATCATAGTTCCTATCGGACTTCCAAAGCTCAGCTCTCTAGCGTTTCTGGAAGTGGGCAATGTTACTTTGACATAACTTTACATTTATAGGGGAGGGAAGCAAATTTAAAGTTTACGGTTTTTAAATTTTTTCCTATTGTTTTATTATATTTCCTATTAGTTTGCCAAAGCTCAGCACTCTAGCGCCTCTGGAAGTGGGCAATGTTATTTATACATAACTTTACATGTATGGGGGAGGGGAATGAATCAGAATTTTGGGGTTTTGTGATTTTTTTCCGGGGTGTGGTCACAATTTCTATCAGTGTGCCAAATTTTGTAGCATGTCTGGAAGTACAGTAGAATTTTGATGATCTATACATGAGTGATTAGATGAGTGAGTGAGTGGCAATTTCGACGTTTTTTTTAAATTTTGTAACTACTTTACTGCTATATGTAAGACCATGAAACTTGGAGGGATTGTTAACTTTATAAAGATCTACGACTGTGCAAAGTTTGAGATTCGTAGCTCAGTCCGAAGTAGAGTGTTAGACAGGTCAAATATAGGCTAAAATGTTTCAAGAAAAGATGGTACAGCAGTTTCCGCGCGTACTTGGCGGGACACATTTCTCAAAGGTGTTTTTTGCTGAAGTTAACAAAAATCACGTTTTTAGATTTGAGGGTTGCTAACCCCACTATGGGAGGTAGATGGTTCAGTTATAATCGAAATTGCTAAAAAATAGTGGATTCAAAAAGCCAAAGTGAAACAAACCCGAGTTTTAATTTTTCAGATCTTTGCCATAGAAATTCGTATTCTACGATTTTTTCAGAAATTTTTTTTGTATCACACAGTATTGCATCACAACAAGTGAAAAATATTAAATTTTCTAAACTTTGCAAATGAAGTTGTTTTTTATAAAATTTAGTGGAAAATACGCAATTCTGAAACATTTCCTACGAAAAAAAAATCAACAGATTAAAAAAAACAATTTATTAGAAAAAAAAACAGAACATTATCATTAATTCCAGAAAAAACAAACATAAGAAAATTCATCCCTAAAACCTTGTGTTGCCTCTTCTGGCTTTATTGACGGCCTGGTAAAAAAAAGTACCAATTAAGGGATATTGAAAAATCTGGTTTAGCGGATTATGCATGGTCAAAGATCACATGATTCAGTAGTCAGAAGCTAAAGTTTTGCATAAGGAGTCGCATTGGCGAAAACGAAAGTTTATTAAAGCTGCGTTTATACTGCAGAATAAAGAAGTTTTCAGTCAACCAAGCACGGACATACCAAACATATGGAAACCACTCCTTAAGGAAAACAGGCGTCATAGGATTAAAAAAGGGGGCGGGCCGTCACATCTGACTGCCAAGTAGTATAAGTAGTAGCTGCACTAGCATACAGTATACTACCAATTTTTTTGAAATATTAATTTGCGGAACGATTTAATTAAAATAAGATATGCGGGAAATTGAGCAAGCACTTACCATTGGTATCGTCTTCTCGGGGTAGTATCCATCAGCTAGTCAAAATTGCGGGTAATTGCGGGTTTTGTTTCGAGCGTATAAAGGCACTTTTTTGAGTTTTATTTAAACTCCACGTGCGCGTTTGTTCGACTTCTTGACAAGTGTGTCCGTCCTTCTCTGACGGTTTTCTGCCTCATATTCTTGACGCATGCGGGCGCTTCTCGTGCAAGCTCAAGTCCATATATTTGGATTTTTTGATGAATGCGCGAGATTGTAAAAGTTTACGCGACGCGATAAGAAAATAAAGGTTTCATTATAAAAATATATGAATATTTAATTATTACCTAAAATAACCTAGTAAAAATAAAGAAAATAATTCCTTTGATAGGAAATGCAAAATTAAACGAAAATATAATTCAAAAAATACTTATAAACTAATTTTGAGGGTGAAGCCCGAACATGCTCCGCCCCGAAAAGAATCATTATTCTTTTAATGCTTTTCAGCAAAGGGCAATAGACACAACTTGACTAAAGGTCTTTGGTAAGTTCCTTGACAAGTTACCACTGTCGCTACTCTTGCTACTTTATCTTTGCCGGGATGTAGCTCTAAGATCCTACCTAGAGGCCACTGCGATGCACACAAGGACAGAATAACAATTTGGCGCGACAAAAATCTAAAATTTGATTTTATGTGACAATATGATCAGAAATGCTTTTGAGGCATATATTCAATGCTTATTTTGCAAAAACATGCATAATAAATGTTATTTGAAATTAAGTATTTTAGTTAAAAAGAAAACAATTGCATACTAAAGCTTCCTCGGAACTGTACGGTCTTACAGTAGTAGAACTAGAGGCTGCATTGTTTACCATTTTCATTTTTTTAAGCCGTCTGGGCGATGTTTTAAGTGCTAACTTCATAACTTGGGCGGCCGTTCTTTACCTGACTTTTCCAAGCTTGTTTCTGCTGCTAAGCATAGCTGCTCTGGACTGAGATTTGATACAATCGATTGCACATGTCTTTGTTTACCGCGTTTACAACTCTCTTCAAATGATTTTTTTGGCCTGCCTCGTGGTGCTGAAGCTATATGCTGTAGTGGCTGCCTCATATTTGGACGTTTTATGTAATCATCAAGCCATTTCATATGTGTGTTAATAAATGTACATGTATTTACAATCACGCCATTTCGCCAATTGTGAGAAACACTTTTATTAAAAGTTGTATTTGTTTTACGTAGTCTTCAGAAAGTTCACTAACCCCAAATTTATCCACTATATACTGTACTAACTGTTCATTGCACTCTGATGACGATAGCTTAAAAAATTGTTTATTTTTCAACACTATAAATAGCTCCCTTCTCTTAATCTGCATTTTTTTTTAACGGGATCGTTTCCACAACTACCTAAAAATAATGTGCTCAATGCAAAAAACACCAGATTAGAAACTTGAGTTTCTTTGAGTCAAAAGTCATAATCAGCGAAAGTCCCCTAAAGGTTTGAATTTGATACATATTGACTCGTAAATTGGAAAGGCCGCCATTTTGGATCGGTCATTATACTTTTTTTAAGTTTAAATCAAAAATTGTATTAAGTTACCTTAAGCAGTGCAAGTTTTTAAATTTAAGGCAAATTGGTTGTCAAATAAATAAGTCCGCCATTTAAAATCCACCATTTTTATTTTTTATAAAAAAAAAATTAAAGTTGTATTGTCAACGAAACTCTATACCAAATTTCAAGTCTCTAGCTCATCGGAAAGTATCTAAAATAGCTGTCGCAAAATTTGAAACAAAAATTGGCAGAAAAACAAATATACGGATTCAACTAAAATAAAGCCATTAAAACAAAGAGGGGGAAAATGGTTTTCAGCCAGTAAAGAAATATAATTTTTTAAATTTTTTGATCAAAAATACTATTTTATAAAACCCTGTATATACCAGGTCTTAAAATAACTGGTTTGTTAACAATAATTGCAAAATTAAGTAATTACCTGCCGCATCACTATCCATGTTGACACCCTCTCAATTTGACTTCTGACAGCAAATAACAAATGAAAGTTTTTCTGTCACATTTTTAGAAACACGTCATTTAACAAACAGCGCGTAGGCAAACCCAACTTTGAGCTAATACTAATACAATTGGGTGGCCTTAAAAATTAAAATTCTTATGTTGCCTTGTGGCCGCATCTATTGGCAACATTTTTAATATATGTGTGATTAGATTGAACCAAATTGATTTTAGTATTATTGTCGCGCCAATGTAGCCATTTGTCCTTATGTGCGATGGCGAGACATTATCTGCTTTAATGACCACCAAAGTTCCAATTTCAGGAAGAGGAAAAGTGGGTTCCAGCCACTTTCCCCTCTGTTGCAACGTATTTAAGTATTCGTTTTTCCATCTTGCCCAAAAATCCTGGTGCATACGTTGAAGCATTTGCCACCTATACAATCGGTTTAGTTTTAGATGCGATAAATCGTGATCAGGCAAGACGGATAGAGGTTCTGGGTGAGAAAATGTCCTGGGGTTAGGACAGAAAGATCGTTAGGATCAGAAGAGACGCTGCAGAGCGGTCTGCTATTTAATAAGGATTCAATTTGGACGATAACTGTGTAAAATTCCGCAAATGTTAAAATCTGGTCACCAACAACCCTATGTAAATGTGTTCTAAAGGACTTGACGCCTGATTCAGCTAATCCCGAAAAATGTGGGGCTGAGGGTGGTTGAAAGTGCCATTCAATGTGTTCCTTTTCAGCAGATTTTTTAAAAATCTCCCGCAATTGTTTATCTGCGGCCGTGAAGCAAGTTACATTGTCTGACACTATCCGGGAAACTCTTCCTCTACGTGAGGTAAACCTACGAAAGGCACTCATAAATGCTTCACAAGATAAATCTGAAACGATCTCTAGATGCATTGCGCAAGTGGCGAAGCACTTAAAAATGCACACGTACGACTTGGTCGTTTTTGGGTTTCGTGTTTTAGATAAAGCGGTAGTAAAAAACCCAGCATAGTCTATTCCAATACAGCTAAAGGGTTTTATTTGAGATACCCGTAGGTAGAACAGGTAGATTTCCCATAGGGCCTGGTTGATAAGGTTTTGGATTAAGGATTCAGCCTAGGTGACAAGATCCAAAATCGCTGCATAAGCAAAAATAATAAAGTTTACCTTCCTGGATGAAGGTAGATAGTATGAAAGTGGTCGATAATTAATTTTGTAAGACGGTGATCGCGTGGAAGAATTGCTGGGTGTTTTTGATCATAGTGTAATTTAGCATTTATTAAGCGGCCTCCAACACGAAGAATACCATTTTTATCCAAGAAAGCTCCTAATTTTCTTAAATATTTAGCAGGACTTTTATTTGCAGTAATATTTGCTATGTCCTCGGCAAAAACCTTGTGCTGAACAAACTTTGTTAAAGAAAAAAGAGCGGTGTCCAACTCTGAGATTGTGAGATTTTCACTAAATTTTACCTCAAGAGGAACCTTTTTCTGACGTAATAGTTTCACAAATCGGAGGATATATGCAACAATTCTTTGCAATTGTGGTAGAGATGAAAATTTTTCAATTAAGCGGTCAAAGCAGTTAGATTCTTCAGTAAATGTAGCGAAAGATAGATAATTACGCTCCTCCGAGGAAGCCAATTCTTTCAATTTTCTTTTGGATCTTCAATCCATTTTGGACCTGTAAACCAGTTACTTGAACTAAGTAAATCGCGCGGAAAAAGTGACCTTGACGCGCAGTCACTCGGGTTATCTTCCGAAGTCACGTGATACCACGCAGAAGGTGCTACGTTTTCCTGAATTCTAGAAACTCTGTTAGAAACAAATTTTTTCCATTTGTAAGGTGGACTTTTGATCCAACACAAAGCGATAGTGGAATCAGACCACGCGTAGATATTTTGAACTTTTAAGTTATTTTTGAAAACGTCAGTTGCATACAAAATTAATTTGGAAAGCAGGAGAGCAGACTCAAGTTCTAATCGCGGAATTGATAAATTCTTTCTAATGGGAGCTACTTTAGTTTTACCCATAACAAAAAATATTTTGGCATTACCAGAATCACCAGAAAATCGTAAATAAATAACGCAAGCCATTGCTTTATGTGATACGTCACAAAAACCAAGAAGATCGCACTCTTTATTAATTTTATTTAAAATAATTTGACACGGTATTTCAAGTTGCGATAAAAGCGGTAATTGATCCCTAAACTGTGTCCACCGTTCGATGGTATCGACACACGGGGTTGCGTTCCAATCCAAACCTTCCATCCACAACGTTTGAATCATTAATTTAGCAAAAAGAGTGACGGGTGCCAGAAATCCAAGGGGATCAAAAATCCTAGCACTTGGGCTAGGATAGCGCGTTTTGTACATAAAGTAGCGCTTATATTTTGAACAGAATAATTAAAAATGTCATTTGACGGTTGCCAGCGTAGACCTAAAATTTTAATGGTAGTCGCGTTAATGTCAAACTCTAAGGGATTGCGTTGGATATGTGTTTCAGGCCGCTCAGCTAAAAATTTAGGACTATTGGTACTCCATTTACGCAACTCAAATCCACCGGATGCCAGACATTTTATTAAATCGTCGCGGATTCAATTCAATTCAATTCAATTCAAAATTCTCTTTATTTAGCAAAAAGCTAGACCAACAAATTACAAATTTATATAAAAACCAAAGAAAACCAGCACAGCTGGTGCAAAAGAAAAGAAGTAGTAGTCCAATTCAATGATAAAAGGAATAAAATTACACGAACGTCACGAACTATTTAAAATTTATCACAGCAATTTTTAACACACAATATAATTCGATAAATTTAAAAGTCTGGCGTTAACCTGAAAAACTTTTTTAATTTGCTTTTAAAATGTAAAATCGTTCTACAGTTTTTAATGTCTGCGGGCAGTTTATTATAACAACTCATGCCTGCAAAAAATAGTGTCCGTTTTGTGGAAAATAACCTAGTTTGCTCAATATGGACGTCATTACGTTGTCTGGTATTATAAGAATGAATGTTGAACCTAAATTGTAAGTTCTTAGATAAATATAAAGGTAACATATTATTAATTAACTTAAAAATAAATTGAAGGGTTCTAAATTTTATATTTACTTTTACTGACATCTAGTTTAATCGCTCTTGCATGTATATTATGCTGGTATATCTATTGCAACCCAAGACTAGTCGCATGCATCTATTTTGCAAAATCTGAAGTTTAAACAGATCTCTCATTACACATAAACAATATAGTAGCACAATACTCGAAATACGGTTTTATAATGCTGTTATAAATTAGAAATTTTGTATTTTGCGACAGACTTTTACTAATTCGATAAGTAAATCCAATTTTTTTTGAAATCTTTTTACATATGTAGTCAACATGATCACTGAAAGTAAGTTTACAATCAATGATAATTCCCAAGTATTTCATTATGTAGACGCGCTCTAGGGTATTACCATCAAATAAAACTGTCATTGTCGGGCTAAAAGTCGCATGCTTTCTACCAAGTAAAATCATGTATTTTGATTTATTAGTATTGACAGCTAATTTGCTCATTATAAACCAATCTTTGATTTTATTTAAAATTAAATTTACTCTTAAAATTATTTGATCAATATCATCTCCAGCTATATATATAATAAGATCATCTGCAAATAAATGCATGGTACAATCTGGGAAATCATCACTTATCTTTAAAATATCGTTAATAAAACAAATAAACAACAAACAACCCAAGACGCTTCCTTGAGGAACGCCATTACCGACTGGCGTTTTTCTAGATTTGGTTCCATTTATTTTTGTTTGTTGGTAACGTGCTTCTTTCATATATGACTTAAACCAAGCCAGGGTGTTATCGGATATACCAAAGTAAAATTCAAGTTTTTTGAGCAACAGTTCTCTGTCAACCACCTCAAAAGCTCTTTTTAAATCTAGAAATACAGCCACAATAGCTTTACCTCTATCTATAGAGCTTTTAAAATCACAAACGACTTTTTGGAGGGCAGTCTCACAAGAATAACCGCCTCTAAAGCCTGATTGATTGACAGATAACAATTTTTGCTTGTCAATATAGGACGTAACTTGTTTATAGGCTGCAAGCTCTAAAAATTTTTCGAGGCAGGGTAAGGTATTAACTGGCCTGAATTCTTCTATATTTTTGGTGCCCGAATTTTTAGGGATGGGTACTACCAAAGACGTTTTAAGACATGATGGAAAAACGCCCGTCTCAAGAGAAGTATTAACACAATGTAATAATGGGTATCCGATAATATCAAAAGTATTTTTTACTAATTTAAAATTAACATCCTCTGAATATTTATTCTGTTCAGAAAAAATTAACTTCCTTAACTCGGCTAAAGATAACTTTTCAAAACAACTTAGCATCTGGGTAGGATATGCAGCATTGCGAGAAAAAAGGGCTTTTTCTTCGAGCATAAATTCCTGCGCATCTAAAGCGCTGACAATAGCATCGATGCTTGTAACAAAATATTCATTAAAAAGATTTGGAAGATCTACTGAAACCTCAACGCCAGAAACATTAATAAAAGGAATGTTATTTGTGTTTTTGGTAGTTATTAAAGACTTAAGCGTTTTCCACATTAAACTAGAATTGTTTTTAACATTGTCAATTTTTTCTTCATAATAGGACTTAAATGTCTTATAACAGAAACAGCCCTATTACGTTTCAGTGTATAAAGGTTCCAGTCGTCTGGGTTATTTGTGTTTTTAAACCGATTATAAGCAAGATCACGCTCAAAGACAGCATTTTTCGCCTCTATTCCAAACCATTCATTATGTTTTCTAACTAGTTTTTTAGTCAAAGGACAAACAGTGTTCAATGACGTAACAATATTTGAAAGCATATTCTCAAACCGCAAATTTGCATCTGTGGAATCGTAGAACCATGATCTAGAAATAAGATCTAACTCTATTCCACTAAAATTTAATTTCCTGACAAAAACATCAGATTCTTTATTACACATTTGATTTTTGTCATTTAAATAAATACAGACTGTTTCATGGTCTGCTATCTTTGATGTGACCATATTTACATCAAGGTCAAAATTATTAGAGAAAACTAGATCTAAAATTGACTTAGAGTCTCTAGTTATTCTAGTAAAGAAATTAACAAACTGCTTAAAACCGTATTGGTTTGCTAGCTGTTTTAATTTTTTTGTATATATAAAATTTGGTTGATTCCAAATAATATTAAAGTCCCCAAGAAAAATATAAATCTGTTAAAAATCTACTGTCTCAAGTATTGATTCAAAAAAGTCACAAAACTCTGCGTGACTGGCATTTGGAGAATGGTAGAAGCCACCTATCATCCATGTTTTCCGCCACAAATGTATTTTTATTTGCACAAACCAATAATTTGGGTGTACAGAACAGTTTTTTATTATACTATACCTTAAGTTTTTTTTGACATACATAATCACTCCCCCAGTATGCCGACTAAGGGAATCGCATCTTACCAAATCGTATTCTTGGAACGTGATTTCACTATCAAATATATCTTGAGTTACTCTAGCTTCAGTCAAACACAAAACCATGGGTTTTCTATCATTTAACATTTTACCGATTTCGTCTTTATGTGCTAACAGACTTTCACAATTTAAAAACACGACATCACATTTTTCGTTTTGAAAACACTGCATTTTTGGCAATAATTTATTTTTAGCACGCGGTTTAATCGTTATTGCACTTACTCCCCTCGTGTGGGGGTTTTCTTTAAAAAACGAGAATTAAGTTTATTAACTCCAACATGCTCTGGCCAGACATCTGGATTTGTAAAATCCTTAACTAGGGTTGCGGGAACACCGACTTTAAACGAATTATAAAGTTCTGGATATTTCGAATGCATTTTCTCGCACACTACGTTAAGAATCTTCTTGGATTCCAGATATTTAGTAAGTTCCCCACTTGTCATATCCAAAGGACAGCGAAAAACATGGTAATCTACAATCCTAGACACTCCAGCAAATCCCGCATCAACCGATTTGCCAAAAATGACATTTGTACGCCTATTTTTACGGTTTTGAAATGTTTGCCAAGGAGAGTCCTCTTCAGTCTCCCTCTCAAACTTATTTTGTGGGATTTGCCAGCCTGCTGAAGCCGCGACAATGGCATTTTCCATACTTTTTTGAGTTACCGCTGGGTTTATTTTAGGTCCCGACGTTGATTTTACTCTATTTCTAGTTTGTACACCCTCCTGTTGCCTTGTATTAAAAGCGGTAGAAGGGGCAGTACTCCCTCCATTATGGGGTGTTAATGTATTTTGATTTTTAGATAACGTTTTCATCATATCGGCATTTTTTTGCTGCATTTTTGATATCTCATTTTCAAGATTTTCGATCTTCTGCACTAGAGGTTGCACCGCTTCAGTAATGCATCCCCTTAAAATATCGGCAAAATCGTCACTCTTCAAAAACTCTGTAATTACTTCGGAATGATTTGTTGGACATTTTAAAATATATAGGTACACATAGGTATTTTGTAAACAACAGGTACCGGATTAAAATAAATTGAAGGTCGCTTTATCACAATAATAAAAACTCGCCTCACTACGAGTGACTTATATCGCACACGGACGGACTACTACGGACGGATTAATTTCGCTTCTGCGAGGGAAAAGCTTCCGCTGGCACAATCGTCTATATAAATGTCAGTTTTTAAAACGTCAGAAGCTTTTGGATAATTCGATTTTTCATCTTCTGAAAGTTGCATTATTACACGATTGGCCAGAAATGGAGGACTTGATAAACCAAAAATCATTCTTTTCCACCTATACTTTTTGATAGGTTCATTTGGCGAAAAGCGCCATAAAATTCTTTGAAAATCGTGATGTTTGGGATCAATTAGAATTTGATTAAACATTCCCTTAATGTCACAAGTAAAAACGACTGGATAAATCCGAAAATTAAGCAAAATTTTCACTATGTCGTGCTGCAATTTTTTACCTACTCAGAGAGTGTCATTTAAAGCATCATAAACAATTCGAATAGATTCGCCCTTTTTTTTACGAAATGATGGGGTATAATATATGAGCTTATTGGATTCGCGGTTTTAGGAACTTCCTCCATGTAGTCTAAGTCTTAATATTCACGAATTATATCGGAATATTATTTATAAATATCTGAATTTGATAAAGGTTTTTTTTCGAGCATGTAAAAACGACGCAAAGCGGGTGCACGAGATTCATTCTTAGGAAAATAAGGTTCTAAGTCGTTTTTAAAAGGTAATTGTGCTTGATAGCGGCCGGAATCAACGCGAGTATGAGTTTTGCAAAATATTTTTTCTGCTAAGTTTTCTTCCGGAGAGTTAAATGGTAGTTCTGACAGTTCTTCCGACTCCCAGAATTTTTGCATTATCTTTTCTAGAGACAGCGTATTGTTTTCTGCATGTAAAAAAAAGGAGTTCATACACGTCCCGATTTGTCCAATGTTCCCGGAAAGTACCCAACCGAATAAAGTTAGCATTGCTACCGGTTCGTTTCATTTGCCGGTCAAGCGGCCATTTTGTAAAATATAAGGATACAAATTTGCTCCTACTAGAAGGTCGATCGATAAAGGTTTAAACCAGTTCGGATCGGAAAGCTCAATCTGTGAAATGTGCGGCCAAGAAGCAGGATGAATAGTGGCTGACTGTAAAAATGAGCAAAGATTAGGCAAGATAATCGCGTCTGTGCAAAAGGTGTGTGTAGTTTTGCCGACTGGTTTAAGGGTGCAGGTAACCCCCTCTTTTGAGGTACGTTCAGACATTTGTCCAAGACCATATATAGACAACGAACAATCAAACTTCTTGAGTCCTAGTTTGTTAGCAAACGATTCTGATATATAAGTTAACTGAGATCCTTCGTCCAGGAGCATTCGTATTTTATGTTAGCTTCCATATTGGTCAGGAATTTCAGCAATTGCTGTTGATAATAAAGTAGTTTTATTGCAATCACTTAGCCCACAATAGCTTGGAGAAGAATTTTGCGGAATTTGATTTTCTAAATTAATATTTTGCGAATTGGACATTGGTGATGAATCAGTTGGGTTATTTGCTCGTTCTAGATGAATCAAACTATTATGTTTTAGAAAACAGAAACGACATACATGCAGAGAATTACAATTTTTGAATCGGTGCCTGGAGCTAAGGCAGTTGGTACACCAACCTTTTTGTCGAACAAAGTTGAAGTGATCTTGTACAGACTTATTTTGAAAACTTTGGCACCGATAAATGAGATGATCAGTTTTATGCCAGAAAGAACAAAAATTTTGCGTATTATTATCTTGCGTATTATTATTTAAAGTATAAAATGCATTTGACCGATATTTTTGCGTGGAGTTTTGATTAGAAAATGACGGTTTTGATTTTTTATATTGTGATTCAAACTTTGGAATGTGCTTTTCCGCTCTATGCTCTTCCATTTCAAAATGAGTAGTAGTCTCTTTATCTAGATGTTTAGAAAACATGAAAAATAACAAGAAATACCATTCTGAAACTGGAAAATTCATAGTTTTTAGAAAAGAAAGATTTTCTGTAAATGTATCCACTAATGTACGTAGCGGTTTAGAATCTTTAGAGTTCGAGAGGTAGGGTGCATTATCTAGTGGTTGAGGTGAGAAAAGGCGATTAATCTCGGTACATCGTAACGATCAATTAAGGATTGATAAGCACTATTATAATTTTCTGCGGATAGAGGAGTACATTGAACAAGAGCCAAAAGTGAACCTTCAAGAGCAGATAGCAAATGTTTAAACTTTTCTATATCTGAAAGATCAGAATTTTCAGGCACTAGGGATTTATACATGAAAGTATCTAAACAACTTTAAGTTACCGGAAAATGTCGGAATATCTATTTTAGGTAACCTAACATTATTAGTTTTTCGAGGAACAAATTGCGTGAGAGGAACCTCATTTTCGTCCAGGCATTCATAATGTGAACGCACAAAAGAAGCATTAAATTGGAACTCCGTGCGAATAGCCTCTTCAGCAGTAATGTCCTCGCCTTCCGTGATCGCAGCCAAAGTAAGAATACCCTGGTGATTTTTTCTAAAATCTGTTTTTATCTGGTCAAAATGAATGCACATTGACTTAAATTGTCTTTTTGATTGTAAATCATTTTTAATGCGATCGGCAAAGTCTTTAACTCCGCTATTTCGTTACACGCCATAGTGCGTATGGCTTTGTGTTGTTTAATCTTAACGGCGTTCGACATATTTATAGCTATTCAAAAACTGTCAAGGAACTGTTTAAATATGTACCTTTAGGCAACGTGTATGTAAGCCTTTAATTCTGTAGAACATATGTTCTATTATCTAAATTGAAAACAAAGTTCAATAAATCTTGTTTGTTTTGAAAATTCTAGGAACCCCCTTAAAGAACTCGGAATACACCGCAAAAAACTTGTAAATCGGAATGCCCGACAAAAAACAGTTTTTTATTGCGCGCCGAGTGCAACCTTGAATTTATTGGGCGAAAATAATAAAACTTATCAAAATGAGCATAACATAGAAAGCAGGTAATTTTAATTAATGTGAAAATAATTTGCTTTAATTAGCGCGGTTTTGGTTTTGAAACCTTTATTTTTTGAGCAATTCGGCTCGATAAGGACCATATGCACTAGCATACAGTATACTACCAATTTTTTTGAAATATTAATTTGCGGAACGATTTAATTAAAATAAGATATGCGGGAAATTGAGCAAGCACTTACCATTGGTATCGTCTTCTCGGGGTAGTATCCATCAGCTAGTCAAAATTACGGGTAATTGCGGGTTTTGTTTCGAGCGTATAAAGGCACTTTTTTGAGTTTTATTTAAACTCCACGTGCGCGTTTGTTCGACTTCTTGACAAGTGTGTCCGTCCTTTTCTGACGATTTTCTGCCTCGTATTCTTGACGCATGAGGGCGCTTCTCGTGCAAGCTCAAGTCCATATATTTGAATTTTTTGATGAATGCGCGAGATTGTAAAAGTTTACGCGACGCGACAAGAAAATAAAGGTTTCATTATAAAAATATATGAATATTCCATTATTACCTAAAATAACCAAATAAAAATAAAGAAAATAATTCCTTTGATAGGAAATGCAAAATTAAACGCAAATATAATTAAAAAAATACTTATAAACTAATTTTGAGGGTGAAGCCCGAACAGTAGCCTAGATACTAGATTGTTTAGTTTGCACTTGAAATCGGTTAGAGATACTTACTAACCGAAACGTCGTGTTTTAAAATAAATAAAGACAATGGAAGTCCGAAATTTTATTTCTACTTAATCATTGTTTACGAGTTTCAAACAAAGAAAACTGCTACGACAATAAATTGATAAAAGGATTTTATACATTTTTACCTTTTGTTATGAATTCTCTATAAAAAATGGAAAAAGAAATTACTCTTTTATCACTATACCTTATACCAAAACAGATATTCTTTTTAAATTTTGGTCAGTTTTATTCAACAAAAAGTGCGTTTTTCCTAGTCATGCGATACGTATTTTAGGGAGTGTATTTAAAATAATTAATGTAATTTAAATACAAATTCAGAAATACAGTAAAGTCCACATACAGCGAATCCGTTTATAATGAACACTCGCTTATAGCAAACCCCGTTCTAAATATCAAAAAAAATTTAACTTAGGTATACAATAATCTAACACCAGTATTTACTAAGACCTTAAGAGTTAGCATTGTAGACCGGGTTTAAGTATTAAGTCTATAGACTTGATACCGACCGGTTTAAGTGTAATTTTTTAATACTCACAGGTCAAATAACTGCAAAGATTTGGTTCACCTTAATGTGCAATATGATAGTAAGTATTTCTTAGTGAGTTTCATCTCATATAAATACAAATTAACTTTAGAAATAAAGAAAAACCAAATAAAAATTTTATAACGAAATTAATACGTAAAAATAAAGGTTTAACATAAATGCGTTTTAATTTTTCATCACGCCAGAATATGACAACAATGACATAAGTCAAACCCACAGAATATAAAAGTCAAACAGAACCTACTATGCTAACGCAACAAACGGAAATTTTTACAAACTATGTTGCACTTTAGAGGCCGGAATACAATAACCTACTAATTGTAGTAGTGATTATTTAAAAATTGACAAAGATATTGAAAGCTAAATAATACATAAATAACTTAAAACTATATCTGTAGATGCATTACCGTATTAAATACGTATCACTATTTAAATACTGGAAAAAGCACAAGATATATGAGAATCCCTTTTCAATTACACATTCACCAAAACAATCGACCATCGGTTTAATCGTCGCTAACTTTTCTAAAAAATTAACATGTAAAATATAGCGGACAGCTGACACTGACTTACACCGTTTTTATTCGACATTTCCTAGTGACGTTTGGAGGTTTAAATATGGCCACCAATTTTAAACGAAAATATGTTATTATTTTTATTTATTTATAACCTTTGTGTGGAAATAATGTATTTGTTACAACGAAAACAGATGACCCATATCGTAAGGTATTTATGAACAATTTATATAAATATTAAAAACTATTGCATTCACGGGAAAACTAAGTTAAACCTTCAACCAAAATGCAAACTTTTAAACCTAGGATTGTAGCACTTAGCACTGTAGACCCTTTAGTAAATACTGGTGTATATGTCTTCTTATAGTAAACCTCGGATTATGTAACGTGTAATTTTTGCGTTTAAGGCACACGTTACATATTTGTTTTATTTCTGTAAATAACCAAAACTATTTTTTCTATACACACATTAAGGGTATTTTATAGAGCTGGGGTTAAAGGTTATATACTGTCCAAAAAGTTACCTTGTAGAGGAGGCATTCCATCGTATTATTGTAGGGACTGTACGGCATTATTTCGGTTAAGTAAACAGCAATGCTGCCCTTCGCCGAGATTAAAATAAAGACCTTTTTATTATTATTTATTTTAATTATTATTTAGGCATTCTACAGTTGTTTTTCTCGGTATAAACCGTGGGCGTGGCGGCGTTGCCACATCACAAATAATTTACGATGTTTTCAGTAACAGCGGGAACACACGTTCATGTATTTGGACGTTCGTTTATTTATATTTTCGAGGATATTAGGACAATGATTTCTCTTCCGAACCTCTTCTTCTTCACGGATTAGCTAGTTTTGGTAGCACGAAAGCATATTTAGGTCCAATGTTCGACCAGAAACAACTGAGGCTCCGCCCACTTTGATATCTTTACTACTTTGATAAGGAGAAGATAAAATAAATACTAGTTATGCATTTTTGTAAATTGGGGATAGACGAGGGATAAAAACCCGGACTGAAAGAATAAACAAAATAGTATTTTGATATTATATAAATTAATATATAATCATAGTTAAATAAAGTTAATATCTAACTCAGTTAGTCGGATTGAAGGGTTATGCAGGGCTGGCTAGTGGTGAGAAAACTTAACATCTGAGCATCGTCATGTCGAGTTTAAGCAGTGGTTGGATGGCATATGTTCACGTTCAAAGTACAGAAACAACTGTATTAATGTAAAAATATTTTACAAAAATGGCGTCAATATATATGAATCTTAGAGAAAACATATATAAAGAGCAAAGGAAACTTTTGACTAAAAATGTAACTAACATGCAACTAAATTCTACACTTAGTATGGCTTTACTCGTATGGGAATTGGTTGAGTGTTCGAATATTCCTAAGTTTGATGCATGCTCTGATTTACAGTAATTGATTTTGCAGTTGATGGTTTCAATACTAAACTTCTTATTGTCTAACTGGTTATTTTTCTCCTAGTTGCTATGTTGGCAGTGGTACGTTTTGACATTTGATTCGATCTGTGCACGTGCATCGAAATCCTCGTTTATAAAAATAAAAATCCGTAGAAATAGATCTGACAACACCTCAATGCGCACTAGACAGGTTTGGAATATTCCCTTGATTGATGCTGCCTCCTTCAGACTTTTACTGAAGTACTCATTGGGTAGGATAAAACTGGCGGTTTTTTTGGCAGGCATACAAACCCAACTACTAGGGAATTTTTGATTGCGAGTGTTTTTATAAATGGGTTTGCATTTTTATTTGAATTTTACCGGGAAAATTTGGTTGGTACTGTTGCCCCACCCAATTAAGAAAAGATTTCCGGCTTGTTCATTTTTTTTCGGACAAAGTGTCCTCTCTCTTTTCCTAAAGAATTGGCTGGGTCGTTGGTCGTTTTTTGGGATCGCCATTGATTTTTTTTGGTTATTGGCAGAATTATACCAAAAACGGTAAATTGTGGGACCGTGTGCAGTGTTGAGTATTTTGCGTAGGTCTCACATCCTCTGGATTAAGGGACTCAAGGCGGCCTGCGCCATTTCTACTGAAAAGAATTGGTAAATTCAATTTTTTTTATTTTGGGGATTCTTTAAGATAATATTAAGTTCTGACTGCCTCCCAAAACTATTGTTCGTTGTGTAATGTAATTTTTCTACACAAGACGTGTGGAATTTTGGAGTTTATATATATATATGTTATACTTTAAAGTTTACTTTTAACTTTTTAAAAAACTTTATTTTGATTAAATACAATATAGGACTTAAACGTTATAATTGAACGTGTACTTAAGAACGATTCTAAAGAGAATGACTTAACATTACAATGATTTGAGTTTATATAAAGAAAATTTGCTGATTAAGCAATGGAATAATTCCTTAATATTCTAGACTTAAACTAAAGTGCAATTCGGCAGGAATGCACGTGTTGTTTATTCCGTGAGAGACGCAAGTCAGCAGAATGGTCTTCTTATCTTGAAAGGTTCTGAGAAATAAAGTGCTGATTCGGCTTGAATGCACGTGTTGTTTATTTCATGGGAAACGCAAGTCAGCAGAATAAGCTTCTTATCTGGAAGGTTCTCGGGTTTCATAGAAGGTTCTGGTTTCTTCTAAGTGTAGGCAGGATATTTTCATATAACAGCTCCCCTCTTTTTAAAAAAGTTGGCGTTATACGGCAACTTTTATTAAGATGATTGATTGATTATTAATTTTGCATTGGGTTCGATTTCTTCTTCAATTTGATCTTCGATGTGTATGCTAGGTCTTCTTCTTGGTAAGATATTCGATAAATTCCTAATTCTTTGTAGATTAGGTTTTGGAAATGGTGGAAAGTCATTACCATTATCATTATCGTTATTGGTAATATTACCATTTCTTGTTCTTCGGCGTCTTCGACATTTGTTAATAATGTAAAGAATTACTAGTAGTACTATCAATGTTATTGTAATGATAGTAAACCAATCAATGTGTGTTTGAATGAATGGTTGATTGATCATTTTATCTAATTCTTCTGAATATTGGTTAAGATTATGTTGTGCAATATTCAGATCTTCGATGTTTATTTTGCTTAACTTTAGTGGTTTTAGGCCTTGAATTTTGGGGTTTCAGGCATATCTTTACAACAAGTATATGGAATATTGATTATTGGTGAGTTTATTTCTTCGAAGGTACTTTCTTGACGTATGGTTTCAGAATGAATTCTTGTACTTCCAATAAAAGCATTGCATGTTGATTTGAAACGAATTATACTATTGGTTTCAATTAATTTCGTAATAATTTCTTGATTCTTGCATTTGATATTGGTAGGTACTGGTTCTGACATAGTAACTAGCCATTGATTTTCTTCAAGTGGTTGAACATTGTAGCCTTGTGCATAGAAGATGGTTGTTTGACATGTTTTCGGCAGCTGAGTTTGTTGCTTCAATAGTTGAGCTTCACAAATAGCATCACTGTCGATGGGATACGGAAGTACTTTGGAACAGAGCTTCGTTCTTCTTTCGATGATCTTGCAGTGGTCCACGTTGTGGAAGGTGACGAAAAACATTGAATCATCGTCACGCGCAATAAATTTATTAATTGTTGATATAGTATCGTGAAGACCTGTTCGATTATCTAATATTGGTATTGGGTAAAGTCTGTACAAAGTATAAGTCGAAGGGTCTATAAGAGGTATTTTAAGAACAAATACTATTTTTGATTCAGTTTGAAAAGCACTAAGTTCAATTAAATTAATGTATTGGGCTACCGTTGAGATTGATATTGGTAAAGGCAAATTATTTTTTTGTAATGAATGAGAAATCTTTTTCAATGAATCTACCAAATCCGATGGTTTTATCATTGAACCATGCAATATTTTTAAACGTGCAAAAGTTACTGCGTTTAACGCGTCATTTAATGAATCTTTAACAAAGGTGTAGCTTTCCATAAGCGATTCGCGTAAATCTAATGCTTTTATTTGTGCTTCTGCATAGGCAGCGTTATCAGAAATCGAAGTGACTAAATATTGAATTAATTTAATATCATGATTAAACGTTTCTTCATCAATTTGTAATTTTTGTAAAGTCGTATTAAAACTTTTAATAACAGAGGTTGTTACTGAAATTTGTTTTTGCAATAATCTTTCAATATTTTTCTCATCAGTCGATACTTTATTAATACAATCATTAAAGTATTCTCCGTCTGATGCATCTAAATTTCCTGTAATAGATTTCCAAATAGTTCCGATGCCATTAAATATTCCACGTTTTTGCCTATATGATTTTTCTTTTGTATCCGAGATAAGTTCTTCGTATTTAATATTAACGTAATTAGAAATTTGTTTTAAAAGGCTAACATGCGTTTTAATTTGCGATTTGAAATTTGCAATTTGATTATTATTGATTGAAAAGTGATCCATAAAGGTATCTAATATTTTGTCGTTATGTTCAATTGCTTTCTTAAAGGGTAAAAGATCTTTGTAAACAACAAGTGTCCATTCATTATTAGAAATTCTGATAAGGGATTCTTCATGATAAAATAGTCCTAGTGTATTATTTATTGGTAATATTGAATATTGACTGGAAACGATTGAGACTATTCCCATTAATAAAAGATTTTTATTTTATTCAAAGCATGGTTTTAACCTATCAAAATTAACTTTGGTTAATTGATTTGTTTGTGGGTTTTTAAGTGTTGCAGAATTACGATGTATTTCTAAAATTTCAAAAGGACCATTAAATAAGTTTTCTGATTTGGATTTGATTTGTGATTCTTTAGGCCAAACTTTGTCTCCTACATTAAATTCAGGGAGATTCTTTCGTACGTGTTCGTCAAATCGTTCTTTCGATTTTTGTTTCGATTGATCAGTTCTATTTCTAGCTAATTTGTAAAAATAGTCCATTCTATTATTTAAATCGCGTACATATTTAGATATCAATTGTTCTTGATTATAAAGTTTTTCGGGGGGTCTACTTGATGTATGTCCGAAAACGAGTTCGTAAGGGGTAAATCCGTGTGTTTTGTTTTTTGTATTATTATAGCAAATTACTGCGTATGGAAGAACGCTAAAACAATGATCTTCAGGGTTTTCTTGTTTATTGATTCGTTCGTCGATTGAATTCGTTCTAGTGAACCGTTTGACTGTGGATGTGCTACGCTAGAAAATGTTAACTTAACATCGTATAGGGTACATAAATCTTTTAAAAGGGTATTATCAAATTCTTTGCCATAATCGCAATGTATTCGTAAGGGTACACCGAAATGTTGGAAAAATAGTAAAATAGTACTAACTACTGTACTTGCTTTTTTATCACTCATTGCGTAAGCTTGTGTAAATTTTGTTAATTCATTCCGTACCGTTAACGCGTAATTTCTGGTGGGGTATTCGAAAATATCGATATTGATTCGTTCAAAAGGGGTACGTGGTGTTTCTGTTACAACGAAGGGTCTGCTTAGATTTTTACGAACAATTTTTACTTTTTGACAAGTTTCACATTTTTTTATGAAATCTTCTACGTTTTTTGTTAAACCACGCCAATTATATTTTTCTCTAATGCGTCTAACTGTTTCATTTATTCCACGGTGTAGGTTGCGTTTTCCTAAGTGATAATTTTCTAAAATTATTGGGATTTCATCTTCGTCGGGGGTTGTTATTATATTTTGGCAAATTTTTAATTTTATGTCTTTATCAGAAAAGATGTAAGATAGCATCTCTAAAGTTGGTAAATCTAGATTGTTTTCGATGCAGTATGTTTTGTTAATTTCAAATTCATTTTGGTCTTTAAAAAGGCAATAAAATAAGTGTTGTAAACAATCATCATTATCGAATGGTAGGGCTATAATAAAATATTTACGATCTTTAACTGTTTTGCTAGAAATAATATTAATTTTTAATTCTTCAAGGTGGAATTCTTCTTCGAAAATATCGTCAATGATTTTGAAATGTAAATCTTCCATTTTATTTTGTCGGAAAAAGGTTACTATTAATTTATTTGATTTATCTTATAATTGATCATTCGAGGTTTCGATTTTAGAATAATCGATTAGGGATCGCGTCTTGTAAAGTTCAACAAATCTGTTAAATTCATCTGTTATTTTTTGATCATCTTCTTCGTTAAAAATTGGTTCTTGATCGTTATTTTCGTTGTTTGCAAAAATTTTAATGTTTGATTTAAAGTCTATACAGTCTTTGAAATGATTGATTTTTATTCGCGATAAAGCGTCTGCATTTTTATTGATTTTACCGGGTTTATGAATGATTTTAAAACTATATTCTTCTAATTTTAATCGCCAACGTGCTAATCTGCTACCGGGGTCTTTAATTGAAAGTAGCCAGGTTAGAGGT
Source organism: Aspidapion aeneum (assembly GCA_963576565.1). Lineage (NCBI taxonomy): Eukaryota > Metazoa > Arthropoda > Insecta > Coleoptera > Brentidae > Aspidapion > Aspidapion aeneum. The sequence continues at coordinate 17,750,776 of OY755046.1, forward strand.
CTATGATCGGTGACTATAGTGAATTTTCTACCAAAAAGGTAAGGTCGAAAGTGTTTTACGGACCATACTATTGCTAATAGTTCTCTTTCAATAGTGGAGTATTTAGTTTCTGCACTACAAAGGGTTCTCGATGCAAAAGCTATCGGAAGGTCTTTACCAATTGGACCTTGTGAAAGTACGGCTCCTATCGCAAATGCGCTCGCGTCTGTAGTTAAAATGAAGGGTTCTTCGAAATTTGGACAAATTAATATTGGATCAGAAATTAATGCATTTTTGAGTGTTTCAAAAGCTTCTTGACATTCTTTAGAAAAAATAAATTTTGTATCTTTTTGAAGAAGTTTTGTTAAGGGTTTTGAGATTTTCGCGAAGTTCGGTATGAATCTTCGATAATATCCGGCAAGTCCGAGAAATGATTTTACGTCACGAGGAGTTTTTAATTCTGGAAAGTTTTGTATACATTTTACTTTATCAGGGTTTGGTTTTACTCCATTTTCGGTAATTAAATGTCCGAGGTATGCTACTTCTTTTCGTAAAAACTCGCATTTGTCAGGTTGAATTTTTAAATTTGATTTTCGTAATCTTTGGAAAACTTCGGAAAGACGTGAAATGTGTTCATGAATTGTTGGTGAATAAACAATAATGTCGTCCATATAAACTAAACAACGTTCATTTAGAATGCCTAATAAAATGTTATCCATCACACGTTGAAATGTGGAGGGTGCATTTTTTAAACCAAATGGCATACGAACAAATTCGTAGTGTCCATTTTCGACAGAAAAGGCTGTTTTTTGAATATCTTTTTGATCAATTTTAATTTGGTGAAAACCGGATGCTAAATCAAGTGTTGTAAAATATTGACATTTACCTAACTGATCTAATAAATCTGAAATATTTGGAAGTGGATATTTATCGTCAACTGTTACTTCATTCAGTTTTCTATAATCGATTACTACTCTCCATTTTTGTTTGTTAGAGGCGTCAAGTTTTTTTGGGACTACCCAAACAGGTGATGACCACGGGGAAATTGATGGTCGGATTATTTTTTGATCGAGCATTTTATTAATTTGTGTTTTTACTTCCTCTTTGTGTATTTGAGGGTACCGATATGATTTAGTAAAAATTAGATGAGCATTGTTGGTTTCAATTGTATGTTTGATTTCATTAGTGAAGGTTAATTGATCTCCTTCGATATAGAAAATATCAGAAAATTCAAAACAAAGATTTGAAATTAGTTCTTTTTCTTCGTAATTTAGATGTTCTAGTCTTAATTGATTTTTAATAAGATCGATTCTGTCAATGAGTTCGTCTTCATTGGTATTAAAATTTAAAATATCGTGAACACTTGGTATGGGTTCGAAAGACAAGTTATTAAAATTTATTGTTTTAGGAATAGCATTGGGATTTATTACTGATGTATAAAATTCATCATTTTCGTTAATGTGGACTAGGACGTTTGGTAATCTTACTTTTTCTATTTCTTGACCAATTAAAATTGCATCTGTGTTTTTTAAATTAGATTTTAATTTGAAAACTTGTTCGGTTCGCGGTTCAAGAGATATTTGATTTTGAAAATTATTTTGATTTATATTTATTCGCGGTTTTGGTATTGGTGGCGTTTTTTGATTTTGAATTAATCTTGGTTTAGGTATTGGTGGTATGTTTTGATTTATTATTTGATTTTGAATAATTTCGGGATTTTGTTCGAAAGTTTTTTCTGTTACTTGAATTAAAGGTATTATTTTAAAATTGGTGCATAGCTGTTTTGAATTTAAATCAATTACGCACTGGTAATGTTCAAGAAAATCGAGTCCTAATATTCCGTCAAATTCTATGTCTAAATTACAAATATAGACTTTTAGTGGATTGTCTTTGGCGAAAGGGATTAAAACTGATTGAGTGATTGGAATTTTTTCATCGGTTATTCCTTGTACTATTACATTTTCTGCAAATCGATTATTATAATTTTCGACTGTTTTTTCTTTAAATACTGAAATTCCTGCGCCGGTGTCAATTAAAAGTTTAAATTTATTTGTTACGTCATTAATATAAAAAAGATTTTTTGAGTTTAAGTTATGTAGATTGGTATTTACACGAATGTTTGTTCCGAGGTTTTATCGATTGACATGTGTTGGATTTTCGTAGTAGTTTGTTCTAATTGGGTATCTGTTTCTTGAATCGATTGGGGTGGATGGTTTTGATTGGAAGTAATTTGAAAATTTTGGGTTTCTAGTGGCAAAATTTGATTTTGATTTTCAAAATTTTGATATATTCTGGGTTGATTAAAATTATATTGACTTATGTCATTTACATATTGTTCATCAAGATTATTCGAAAATTCTTGTGAGATTTCATTTTCGTAATGAAACTGATTTTCATACTGAAAATTTTCAAAATTTGGATCATAAGGTTCATAGTTGTTAAAATTTTCAAAATTGAGATCATAGGGATTGTAGTAGTCAAAATTATTAAAATATTCATCAGAATAGTTCACTACATGTGCTCTATGTTGTGGGGAATTGTAATTTGGATTTCTTTGAATTACTGATGGTCTAAAATTATTTTGTTGGTTTTGGGATACAAAATTTCTAGAGGTGCTTGGTTGATTTTGGGCAAAATTGGGTCTTTGAAAATTTTGGTTAGATTGTTGATTTTGATTTTGGGCAAAATTGGGTCTTTGAAAATTTTGGTTAATTTGTTGATTTTGATTTGTGTAGACCGGGGGTCTCTGTACAAAAGTACGGCATTCACTTCCGTGATGACCTAAACGATTACATTTAAAACATTTTCGTGGTTGAGAAGCTGTTCTTCGCGATTGAAAATTATTTTGTCTATTTTGTATGGGATTATTTGAAACATTGGGTCGGTTTGGAGTTTTTTGTGTTTCAAAATATGAAAGTTGTAGTTCGCGTCTTTTTCTTACTTGTGCTTCAAGTAAATCTTTTGGATTGCTAGCACGGACAATATGACCTATGCGCAATTCTAATCCTGTTAAAAGCGTATTTAATGCCATAGAATCTATAATTTGGATTTGTGCATCTTTTTGAAGCATATTTAAATTTGATTTTTGAATACAAGCATGTTGTGCCATAGTATGTTGTTAATAATTGTTTAATTTGAATCCAAGAAAGAGGATTTCGAGAGTTTACTAATTGTGCGGCTTTTCCTTTTAATTTATTTTTAATGTGTATGACCAATAAATCGCGTTGATCTCCGACGGCCATGTTATAAGCACAATCGCAAGCATTGATAAAAGTTCCTAAAAATATTTGATCTCCATCGTATTCAGGGATTATTGAGAAAATTTCCGATAAACGATAAGGTTCAACCTCAACTATAGGTTGGTTTGCTGGTACGTTTGCTGGTTGGTTATTACGAGGTTCAGTCATTTTGATGGTTTTTGTTTTCTTGTGTTTTAAAACTTAAATTAAAACTTTTTTTAGATTTTGTTTCTTAAAACTAAATTTTATTTAAATTCAAAATTGTAAAAGTCAGTGTTAGAAAATCGAACAGATTTTTCAAAATATCAACTTATTTGAAAAAAAATAAAACGTGGTGATTCAATTGTCTTACTCACAAAAGCTTTAGCTGGACCATTTGTCTCCACGTGTTCGGCTACCAGGGGCTTCACTAGGTGTTCCTTCCGTATCCGTTGGTTGCGAGGACGCTTGGTTCGTTGCTGTCTAGCTTATGTAACTTCTTAGTTGCTATGTAACTTCTTTGTTGCTGTGTAACTTCTTGGTTGCTGTAGATTCTTGATAGCTTAAAGAGCTGGAGCTTCACCACTCGCGAATTAGAATACTCGTGTTTTCGCGTGTGTTAAACTATCCGTACGACTGCGCCAAATGTTATACTTTAAAGTTTACTTTTAACTTTCTAAAAAACTTTATTTTGATTAAATACAATATAGGACTTAAACGTTATAATTGAACGTGTACTTAAGAACGATTCTAAAGAGAATGACTTAACATTACAATGATTTGAGTTTATATAAAGAAAATGTGCTGTTTAAGCAATGGAATAATTCCTTAATATTCTAGACTTAAACTAAAGTGCAATTCGGCAGGAATGCACGTGTTGTTTATTCCGTGAGAGACGCAAGTCAGCAGAATGGTCTTCTTATCTTGAAAGGCTCTGAGAAATAAAGTGCTGATTCGGCTTGAATGCACGTGTTGTTTATTTCATGGGAAACGCAAGTCAGCAGAATAAGCTTCTTATCTGGAAGGTTCTCGGGTTTCATAGAAGGTTCTGGTTTCTTCTAAGTGTAGGCAGGATATTTTCATATAACATATATATATATATATATATATATATTTAGCTCACACATATACTATACTATAGTGGTGTGAGCTATGGTGATCCTAATTTTTTCGAGAAAAAAAAAGTTGCTCCGATTTCAAAAATTTTTATATATCTTTGCGTTTCAGATGATTTTGAAACTTTTTTGTTGCGCCGTCTGTCTGTCTGTCTGTCTGTATGTATGTCTGTCTGTAGCGACCAACGCGCATAACTCAAAAACCGCTTGACCAATTTTAATGAAATTCGGTACCTAGGCTGGGTCTTGGTTCGAGATGGTCCCGATTAAAAATGAACAAAATCCACCGAACACAAACCAAATAAAAGAGTGGGGGTAGATTTAAAAAATTAGAGTTTATGTGAAAATATGGCGTGTGTGATATCAAACGAAAGGTAATTGAGTCTGCAGTTAAACAAAATATATTTTAATTTATTTTAAAAAAAGGGGGAATATATTTTAAAAATTAGAGTTTAAGTGAAAATATGGCGTGTGTGATATCAAACGAAAGGTAATTGAGTCAGGAGTTTAACAAAATACATTTTAGTTTTTGTTTTTTTTAAGGGGGGGGGTGGATTTCAAAAATTTGAGTTTAAGTCAAAACATGACTTGTGTGGTATCAAACAAAAGGTAATTTAGTCTGGAGTTGAATAAAATATATTTCAGTTTTTAGTTATATTAGCTCACACGTACACTATAACTATAGTAGCTAGTGTGAGCTTAGGGGCCCATATATTGGCAGAGTATTTGTTTTGAATAAAAACTATATATTGTTTTTCTCCTTTGTCTACAGCGCTGTCCACTCCATCAACGACATTTGTGCTGGTGGAACAAGGTTCGAGCCAGCTGTAACCCTGGGAAAGGTATGTAGGGTTGTTTTAGTTGATCTGTTGACATCTCCTTTATTTTATTGAGTCGTCATGGGGTTCTTGATTTAGGTTACTCTGGGTAGGGGAACCTCGTGCAAAACCGACGAATTCCAGGAAACTGAAATATTTCATTTTCCACAGGGTTTTATGCTTGGGCAAGATTCCAGCTATATTTTGGACCATGTGCTGCCCTAGCCTTATGTGCTAGGTAATCAGCAGGGGAGAACGGGACAAGGACCAGGTAGACATTTCTTGTAACCGTAAGGTAGGGTATGACGTCACAACCACGATTTTGCGGCATAACTAAGTTTAAATTTTACTGTACAATTGAAAGAGCCCTACTATTTGTTCCAACTTGGTTTTATCTTTATTTTTTTTCCCCATGATAATTTTCATTTTCATCCCCATATTTGAAATATATGAGATGAACTAAACTAATTTGGTATTATTTGTACAAACTAATGACCAACTTTGCAGAGACAAAAGAGAGATGAGGTTATATTTTTGTGTTTTTATGACACTGTTGTACCTTATGGGGTAGATCTCGGGCTGGGTTACTGTCTGTCTCATTCTATCCAACGTAGAATTTGTGTCTCCCCACTACTGACCTTAACGTGGATACACTATAATAGACTTTGTACCCTATCGAAGATGTCCGTCTACCTGTAAATTGTTATCTATTTGTGTCATTTTAATTCATTTAGGAATCTTTTAAAATTTTATTTTGTCAATAAGTTAATTTCTTTTTGTTTTTTTTTAATTACACAAATAATCTAGAAGCCTCGGAAGTGAGTAGAGTTTCATGGTTTGGCTACAACATTTGAGTCGAACTGTAATTCAAATTAAGATCCTTTTTGTAAGACATTGGCATTAAAACACATGTGGCGCTTGAATTTTTCTTATTTCTGTACCCCCTTCTCCACTCTATAAAGGTTACCGGGCATGTCAATGTTTTACCTACCTGGGAAATACAGTTCTGCTTCCAGATATTTGTTTAATTACTCAGTAATTAATCGAGTGATTACAAAGTTTTTTAAATCACAATTGGCGACAATGTTTTTCAGCGACACAAATTGTTACCCAACGTGCTTTTAGAGCGTCACAAATGGCGCCCAACGTGTGTTTTTTGGTTAGGTTGTTTTTTTTTAGAAAAATTTCCTCACAATCGCACATAACTTTTATTAGGCTATTTTTTTAACATCTGATGTAATTTTTTTTTGATTTTTTTTTAAATTAAATAAAAGAAGAAACATTTTTTGAATTTTTTAAAACATTTTTTAATTTTTTTTGTGTTACAGCCACAGCCAGGTTAAAGGCTTTCATTGGCTTGTCATCTTTTTTTTTTTATAAAAAACAAAATTTTTTATATTTTTTGGTAATATTGAAGCGTGGATTTGAAATTCGTTTTGTTGCTTTAATAATTCTCATGATTTTTTTTCATTAGCTTATCTTCACAAGTTTTTTTTAGAAAATAAAAGATTAATTTTTATTTATAGAACAAAAAGTAGAAGAAAAAGATTGAGAATTTTTATTCAACTTCATCCAAAACACGTTTTTAATTCTTTGAAGTTTTTATTTTAAATTTTTAGAAGGAAACACATTAATGTAAATTTACTTCAATTTTTTCTTGATTTATAGGTGGATGGACCTCCAGACCTCCAAATTTTCCACAGGTTGCATACTACTGATATTATTTTATTATTTCCTGCTTGTGACAAAATAGAAATTGTTTCACCGATTATTTTTAGTGCAGTCAATTTATTGTCGGATATCACCACTTGAAAGTTGGAATATTTTTACAGGGTTGCACACAAATTTTTCTTGGCAGGGTTGTTTTATGGTCAATATAGCCTTACAGATGGTAATTTTATTTAGTTGAAAATATAAATTAATTAAAATAAAATTCTGCATTGTCATTTTCTTTTCTTGTTTTTTTGGAGGTAACTGTTGATGGCATTTAACATCTTATGTCACACAGTTACATCGGGTCAGACGAGGCTACTACTACTACTTAGTGTTAGCTCGGGAGGTTAGGAAACACAAGGCTAAAATCCTTAGAGCAACATATTGGCTGATCATCAACGCCAGAAGTCCAGTTAGCATTTCTTTAAGGTATTTTTTTTTAGGTCTTTAGTTGTCAAGTCTAGTTGTGTTTTCGTGACTAGTCAATTTTTTTTTGGGTAGAATACAGCGTTGGGCTTAGGAGTGCATTTTTTAAAAATGACCTACGGGTATTTCTATCAGTTAAAGTTTTTCTGGTTAACAATTATTTCTTCTGTATTTTTTCTGTGTTCAGGTCATAGCTTGGTCATGGCCACTGGAGTGCAAACATTTATGTTTGAGCCATGAGAAGTTTTGCCTGCACCGGATTGAATACAGAGAAAATGAATTTGAAGGCCAACTAGATATAATACCACTAAAGAAATGTTTTACTGAGACAAATATAGATATAAGTTTTTTGATTTTTTTTAGTTCATTTGTAAAATTCGGTAATTTTTTTTTTGAAGTAATGTCAATTTGAGGCCGTGAAATTGGTCAGTAAATTTAAAAGAAACTTTCAACTAGATATAAATGGTAGGCGGTGGTAATTGGTATATAAATATTTCAAAATTTTATCTCTTTAAATAATTTAACTTTTCTTAAAAAGATTATTTTTCTTCTGTAAACATTACGTCTCGAATTCTTGTTTTGGTCAGAACGGTTGGTATAGTGTTCGTAGTTTTAAAGGGTGACCAAACAGGATATATTTTTTTTTGGGTGACCAAACGGGAACTTCTTAATTTACAAAAGGGGAACTTTTTTGTCTTAGTTGATCAGGCAGGAATAAATAAATATTTTACTTCCAAATCATAATTTTGAAAAACAAGATTTATTGGTTAGGTGTTTGGGTCTTGAAAGAAAAACGTTTTGTTTTTGAGGATACTGGTATAGGATGAATTATTTTTATTTCATGCGAAATTTTAGTTGAGGGCAGCTGACTAGCATAGCATAATTTTTTTTGATAGTTTGCATTTCGGGACAGTGGTGTGTACTTAAAGGGTACTAAGATTTAGAGACATCTGATGCTAGATTTCATAGTAGCCCAGGGCCTTACATCTGCGCCCATTGTAACTCAACTTCCAACGCACTTGCTTAGTTTTTTCACTTAATCTTCGTTTCGTTGCTTCTAAAATTAAAGCGTTATGTTGGATAACGATGAATGGTATTAGACTAAGAAAGTACCTATTTAGGGATGAAAATTTGGAAGTTGTGGACAATTAAGAAATAATTTTTTCTATTTCATTTTTTTTAATTTTAAAATAATCTCATACTGGTGTTTGTGGAATAAATGGAAAAATTTTCAGGTTTAAACAATAAATTTAGGATCCTTGATTTTTAAAACATTTTGTTACTTATTTTATATAATTGTATAAAATGATCCCAATCTAAGAATAAATTTAATAGGCAATATTTTTTCTTTAATGTGACTAAACATTCTTGATGGCATATATTTTTATGCATAATATGATATTAGTATAGGGTATAAAAGAACTCCCTCCCATTTATATTGAAATGATTAGGGGTTTTTCTCTCGCGAGCTGGGTGGAAATGGAAGAAATGTTTGGTTCGGAGTGTAGAGATCGATGAACGAGGACTTCCTACAAATCTTTTTAGGATTTCGCAACTTCGGTTTTCGCTAAATTACAATACATCTTCAAATTTGACCTACAGGCTGACTCTGACATTTTCCAGGACGTTACAAACTTGCGGAGAAGGCAAGCTTTGTGATCTGTTTAGTTAGGATAGGAATTAAAATAGTAACATGCACATGAGGGAACTAGATATATTTAGGTTAGGAATTAGGAAGTTAACACTGATCTGAACAGTTTTCCATAATAGTTTTCGATTTTCACAGGGTGCTTCAAAACATCTTCACCCTATCTTTGAAATAAGATATTGTTTCGTCTGTGGGCGTTTAAGCGTTTAAAAATGTATAGGGTCCAGATGGGATTGGAATGTAAATCACAAGTTTTTGGGCTTATTGATATTATATTTAGGAAATTGGGGAAATGTCTACTAACAAGATTTTTTGGTTTTAGGCCGAGTTTTGTTGATATAACAGGAAAGTAATTGGGGCCGGGAGTTTATTGTGCTCTTTTAAATAATAAGATATAAGATAGATAATAAGGTATTTATGTTTTGCTTCTTGATTTTGTTGTCTGGTTGTTACGCAGAATTATTCCCAGCTGTTTTAAAATGTCATTTGTAAGTGATAGGGTCTCATTAGCCCTTGGACATTTGGTAATTTTGCTTTGACTAATAGTTGTGGGAAGGGTCCAACTTAATTTTATATCTCCGAAACACCAGAAATAAGGATCTGATAATACAGTAAGCGGTAATTTTTTTTGGAGGTTGTGGGTACATACACTCGAGTAGACAAAGTTAGTTTTACAACGGTCTTATAGGTGAACCTTGAAATTGTTTTCATATTTGTTTTTCCGAAAATGCATACAAGATAATTCTTTACTGAGTTGAGTGCAAGTTTAAAACTTACGTTCTTCACATTATAGTGGTACAGTAAATAAGTACTAACGTTGCTTATTTCCTTAAGTACCTAATAATTTTAAAGAAATATACTAACATGGTTTGTTTTTTTTGAAACATAAATATTTTTTTTTACTTTTCTTAAACTGATTGGTTTTTTTGCAATTACGATTTTTTATACCTTATGATTCTTAAGTAAATTTAATTTTCAATCATTTCTTTTTCAGTATAGTAAATTAATTTTTTCTGACTCATTCACTTTTCACATTCACACAGTTTTGGGAGAGGAAAGGGAATTGACTGTTTTTAAAAGAAAAGAACAAAATCTGTTGCATAACATAACTCGATTAAGATTTTTCTAAGGTAATTTTTTTTTATTAAGGATCGCTAATAGGAGCTGAAACCCTACTTAAACAGTTTTTAATTTTTTTTTTATTAATTTTATTTTTGATTTTTTTTTTAAATATTTTTTTTTTTAAAAGGAAACTTGATTTTCTTGTTGCAAAAAGTTTTTTTGGTGCATAGTAGTACCTTGCCTTAGGAATGGTTTTACCGGTTTATTAAAGGATTTTTTTACTTAATTAAAGAAAGAAAATTCTTGCTAATAATTTCATTTCGAACTCTCGCGTTTCAATAACTTAACATCATTTGTTAAAAAAAATTTCTACTCCGTACTCCAAAGTACCTATTAAGGTAGAGTAATATTTTGAAAATTTTAGTGAGCCACTAATTATTTTTTTTATTATTGGGCTACTGTGGTCGACACCAAAAATTTTTGCGAAATTTTTTTCCGACACCTTCCGGTCCGATCCTAGGGTCTTTGTTACCGTAATTTTATGGTCTGACGGTTTCGTCTTATTGTGACGGATTAATGTTAATATAATCTGGCTGTAAGGCCACGTGACCTTTTGGGTCTGAACAGGATTGTTCTGATTATATTTTAACATTATTGACAAACTGACTGTTTACTGACTGATAGGCGTTGACCATGGTTTGCATCAATTTAGTTTAAATTTTGGGAACTAGATTATTAGAGAGTTGCAGTCCTACCAAGACGTTATTTGTATAATTTTTTAATACCATCGGTAATTTATTTTTATTTTTAATTACAGACAACATCCTTACTACTTTAAGTCAACACAATTTTATCTAGCGGATTTTTTTTAATTGAGCATATTTTACGATTTCTATAACATGAACATCTGTTCCGATGTTTATTGCGTTCACTTATATATTAAGGGATGATCTTGCCTTAAGCAATACAAGATTCGCGAAATCTCAGAATAGGTAAGCAGGTTAAAGTGGGTTTTGATTTATTCTTTTTAGAAAAATCATTGTATTCGGCGATTTGGGTTTTGGATTTATGGAGCCGTTAATAGCAGGAGTATACCCTAGCGTTAACTGTGTACAACAGCTTTGGGATTTTTGTTATAGGTAGTTTGTTGTACGTTCCATTTAGGGATAAATATACCTATTCGGTTGCTCGAGGTAAACAAATATAACTTAACTTTAATTTCTAATCCAGTTCAGCTAGGATAAGCGCAATTATTTTTTTTGGTTTTACTCACGCAGGAGTGAAACATAAGACCTAAACACTGCCAAAGCTCTTGTCTTCCTTTTATTTTATGTTTAACTTTTTATGGCTACTTGTTAATTCTAATTTAGGATTGAAGTAGTTATTTCTCTCTGCAAGGTTGGACGTCATAGTTGGTTGTGCAAATACTTAATATAAACTATGATTACATTTTTAAATGCAAATAAATTTTATTTTCTTACTGCTCCGGTGTTCTTCGGTTTTGTTTGCGCCTATCCGTATTTAAATTTTATAATTTCTACAGTTGTGAGAAAATTTATAGTGACTTTCACTAGAGAATTTTAGGTGAATTTTGTGTTTGTTATTGCGTGGTTTAGTGATTATAATTGGGAGGTAAAATTAAGAGTTTTAAAGTTTAAAGTTTTAATATAAAAGGCACCATGGCTATTTCTTTGAGTCGTTTGTCTGACATAAGGTACTTAGTCAAGGACGAATTAATCTATGAATTAACATGGAGAGGCATAGCCATTGGATCGGTGGAAGAGATGAAACAATAGCTTATGTTGATTAAGCAAAGAGAAAAGACTGATGGAAGTATGAGATACCCTCCGTATCCCTTTAAATTTGGCCAGGATGCTTTTAGCTGCATGAAGAAGCTAGATAGTCTGGTAAGAGAAGTTCTCTGGTACAAGCAAAGGGGGAGAGTTTAGGAAAGTGGCTATAAGGTTGGAACACGTATTAGCCAGGATAAACAACATGAATCCGTCTAACTTTGAACATAGTCAAACAAAAGGCAGGCAGGTTGCGGAAACCTTGAGTTTGATTGGGAAGTTGCAGAGCCAAGCAACAGATTTACTAGAGTTGGCGTGACCTTAGATGATGATGAAGCATCTGAAAGCCAATCGACGAGTCGAAACTCAGACCACTCGTCAAATGTTGGCAACACACCCAACCAGTCTCATTTCCCGCAACCACAGCACTCGAGCACACAGAGAACAGCTCAACAGCCTACGAACCAACCGTCGGTCATTGCTCCAGTGCAAATACAAATGCTAATGAACCCAACTCAAGCACCAATACAGGCACCACCCCCAATGCTAAATTCAGAATGACGGTACAACAGCTTTTCATTATCAACAACCGTCTACCGTTCCATTGAGTTTAGCTGCCCTCCAAAGTAGCATTGCACCGATTGCTCAGTCACGACCATTTTTATGTTCGTCGCCAGCACCCATGTCAAGTGATCCTGGTACTTCATATCCCATTGCACCTGTACCTCCGCATAAATGGAACTTAAAGTTTACAGGCGAGAGGGGTTCGGTTCGGTTCGGTTCGGTTCGGTTCGGTTCGGTTCGGTTCGGTTTTGTTCATCGTCTTTAGAAATATCGCGGACATAAGAATGGGTTGATTGCTACTGAGATCAATAGCCTATCACATTTAGAAGACTTGTGTCGTAGAATAGACCAGAGATATGGTTTAGAGGAGGAGAATTTTACACCTAGGAAAAACCAATCTATTGAACCTGACTACGTTGACGTAGAGAGCGATAAGGATGAATTTTCAACAGGAGTTAATGCAATTTAGATATCAAGTACAGAGACATCAAACCAACAAAATTCAAATCATCGTGCTAATAGATTTGACAGAGATAGGCAGCAGCCAGCAAGCAGTTCCTCTGCTAGGAATGACAGAGAGAGACAACAACCAGTTAGTGGTCAGTCTAGTGCAAATGACAGGGATTGACAACCATCACACGGTGCTAGATGTGGTAGGGCGAACAGGGACGTTGTTTGGTACAGATGCAATCAAACAGGGCACATGGCGGTCGGGTGTGCAATACCTAGAGGTAAGCAGTGTTATTCCTGTGGTCAAGCAGGGGTAACAATAAGAGAATGTCGTAATTATAATCGTCAGGGAAACGGCCCCCCAAAATTGTAAAAGTCAGTGTTAGAAAATCGAACAGATTTTTCAAAATATCAACTTATTTGAAAAAAAATAAAACGTGATGATTCAATTGTCTTACTCACAAAAGCTTTAGCTGGACCATTTGTCTCCACGTGTTCGGCTACCAGGGGCTTCACTAGGTGTTCCTTCCGTATCCGTTGGTTGCGAGGACGCTTGGTTCGTTGCTGTCTAGCTTATGTAACTTCTTAGTTGCTATGTAACTTCTTTGTTGCTGTGTAACTTCTTGGTTGCTGTAGATTCTTGATAGCTTAAAGAGCTGGAGCTTCACCACTCGCGAATTAGAATACTCGTGTTTTCGCGTGTGTTAAACTATCCGTACGACTGCGCCAAATGTTATACTTTAAAGTTTACTTTTAACTTTCTAAAAAACTTTATTTTGATTAAATACAATATAGGACTTAAACGTTATAATTGAACGTGTACTTAAGAACGATTCTAAAGAGAATGACTTAACATTACAATGATTTGAGTTTATATAAAGAAAATGTGCTGTTTAAGCAATGGAATAATTCCTTAATATTCTAGACTTAAACTAAAGTGCAATTCGGCAGGAATGCACGTGTTGTTTATTCCGTGAGAGACGCAAGTCAGCAGAATGGTCTTCTTATCTTGAAAGGCTCTGAGAAATAAAGTGCTGATTCGGCTTGAATGCACGTGTTGTTTATTTCATGGGAAACGCAAGTCAGCAGAATAAGCTTCTTATCTGGAAGGTTCTCGGGTTTCATAGAAGGTTCTGGTTTCTTCTAAGTGTAGGCAGGATATTTTCATATAACATATATATATATATATATTTTAGCTCACACATATACTATACTATAGTGGTGTGAGCTATGGTGATCCTAATTTTTTCGAGAAAAAAAAAGTTGCTCCGATTTCAAAAATTTTTATATATCTTTGCGTTTCAGATGATTTTGAAACTTTTTTGTTGCGCCGTCTGTCTGTCTGTCTGTCTGTATGTATGTCTGTCTGTAGCGACCAACGCGCATAACTCAAAAACCGCTTGACCAATTTTAATGAAATTCGGTACCTAGGCTGGGTCTTGGTTCGAGATGGTCCCGATTAAAAATGAACAAAATCCACCGAACACAAACCAAATAAAAGAGTGGGGGTAGATTTAAAAAATTAGAGTTTATGTGAAAATATGGCGTGTGTGATATCAAACGAAAGGTAATTGAGTCTGCAGTTAAACAAAATATATTTTAATTTATTTAAAAAAAAGGGGGAATATATTTTAAAAATTAGAGTTTAAGTGAAAATATGGCGTGTGTGATATCAAACGAAAGGTAATTGAGTCAGGAGTTTAACAAAATACATTTTAGTTTTTGTTTTTTTTAAGGGGGGGGGTGGATTTCAAAAATTTGAGTTTAAGTCAAAACATGACTTGTGTGGTATCAAACAAAAGGTAATTTAGTCTGGAGTTGAATAAAATATATTTCAGTTTTTAGTTATATTAGCTCACACGTACACTATAACTATAGTAGCTAGTGTGAGCTTAGGGGCCCATATATTGGCAGAGTATTTGTTTTGAATAAAAACTATATATTGTTTTTCTCCTTTGTCTACAGCGCTGTCCACTCCATCAACGACATTTGTGCTGGTGGAACAAGGTTCGAGCCAGCTGTAACCCTGGGAAAGGTATGTAGGGTTGTTTTAGTTGATCTGTTGACATCTCCTTTATTTTATTGAGTCGTCATGGGGTTCTTGATTTAGGTTACTCTGGGTAGGGGAACCTCGTGCAAAACCGACGAATTCCAGGAAACTGAAATATTTCATTTTCCACAGGGTTTTATGCTTGGGCAAGATTCCAGCTATATTTTGGACCATGTGCTGCCCTAGCCTTATGTGCTAGGTAATCAGCAGGGGAGAACGGGACAAGGACCAGGTAGACATTTCTTGTAACCGTAAGGTAGGGTATGACGTCACAACCACGATTTTGCGGCATAACTAAGTTTAAATTTTACTGTACAATTGAAAGAGCCCTACTATTTGTTCCAACTTGGTTTTATCTTTATTTTTTTTCCCCATGATAATTTTCATTTTCATCCCCATATTTGAAATATATGAGATGAACTAAACTAATTTGGTATTATTTGTACAAACTAATGACCAACTTTGCAGAGACAAAAGAGAGATGAGGTTATATTTTTGTGTTTTTATGACACTGTTGTACCTTATGGGGTAGATCTCGGGCTGGGTTACTGTCTGTCTCATTCTATCCAACGTAGAATGATGACAGCAGATATTTGGTCCGGATCTTCCCTATGGCAGAATGATTTTTGAAGTGTATTTTTTTTATTTTTTATAACTATTAAAGTAGGTAATTGTGTCTCCCCACTACTGACCTTAACGTGGATACACTATAATAGACTTTGTACCCTATCGAAGATGTCCGTCTACCTGTAAATTGTTATCTATTTGTGTCATTTTAATTCATTTAGGAATCTTTTAAAATTTTATTTTGTCAATAAGTTAATTTCTTTTTGTTTTTTTTTAATTACACAAATAATCTAGAAGCCTCGGAAGTGAGTAGAGTTTCATGGTTTGGCTACAACATTTGAGTCGAACTGTAATTCAAATTAAGATCCTTTTTGTAAGACATTGGCATTAAAACACATGTGGCGCTTGAATTTTTCTTATTTCTGTACCCCCTTCTCCACTCTATAAAGGTTACCGGGCATGTCAATGTTTTACCTACCTGGGAAATACAGTTCTGCTTCCAGATATTTGTTTAATTACTCAGTAATTAATCGAGTGATTACAAAGTTTTTTAAATCACAATTGGCGACAATGTTTTTCAGCGACACAAATTGTTACCCAACGTGCTTTTAGAGCGTCACAAATGGCGCCCAACGTGTGTTTTTTGGTTAGGTTGTTTTTTTTTAGAAAAATTTCCTCACAATCGCACATAACTTTTATTAGGCTATTTTTTTAACATCTGATGTAATTTTTTTTTGATTTTTTTTTAAATTAAATAAAAGAAGAAACATTTTTTGAATTTTTTAAAACATTTTTTAATTTTTTTTGTGTTACAGCCACAGCCAGGTTAAAGGCTTTCATTGGCTTGTCATCTTTTTTTTTTTATAAAAAACAAAATTTTTTATATTTTTTGGTAATATTGAAGCGTGGATTTGAAATTCGTTTTGTTGCTTTAATAATTCTCATGATTTTTTTTCATTAGCTTATCTTCACAAGTTTTTTTTAGAAAATAAAAGATTAATTTTTATTTATAGAACAAAAAGTAGAAGAAAAAGATTGAGAATTTTTATTCAACTTCATCCAAAACACGTTTTTAATTCTTTGAAGTTTTTATTTTAAATTTTTAGAAGGAAACACATTAATGTAAATTTACTTCAATTTTTTCTTGATTTATAGGTGGATGGACCTCCAGACCTCCAAATTTTCCACAGGTTGCATACTACTGATATTATTTTATTATTTCCTGCTTGTGACAAAATAGAAATTGTTTCACCGATTATTTTTAGTGCAGTCAATTTATTGTCGGATATCACCACTTGAAAGTTGGAATATTTTTACAGGGTTGCACACAAATTTTTCTTGGCAGGGTTGTTTTATGGTCAATATAGCCTTACAGATGGTAATTTTATTTAGTTGAAAATATAAATTAATTAAAATAAAATTCTGCATTGTCATTTTCTTTTCTTGTTTTTTTGGAGGTAACTGTTGATGGCATTTAACATCTTATGTCACACAGTTACATCGGGTCAGACGAGGCTACTACTACTACTTAGTGTTAGCTCGGGAGGTTAGGAAACACAAGGCTAAAATCCTTAGAGCAACATATTGGCTGATCATCAACGCCAGAAGTCCAGTTAGCATTTCTTTAAGGTATTTTTTTTAGGTCTTTAGTTGTCAAGTCTAGTTGTGTTTTCGTGACTAGTCAATTTTTTTTTGGGTAGAATACAGCGTTGGGCTTAGGAGTGCATTTTTTAAAAATGACCTACGGGTATTTCTATCAGTTAAAGTTTTTCTGGTTAACAATTATTTCTTCTGTATTTTTTCTGTGTTCAGGTCATAGCTTGGTCATGGCCACTGGAGTGCAAACATTTATGTTTGAGCCATGAGAAGTTTTGCCTGCACCGGATTGAATACAGAGAAAATGAATTTGAAGGCCAACTAGATATAATACCACTAAAGAAATGTTTTACTGAGACAAATATAGATATAAGTTTTTTGATTTTTTTTAGTTCATTTGTAAAATTCGGTAATTTTTTTTTTGAAGTAATGTCAATTTGAGGCCGTGAAATTGGTCAGTAAATTTAAAAGAAACTTTCAACTAGATATAAATGGTAGGCGGTGGTAATTGGTATATAAATATTTCAAAATTTTATCTCTTTAAATAATTTAACTTTTCTTAAAAAGATTATTTTTCTTCTGTAAACATTACGTCTCGAATTCTTGTTTTGGTCAGAACGGTTGGTATAGTGTTCGTAGTTTTAAAGGGTGACCAAACAGGATATATTTTTTTTTGGGTGACCAAACGGGAACTTCTTAATTTACAAAAGGGGAACTTTTTTGTCTTAGTTGATCAGGCAGGAATAAATAAATATTTTACTTCCAAATCATAATTTTGAAAAACAAGATTTATTGGTTAGGTGTTTGGGTCTTGAAAGAAAAACGTTTTGTTTTTGAGGATACTGGTATAGGATGAATTATTTTTATTTCATGCGAAATTTTAGTTGAGGGCAGCTGACTAGCATAGCATAATTTTTTTTGATAGTTTGCATTTCGGGACAGTGGTGTGTACTTAAAGGGTACTAAGATTTAGAGACATCTGATGCTAGATTTCATAGTAGCCCAGGGCCTTACATCTGCGCCCATTGTAACTCAACTTCCAACGCACTTGCTTAGTTTTTTCACTTAATCTTCGTTTCGTTGCTTCTAAAATTAAAGCGTTATGTTGGATAACGATGAATGGTATTAGACTAAGAAAGTACCTATTTAGGGATGAAAATTTGGAAGTTGTGGACAATTAAGAAATAATTTTTTCTATTTCATTTTTTTTAATTTTAAAATAATCTCATACTGGTGTTTGTGGAATAAATGGAAAAATTTTCAGGTTTAAACAATAAATTTAGGATCCTTGATTTTTAAAACATTTTGTTACTTATTTTATATAATTGTATAAAATGATCCCAATCTAAGAATAAATTTAATAGGCAATATTTTTTCTTTAATGTGACTAAACATTCTTGATGGCATATATTTTTATGCATAATATGATATTAGTATAGGGTATAAAAGAACTCCCTCCCATTTATATTGAAATGATTAGGGGTTTTTCTCTCGCGAGCTGGGTGGAAATGGAAGAAATGTTTGGTTCGGAGTGTAGAGATCGATGAACGAGGACTTCCTACAAATCTTTTTAGGATTTCGCAACTTCGGTTTTCGCTAAATTACAATACATCTTCAAATTTGACCTACAGGCTGACTCTGACATTTTCCAGGACGTTACAAACTTGCGGAGAAGGCAAGCTTTGTGATCTGTTTAGTTAGGATAGGAATTAAAATAGTAACATGCACATGAGGGAACTAGATATATTTAGGTTAGGAATTAGGAAGTTAACACTGATCTGAACAGTTTTCCATAATAGTTTTCGATTTTCACAGGGTGCTTCAAAACATCTTCACCCTATCTTTGAAATAAGATATTGTTTCGTCTGTGGGCGTTTAAGCGTTTAAAAATGTATAGGGTCCAGATGGGATTGGAATGTAA
The DNA here is from genome assembly GCA_963576565.1 of Aspidapion aeneum. Lineage (NCBI taxonomy): Eukaryota > Metazoa > Arthropoda > Insecta > Coleoptera > Brentidae > Aspidapion > Aspidapion aeneum. The sequence continues at coordinate 17,769,693 of OY755046.1, forward strand.
ATCACAAGTTTTTGGGCTTATTGATATTATATTTAGGAAATTGGGGAAATGTCTACTAACAAGATTTTTTGGTTTTAGGCCGAGTTTTGTTGATATAACAGGAAAGTAATTGGGGCCGGGAGTTTATTGTGCTCTTTTAAATAATAAGATATAAGATAGATAATAAGGTATTTATGTTTTGCTTCTTGATTTTGTTGTCTGGTTGTTACGCAGAATTATTCCCAGCTGTTTTAAAATGTCATTTGTAAGTGATAGGGTCTCATTAGCCCTTGGACATTTGGTAATTTTGCTTTGACTAATAGTTGTGGGAAGGGTCCAACTTAATTTTATATCTCCGAAACACCAGAAATAAGGATCTGATAATACAGTAAGCGGTAATTTTTTTTGGAGGTTGTGGGTACATACACTCGAGTAGACAAAGTTAGTTTTACAACGGTCTTATAGGTGAACCTTGAAATTGTTTTCATATTTGTTTTTCCGAAAATGCATACAAGATAATTCTTTACTGAGTTGAGTGCAAGTTTAAAACTTACGTTCTTCACATTATAGTGGTACAGTAAATAAGTACTAACGTTGCTTATTTCCTTAAGTACCTAATAATTTTAAAGAAATATACTAACATGGTTTGTTTTTTTTGAAACATAAATATTTTTTTTTACTTTTCTTAAACTGATTGGTTTTTTTGCAATTACGATTTTTTATACCTTCTTAAGTTAAGTAAATTTAATTTTCAATCATTTCTTTTTCAGTATAGTAAATTAATTTTTTCTGACTCATTCACTTTTCACATTCACACAGTTTTGGGAGAGGAAAGGGAATTGACTGTTTTTAAAAGAAAAGAACAAAATCTGTTGCATAACATAACTCGATTAAGATTTTTCTAAGGTAATTTTTTTTTATTAAGGATCGCTAATAGGAGCTGAAACCCTACTTAAACAGTTTTTAATTTTTTTTTTATTAATTTTATTTTTGATTTTTTTTTTAAATATTTTTTTTTTAAAAGGAAACTTGATTTTCTTGTTGCAAAAAGTTTTTTTGGTGCATAGTAGTACCTTGCCTTAGGAATGGTTTTACCGGTTTATTAAAGGATTTTTTTACTTAATTAAAGAAAGAAAATTCTTGCTAATAATTTCATTTCGAACTCTCGCGTTTCAATAACTTAACATCATTTGTTAAAAAAAATTTCTACTCCGTACTCCAAAGTACCTATTAAGGTAGAGTAATATTTTGAAAATTTTAGTGAGCCACTAATTATTTTTTTTATTATTGGGCTACTGTGGTCGACACCAAAAATTTTTGCGAAATTTTTTTCCGACACCTTCCGGTCCGATCCTAGGGTCTTTGTTACCGTAATTTTATGGTCTGACGGTTTCGTCTTATTGTGACGGATTAATGTTAATATAATCTGGCTGTAAGGCCACGTGACCTTTTGGGTCTGAACAGGATTGTTCTGATTATATTTTAACATTATTGACAAACTGACTGTTTACTGACTGATAGGCGTTGACCATGGTTTGCATCAATTTAGTTTAAATTTTGGGAACTAGATTATTAGAGAGTTGCAGTCCTACCAAGACGTTATTTGTATAATTTTTTAATACCATCGGTAATTTATTTTTATTTTTAATTACAGACAACATCCTTACTACTTTAAGTCAACACAATTTTATCTAGCGGATTTTTTTTAATTGAGCATATTTTACGATTTCTATAACATGAACATCTGTTCCGATGTTTATTGCGTTCACTTATATATTAAGGGATGATCTTGCCTTAAGCAATACAAGATTCGCGAAATCTCAGAATAGGTAAGCAGGTTAAAGTGGGTTTTGATTTATTCTTTTTAGAAAAATCATTGTATTCGGCGATTTGGGTTTTGGATTTATGGAGCCGTTAATAGCAGGAGTATACCCTAGCGTTAACTGTGTACAACAGCTTTGGGATTTTTGTTATAGGTAGTTTGTTGTACGTTCCATTTAGGGATAAATATACCTATTCGGTTGCTCGAGGTAAACAAATATAACTTAACTTTAATTTCTAATCCAGTTCAGCTAGGATAAGCGCAATTATTTTTTTTGGTTTTACTCACGCAGGAGTGAAACATAAGACCTAAACACTGCCAAAGCTCTTGTCTTCCTTTTATTTTATGTTTAACTTTTTATAGCTACTTGTTAATTCTAATTTAGGATTGAAGTAGTTATTTCTCTCTGCAAGGTTGGACGTCATAGTTGGTTGTGCAAATACTTAATATAAACTATGATTACATTTTTAAATGCAAATAAATTTTATTTTCTTACTGCTCCGGTGTTCTTCGGTTTTGTTTGCGCCTATCCGTATTTAAATTTTATAATTTCTACAGTTGTGAGAAAATTTATAGTGACTTTCACTAGAGAATTTTAGGTGAATTTTGTGTTTGTTATTGCGTGGTTTAGTGATTATAATTGGGAGGTAAAATTAAGAGTTTTAAAGTTTAAAGTTTTAATATAAAAGGCACCATGGCTATTTCTTTGAGTCGTTTGTCTGACATAAGGTACTTAGTCAAGGACGAATTAATCTATGAATTAACATGGAGAGGCATAGCCATTGGATCGGTGGAAGAGATGAAACAATAGCTTATGTTGATTAAGCAAAGAGAAAAGACTGATGGAAGTATGAGATACCCTCCGTATCCCTTTAAATTTGGCCAGGATGCTTTTAGCTGCATGAAGAAGCTAGATAGTCTGGTAAGAGAAGTTCTCTGGTACAAGCAAAGGGGGAGAGTTTAGGAAAGTGGCTATAAGGTTGGAACACGTATTAGCCAGGATAAACAACATGAATCCGTCTAACTTTGAACATAGTCAAACAAAAGGCAGGCAGGTTGCGGAAACCTTGAGTTTGATTGGGAAGTTGCAGAGCCAAGCAACAGATTTACTAGAGTTGGCGTGACCTTAGATGATGATGAAGCATCTGAAAGCCAATCGACGAGTCGAAACTCAGACCACTCGTCAAATGTTGGCAACACACCCAACCAGTCTCATTTCCCGCAACCACAGCACTCGAGCACACAGAGAACAGCTCAACAGCCTACGAACCAACCGTCGGTCATTGCTCCAGTGCAAATACAAATGCTAATGAACCCAACTCAAGCACCAATACAGGCACCACCCCCAATGCTAAATTCAGAATGACGGTACAACAGCTTTTCATTATCAACAACCGTCTACCGTTCCATTGAGTTTAGCTGCCCTCCAAAGTAGCATTGCACCGATTGCTCAGTCACGACCATTTTTATGTTCGTCGCCAGCACCCATGTCAAGTGATCCTGGTACTTCATATCCCATTGCACCTGTACCTCCGCATAAATGGAACTTAAAGTTTACAGGCGAGAGGGGTTCGGTTCGGTTCGGTTCGGTTCGGTTCGGTTCGGTTCGGTTCGGTTTTGTTCATCGTCTTTAGAAATATCGCGGACATAAGAATGGGTTGATTGCTACTGAGATCAATAGCCTATCACATTTAGAAGACTTGTGTCGTAGAATAGACCAGAGATATGGTTTAGAGGAGGAGAATTTTACACCTAGGAAAAACCAATCTATTGAACCTGACTACGTTGACGTAGAGAGCGATAAGGATGAATTTTCAACAGGAGTTAATGCAATTTAGATATCAAGTACAGAGACATCAAACCAACAAAATTCAAATCATCGTGCTAATAGATTTGACAGAGATAGGCAGCAGCCAGCAAGCAGTTCCTCTGCTAGGAATGACAGAGAGAGACAACAACCAGTTAGTGGTCAGTCTAGTGCAAATGACAGGGATTGACAACCATCACACGGTGCTAGATGTGGTAGGGCGAACAGGGACGTTGTTTGGTACAGATGCAATCAAACAGGGCACATGGCGGTCGGGTGTGCAATACCTAGAGGTAAGCAGTGTTATTCCTGTGGTCAAGCAGGGGTAACAATAAGAGAATGTCGTAATTATAATCGTCAGGGAAACGGTCCCAGGCGTGAACAAGCATCAATCGATAGGCTAACGAATGTTTTAGATTATGTGATAAGTCATGCTCGTAAAAATGAGAGACCTTATTTAGAAGCGGATGTGCTCGGAAATAAGTTAATAGGTTTGTTGGATTTCGGGGCTTCACGTACCTTTCTAGGGAATCATGGTTGGTCAATCATCAAGAGGTTTAGTTTTTCACTTGATACCACGAAGAAGAAGAGTTGTATTGTGGCAAATGGTCAAAGCGCAATTAGTATTGGGACAGTGCAGCTTCCTATGCGAGTTCAGAATAAATTTAGGTTAAAAGAGGTCGTCGTCGTTCCTGAGTTGCCACATACTTTGATTTTGGGATTGGTTTTCTGGATTTCGATGGGTATAGTACCGAACTTAAGTACGAATAAGTGGCATTTTGCCGATAATAAAGATGTGATTTGTTCTTTAGAAACATCAGACCAACAAACTACTCTTACGCCTTATGAATCAGAACAATTAGAGGAATTGGTCGATAAATATAAGACTATTATGAGTGACTCACTGGGATGTACAGACAGGGTAGAGCATAAGATTACAACAGATGCAGCACCGATCATTTAAAAACTTATTGATGATGAAACCGACGAAATGCTAAAAATGGATGTAATAGAACGTAGTAGCAGTTCATGGGCTTCACCAGTGGTAATGGTACAAAAGAAGAACACAAAGAAATGTCGTTTCTGCATAGACTACCGCAAATTAAACTCGGTGACGGCGCGTGATAGTTATCCTTTACCACTCGTATCCGAGACCCTTGACAAGTTGAAAGATGCTAAATACTTGTCCACTTTAGATATTAAGAGTGCTTACTGGCAAGTACCAATGGAAGAATCATCAAAGCCATTAAGAGCATTCATCTGTCGACGAGGTCTATTCCAATTTAAACGGTTACCTTTTGGAATTCATTATGCAACTGAAACTTGGCAGAGACTCATAGATAGCATCATAGAAAACGATTTATACCCCTACGTGTACGTATATCTTGACGACCTTGTAACTGTCACACAGAGCTTTTCTGAACATCTTAGAATGCTCGAGGAGGAGTTGGGAGAAATGCCAACTGTGTAGGCCAGAAATGACTCGTGGTGGACCGTCGGGGCATCCGAGTCGACCCTAATAAAATTAAAGCCATGTTAGAGCTTCAGAGGGCAAGAACTGTCAGAGAAGTTCGTAGAGTTTTTGGTACAATATCCTGGTATAGACATTTCATAGAGAAGTTTTCAGCGATAATAGCTCCAATTACAGCTCTAACTAAGTAGAATCAAAAGTTCGATTGGACTCCCGACTGCAAGAAAGCATTTATTAAGATTAAGGAACTTTTAGTGACTGCACCGCTTCTTACATGTCCAGATTATACCAAATAATTTGTCATTCAAACAGACGCATCAGGATATGGAATAAGAGCATGTTTAACGCAACCTTATCCTGAGGGAGAGAAAGTCATATGCTATTTGAGTCGAGTCGATCTTTAACTAAGCAAGAACGTGTTTACACGACCACCGAGCGAGAATGTTTAGCATTGGTTTGGGCGATAGAGAAGCTCCGGCCATATATTGAAGGAATCTCATTTAAGGTCATAACAGATCATTTTAGCTTAAAATGGCTTCATAGCTTGAAAGAGCCCATCGAAAAGGGAAAGATTTAGTTGTCCCAGACATGTTGTCTCGTACAGTACCCCTGATTGATACAATTTCGCAGCCCAGAGACGCTTCAACAGCAATTAAAAATCGATGGTACCAAAAGATGGTAAAGAGCGTCGTAGAATCACCGTTAAATTTTAAGAACTGGAGATACACTGATAATAAGTTGTATAAATATGTCAAATAAGAATACCCTCAACTTTCATCCACCATCTAACGAATATTGGAAAGGGGTAGTCCCCAAAGATCATACGCGTAGAATTATTGGAGAAGCTCACGATCCTCCTACCGCAGGACATATGGGTGTGTATAAAACCTTCCACAGACAGGCAGAAAATATTACTGGCCAAAAATGCGCCAGGACGTAGCAACTTTTGTAAAGAAATGCATGCATGTCTGTGCAGCTCAAAAAGGTGATACACAAGGTGTATCTGATCAGATGATATCTCACCCAAAACCAACTCGTCCTTGGAAAATTATTTCAACGGATTTATGTGGACCTCTACCTCGTAACAAATACATAAACTTGCCTGTGCGATTCGTACTGCAACCCATGAGACAACAAGGATGTCTCCTTTCTTTGTTAATTTTGGTAGGAATATGTGTTTGTCAGGAAAAGATTACTCCAACCCAGCCTTGTTATCTGAAGAGAATGGTGTACAATCTGCAGCTGAAAGTAAGCACGAAGGTTTCCGGAAGCTCTATGCTGATGCTAAGAGAAGGCTAGAGGTGGCAGGAAAGAAAAACGTAGTTCAGTATAATTTGCGTGCAAGGGTACCCAACTTTGTTGTGGGTCAGCGTGTTTGAAAGAAGAATTATGTGTTGTCAGATGCTGTTAAGTTTCTCTCGAAGAAGTTAGCACCAAAATTCGTTGGTCCTTATGTGATTAGAAATAAAATTCTCCTTGGATATTTGAGCTTCAGGAACGATCGGGTAAAGTACTACCAGGGACTTGGCATGCGAAAGAACTTAAGTCGGCAACGGACCTCTCCGATTAACCTTTTAGGCTAATCGTCTTGAAGTTGGGGGGGGATTATGTAACGTGTCATTTTTACGTTTAAGGCACACGTTACATATTTGTTTTATTTCTGTAAATAACCAAAACTATTCGACTCATTTTTTTATACACACATAAGGGTATTTTATAGAGCTGGGGTGTAAGGTTATATACTGTCCAAAAAGTTACCTTATTGAGGAGGCATTCCATCGTATTATTGTAGGGACTGTGAGGCATTATTTAGGCATTCTAATTGGAATTTGAGATCACAGGTTTCGGGAAAAATCACATAAAAACTCTTTATTCTTTTGTTTATCTTTGGAATATTGTTGCTCGGTAAACTGAGGGCATGGCGGCGTTGCCACATCACAAATCATTTACGATGTTTTCAGTAACAGCGGGAACACACGTTCATTTATTTGGACATTCGTTTATTTATATTTTCGAGGATATTAGGACAATGATTTCTCTTCCGAACCTCTTCTTCTTCACGGATTAGCTAGTTTTGGTAGCACGAAAGCATATTTAGGTCCAAGGTTCGACCAGAAACACCTGAGGCTCCGCCCACTTTGATATCTTGACACTAAATACAAGTTATGCACTTTTGTAAATTGGGGATTGACGAGGGATAAAAACCAGGACTGGAAGAATAAACAAAATCGTATTTTGATATTATATAAATTAATATATAATCATAGTTAAATAAAGTTAATATCTAACTCAGTGTTTGAAACTCGTAGACAATGATTGTGTAGAATTAAAATTTTGGAATTCCGTTGTCTTTACTTATTTTAAAAACACGACGATTCGGTTAGTAAGTATCTCTAACCGTTATCAAGTGTAAACTAAACTATCTAGTCTCTAGACTACTACTTATACTACTTGGTGGGCAGTCAGGTGTGACGGCCGGATTTTTCAATTTCCCCTAATTGGATACTTTTTACATGGTCATTTACTCTAACCTGAAGAGGGCGTTTCGTTTCTCCTACATATTATTTACCACACTCACACGGGATTTGGTAAATACATTCCTTATTATTTGAGGGATTGTCTGGTTTTGTTTTAGTTACAAAACTTCTTATCGTATTTCCCGAAGAAAATACTGTTTTTACATTATAGTGTTTAGCTATTCGTCTTATGTTTTCTGAAATCTCTTTAACATATGAAATGTTAATAACACCTAACGGATTATTATTTTGGGAATTTGGTACATTTAATTTTAAATATCGTTGAGTCTATTACTACAAATATTTACGGCTCTTAAATACAAACTTCTTTAAACTAGAAAGAAGCAACAAAAGACAAAAATCACCAGTCAAGAACAACGGGCAATCAAGAACCTGCAGGCTGACAAATCAATCAAGATTCTACCGGCCGACAAAGGAAACGCGATGGTGATCATGGATGTCGAGACCTATGACAAAAAGATCCAAGAAGTTCTGGAGAAAGGAGACTACAAGCAACTACCCAAAGTTCCAACCACGACCGTAGAAGGACGCATCTACAGGACTTTGAGGAAGTATGCTGAAAATATCCCGGACGCTGTTAGATCCCGCCTGACTCCACACCACAGTAAGGCACCACATTTTTATGGATTACCAAAGATCCATAAGAAGGATATACCACTGCGACCAATTACCAGCTCCAGGGACTCACCGACCAGCACTTTGTCGAGGTTTTTGTTGGCTATAATTCAACCACTACAGGGTAAGTCCGAATCTTTTGTCAAAAACTCGGAACATTTTGTCGAGGTTTTAAAAGGTATCAAATTAGATCCTGGCGATAGATTTGTAAGTTTTGATGTAGAAAGTCTCTACACCAACGTGCCACTTTACGAGAGAACAACGCTATCGGTGGAAGGGGTGATTGATCTTTTGGAGCTCTGTCTCCGTAACTCTTACTTTCAAGTGAGTTTCAATAAGTTTTACGCGCAAAATGATGGACTCCCAATGGGTTCATCTCTTTCGCCAGTGGTAGCAAACATCTACATGGAGTGGTTCGAGGACCATGCGATCAACACAGCAAGAGTCAAACCAAAACTATGGCTATGATACATGGATGACACATTTATTATATGACCAGAAAATGATGACGAACTACTGAATTTTCTACACCATTTAAACGGTATTCGACCAACAATCAAGTGCACCATGGAAATTGAAAAAGATTCGGCCTTACCTTTTGTGGATGTTCTTGTCAAACGATTAGACAGAAACATTCAAACCACTGTATATTGGAAACCTACACACACGGGACAGTACCTAAACTTTAAGTCTAATCATTCTGTTGCTACAAAACAAGGAGTTATAAGAAGTTTGTTTTTAAAAGCCGTAAATATTTGTAGTAATAATGAAGAATTAATCACAGAAATTAACATTACAAAGGACTTACAACAGAATGGTTATTCCGAGAAATTAATAAACTCAACGATATTTAAAATTAATAACAAATTAAATGTACCAAATTCCCAAAATAATAATCCGTTAGGTGTTATTAACATTCCATATGTTCAAGGGATTTCAGAAAACATAAGACGAATAGCTAAACACTATAATATAAAAACAGTATTTTCTTCGGGAAATACGATAAGAAGTTTTGTATCTAAAACAAAACCAGATAATCCCTCAAATAATAAGGAATGTATTTACCAAATCCCGTGTGGGTGTGGTATATCATATGTAGGTGAAACGAAACGCCCTTTTCAGGTTAGGTTCGGTTTCGGTTCGGTTAATGAATGTTAAGTAAATGAACATCTAAAAAGTACTCATTTAGTGGATTTTGAAAAATCCGGTTTAGCAGATCATGCATGGTCAAATTATCACAGGATTCAGTGGTCAGAAGCTAGTTTTACATAAGGAGTCGCATGGGCGAAAACGAAAGTTTATTGAAGCTGCTGTTATAATGCAGAATAAAGAAGTTTTCAGTTAACCAAGCAAGCATGGAAGTCCGAAATTTTATTTATTTCTATTTCTAACTCAGTCGGATTGAAGGGTTGTAGCATTTTTATTTTCCTCGTAATAAAATAAGAAGAAGACCTTCTTTTTATTTGAAAAAGAATCAATTTCTTTCGAATTAGAATTCGATTAAATTTTATTTTGGTTCAAACCATAAAATCGCAGTGGTATTTCTTACAGTGACCAATATAACTTGTTCTAGCTCATTCACCAAATATCGAAATTTCGATGCATATTTTTGGCAATTTTCATAAATCCTAATAAGGTGGGAAACTGCGAATACCACACGCTAAGGCGCATCGCTTCAGCAAGTTTTCACTTTCTCTCAAGCAGCCACCGAGTAATCACACGACAGTGATGAAAAGGGGTCTCTGCAAAATTTCTTCTGAAAAGTTTTTGTAGTGTTTTCCCCATCTGTGTTTTTCATTATTTTGCTGTGATGAACTAATGTAAGTACTAATTTTTTGTATAAAAATGATTATCTTTTTTTGTCCAAGTTGTACACGTGTTTCGATGCAGATATTTTCTATTTTCTTATGGCGGTTTCCATTTTTTCAGTTCTGCAGACAAAGTCAACTGTACAATGGTGCTGTTTTGCTGCTAGTTTCACCCTTTTTCTATTAGGGGTAAGTTACATTTTATTGGAAAAAAACACTCTTTTTTGTACTTGAAAGGGTTTCGTCATTACTTCCCATTTTTTTCAGATTGTTAAAAAACAATCTCTCCTTGTTACAGGGCCAATCACCAACCAATCACCTACTTGCTATCCACCCACCTGCCAATCCTCTGCTGGAGAAACTCCTCTGCTAGAGAATATCATTCTTTTAATAATGAAGATCCTCAATGTAAATATTATGGGCTGATCCAATTTTAGCATCCACCTCTTCTACTAGTTAAATTGAAACCGAACCGACTTGATAAACCCAGATTTTTCAGTTTTCTACATCCCTATTTGATCGCCAGTTTTTTGTGAAATTTGCCATAAAATATGACTATTCGTTTATACAAAATCAGGTTTGATTAGGTTAAGAACACTGCGATATGATGTTTTTTTTACAGGCTACTTTTGACTTTTTATATTTTTCCCTTAATTTTTGATTTAGTATTTTAACCCTTAACTTGGTTATTTACAGTCGATTTATTGTAAAAACCACCAGAAAAATTCTAGAATTTTCCCATTTTCAACGGAAAGATCTCAACAAGAACCTAAACAGGAGAGTTCTAGAACTAGAAAAGCTCTTGTATGTTTTAACTGCGTTTACCTAATCACACTTTTCAAAATTGTACTCTAAAAAGGAAGGTGTTTTGCTATAAATGTGGAACTAAAGATTTAAAATTTTCATCTTGTCCTAAATGTTCAAAAAACTAAAAAGGGGGGTGAATTTTAATGGTCGAAACACCAACCCTAAAGTGAAGACCATTTTTAAAAATAAATATTTTGATCGTGATGATTGGAATAAGTGAAAAGTTTACGTTTCAGAGTTTTTTAAATCATTTCATTCTAATGTTTTTCCTTTGTTTGTTCCCCAACGCTTTGATAAAAGACCCTACATTACTGTAAAGCTTTTTGATAGAGAAATCACCGCACTTTTAGATTCTGGAGCCTCATCTAGTGTTGTTGGTTCATTAGGTCTAGATATTCTAAATTATTTTGGTTTGAAAAAGACTCAGTCGTCTGTAAAAAAATATTTGCACTGCAGATGGTTCTCAGAAGAAAGTTATTGGAAATGTCGATTTACCTTTAACTGTTGATTCTACTTGTCAAGTTATTAATACTTTAGTTGTACCTTCCCTGCCTCAAGCATTTATTCTTGGTGTTGATTTTGCAACACAGTTTAAGATTTTAGTTAATTTTATAGATGAGTCTTGGCATGTACAGTCTGATTATTTGCACAAAGAGTTAAAAGTTAGTGACCACGCTACTAAGATTGACTTTGCTTGTGATTTCCTTTATTCTATTGACGATCTTAATTCTGAAGATCGAGCCAAAGCTGATAAAGTTATAAAATCTTTTGAAGAGATTAGTAGTGAGAATAGATTAGGTCGTACTAACAAATTATCTATAACTATTAATACTGGCAATGCTAAACCAGTTAGAAAAAGATGATATCCTCTTTCTCCGTATATGTCAGATATTTTAAATAAAGAAGTTGATAGGATGCTTGAACTAGGGGTGATAGAACCTGCTTCTAGCCCATGGTGTTCTCCAGTTTTACTTGTTAAAAAGCCTACAGGCGAGTATCGCTTCCGTTTTGATGGGCGTGGCCTAAATGAAGTTACTGAGCATGATAAGTATCCACTTTAAAATATTGATCGAATTCTTTCTAAGCTTCGAGGTGCAAAGTATATTTCGTCGATTGACCTTAGGAAAGCTTTTTGGCAAATTCCGTTAGATCCCGAATCAAGATCAAAAACTGCTTTTAGTATTGTTGGAAAAGGGCAATTCCAATTTTGTGTGATGCCTTTTGGTTTGTGTAATGCCGCGCAGACGCAGCAAAGACTAGTCGATGAAATCTTTGGACCTAAGTATGAGTCTAACGTGTTTTGTTACTTAGATGACATAATGATAGCTTCAAAATCGTTCTCCGAACATGTAAGATTATTGGGCGAAGTTAGAGATAAACTTCGTGAGGCAAATTTGACTATAAACTTAAGCAAATGCGAATATTTTAAGTCTACTTTAAAATTTTGTGGCTTTATAGTTGGAAACAATGGTATTAGAACCGACCCTGATAAAGTTTTTTGCATGGTAAATTATCCTCGTCCTCGAACTGCCACAGAAGTCAAAAGATTTGTTGGTATGTGTTCGTGGCATCGGCGTTTTGTGAAAGATTTTGCCTCTGTAATGTCTCCGATTGATGACTTACTCAAAGGTCGTAAAAAGAGTCAACCTATTTCTTGGACAGACAAGGCTGAGGAAAGTTTTATTAAGGTAAAACAGATGTTAGTTTCTGCTCCAATTTTGAGTCAACCTGATTTTGAAAAACGTTTTATAATTCAGTGTGATGCAAGTCTTACTGGTCTTGGAGGAGTTTTGACTCAAAATATAGATGGTGAAGAGCATGTGATTGCCTACGCAAGTAGAGGACTTTCTAAGTGTGAGCGAAACTACACGACTACTGAACTAGAGTGTCTTGCTGTTATTTTTAGTATTGAGAAATTCCGATGTTATGTAGAAGGTGCGGAACGATTTACGGTTGTAACCGACCACTACGCTCTTCTTTGGTTAAATTCGTTAAAACCAGCCACTGGTAACTTAGCTAGGTGGGCTGTCAAGCTTCGAGAGCATAATTTTGATATTATACACCGAAAAAGGCACTTCACACGTTGTTCCAGATGCTCTGTCGAGAATTCCTCATGATACTAATGAACTAGTTCAAGAGATTGCCATGTTTAGGATCCAAGTAGACGATGTAGATCATTGGTATGAGAATCTTCGTGCTAATATTCGATGTAATCCAGAGAGTTATCCTCAGTGGAAAATAGATAATGATATTGTTTATAAGTTTATTCCCTCTAAATTACCTTTAGATACTACTCTTCCTGAATGGAAATATCTTGTCCCAAAAACACAGCAGTTAGAAGTAATGAAATCATGTCATGATCCTCCGACTGCTGGACACTTTGGTTTCTTTAAAACTTTAGGTAGGATACAAGAACATTATTATTGGCCTAAAATGCGGCGAGATATTTTAAGATTCTGTCGTTCTTGTAAGGTATGTGCTACTCAAAAGCATTCCAACACTACTCCTAATGGGTTGATGGGTCAGGAAAAGGTCGCTAATGTTCCTTTTGAGATTATTGCGTTAGATTTGATAGGACCTTTGGTTCGTAGTAAGAAAGGGAATAAATGGTTGTTGGTTATTGGAGATTGGTTTTCCAAATATACGTTGTTGTTTCCATTGAGAGATGCTAAAGCTACATTTGTTAATCGTATTTTAGAAGAAAATATATGTTATACTTTAAAGTTTACTTTTAACTTTTTAAAAACCTTTATTTTGATTAAATACAATATAGGACTTAAACGTTATAATTGAACGTGTACTTAAGAACGATTCTAAAGAGAATGACTTAACATTACAATGATTTGAGTTTATATAAAGAAAATGTGCTGATTAAGCAATGGAATAATTCCTTAATATTCTAGACTTAAACTAAAGTGCAATTCGGCAGGAATGCACGTGTTGTTTATTCCGTGAGAGACGCAAGTCAGCAGAATGGTCTTCTTATCTTAAAAGGTTCTGAGAAATAAAGTGTTGATTCGGCTTGAATGCACGTGTTGTTTATTTCATGGGAAACGCAAGTCAGCAGAATAAGCTTCTTATCTGGAAAGTTCTCGGGTTTCATAGAAGGTTCTGGTTTCTTCTAAGTGTAGGCAGGATATTTTCATATAACATATATTTCTTGTTTATGGTGTTCCAAAGCACATTATTGTGGACAATGGTTCCCAGTTTATTTCAAAGCTTGTAAAAAAGACTTGTGAGGCATAAGATGTTAAGAAAATTTGGTTTACTACTTTGTATTCTCCATGGTGTAATTATGTTGAAAGAAACAACAGACTGTAGGTACTACTTTGCGTTGGTATATTGATGAGAATCAAAATATATGGGATCAGAATATTGCTAAAATTCAAGCTGCTATTAACAGTGCCAAACATGAGGTCCATGGGTACGTACCTTCGTTTCTGATTTTTGGTCGTCACGTTCCATTATCTGGTCAGTTTTATGCTGATGATTCTCCAGATGGAAATTATGAAATCAAGCCAGGTGATCGTGATTCGTATGCGACTAATTTGACAGGTCTAAAAGACATTTTTATAGATGTTCGTCAGAAAATGCATAAGGCATATGTACGTTACTCTAAAACCTATAATGTTCGCAGAAGAGATCTAGAATTCTATGTTGGTGACCGTGTATGGCGGCGAAATAAAGTTTTGTCAAATGCTGCTAATCAGTTTACGGCAAAACTTGCTCCTAAATATATATTGTTTACGGTTGAGAAGAAACATTCCAAGTTGGCCTATGAATTGGTTAACGAGGATGGTAGTAAAGCCGGCCGTTGGCATATTAAGTTTCTTAAGCCCTATTATGAATTTCAGGGTATTTCTGATTCTGATAGTGAGGATCCTTCGGAGACGTCTGAAGGGTAAATTTTGTATTATATAGATTTTTTGTTTGCTAGCTAGAAACGCTTCAATCCTTTTTTATATTATTTAGAAGCATTTAGTGTTCATTCGTGAAATTTTAGTTACATTAGATAGAAGTTTCTTTATTCCCAAAGTCTTCTTTGTAATATATACAGCTTGAGTTAGATTATGTTTAGAGATAAACTAATTAAGATTATTGGTAATCTTTTTAGGTATTAGATTGACAGAGATCATAGAAATAAGCTTGTAGATATTTATCGTCTATGATTTTAGTTTGTTTTTGATTTGATTGACAATTCTTGCTTGGACGACCTTACCTGATTTTGAGATTACCCGACTATGACTTTACCGATTGTGAACCCGCTTGGGCGTGTGATACACGTAGATATTAAAGCCTTGCAAAGATATGTTTGTCAAACTTTACCTACTCTTTGAGAGTTCTTTTAAATAAAATCTTTTAGACTTTATTTATTTTTTTAGGGAGGTGCTGTGTAGCATTTTTATTTTCCTCGTAATAAAATGCTACAGGTCTTCTTCTTTTTATTTGAAAAAGAATCAATTTCTTTTGAATTAGAATTCGATTAAATTTTATTTTGGTTCAAAGCATAAAATCGCAGTGGTATTTCTTACAGTGACCAATATAACTTGTTCTAGCTCATTCACCAAATATCGAAATTTCGATGCATATTTTTGGCAATTTTCATAAATCCTAATAAGGTGGGAAACTGCGAATACCACACGCTAAGGCGCATCGCTTCAGCTGGTTTTCACTTTCTCTCAAGCAGCCATCGAGTAATCACACGACAGTGATGAAAAGGGGTCTCTGCAAAATTTCTTCTGAAAAGTTTTTGTAGTGTTTTCCCCATCTGTGTTTTTCATTATTTTGCTGTGATGAACTCATGTAAGTACTAATTTTTTCTATAAAAATCCAAGTTGTACACGTGTTTCGATGTAGACATTTTCTATTTTCTTATGGCGATTTCCATTTTTTCAGCTCCGTCATTTTCTTACTGTTCTGCAGAGAAAGTCAACTGTACAATGGTGCTGTTTTGCTGCTAGTTTCACCCTTTTTATATTAGGGGTAAGTTACATTTTATTGGAAAAAAAACACTATTTTTTGTACTTGAAAGGGTTTTGTCATAACTTCCCATTTTTCTCAGATTGTTAAAAAACAATATCTCCTTGTTACAGGGCCAATCACCAACCAATCACCAACCAATCACCTACTTGCTATTCACCCACCTGCCAATCCTCTGCTGGAGAAACTCCTCTGCTAGTAGAGAATATCATTCTTTTAATAATGAAGATCCTCAAAACGACAGATATCTGTCAACTCCAAATCCGCATGTAAATATTATGGGCTGATCCAATTTTAACATCCACCTCTTCTACTAGTTAAACTGGAACCGAACCAACTTGATGAACCCAGATTTTTCAGTTTTCTACATCCCTATTTGATCGCCAGTTTTTTGTGAAATTTGCCATAAAATATGACTATTCATTTATACAAAATCAGGTTTGATTAGGTTAAGAACACTGCGATACGATGTTTTTTTTATAGGCTACTTTTTACTTTTTATATTTTTCCCTTAATTTTTGATTTTAACCCTTAACTTGGTTATTTACAGTCGATTTATTGTAAAAACCACCAGAAAAATTCCAGAATTTTCCCCAGATGTTTTTAGGTTGAATTGGTTTAATTATTATTTATAATTAATAATTAACCATTGACATTTTTTATAGATATTTTTCTATTACTTTTTGATTTCCCATTGTTGCGCATATTTTTAGATAACCAATCTAAAAATGTTTACGGGTACTTTTTGTACATACGTTTTCTGTATATTTTTTTACCACGTGAGAAAGTAGAATATAATATTCCTTTTTTTTGAAACTCAGTTTTTTATTATTGAAACCTTTCCAAAAATAAAACTAGGCTTATCTTAATTAAGTTTCTAAATTTCCTTAATTAAAAATTTCAACATTTTATGATCTTAATTAATTTAACTAATTAATTATTACATTTCAAAAATTTTGTGGCGTCCAAAAACAATGTAAAAATCAGTGTTATATTTTTCTCCTTCCCCACCCCCAGTGCCCCGACTAAAAGAGCTGCCGTGCTGTATGTTTGCAATTGTTTATCCCCTCCAGGATAAAGAATTGCTGCAGGGTTATGTGGGAGCTGGGTAGTGGTGAGAAAACTTAACATCTGAGCATCGCCATGTCGAGTTTAAGCAGTGATTGGATGGCGTATGTTCACGTTCAAAGTTCAGAAACAACTCTATTAATGTAAAAATATTTTACAAAAATGTCAAAATATATATATATGAATCTTAGAGAAATCATATATAAATAGCAAAGGAAACTTTTGACTAAAAATATAACTAAAATGCAACTAAATTCTACACTTAGTATGGCTTTACTCGAATGGGAATTGGTTGAGTGTTCGAATATTCCTGGGATTGATGCATGTTCTGATTTCCAATAATTGATTTTGCAGTTGATGGTTTCAATACTAAACTTCTTATAGTCTAACTCGTTATTTTTCTCCTACTTGCTGTGTTGGCAGTGGTCCGTTTTGACATTTGTTACGATCTGTGCACGTGCATCGAAATCATCGTTTATAAAAATAAAAATCCGTAGAAATAGATCTGACAACACCTCAATGCGCACTAGACGGGTTTGGAATATTCCCTTGATTGATGCTGCCTCCTTCAGAAGTTTACTGAAGTACTAGTGTGCTTTCTCATTGGGTAGGATAAAACTGGCGGTTTTTTTGGCAGGCTTACAAACCCAACTACTAGGGAATTTTTGTTTGCGAGTGTTTTTATAAATGGGTTTGCATTTTTATTTGAATTTTACCGGGAAAATTTGGTTCACCACCCAATTAAGAAAATATTTCCGGCTTGTTCATTTTTTTTCGGACAAGGTGTCCTCTCTCTTTTCGTAAAGAATTGGCTGGGTCGTTGGCCGTTTTTTGGGATCGCCATTGATTTTTTTTGGTTATTGGCAGAATTATACCAAAAACGGTAAATTGTGGAACCGTGTGCAGTGTTGAGTATTTTGCGTAGGTCTCACATCCTCTGGATTAAGGGATTCAAGGCGGCCTGCGCCATTTCTACTGAAAAGAATTGGTAAGTTTGTTTTTTTTTATTTTGGGGATTTTTTAACATAATATTAAGTTCTGACTGCCTCCCAAATTGTAACTATTGTTCGTTGTGTAATGTAATTTTTCTACAAAAGACGTGTGGAATTTTTGGAGTTTTTATATATATTTTTTTAAACCATGTTTTGGGTAAAAACTATATATTGTTTATCTCCTTTGTCTACAGCGCTGTCCACTCCATCAACTGGACATTTGTGCTGGTGGAACAAGGTTCGAGCAAGCTGTAACCCTGGGAAAGTTATGTAGGGTTGTTTTAGTTCATCTCTTGACATATCCTTTATTTTATTGAGTTGTCATGGGGTTCTTGATTTAGGTTACTCTGGGTAGGGGAACCTCGTGCAAAACCGACGAATTCCAGGAAACTGAAATATTTCATTTTCCACAGGGTTTTACGCTCGGGCAAGAATCCAGCTATACTTTGGACCATGTGCTGCCCTAGCGTCATGTGCTAGGTAATCAGCAGGGGAGGCGCGGGCAGAACGGGACAAGGACACAAGAGTAGCAGGGAGAATGTCGGAAAACAACACATCCAGGTTTACAAAACAAAACACCAACATCTATTAAATAATTGAAGGACCAAGGTCGGAGCAAGCCTTTAGATATAAATTTTTTCCCATATAACTTTTTTTAAGCATAATTTTTGACATTTTTTGTAACCGTAAGGAAGGGTATGACGTCATAACCACGATTTTGCGGCATAACTAAGTTTAAATTTTACTGTACAATTGAAAGTGCCCTACTATTTGTTCCAACTTGGTTTTATCTTTATTTTTTTCCCCATGATAATTTTCATTTTCATCCCCATATTTGAAAGATACGAGATGAACTAAACTAATTTTGTATTATTTGTACAAACCAATGAGCAACTTTGCAGAGACAGAAGAGAGATGAGGTTATATTTTTTTTTTAGTGTTTTTATGACACTGTTTCACCTCATGGGTAGATCTCGGACTGGGTTACTGTCTGTCTTATTCTATCCAACGTAGAATGATGACAGCAGATATTTGGTCCGGATCTCCCCTATGACAGAATGATTTTTAAAGTGTATTTTTTGTATAACTATTAAAGTAGGTAATTGAGTCTCCCCACTACTGACTCAAACGTGGGTAGACTTTGTACCCTGTCGAAGGTGTGCGTCTACCTGTAAATTGTTAACTATTTGTGTCATTTTAATTCATTTAGGAATCTTTTAAAATTTTATTTTGTCAATAAGTCAATTTCTTTTTGTTTGTTTTTTAATTACACAAATAATCTGGAAGCCTCGGAAGTAAGTTGAGTTTCATGGTTTGGCTACAAGATTTGAGTCGAACTGTATTTCAAATTAAGATCCTTTTTGTAAGACATTGGCATTAAAACACATGTGGCGCTTGATTTTTTCTTCTTTCTGAACCCCCTTTCTCCACTGTATAAAGGTTACCGGGCATGTCAATGTTTTACCTAGCTGCGAAATACAGTTCGGCTTCCAGATATTTGTTAATTACTTAGTATTTAATAAAGTGATTACAACGTTTTTTAAGTGTCACAATTGGCGACAACGTTTTTCAGCGTTACAAATTGTCACCCAACGTGCTTTTACAGTGCCACAATAGCGAACCAGTTTCCGTGCAATCTTCGAGTTCACAATATCCGGAATTGACTGTAACTAAAAAATAATTTAAGAGCAAAAAAAGCAAAATTTTTTTATAGGCCCCTTGACTATACACTAGTATTTATCAAGGCGTAAGTTTAAGTCTAGGTTTTGGTTTAAGTTTAAGGTTTATGTTTAAAATTTAAATGTGCATTGGTTTGGAAAAATTGATTTTTTGTCGAAACAGGCCGCAATTGATTTGGTATTTTTACCTGTATGGACGATAAAATGTCCTAAAAATTGAAATTTAAGACGACTTGTTCTTGAAATGGACCATATAGACCGGAAAAAAGAAGAAAACATGGAAAACTGATTCTTCTACAACTGTCTAATTTAGACTTCTACGTCACTTTAAACCCCTAGGTCATGGGATTCCGACTAAAAATCGACTTACATTTTAAAATACCTACGGGGGTGGTTTATCTTATTGTAACTTGAAAACAATCACGTTTTTGTTCATTTATTTGTTAAAGATTTAAAACTTGATCATATTTAGAAACGATATGACAAAATTTTATACGATTTTTAGCTTCAATTAACTATTAGAGCAAATTTTTTGGGGCAATGTACACAAGGCTGGAGAAACCATGCAGCATGTAGCTTTTAAACGATATTTGCCTTGACGAGGAAAATAAAAAAAAAAACGATCTTCAGATTAAAATCCAAAGAAACTCACACTCGATTTGTTTATTTGCAAATAATCTTTAAATTACTCTTAAAATACAAATATAAATTATTTGGACCAGTAAAACTCCTCTAAATAACTAAATTTCGGTTGTTAATTCGCTTCCTGATTATGCGCACTAGTTTAAAAAATCTGTGACAGTTGCTTTTGAGATTTTATGCAACTAAATAATTACTTGAGGAAGACAACAATTTGGTTTTGCCTTTAATTGGTAGATTAAAAAGTAAAGCGGGCTGTTGAAAAAATCAATTTTTAAACCTTATAGATACAGACAGTTTAATAAATAGGTAGCTACCTAAATTTCACATATTTTGTAATATTAATGAAAATTTAGACATAAATTTTATTAAAGTCTCAAGTAGAGTAGGGGACAATTCGACGCGGATAATTCGCCGCGGGGACAATTCGCCGCGAGATTTTTTGTTTTACGATAATACTATTAGTTGTTTAAACAGTTTTATTTAACTTGACGTCATATAAAATATTTGATTATAACTTTTTTCAAACTTTTCCAAATATATTCCAATAATAAGTGACCTGAAACACAATAAAGTTCCGAATTTAATGCATATTGGTTCAGAAATGTGAAAGTTCGCCATTTTTGATCCGCCATTTTGATTTTTTTAGTTTAAGTTAAAAATAATAATCAGCGCAAAGTTCCGAATTTGATGCATATTGGTTCATAAATGGGAAGATCCGCCATTTTGGATCCGCGAGTTTATTAATTTTTCTAATAAAAAAAAATGTTGAATTGTATACTAACCACCAAATACCTATTGGGAAAAGTTTCAAAAAAGTTATTATCAAACAAAAATATTTTATATGAAGTCAAAAAATTATATTTAATTTTGATAAAACATTTAATATATATAAACATAAAATACAACATTTAACTTAACCATTAAAACATTAATTTGGCTTTTTCATGATACTGAAAGGGCTTTCTATATAAATTTCTTGATCATCAAATTCATTTCTTTCAGGCCTTTGTACCCTGATTTTTCAAGTAGGTAATTCCATCCATGTGTTTTTTAATTTGTAGGATTTTTTGTAGTTTTAAACCATTCTTCACAATCATACTTTTTCGTTCTAGCGAAACTTTTATCACCGCTAAAAACTGTTATTCAAACCAATCTTGATAAATTAGCTGAAATTGTTAAAAGATGTCACAAATATCAAACATTAATATAAATGTCAATGTAGCCAGCTCATTCGCTTCCTTAACTCAACCTTTCTTAAGGAAAGCTTTATAAAATGAAAACGCTGAGAAATCTCTGAGGACGCCCCGCAAACGTCCGACCTTAAGGCTCGACTATAAATTCCACCCTAAATCAACTCAATATAAATATAAATTTTATTGAAAGCGTTTGCTTTTTTTAGTGGCGTATTTGGAAAAAGGTTTTAGGGGGCCGAGACAATTTTGAGGGTGGGGGGAGACCCCATAAGGCCGTATTTTATGTTACTTTATATTTGTATTCATGAAATATGTGAAAAATTTCTAAAAAAACTATTACGTTAAGGGGGGGGTTCCCCGCTTATATACGTCACTGGCTTTTTTAATCCATTTTGTGTTCAATTGAATCAAATATGGCGGAACGCTTGTAGCAGTCATTTTCCATTAATGGTTTTAATACGCTCTAGCAATACTACTACTATGTCGGTTTAGAACGTTTTTCTACGTTGTCCGACGCCTATTCTCCACCTCCTTCGAGCCTGACAATCTTCCTTTGTCAAATTCTTTTGACTCATTGATCTTTGGATTGACTGTTGTCATTCTAGTTTAGGACGCCCTCTTTTTCTGCGCTCTATTGGTTGCCATTCTAGGACCTGCTTTGGTAATCTTTCGTCGTTCATCCGTTGTATATGGCCATACCATATCAGTTGCCTTTTAGTGATGTCATCCGTTATGCTTCCCTCGATTCCCATTCTTTCTATTATGATCTCATTTCTTATGTGATCTATTCTAGATATTCTCATTGATCTTCTTATTGCATCCATTTCGACACTTTCCATTTTTGTTTTGTATGTTTCTGTTACGCGACAAGTCTCTATTCCATACAACAGCGTGCTTTTGACCATTGTTTCATATATGTTAAATTTGACATTCTTTTTTATCTCTCTGCTCCATAAAATACTGTTAAGACATCCAATAACTTTTTTTGATTTTACTATTTTTTTTTTTCCAATTCTTTACAGTCTGTTCCTGTCTTATCAAGTGGGACACCCAAGTATACATACTCATTGCATGGAGATATTGTTTGTCCATTTTCTAGTACTAACTCACTGGATTCGTTTCCAATACATAAGTCCTGTGTCTTGTCCACGTTCACTGTTAATCCCCACTTTTGGTATCCTTCTGTTAACTTTCTCATCCTATACTCCATGTCTTCTTTATCATTAGCCACAATTACTTGGTCGTCAGCAAACTGTAGTGTGTATATGGTAAATCAGTCGTTAAGTTGTATTCCCATGCCGTGCACTTTACGTTTCCAGTTTTTTAGAGCTACTGCGATATATATTTTAAAAAGAGTTGGAGAGATACAACATCCCTTCTTAAGCCTTTTGTTACCAGGAATTCTTTTGAAAGTCGATTTTCAATTCTAATTTTAGATCTCTAGCAATACAGATATATTTACGATGTATGTGCACCAAGATGACAGCCGATGACAATCCCAATACTTAGTCCAGCAAGTGTCAGTCAAGTCACTTTTACGTCATTTTAATAAATTAAATTTTTTTTTTAGTTTCGTTTTGTTTGTGCAAGTTATATAATAAAAATTACAAAATATGAACACATTTTCCGACAATGTCAAGTTTGGAAAGTAAGTATAAATTGAAAAATGTAAGTAATTCACTCAAATATCGCTGCATTTTCAATTAAACCTCGTTCCCTACAAACTTAAACCTAGAGTTTAAACCATTTCTTTTCCGTTTTTTCCATTTTTTTACGAAATCCTTGCATTTAAGCCGGTTTTTTCCATTGCGATATAAACTATGTAGTTATAATTAGTCCAAAATTCCATTAACTTTTATTAATTTTAAAAGAAAATCAGTTAAAACGTTTCACAAAAGATAAACTAAAAGTTAAACTTAAACCTTAAACCATCTTAGTAAATACCGCTGGTAGAGTTTTTTTTTAAATTACGTATTTAACATTTTTGTTATATTATGTTTTAAAACAACATATTTTGTAAATTTATTTTTGTCGTACCAAAAATTGCTTAAGACAACTACGAGGTCAATTTTATGAAGTAAGAAAAAAACCTGCAATTAAACAATTTATATCTATAAACATGGGGGCAATCAAAAACCAAAAATGATTAATTTCTTCAAATTTGATATAAAACTATTAACTCATGTCAACATACAATGTGCTAGTGTTAAACTTCATTAGTGAACGCAACTGTTCACTAAACACATTTCTTTATTGCTAAAATTCACAAAAAATCCCGAACCCTTATAATCCCATTTTCCCTATTCTATGCCCTACAAAAAGTGCTCAACTCACCCATTATCCAACAAATCTCGGCACATGAGACGAGTTCAATGGCGTTGGAGCTCCGATGCCGTGTAGTCTCTTTGCTGGTCAAAGATGGAAGGGGCGCCTTTTTTAGTGTTTTTGACGTATGTCACGTCAACACATGACACTGGGCATAGAATCAAAAATAGGTAAAGTTTTTGACAACAATTTCAATTTGGACCCCTATTCCTGAGAAATCTATGACCCACATTCTGTTTGAACACACATTCTTAAAATTAAGATCCAACATTTTTCACCAATATTTGTTGAATTTGTTCACCAATAATACGCATTAAATGCGATTTTATTGACTTGACACCTGCCTCGTGGAAGCCACCAAATTGGGGCGCCCCAGGAGGGTTAAAAGTCCATTTTATGGACAAAGAGTCCGCATCTTGTTTGCAATAACTATCCAATATGTTTCGCGCTCCCAAGAAATTCGAACCCTAATCACTGTAAAGCGAGGAACACCTACGTGCTACAATTCGCCTCAGAGCAGCGATGACCGCTTCTGACGTTAAGTCCGATACTAATTCCAAATGAATTGCCTTCATGGGCAAACACACAAAAATACAAACATAAGATTTTTGGCTACGAATACCTCTAGCCTTACTCATCGCTATGAAAAAAGGTCCCATATAATCAACAGCCACATGTGAGAAGGGCTTCACCTGTGATATAAGAGCCTTCGGTAAGTCTCCCATATAACGGGAAAAGGGCACAGGCCGAGTGCGAACACACCCAAAACATTTCGACAACAGACTATGAATTGCACGCTTCGCCGATACAATCCAGAATCTTTGCATAACCAGATAGTGCATCATACGACGAACGGGATAACCCTTTTCTCAATGCATTTGCTCAATAATCAATGTTGTCAACCGATGTTCTCTAGGAATCAACATCGGGTGTTTAGATTCGTAAGACAAATCTTCACTATGGCGAAGACGCCCACCAACCCTCACGACGCTACATTGGTCGACAAAAGGAGCCAATTTTCTGAGGGACTTTGAGCAAGACTCTTTATTAAAAATTTTCTGAATATCTTCACTAAAACAGGTCTGTTGGACATGCTTCACAATAGTCACCAAAGCTCTATGTAACTCTTTAAACCACAATGCACGTGTTGTTAGAGATTTGAATTAGAATTGAATTATTCCTTCAAAAAAAAATAAAACGCGGACTGTAAAACGTTATGGTTCTGAAATTTCCAAAAAATAATTAACAAGCCATACAAAACCAAAAATATATGCACTTACAAGATTTGTCGCAGTTACACCATCCCGGAAGCTCCCTTTACTGTAGAATGTCGCTGGAGTTGCTTGACACTAATTATATTATAATTAAAATCGAATAATAATGTTTTGGATTGAATTTTTGATTGATTTTTTGATCACTGGATTTTTTAACATGCCGTTCTTTACTTGGCGTGATATCGAAGTGTCATTGCGCACACTCTAGCGCATGTAGGCGCAGAATCCTGCGTTGTCGAGTCTTCTCGTGCACATTTTAATCCTGTATGGCGGGATTTATTAAATTTGAATTTTTAAAAGAATATAGACGCAAAAGTTTCTCTAAAATTTCCGCCCACTTAAAACGAAGTTTTAAATTAAAATTAAGAAATTTAGAAAAAACAAAATCAAAGAATTTAAAAAATATAGAAAAATGATAAAAGGAGAATTTACCCAAACGTTTTTCAATTTTTATGGAATATTCCCAAAAACAAAAAAAATAAAAATTCTAAGAATTAGATAAGACATTACAAAAAAACATTGAATATGAGATTTAGCGTGGATCCAACGGTAATGGACACAATTTTACGACCGGACGTTTGAAAAGGCCTTGCTTTGTCTTCACCGTGGCCACTCTTACATTATTATCAGGACCGGGGTGTACCGACACTATCCTACCCAACAACCAATGCAAGGGAGGTTTTACTTCGTCTTTGATTAAAACAAGTGTATTAATTTTAATCTCGACCGATGGATCGCACCATTTAGCGCGCTGCTGCAAAGTATTTAAATATTCACACTTCCAGCGTTTCCAGAAGTCTGAATTTAAACGTTGAATTAATTGCCAACGGCTAAGTGTGTTTAGTTTTAGGTGAGTTAAATCGGGATCTGGGCAAGAGTTCAAGGGTTCGAGATTTATGAAATGCCCTGGAGTAAGGGGTGAGAGATCATTAGGGTCTGTACT